>OX637394.1:7439285-8639642 GCA_951799425.1 Ilex aquifolium
ATTTTTAATTATTAAATTACACTTTTTTAAAAATAAAGTTATAACTAAGTAAAGTTATTCATCATCATCATCATGAAACTTTTTAATCAATTATAAATATCTTAAAATTCATAATCAATTATAATATTGTGTGATCCATCATATTTTATGTAAGTTATAACTTATATATTTAAAAAAAAATTATAATTAAGATAAAATTCGCAAAATTAGCAAAAGGCACCAAACAAAATAGAAAATAATCAGCACGTGGCTTTGTTAATAAGAGTTGGACGGCGCCATTATAAGAACCGAACCCGGATTAAATCATCAAACAAATGAAGAGATCCGCCGCTGGCGCTGGCAACGAAACAACGAAATTCAACGTGTTTCCGCTCGGCTGAACGAACTCAGAGAGAGAGAGAGAGAGAGAGAACACTTGAATCGTTTTATCGGCATGTTCTCTTCCAAGTTTAACGAAACGTTGCCTGTTTGTCGCTGAGCCAAATCAATATTTTTTGGTTCCTTATGTCGGTAAGTTTCAGTTACTATATAAAATCTCATAAACTCACCGATTTGACGCGGTTTCTTCTCACCCATTACGAATTAGCTAGCACTTGCAGAGACACCACTAACACAATCTCTTTCTCTCTCTCTCTCTCTCTATATATACATATATTTTTGATATTTCTGTCCTTCACCTCTCTCAGTATCTATGGTTGAATTTTTCTTACATTATCGCAACTCAACTGAAACAAGTTTGATTGAACTACAGAGATATATTGGTCTTTAGAAGTATTGCTTTGTTGAGATGGGTGCATGGTGGAAATGGAATCGGTCAAAGCTTCGCGTAGCTATGATCTTGGCGGTACTGCTCGTGTTCCATAACAATCTGAATCTCTGTTGTTCTATCAACAGCGAAGGTACGACGTAAATTTTCGTCGGTTTACAAGTTTAAGGCTTTTTTTTTGCTTCTGGGTTTTCTTGCTGAAGAGTATAAAATCGAGTGCAGGGTTGACATTATTGAAGTTTCGAGAGAGAGTGATCAGAGATCCATTCAACGCTCTGTCAAACTGGAAATATATTGATGGGGACTTGGATCCCTGTTCCTGGTTCGGAGTCGAGTGCTCAGACGGAAAAGTAGTAATCTTGTGAGGATTCTTTTACTAATTTTGCACAAGTGTACATGCATTCGTGTATATACATACATAATTGCATCTCTATATGTGCATGTTCATGAAGTAGTATTGCCTATCACCCTATTTACAGATATATGTTCACATCTGTATTTATATTTTGTTGATTGTTCAGAGTTTATATTTTGAGGATTGAGATTTCCATTTTAGACATGACTATGCTAATTTGTCAAAAGCAAAATGCAACTCTAAAATCAATTAGAAGTAGGGGACTTGAGATGTATTTTTTCTTTGGTCCCAACGAAGTGTCTCTTCTAGTCCTATGCACAATATTTGTAAGGAAGCTTTGACATGGTATATGAAATTATTAGCTTCATTTTTTCATCTTAGTTATTTGCTGGAGCTGCCGACGAAGTTTAGAGGAAACTGATCTCATGTATGATGAATACATTAGTCTGAGTAGTGAGTACAATGTTTAATGCTGTAACAGGTGAAATGTTCTTGTGATATGAACTTTGGTTGCCCTGGTCATAAGTTACAACGTTACATGATAAGCTGCAATGACTTTGTCTGAATCTTTGACATCAAAATGGTTGAGCTTTGTTGGAGTTTTGTTTCATTAACTTTTTCATGAGCATTTCTAATTGGCATGTTACTACCTCCAACTGTAGTCATTCATGAAGATGACTTAGGCAAATGATTAAATGGTGCTGCATGATGGTCCTATTACAGTTGTTTAGAACTAACCTAACCATTGATAGAGAATCCTTTCATTTCTTCACATAATTTAATGATTCATTAAATATTGAAGTATTGCGCTTTCTCGATTCCCTTTAATGGATCCTTGAAGCTCATTTAACTGAAAATTGCAGGGATTTGAAAGATCTTTGTCTTGAAGGAACACTGGCACCTGAGCTCGGAAAGCTGGCTTATGTAAAATCTATGTAAGCAGTTACTGATCCAGATCTTGGTCCCAAGTTATTTTATTTCTCCTGTGTTTATGCATAGCTTTGATCCTTGACTGCAGTATTTTACGCAACAATTCTTTTTCTGGAAACATTCCTAAAGAAATTGGAGAATTGAAGGAGCTGGAAATATTGGACTTTGGATACAATAACTTCAGCGGGGCATTTCCCTCTGATCTTGGCAATAACCTTTCCCTGTCAATTCTGTGAGTTTATCCTTTCAAGGGTCAGAGCAATTGTATTTACTGTATCAACTGAGCTTGTGCTGACTCAGTCTTGTGGTTATTCATTGCAGTCTCCTGGATAACAACAAGTTCCTGGGTAGCATATCTTCTGAACTTTATAATCTGAAAATGCTTTCTGAATTGCAAGTAGGTGAAAACCAACTATCTGGTGCAGCATTAGGTGCCGCTTGTAACAGCAGATCTAGTTCTTGGTAAGGGTGATAGATATCAAGCCCTTTTCTGGGACCTTTCAATTATTCTGATTGAAATCACTCCCCTGCATTCCCTCTCTTTTTATGGATTGAAGATACTGTAATGCAGCTTGTGACAACAATCTTTGAGAACATGGGACCCAAAGTACTGGAATAGGAACACATGAAGGAATGATGATTACAGAATTAATCTCAAAAGCAGAATTTTTACGAGAGTATCCTAAGTAAATAAATTATTCAATTCTTTCAAAATAACGTTAAATACCTCTTGGCTTCAATTATGTCAGAAACTAGTTAATACTTATGACGAGTAACAGAGGCTCCTTGGCCAGGCACACACAAAAAGCTTTGTTTTTGTATTTTTTCTCTTTGGGGGTGGGTGTGTTGAGGGGAGGGAAGGAGATTATAGTGAGGAGCCAACACCTTGGCACCACTAAGTCAGCTGACAAATTAAGCTTAGATGGGTGGGTAAAATGAAAATAATAAGCTGGCAGTAGATTTGTTTTTTTGTTGGGTAAGCACTGGCCATAGGTGTTGAAGAGAAGTGGGAAAGTTTTTCGGAAACTAGTAGCAGCAGCAGCTGTGCCTACTGGAAAAATTGCAGGAAATTTCTGTGGAATTATTGGCGATATTCAGGGCTAGTTGATTCAATCTTAATGGATAAGCTATGGTTATCATTTGGAGTTTCCTTGTTTTCTTTTCAGCTTAAAAAATGGAGTTTATTTGTTGAGGCCGATAGATGGCAGTATCTTGTATCCAATTATTCTTCATTTGCTCCATGATGACCATTTTCAGGAACACTGTGCAAGCTGGAGATAGAGCTCAGCGGAGGCTGCTGGAGGTGGCTGATGCCCCAAGTCCAACCAAAGCTGAAAGGAATAAACACCATAAGAGGGGTTCTGGATCATCGCCATCATCTGCTTTGTTGTTGTCACCGTCACCGTCACTGTCACCATCACCATCACCATCATTGTTTTTATCTTCAGTATCAACTTCAGAACCACCATTCTCATCTATCTCGTCCCCTCCATCAACATCTATACCATCTCCAGCAGAGTCTCCATTTTCACTGCCAAATTTTTTGGCTCCTTCACCCTTACCAGTGCAACCACCAAGTCCAGCTTCTCCACCTCCAGCAGATCCACCAGTTGTTTCTAAGAAACCACCAGATTCGCATCCTGTTTCATCACCAGCCCCTTCTTCAACTCCTAGCCAAAGTGTGGCAAAGAGTTCAAAATCAAACCATCATATAGTTTTCATATGGTCTGGAGTAATAGGGGGTTCTGTTTTCATATTTGTTTCTGCCCTTGGCATTTTTTTCTGTAAAAGCAGTAAAATGGTTACCGTCAAACCTTGGGTAACAGGGTTAAGTGGGCAGCTGCAGAAAGCATTTGTTACAGGTATTTCCTCATTCCCTTGAAATTACATGCTGTATTTGGAGAAAATTTATGGCTTTAAAGACAAAAGGCGACAACTTTGTAACTGCATAGATGCATACAACACTGATGAGTAGTGAGATTGTACTGACCCTTGAGGATTGGACCTAGATGAATGACGATAGATTTGAACGATAGATTTTCGGTAGTCTTCCTGCCTCTTGTAGTCATCTGTTAAAAGGCCATCTTCATCCTCATGCTGTCGATTCTTTTAGATAAATTAGCATGCAACATACCTTGGGCAAAGAGTTCAATCAGCCTGGGTTTGTGCACTCCTGATCTTAAAACTTCCGGTTATTAGTTTGTGGTAAATACCTCAAATGCTGATTTAATTTATGCTTTCCTGTGTGTCAACGTCTTCATAATCGATAGTCTGCATTTTAGGTGTACCAAAGCTCCAGCGATCAGAACTCGAAACAGCTTGTGAAGATTTCAGTAATATAATAGCATCTTTATCAGATGGCACAGTGTACAAAGGGACTCTTTCAAGTGGTGTTGAGATAGCAGTGACAGCAACGGCTGTGAAATCTGCAGAAGGCTGGCCAAAAAATTTAGAATCCCAATTCAGAAATAAGGTATGCGAAACACATTATGTCATCAAGTTATACATAAGCTTTCAGTCAGTCCTACTAATCAGTTGGGGTATCTTATGTCATCTTTAGATAGAAATTTTATCAAAAGTGAACCACAAGAACTTTGTGAATCTTATTGGGCATTGCGAAGAGCAGGAGCCTTTCACAAGAATGATGGTATTTGAGTATGCTCCAAATGGGACTTTGTTTGAGCATCTACACAGTGAGTTCCTGGATTGCTTTTACTTTTGTATACCACGATAAGTTGATCATACTATATGCAAGTGACTGCTGAGGTATGCTTGGGACGTGTATTCCTCTATTCCACACGTCCAAAAGAACAGGGCTAGACATGCTTAGGTCATAACATATTGTGGTTCCTCTTATTGCAAACTTTACGATTAAAACATGGGTAAAATGATTCGATAGTGTTGAAAGTTGAAACTTCAGTCCTTAAACAGTCTATAGCAATATTAGGGCCAACTTATTTTCACTTAGTGTCATATACATTTACACTAAGTAGCGATTATATTGTTCCATTTACAGCCAAATTTTCAATTTATTTATTTATTGGTAAAAAGAAAAAAAGTACAGAAAAAAGATACCATGAAGGACAAGACATCCTACCAAGGATCAATAAACTTCTCAATTTTTTTTTTCCGGAAAGTCACTATTTTATGTGCATAAGTCCCAAAAAAAAATAAAAATTGAAACACTACTATGTAATGTGGCTGGAGAACTTGAGTTGTGAATACACCTGCATTAATCTTGTGATGCCCTCACATGGTGTGGCAAAATAAAGCAAGTTGCATTGACTGTGGCAGAGATACGTTATTCATGTTATGAAGACTTCATTTGCAGTATCTGAAAATCAGATGGTTTGGTTGATGTTGAATTCTGATGTGTTGCAGTCAAAGAAGCGGAGCACCTAGATTGGGGAATGCGACTGCGAATAGCTATGGGCATGGCATACTGCCTCGAGTATATGCACCAGCTCAATCCTCCGATAGCCCACAAAAACCTGCAATCTTCCTCCGTATGTCTAACTGAGGACTATGCAGCCAAAATATCGGATTTCAGCTTCTGGAATGAAGTAACTGCAGCGAAGATTGGTTCAGCTACAATGGGACTCTTGGAGACTCAATCAGCGAATCCAGAGAGCAATGTTTACAGCTTTGGGTTAATTTTGTTAGAAATTATTACGGGCAGACTTCCATATTCAGTGGATAGTGGCTCTGTTGTGAAGTGGGCATCAGACTACTTGAGAGGGGAACAGCTCTCAAGAGAAATGGTTGACCCAACTTTGAATTCTTTCCAAGATGAAGAGCTCAATAAACTGCTTGATTTAGTGAAAGTCTGTGTCCATCCTGATCCAAAACAGAGACCAACAATGAGAGAGGTCACTGCTATGTTGAAAGAGATCACAGCAATGGGACCTGATGGAGCAACACCAAAAGTATCACCTCTTTGGTGGGCAGAACTTGAGATTTTGTCATCAGAATCTAGCTAAAAGGCAATGACGGCTTGCAAGTATAGAGTTTTATTCATATTATATCAATATTAAATTTCGTATCTTTTTTCTCTGATTCTTGTTTTTCATTTTTTACCTGTTGGGCGGGCTCCAAGTGAGTGGTATAGATACTGCTTTGAAATTTTTTATTTTTAGTTTCTTACGTTGCGTGAAGTGGCTGTATGTAATTTTTAGGCAGAGGAAGTGTAGTTGTATATAACTGAGAGCAGGATGATTCCCATTCTGTCAGATTATATACTTGCTGTGAATAAAATGATGAGTTTCTCAAATGGTTGCCTGTGAAAATTGTTCACTTAGTCCTCTGCATTAGAGTCAAATGCCTGCTGGATCTTCAAAGCCCCCTCTTAATTTTTATTTGAGTTTCTCAAACGGTTGCCTGTGGAATTCCCATCAACACTTTCCCTCCTTATATTTCAAAGAACCTACAATTAGCCACCTTAAGTTTAGGATTCAAGTGTCACTACAAGAAAAACTAGTTTTTGAGTTGGCAAATTGCCGACGCAAATAGTCTGCTTGTCAACACAAGATATTTGTGTCGGCAATCATACTATTTGAGTCGGTAAAGGGGGATGCAAATAATGGGTGATGCAAAAAATGTTGAGGCAAAAACCCTTTTTTCTTGTAGTGTGTTACAGTAACCGTCTTAATAATTTACAATAAAACTTTTCATGTTTTAACATTAGTGTTTTTGACCTTTTGCCATCGACTTTAACCAAAATTAGGGTGAAATGACGGTTTAAAAATCATAGGTGGTAAAATATCACTAACTTAGACCATAAGGGGTAAATTTTTTTATCCATGATAATAAAGGAAGGGCCCTTCTGGCTACAAGGTAAGTTGTTACTGTTCAAAATGAAAAAGAGGGGGGGGGGGGGGGGGGGGGGGGGAAGCTCTTCACTAGCAATGCGGAATGAAAAGACATCCACCCCAAGCACAAATCCATTTTCAGCAGAGACCAAACAAACCCCAAAAGCCATTTATAATCCTAGATGAAAAGAGCTGCAAATGACTAAAGTGTTGTAATACACAAAGGAATGCAATCTCTTTATGATCTTGGTTGTTTACAGCTTACAAAAGATTTCGTAAGAAGCAAATTCTCATTCTGAATGTAAATTTTGTACCATTATTGGGATAACAATGGTGTAAAGATACATCATGATAAATCTTAAAATCATAAATTCAAAACCTGAATTTTCATCATGTGCACATTTTTCCTTTTGATTTTGTGTGCTGCAGTTTTATCTGGCAGGCTCTTTGAGCAATCTCTTCACCAAATCTTCCTCTTCATACATACTGATATTTGTCAATCTTTCCTCCAATGTCTTCATCCATTCTTCATTGCATCTATCATGTTTGCGGTGCTCTTCTGTTCATAGGTTCCCAAGCCCTTCAGTTCTGTAACAACATACATACATATCCTCAATGTTCTCTCTTTTCTGGACATTTTCCTTCATTCTTATGGCCATGACGAGCTTGCATCTCAGTGCTCTTGTGGGCAATTTCAGTATAATATTATCTAGGTGGAAAGTTGAAGCAATTTTTTTTTTTCTTTCCTCCAAGACTGACTATAAAATTGCCAACAATATGTTTCTTGTGCGAAGGCAAAGAAACTCAAGTAGGCACATGGGCTTGGCCTTGTGTTCGATTGTACAAATCAATGGTGTCCTTGTGGTTGGGATCCAAGCAGAGTGCTGCCTCACAATCTCGAAGAGCAGAAGTGAAGTCACCCATTGACTCATGGAATGCTGCTCGAAGATTAAGCATCTGCAAGTCAGTCTTAAAAGCTATGGCTTTTGTAAGCTCCTCTACAGCTTCAGTTTCTCTTTGATCATCCATCATTACTGTTGGCATGTAATTTCAAAGTTAGTACAAGCAAAGCAATACAAGTTATGGTCATTGAAAATAGCAGTAATGAAGCCTATCAAAAATTTAATCAGAAGAAACTGTGAAGCATTAGTGATTTCTGACTACATATTAAAGGCCCTTTCTCATCATCCATTCATCATCGATAAGTTCGTTATTGTCCTTGATGGCATACGTAGCGCTCTTAGATTTTAAAATTAATTATACTTTGTTGCACTAATTTGTAAATAAACAAATGACTTTAGCACATAATCTAAATATATAACAAATTGAACCAAAAAATGAGGCCCGCTTCAGAAAAATGAAGTGGGACCCAACCATACTAGACCATAGGGAAATAAAATAGTCCCTCTAACCTTCTTTTCTTGTTTCACCTGTATTCAGATGATCTACAGGACATCATAGGTTTCCAATTATTTCCTTCTGTCAAACAAACTTCTTCAAAATAACAGATGTTCCTCCAATAGACAAGTAGGAAAATAATGGTGATTGGTTACCACCAAAAAGAAAATACAGCATTAGCTATCCAAGTGGCAAGGCAGGAGCCTTCCACCTTAGTCGCACCAAATTTGAAACCTGTATATTCGTACCACTCAAGGGAAGTCTGGAACAAAAGTAAATTAACTACACACAGAATATACTGCATGCATAATTTAAGGAATCACACGGAATACAAGTTTATCATTGTAATTACTTTGGATCTAATTTAACTAGTACTAGTAGACAAGAGGCTGAAATTGAAAGGTGCCACAAAGTACCTGCTGCCCTATATCTGTATGGGTACGTCCGTAGAGGATCCAACTGTGTTGCCATACTGAGATCCTTATTTGCCATGTCACGGTCACAATATTCAGACCGTTTCTCGTAAGCTGATGCCTTATTTTGTGCCTTGTCTATCAGCTTTGTCATTTCATCATATGCAGCTTTTCTTTCATTTTTGAGATGATATACGCGTGCCAACCCTTGATGTGCTCTTGTATGCTTTATGTCAAGGGCATTCACATAACAATCTGCTGCAAGCTCCAGTTTACCACAATCCACATAAATACTCCCGAGGTTATTTAGTGCCTGCAGAAAAGGCAAGTATACAAAATGAAGAATCAAATCTAGTTTCATATAACCAAGAAATAAGTAGTTGCCTCCAGAAAATACTTACTTGTCCTTTACGAAGACCATCTGAAGGACATCTAAGTGCTTCCTCCAAAAGTTGGATAACATGAGATGCAGATTCAGGATTCAGAGTCGTATCAGCCAGCACAAAAGCTTTAAGGAAAAAAGCTTCAAATGACCTCTGGAGAGAAATGGACTCCTCAGCCTTGTCGAGTGCTTCTTTACGATGGCCAGTGTCATACAATATCCATCCTTCATATACAAGCTTTTCGGACTTAGAGCTGGAATGGTTTCGAGCCAATCGCAAACTGTGCATTGCAGCCTTTTGACAGTTTAACCTACAACATTCATAGATATTAAGGGTTCTTTCCATTATTGGATATTAATATGCCAAATGCTCATAATAACTGCCGTTTAGATTATGTATTTCTATATGGACAGGATATACTATTAAGGTTCCTGAGATAGCAAGTGAACACAAACAGTTAATCAATCCAGTACCACAACTACTCACTACATGTCACAAAAATCAGCGAACTCTAAAATCCACATACTATACAAGAAATATAGTATATGTATGCAGCATAACTCCAAAGGACAGAGATCAACTAAAGTAGCTATCTCAACCACATATGAGTTCTTAGTAGAAGAAGAACTGAAAACAAGTGAGCTGAAACCTCTTAATTTCTAATTCAGCCCATGGCCTAGTGCTAGTCTAATTCAGCTCTCAGGCTGTTTACATAAATAAATTAAATAAGAAACCGAAAAATGGAGTATCTACAAACCAAATTCCATATAGTATTATATCGTGATCCTCACAGACATTAAATATTTAGGGGAAAGAATGATTGAAGCTTACCGCAAGAGGAGTAGAGATTGCCGAAACAGTAAAAGGCTCTTTCCTGGATCATTTGTTAACATCTGATGTATAGCAGCCAGAGAGCCAATATCATCAACAGAAGACCATCGATCATAGAGTTGCAACCAGCAATCAGCAGGACTCCATTGTTGGATGTGTTGACCAAGGAGTTCAATCAAGTGATCACCTCTCAACCTCCCATGAAACATCATGTGAGTGGGATCCAAAGTTAGCAATGCCCGAAGATCTCTAAGAGCAGCTTGATAATCCTCAAGTGCAATAAAGAACCAAGCCCGCAGTTCAAGGCATTTCGGAGAGGCCTTAAAACCAATTATCCTGTTTATCTCTGAGATAGCTGCTCCAATTTGGTTATCCTCCACCAATGCAACAGCTCTGTATCTATATGGAAACGGAAGGGTAGGATCCAATTTAGTGGCATCGTCCAAATCCAAATTCTTCTTCTTGCCCAAATTATACAAAGATCTTTCTTGGAACATCCAGGCCATTGCTTTATACTCCGAGATGAGTGAGTTAATCAGCTCATAGGATGAAAACCTCTGCCCTTGCTTGTATTTAGTTCTTGCAACACCTGCCATAGAATAAACATGACCCACCTCAACCGCTGCTTCAAAGCAACATTGGGCATCCTTGTATTCTTTCCTCTCGTGCAAAACACAACCCAATTGATGAAATGCAAGTGCCTTCTGCCACCTTTCTGTTGCACATTCTCTCAATCTCTCCAGCAACATTATTGTCACATTCGATGGGATCTTAGCTTCCATAGCCACCTGGCTAAGGAAACAATACAACAAGAAGGAAGCATGCCCCACCATTGCCAATCTCTCCCTAGCCTCAACGCTGCAAAATATACTCATGATTTTTGAATCATATAAACAACTTGGTAGCTCTCTTAGAATCACCTGCAAGCAAGAAGCTACAAGAAGACTTGCTCTTTCCTCCAAACCATAATCAATAAGAATCAATGAATCTTCAATATCACAAACCAATGAAGCTAAATAACTATCACAAGCAGACTTCATTTCCTCACAACAGAACCTATTAGCAAAAGACAGGAGCTCCAAGACAACATTTGGCAAACAAGACTCTAATCTTCTTGACCTACTAAATACTCTTACAGCTCTCATTCCATCCACTGATATCCCAATTCGCGAAAAATCAATCCTACCGCTTTCTGACTCGATAAAATTACCATATAGCATTACTTTAAGTGGAACCGAAAGAGCAGCAATTTTACCTCGAACACAATTAATATCCTCATTCCCAATGCAAAAGCAAACACTCTCATCATCCTCAGAACTCAAGCAATCATCCTCAGTTGAGATATCAATACTTGAGGTGTCATTAGCTGTCCGGAAACATTGGCAAGGATCAAAAACTGAATTAGGATCATACCCAGAAACCAAAGCAGCCTTGGGACATTCAAGAAATCGTCCAGTACAATCCAGTGCTGATGTACCCGCAAACTCATCTTCTCTCCTCTCATACCGCAACCACGCCGATAACACCACCTTCGAGTGCACGTCAACGGCGTGTTGGCGCGCCAATTGAAGGCAACGGCGGGGCAATTTTGGATCACCAAGGCTACACAGGAGTGTGTACTGTTCCAGATATACAGAAGATTTATCAGATTCTGAACAATTTTTGACTCGGCGATAGAGGTCAGCTAAGGATTCAACAAGATCAATAGATTTGAGATAAGGATCAATGGGAGGCTCAAGAAACTCAGTTGTGGGGAGTCCAAATGGAAGTAGAGCTTCAGCTGTTGACATCGAATTGGTGTCATCAGACCTGGATAGTATTGAATTGAGTGTGGGGAGGTCTTGATGATGCTGGTTGGGCTTAGTGGATGTGGTGGTGGAGCCGGCGGCGGTAGTACTGGTGGAAGTGTCTGCTGGGTTGAGAGCGTGGACTTGGGTGGTCTTATAACGGTCTTTGAGCTTGAAACGACGCATGGTATGGGAGATATAAAGTGTATATTGTCGGATCAGAATTGAAAAGTCTTGATTTCAAAATGGGACACCTTGATCGATATTCATTATCTGTTGATGTAGACAAGAATTGAACAGCGGTGTGAATGAAATTGTTGGTTGATCACCTTAGCCCGCGTACACCACCACCACCACCACCACCCACCACCCACCACCCAGAAGAGGGTAGAGAGAGAGAGAGAGAGAGAGAGAGAGAGAGAGATCAGAGATGGTGATGCAGGCTAAAGGAAAGGTCAACCATGGCGAAGATTTTCAAGAAAAATAATCTAAAATTTGTGGATATCGGATCTCTCCATTATTTTATCAGGTAAGGTAAAAATCACAGTTATTTCATCATACTCTTTTGTGTGTTCATACGAATATATTTATGATTTTACAATAAATTGAATATTTTCCTATTCTACGGAAATTGCCATGAAAGGGACCCAACGCCATTTTTACTTTCTATAAATAAATCCATACAGGTGTTGGATTGAATGTAGTCTCTATTTAATATTATAATTTATAATTAATTTAATTATTATATCGAATTAAATATTTGATTTAATTTTTTTAATTTATTTTAATAAATTAAAAAAATTGAAACTATATTTCGAAACAAAAATGAAAAAAATACAGTAACTCAAACCTTGCAAAAAATAACATGAGCATTTCAAACAAAAAGATTGTGATCATAATATGAATTGATTAGACTCTTTAAATTGGTAACACGGAATAATAATATGATATAAGATCATGAAAAGAAATAAAATATAGTAAATATGGAATAGATTTTTTATTTCTAAAAGTACCATTGAAAATTTTGTAATATTTTTCTGGGTTTTTCAAATGGTTGATTCATTATATATGGACCAGATTCTTGGTAAAGGATGCATACCTGATTATAATTTTGCTGTTGAAATTTGAAGAGACGAAACCAAACCCTAGAATGCAGCTTAGGTTCTTCAATGGATTCCGAATACCTTCAACAACAACTTCAAAATCACTAAAAAGATTGGAGACATATACCTTCGACTGGAAAAAAAAAAGGGTTATTACATTTAAAAATCGAATATGAAAGTTTTTGGTGGGAATCCTGTTACGTTAATAGTGGAGATGGAAGCAGTTTCACTGGAATGTTAGGCGCCTTTTTTGATTGCTCAAATGGATTTAGGCATGTCGAAATTCGATACGATACGATTAATCAACACGAATCGATATGATTTAAGCGGGTTTGGGTGAAACCTTAAGACCCGTCTAACACGTTTAATAAACGGGTCGTATTTGGGTGAGTCTTGTCAACCCGTTTAAATAAAATTAATATAATAATAACTTATTAATTATTTTAAAAAATTAAACATATTTTTTTTTTAATGACAACCACATAATATATATATATTATTTTTAGTGATAGCCAAGGAATTTTTTTTTTTTTTAATTTAGTGATAGTCATAAAAAATATAATAATAAATTAAAACTAAACAGGTTAAACGAGTCGTGTCGTGTTACCTGTTTATTAAACGGTTCGTGTTTGTGTTGAGATTTTTCACTCGTTTATTAAACGGGTCGTGTATGAGTTTACATGTTTTTCACCCGTCACCCGTTTAACTCGACACGTAACCGTTTAACCCGACACGTTTGACACCCCTAAGTGGATTACATCTCCAAAGGAAAAAAAAAAGAATATAAGGGTATTTTGGACAAATTAATGAAAAATGGACTTAAACCCAAATAGATTTTTCGGATAGACTTTTTTTCGAAATTCGTTTTTTTTTTTGTCTTTTTTGTCAGCCATTATTACAAGAAAAGAGACGAGGAGATTTAAACCCGTGATTTTAAAGTCGAACAATAGGACGATGATCATTAATTCAACTCTTAACTTCGGAGTTATACTATTCCAAACACATGATTCAGTGTCATCCATGTGGGCAATGAGCTGCTCGCAGTTGTGCATCTATGAATCATCAACGAGCCATTGCTTTCAAAGAAAGCTTGTATGATTATATCTACCAAGACAGAAAATGCATCAAAAAAAATGTGACCCTTTTTTTTTTATTATCGTAAACGCCAAGTTTGGTACACCTTTTAGTTTCTTTCACCATAAACCAGATTCCAATCTCTGTACTCATTGCACCAAAATAATTCATTACACATGGCTACGCGACAATATGCCATAAGATGTGATTGGATCGATCATCTCAATTTAAAGATTGATTAATTATTTTTATTTTAACCAGACTACTACAACTCGAGGGAATTGGGTCCCCGATTGAATGATACGTGAACACGAGTATTTGGAATTTTTTAATTCAAATTTGAAAGATACTCTATTTCAAACAAATGGTCGCTAGATATTTCATATTTCCTCTATTCTTAACCACTCTATTTGAATGCCACTAGAGCGAGCCTGTTTGAAGAGACTCATATTTTCACCACAATATTTTTATTTTTAAAAATAAAATATTTTTTAAATTAAAATCAAGGTTTACAAAGACTTACTATATTTTTAATATGTCCTTCCTAATTTAATCAATGTGAATCCAACCCTTGATGATTATTAGTCAGGTAAAAGCTTGGATCATAGTACACATATTGATAGTTCAACGTGTATGTGGTGCCGGTGGACTAAACTTTAAATGTTTGTTAGGCATCTTTTAAGTCGAGTCCGAGAGGAACAAAAAGCCAACGAGTATCACATGCCTAGGAATCTAGGCATTCAAGGTGAAACAGTCTGGTCCTCGTCAGACAACCTCTATACCCATGTAGGGGGGGGGGGGGGTTCTTTTTAAATGGAAAAGATCTAAAATTGGAAGTGACACCACTCCAGCTAAAAATTAACAAGAACTTCACATGCCATATGGCATTCCAACCAGTCTTTTATGCATTTATAGTGTTTTAGGTCATCCCCGCTCCATACTCAAATTCTTATTAAATTTGAATAAAAATAAATTAAAAATAAGTTTCAGTATTTAAATTTATACTAAATGAAGAGAGACTCAACTTTTTACTTAAATCAAGACAGACTCAAATATTTACTGAAATCTTCAATGGACAGATTTCTCTATTTTAAAAGATTCAATAATCATATTTTACTTTTTTTTAAATTTGAATTTGTCCTACGAGTTTGCCCTTCTTTAAATTTGAGTTTATCAATTAGAATGTATTGTACAAAATCAAGTTTTTTACTCAAATTTGAGTTTGAGTTTGGATCAACATTGGAGATGCCCTTAGGGGCCTTTGGTTCATTATATTGAGAGAAATATCTCATTGGGATTAGGCAAAACACACTCGGAGTCTATACTTCTCGTGCTTGGCAAGGATTTTTTTTTCCTGATAGGATTATGAATTTCTAACCTACGATCATCATTGAAATAACTAAATATACATGAGTTATTAAAACCCACCTAGGGGTGGTATTCAAATGGGTGAGTTGTGATTAGAATTAAAATTACTAATGTGTCCTTATACCAAATTAAACACTTCATTAAATGACAAACAATATAATCAAAAGTGACATCTGAATTATCCGTTACATCACGAGACTCACGTGTTTCTTTTATTTCAATCTAATCATTCTCAAACATAAGATAGGGTAATAATATATCATATTACTATCCAAATCTATTTCAAAAATCCAATCACATGGGTTTGAATTGATCTTACCAAGTCAATCCAATCCTAAATAAAAAAAAGGAAAAATTGTGAAAAGGTACACTATTTCATACTTATTTGTGTAAAAGTACCTCAATATAAAACATATATGTATAAGTACCTTTTTATGTGTAAATGTTTGGTGAAGAGATACACTTTTGTTGAATTGTAATTTTTTCTTTTACTAAATTATCCTTTTCTTTTATTAATTGAAGACAAATATGACAGTTAGATTAGAGATTCAGTTTCCTAATTTTATGATATATCTTTTTTGAATTTTAAATTACCTATTCATGTGTGATTGACCAGCCGTTTATTCAAACATTTCATACCTATTCTTTTATCATTCAAACCTCTTCCTTTGTCATTCACTTCATTCCGTAACCGGATTTTCAAACATATTCTAGTTAGTTGCAATTGAAGAAGTGCATCAGGTATGTCGTCCATATGTTTTTTTTTTAAATCATTACGGTCTCTTAACGTCAATCATGTTTATGTGAGGATAAATGTCAATGATGATGACTCAAATGAAGATGATCGTAATAATCAAGATGATGATTATGATTCAGATGATGATTTGCTGTCTCGCACGATAATGTCACAGTGCTACAAGACAATGTCACACTGGTACTAAAAAATGCCACACTGCTACAAATCAAATTCACACTACTACAAATCAATGTCACACTGCATACATTGACATGACGCATGTCACAATATATATGACCTATTTGTTTTTTTTTTTGAGATAAATGATCAAACATTTGGTGTGCATGTAGTGCCAAGCACCAGAAGTAGAAAGGTAATTGAGGGAAAAAAAAAGTAAATAAAATAAAAACGTTGGGAGAAACAACATTTTTCTTGAGTTATCAACTTCTTTTGCAAAAACTTCAACGATTTTCTTCTTCAGCGATGAATTTTGGTATGGTCGTCATCGTCTGATACCGATTTTTCCCCTTATTTACAGTGAACCCACCAAAAAACTCATCACTTATTCAAAGAGATTTTCACATCCTATTCAGCGATCAACATGAAGTTTTGAAAAGAAATGAGGTTTTAGGAAAGGTTTCTCATCAAACATTGAAAGAATGTATGTTTTTCAACGAGATTTCCACTTATTCACGGTGAAACAATCAAAAACCTCATTACTTGTTTCAGTATTTCAGCAACGATCAACAGGAAGTTTTGAAAATTCAAAAGGAGGTTTCATGGAAATTTTTGGAAGAATGTATTTTCCGGCGATTTTGAAGGATTTTTTTTGTAACAGTTAATCGTTCCCTTAAGTTTCGGTTGTGGAGGCAAAAATATAGAAATCGGTTCCCATTCTACTGAAGAGGGTATTTTAGAGATTTATTAGGAGTTGTATACTTTTTGACCTATATTTTTAAAAGTGGTATTTTTTACCCTATAATTTTTAAAAAAGGTACCGCCCCTTAAAACCCATAAAAAAAAATTTAACAAACCGCCCTTAATGTTCTTTGTGCCGGCGTCTTGATGTTCACCATTTGTCCAAGCCGGTCCAACTTAGATGCCTCGAATGACAGAGACCGTTTAATTAATACATGGGCCCTGTAGCTGCCATATGACCCAACTTAGATGCCTCGAATGACAGAGACCGTTTAATTAATACATGGGCCCTGTAGCTGCCATATGACCCATATACCAGAGTCCAGTCTCGGTCTGCTCCCGGCCTCAGCCCATGTCCCAAGCCCAAGCATCGATAGCAGAACACAAAGCAAAAGGGGCACATCTCTCTCTCTCTCTCTAACTTGCAAGGAAAGAAAAACTGTTCTCTGGACGCTATTCCAGTTTCAAAGTGAGCGCTCTCTCTCTCTTGCTCCATCGATCTGGAATTCTGTATCCATATCATCTTGTTTTCTTGCAATAATTTTTCCAGTCAGTTTCGTTTAGTGTTCCTCCAAGATCGTTGATAGTTGATACCACGGTTCTTGCTTTTCTAAATTGACAATTCTTTAATAAGTTCTAATTGGGGTTTCTTTAAACTTTCGATCCAACAAACATTATCTTGATTCCCATTGAAGTTTTTGCAGAATGTTCTAATCTTAATGTTACATTATCTTGATTCCTCGAGTTCGATTGGGAAAGAATGAAGTTTATACATAGTTCGATCTTTCTCTGCGTTGATGACATATTTAGCCCCAATTTTGTGATCTGTTTGTGGTATTGACATTTGCCCCTTGTTGCAAGGTCACTGAATCATTCTCGCCCGAGCTGAAGCTTTGGGTTATGTGTTTAGCCTCATGTCAGCGTCTAATGAGGATAATATGTCTTCTCATTCTCAGGTATTTATGGCTTTCAATCATGCTCATATGAACCAACATAGCGACAAAATGAGGGTAATGACAATATTAAGGTGAATTTGTGGAAAAATTAGAAAGGATAAAATACGAAATGAACGGTAAGATGCAGTGGTTAGAAATTGGTTAGAAAAAGTGATAGAATTTCTTTTATGTGGTACTAGGAGTAGGGGTAGACCTAAATTAACATTGAAAGAAATAAGAAGAAAATATGAAAATATTTAACTTAAATGACTGAATAGCGAATTACTGAAATGAATGACAAAGATGGACTCATGTAGTCGACCCCAAATGATTGGGACATAAGACTTGGTCTGGTTTGGTAATCATGCTCATATGACTGTGTTGTACATTGGTCTTTGGGATTCACAAATTGAGTTATTCATGAGTTTGCGATTTGGATGTTTCACTGTTTTAATTGAACTTGCTTGCCAAAATTATTGCCTGAACATTTGCATAGACACCCAAAATAAGCAGGATTTTGCTATCCAGCTCCTGTTTATTGTCTTCCATAATCATAGTGCTTTATACAGGTCTCTGTGAAGCATATTCCTTGACAAAGCCATGATATAATAGTGGGAATTGCATGTGAAGGGTGGACTAGGTTTGGGTTTTGGTTGCAACTGTTATGTTCCCCCGTGCCTCTAAAAATCCAAAAAGGGGAAAAACCTAGAATAAGTTTTTTAAATAGAGAAGTGTGCCAAGTAAAGGCATACCATTCATATCGTGTCTTCGAGCTTAAATAGTGTCATGTGAATAAGCGAGAACTTTAATTCAAGTCTTTCATTTTCTTGCACCCCCTGTGGTTTGGTTCTCCATATATTCTTTCAAATGGAGCTGAATTTTTGATTTTGATGATATTTTCTTCAATCAATCACTAGCTTCAGTGCAAACATCAAACTCAGTCTAAGTCAATGTCGACAAAAGGAGGAAAGGAGCTCCCGTGCATGTCCCTGTTGGGTTCTATTAAAAATCTCTCTAGAATGGTATCTGTGGATGATATTTTCCTGATTGTGTCATGATTTCCGTTGTTTCAATATTGTTTTACTTGCCCTTTCCCTTCTACATGGAACGTTGCTCCTTGATCATAGGAAATATACCCATGACTGTTTCTAGTGATTTACCAACATCACCAATTAGTAGTTTAGCATACAGGGGCTATGCCTCAATAAATTTATTGGTTCCAATTTGTTACGTCAATTAGTTTCTGACATATCTACATGATCTGCAGCTTTCGACTCACTTTTTTAATGACCTTCTTGATTCTATCATTGTTGATGTCGCTTCTGAGTGTCACCGAATAGCGAGGTTGGGGCTTGATCGTAATTTAGATGATGAGGAAGAAGAATTGAGGTTATCAGCGCAAGCCCGTGCAAGAGTAGCTGATCCTAGTAATAGTGGTGAAGCAACTAGCAAATATGTGGTTGACATATTTGGACAAACTCATCCTCCTGTAGCCAATGAAATATTTGAGTGCATGAACTGTGGCCGGTCGATTATGGCTGGAAGATTTGCTCCTCATTTGGAGAAATGCATGGGAAAGGTAATTCTCTTCCACATATATGTCTCCATCAGTATCTACTTAAATTCAGCTCAACAAAACTTTAAACCCAACCCATTGGCGCATTGTTACACTGTTTCTTTGCATAGATTTGGTTGAGTTGATTGTCTGTTAAGCACCATTATAGTTTGCATCTATAAGCCAAAATAGAGTAATACATTACTTCCGTAGAAGCCTTCTGTTAAGGTATTCCCTACTTGGCTACAGGGTAGAAAGGCTCGTAAGACGACAAGAAGTAGCACAGCTGCACAGAACCGGTACTCACGAGGCAGCCCTGTTTCAACCCACTCACCTTATGCAAATTCCACCAGCATGAACCGGTTATCAAATGGAAGTCCGAGTGTCGCAGGTGACGAGTACTCAAATGGCACTTTAGAAGAGCCATGATAGCATCTTGAACTAGCAGGGCTGACTTATTGACTTTAGAAATGCACAAGCAAATGCACAAAATAGCCGGTTTACTACTTATGTGTGTTTCAACCCCCCCCCCCCCCCAAAAAAAAAAACCCAACAAAGGGTGGTCTTCTAATTTTTCTCAGTTGCAAGTTTATGTGGTAATAGCAGCATAATTTGTATAGGCAAATGATGAAACAGAATCGTTATGAATGGATGGGTTCGTCTTTAAGATAGCCTGTGACACTAGTTCCCTGAGACATGAAAAGAAAAGAAAAAGTTTAAGCTGTGTGGGTTGTAATGACATTGTGACTAAATGTGTTGGAGTGTGTATGTAGATTCAAATATCCATTTTCCCGTTATATGGAGTAATATTTGATTCCGTTTGTATTAGATCTTTCTGAATCCCTTAAAAAGTTCATTACGGCCAAGGATCAAAAGTTAGTTTCGGTCACTTAGGAAACATAAATGTTTTGAAACATTTTGAAATAATTGTGTAAATGCATTGAAATGTTACAAAACATCTCGAAACATTATGAAATATCTCGAAATGTGTAAAAACTTTTTTGTTTCTTAGGTGACTGAAATAATATACCGAAACGAAATTTTGATCCTTGTTGATTATGGCATTTCTCTTCAAAACTAGGTTCATCTTAGATGATTCGAACTCACCAACTTCGTATTGCTCTCCTTAGATATGACAAGTCATGGACGTAGTAATGCTGGTGTTAATAGTAGGTGTTGCTATGTGTGAAGGAGACTTCTAAAACCACAAGGACTTGGTGCAAATTTCAAAATGGTGATAGCCTAACTGCATGAAGCCACGCAAAGAAAAAAGAAAAAGCGTGGCCTTTGGTGTTACAAAATTGTACAGTACTACAACGAATGTTATGCAAACCTGGGTATGATGGTCCTACTAACATTTCAAGCTTTGTTGTCGTAATTGTTAGAGAAAAAAACATATTCACGTAGGAGAAAATTGCAATACATCTGAACAGAGAGGTTTAGTATGTCTACTGTTTTCTGGCTGAAATAAGATGAAATATTTGCTTCCGAAACTGGGCAGTTCCCCTTCCAAGTTAAAACTCCGATTTTTCGGATGATTTTAAGCAACAAAAGGAGGTCTGCTACTGTAAATGTTACCCATAAAACTGATTAAGTTATTGAAAATCCAAGGCAGCTCAAGCTTTCAGAAAGACCAGAAATATACGAACAACAACCAGCCTTTTGGTACTAACATAGCTGAAGTATCTCTTGACATTCACAGAGGTCTCTTTCTCTCAGTTCAAGCAGCAACTTGGCAACCTGAATCACAAAGAAAGCTGCTAAAATGGGCTTCTCGATCTACAATTTACTTGAGAGCATTTGAGTAGTCTGAGTTGGAGATGGGATTACACGTGTTTATGGATTGAACGAGATTTAAGCGCCTTCCATGATGATTTTATAAAACCCCATAAAGTGAGAGGGACCTTCAGTTAGTCAAACTGTTCCCAATCCTGAGTAATCTTAGTTGAAGATTGTAATGGTTTTGCAGCACTGAGGCTCCCAACTCCTGAATCCAAGGCACCCCATTTGGTAGTCACCGACACTGAATTGGAATTACTGCTATTTCTTGCCTTCAGATTGTCAAGTGCATCCACCAAACTCTGGACACGACGAACCTGCCAGGAAACATGAAAAATATGCAACATTCCAATCATCACCTTCTCTATATCGGTCCAATTCATCGAAAGCAGTCATAAGACACATTCTGTATGCAAATTGGAGGAGATGAGACTGCTTGAAATTGCGAGGATCAATTCATATATAACACCTCCCCAGAAGATATGAAATTCCAGTACAGGTAGCTATGCCTATGGATTACTCCTTAACTTATAACTAGTACTAACCTCCAGACGCCTCCGGACTCTGGCCTCTCCATCAGCCTCAATGCCATCCAGTTCAAGCAACTGCACCATGAGCAACTCTGTTAAGACCACCAATTCCTTTTCCGAAACCTTGATGCCGTTTTGCACAGCCGTCTCAAGAGCAACAACCTAAAACATTGAAAAAAAAAACAAAAACATAAAATTAACTTTCCTTGGTGCTACACAAAATGACTGTTAGTGTAAAAGGTACTGACTTTCTCTGAGAGTTTATCTACTTCTGATCTAATTCTAGCAACACGTTCATGTGCGTTTATATTCCCTTGGTTTTTCTTCATTTCCTGAAGCTTCCTCTCTTTGCTAGCCGGGTCCTCCAATAGTATCACCTTTGACATCTCTTTTACACCTGCAATGTGCAGACACTCGTCGTCTTCCTTTTCTTTCCCTCTAAACAACAATCTCTGCTCCTTAGGCTCTAGACCGGTTTCTTGGGCAAGAACCCTTTTTAAATCCCCTATCATTAGACCAAGTAGAGCAATTAATCATCAATGTTGAATGTAGAACTAGATAACTCCACATAGATTACCAAAGCTAAGTTACAAGTCTAAGAAAACCCAACTTTCCATTGAAAAACTCAGCAGCTGCATTAGTACTACTCAAGAAATCTGTTTTCATTTTCATTTTCTTCAGTCGACTTCTAAGATCCCCCTGCCCTCTCTTCAGTATTAACCCATGTTTAGGGTGTCAATAACTCCAATCACTTCTTAGTTTTTTAGCATCATTAGGATGATGGCTTCAGCCAATAGCAATGAGTCCATTTTCTCAGTAGAGCTTCTTTATTTTAACCAGGAACCTCCAACAAAAAGAACTATTTCGTATCGTTCTGGTATTGAATTTAGTTTCAATATCTGAACCTATTGGGGGGAATTTTAACCAGGAATCAGAGAAGAAGAACAAAACCCACTACTGAAATTGAAATATACAAATGGTCTTTAAAGATCCATCTCTTTACAGGCCATTCCAAATTCACAGGATTACAAAAGTTAAGGAGTGTAAATGGACAAAAGGCTTGTCTGATGAGCAAAAGTAAGTTTCCAAATCTCTTCAATTCATAGTAAATAAAGCTTCCCCAGTTAGTTTTTAAAACTAAGAAAAAACATCAACTAAGCAAGCATGAGTGGTAATTTTAATTTAAAACAAACCATGAAAAATGAAATTAAATGACATACATGACAAGTCTGGTAATAAGGCATCTGATCAAGGAACCACACAAAATCTATTAACAGAAAATGAAGAACATTACACCAAACAAACAGGGCATGATCAGATGATATACCAAAAGTTGATTGAGCAGGGACAGTGACATCATGATGATAAGAATCATGAGAAACCTTGATCTTGATCATTGAACCAGCCTCAGACATGACCCATGATCTCTTCTGAACAAGCAGACCACCAGGCCTCATTTCCCAATCAACAACAGCTTCCTCATTGTACTTGTACTGAGTTTTCTCTACACCTCTTCCTTTTGAAGTTGTTGATAATCTTTTCATACCCACCAACTGAGCTAATAAATCATGAAATTGTATCAAAAGAAAAAGAAAAAAAACAGAAATGATCGGAAAAAGGTGAGAAGTTGTTGGTTGAGAGAGGTGAGAGGTGACTGTAATGGCAGGAGGTGGAATTGAGTAAAGACTAATAAAAGAAATTAAAGACTAAAGGGTCTTTGAAGCCATTGATAGGGACAGTGGACAGTGACCTTTTAACTGAAACAGAACAGCGGTTGGTAGGTTTTCCCCCTTCAAAAGCTGGTGAGAGAGAGAGAGAGAGAGAGAGAGAAAGATTATATGAATTTCATAAGATTTTGACCATCCCAAGTGTAACCTGGAGAAGATTACATGGTAACTTCCACCACACAATTGGTTCCTTTATTTAGTTTGATTTTTTTGTTACTCCAACATTACTGATAATATTATCGGGACCTAAAAAATTAATCTAATCTAATGACGTGTCGAATGAAAAAGTCTCAATAAAATAATCCACAAGTTATAGTTATAATAATGTTATTAGATCATGTTATTGTCATATCATTAAATTAGATTTTTAGGTTCAAGTAATATTACTCTTAGAGTTTATAACATTTTAAACAATAAGTGTCTATGGAGTTTGAGAAATCTATCTAGCATTATAGCTAGAAAGTTGAATTCTAAATTTATAAAAACACAATCAAGGTCAAAATTGATTCAATTTTAATTCACTTTGATCCAATATCAGATAACTCCACTAATCCACGCCTACTTCTCTTTCCTATTCATCTCTCTTATTTTATCTGTGGTAACTTTAATTTTAAATTATGTAATTAAATAAAAAAAATAAATTGTTATCAATAAGACAATCGAGAAAGGCTTTGCCCATTGTGATGTAAGGGCAAAAGATTCACCGACAAGATTTGATATCAGACTAGGCCAAAGAGTCCAATAACTTTAGAGCGATCCAGTTTAACCCAATAACTTTAGATGGGCCCAGTTTAACTTACTGAGATTTAGCCCGTTTACAATTTAGGCAGGCCAATAGGCCGAACGCGGAAAAGTAAATCATTGGGACCAGCCTGGCTTTCCATTTCACGTTTCATTAGGTGGGCCATAACTTTTACATTCGTAGCAACCCGGTTGTGTTATCGTTTTTACTAGCAAGAATTACGTGCCTAAACACATTTTTTAATATAAAAAATTTAAAATTTATATTTTAAATAAAAAATATTATTAATTATTATTATTAATTAAATAATTTAGAATTAAAATAAATAGAGAAAAAATAAAATAAACATACGGGAGAGAAAAGAGAGAGAGAGAGAGAGAGAGATGGGTAGATATGGATTAATGAGATTGTTTGACATTGTGAAGTGTGTTGGTTGAGTTTTTTGACATTGAGGACTGTGCATAATAAATAATATTTTTATCCAGGAAAAAAAATTGGACTGAATTTTGTACTATTATACCAAAATAAATGATAATTTGATCAATTTTAATCGTTGTTATGTTTTTAAAAGTTAAAAATTAAAATTTTCAGTGGGGTAGATTACCATGTAATTATAGTATTTTGATTTGTATCATTTTAATTTTTTATATCTTCATATCAATATTTTTTATTAAAAAAATATTTAATTTTAAAATAATTCATATTGCACTACAGGAAAAAAAATATTTTTTTAAATAGCAATAAAATAAATAATTATTTAATATTAATTTAATTTATTTATTAGTCTGGTTAATATGTCTTGTCATTTGAAATTTTGTTTAATGTCTATAAATGTTTTTTTGTATTACGATAAAGAGTGTCCATGTCAATTTACATATGTTTCGATTAATTCACGTTAGAATTAGAGAATTCATGAGAAATAAATTTTTCATGATCTGATTTTATAAAAATTATCAAGTTTTAAACTAAATACATATGAATTTATAATTCATCATTATTTCAATTAAGTTATTTTATAATTTTTTTTTTTTTTTTGGGTAGAGGACATAGTACAATTAACACCATTATTGTTGTGAGGTGTATGAATTATCAATCAATCAACGAAAAAGAAATTTCTATCCATGTTGGTGCCTCTACAACTTCCCATCATCACGACCTTAAAAGTCAAGAATGAGGAATTCACATCAAATAAATTCCAACCATAGATTTTTCTTCGACATGCGTCGACACTTGATTGGCAAATTAAATGACACATGACTGACCTAATTACAAGTTGGACCCACCGTTCTAAAACCTCACCCTCCCTTGCAGACGTTAATGGACTCCACACCATTCCCCTCCAAAAAGTCCCTTCCCCCTTAAAAACCAACCCTTCTTTTCTACACCACTAACGAACACACACACACACACATATACGTGTACGACCCTCTCAGGAAAAGGCCGGCAAGTCTAATTTTGTAACTGTGGTCAATAATTGTGGAGCCATCCATGGCTTTGTGCGTGACGGACACGGCTCGAGCACAGGCTTGCCGGGACGGCGAAGCGGCGGCGAAGCTCAAGTTCATATCCATATTCGTGATATTTTTCACGAGTGTCATCGGAATATCATCGCCGATGATGCTCGCTCGACTTTTCCACGGAAAACCGGTGTACGACAAGGCAATTCTGATAATCAAGTGCTTCGCCGCCGGTGTGATTCTCTCCACTTCACTCGTACACGTCCTTCCAGACGCCTTCGATGCTCTATCCGACTGCCAGGTGGCGTCGAGCCACCCATGGAAGGACTTTCCGTTCTCCGGACTCGTGACTTTAATCGGCGTCTTGATGGCTCTGTTAGTCGATTTAACGGCGACTTCACAAGTCGACAGTCACAGTCACAGCCCCAAGCCTAGTAGTGAGTACACGCCGATTGGGACGCTGGAGAGATTGGGGACGGTGACGGCGTGCAAGAAAGCGTCGGAGATGGAAGTTGAATTGGGGGTTGACCACAGTCACATCCCCAAGCTTAGTAGTGAGTACACGCCGATTGGGACGCAGGAGAGATTGGCGACGGTGACGGCGTGCAAGAAAGCGTCGCAGATGGAAGTTGAATTGGGGGTTGACCGGCAACCGGAAGAGATGGTGAAGCTGAAGCAGAGATTGGTGTCGCAGGTGTTGGAGATAGGGATTATATTTCACTCGGTGATCATAGGGGTGACGATGGGAATGAGTCAAAATCAGTGTACGATAAAGCCTCTCGTTGCTGCACTGGCGTTCCACCAGATCTTTGAAGGGATGGGTCTCGGAGGTTGCATTGCTCAGGTAAAACACTGGTTCCTTAATCACTCAAATTTCATGCTATTTTTAGTGATATGATTCGTTAAGTCGTTGATTACGGTCCCAAATTAAATTTTTATAATATTATTTTGGGGAATTCAAATCTATTACAACATTAGATTTTTTCATTCTTAGCATATTATTCCACAGATCGTTTGGTAAGGTTTTTATTTTCGCATTTTCATAAAAATTAAAAATAAAGATATTTTTTTTTTTTGG
This sequence comes from Ilex aquifolium, assembly GCA_951799425.1. Taxonomy (NCBI): domain Eukaryota; kingdom Viridiplantae; phylum Streptophyta; class Magnoliopsida; order Aquifoliales; family Aquifoliaceae; genus Ilex; species Ilex aquifolium. Next base: position 7,465,959 of record OX637394.1, read on the forward strand.
TAAATACTAATATGTTTGAGAGTTGTTTATGTTTACTTTTTTATAAAAATAAAAACAAAACAATTTCAACATACATAACATGTATGAATTTCAGCACACAGCACACACCCACACACTCAACACAGAAACGACACACACCACACACTCAACACACAGACAGCACACACACACACACCCATATACACGCAGCACACGCCCACACACACACACACCCCCATATACACGCAGCACACGCCCACACACACACACACCCCCATATACACGCAGCACACGCCCACACACACACACACCCCCATATACACGCAGCACACACCCCCATATACACGCCCACACACACCCATATACACTCAGCGCACGCCCAGCACACACACAAACTGAGCCACTTTCATATAACCGAAAACCATTGCATTCATGAAACTATGTCTCTCTGAGGCATTTGATCAAACACTTTATTAACATATTCTGAAAACACAGGGAGAGACGATATGAGGATGGGAGACCGACTGAAAAAATGATCAAGAGTCCAACTATTTATACTTTCATAAAAATATATATCTTTTGTTGATAGGGATTGAATTAGAGACCTCATTAAACCCCTTCAGCCCACCGAACGTGTGTTTCGTGTTTTGGTTGTTTCCTGAAGCATGATTTTTTTTTTGTTCCCATTTTTTTAGCTTGTTTCCAAGACAATTTAGATGCAACAAAAAATAAAAACAATTACCAAACTCGTTTTTGTTTGTTTTTTTTTGGCAAAAACTCAAAACAAAAACTTAAAACAACAAACAAAAATAGCAATTTATGTATAATCTATACTATTAGGAGCGTGTTGAATTCACATCTGAAATATATATTGTACCTCTCATCTCATCTTATCTTAACTACCCATAATCATACAATTTGTATAACATGTGTTTTTAACCGTGAAACCCTAGCCGGAGTTAGTACGAAAGCCTAATGCATTGCCATCATTAAATTAACGGTGAATCCTAGTCATATTTGCAGCACCTATCAAGCAATTAACCCCAACTGCAATTGTGTCACATACTTTGTCAAATGAAGTGTCACCATAGGACTAATAAAGAGGTGAATGTGAATCATGTGATGATGCATCATTGACTTTCATGGGAAAAAAAACCAATGTGAATCCTTGGAAATTGCAGTATTGGACTAAAAATGAAAACTGCTATTCTGACTAGGTTCAATTCATTAGACCATATGATGTTAAGGGTGTCAATTTATCACATCATTTGACCATCTTATAAATAGAATTAATGACAACAAAGACCATATGATATAGTGTCAACCTTCTAAGTATGCATTGTATATTTTTCTGGCACTCCTAAAGTTTAACAATACTATAAAATAAAATAATGAAGAGAAACTTTTAAAAGAAGTTTTCACACGATATATTATTTGGCATATAATAGCTGACATTAGTAGATCATATTATCATTTCTTCTTTAGTTTTTCTTGTAAAAGAGATAAAACAGTTACCATGAATTGTCTAAATTTGTGGGAATGGTTTCTGTTGAACTATTAATGCATTAGTAGTCAACTACAAAGAGAGAAAATGATAATTTTGGGATATGTCAGTTTTCTCAACAACTTAAATCTACAATATAATGCCAATACTACTTAGGTCGTTACTTATGTCCATACGTACCAGGTGGTTATACCTATGACGACTAATTGCCTTTCATGACATATATAGTTGATCCACGTTAAAGCGAGCGGTAGATCGAACAGTCCTTTCTTTCTAGTTATACGACGAGCAATTCTAGGAGCAGCAGTTTGAGATCCTTTCTATCTTCATCTGCTTTTCTGCATAGTCTTTCATTCCTCTCACCCGACTATGAACTAGGCTGAGCAATATTATTAGAATCTAAAAAATTGATCTAATTTGCTAACTTAATGATGTGACAGTGATATGGTCTAATTGAATTATTATGACTATAACTGCTGAATTTCTTCATTGAAACTTTATCACTTCACATATCATTAGATCAACAAACTAGGTTAATTTTTCCGCCCCAATACTATTACTCTTTCTTAATACAATATCACCTAGTTGGATATAATAGGTGCCACTTGTATTTGTTGCCAGTGATCTGACATTAACGAAGTTGAGAAAATCCAATGCAAGATTGGATTTGGATCCAAAGAGCAGTAATCTATCTGATGAGAACCAGTGTGATGAAATACATATCAATGTTATGATTTTGGTTCGACTTTTGTTGTCATCCCCTGCTGATTTTCATAAAAGTTTTTTTTTTTTGTTCAACAATAAGAAATGTTTGGACTAATTTACGCATACCTCGACTAATTTACTCCCCGATCCGATCAAAGGTAAACCTGATAGACAGCCACACCATGGGATCACTTCTCAATAATCACACCAAAAGCAAGTGACAGTCAGTTAAAGTTTGTTATGCTAGCTGAAACAAACAACAAACACATGAATGCATTAGATTCATTTAGTTACAAATGTAGTATTACATCACTGTATGTATATATATATATATATATAGATAGATAGATAGCAATTGTACAACGTGATAGTATTGGAAGGAATACAATTTCAGAATCTCAATTTCTCTCTCTTCATCTTCTTCATATCTAAACTTGGTCTTCACTGGATTTTTGTAACTCGGTTATTCAATCTATAGTGTTGAAGAATCTGTTTAAGATCATCCACATCGGGACTAGGGTATTCATGAGGTGGCCTACTCCTTGGAGTTTTCACGAGAGAGATTGCCTGTTGATACTCTTACCTGCTTGAACTAATAATGATCATACGAAAATTCATTCACCATTTCATATCTCATCTTTCATCTTTTTTTTTTTTTTTTGTAATGCAACAATTTGAATGATGACAGGCGGGTTTCAGCTTCGGAACAACAGCCTACATGTGCTTTATGTTTGCAGTAACAACACCAATCGGGATAGTTTTGGGAATGATCGTTTTCTCGGTGACCGAGTACGATGACAGCAGCCCTAATGCCTTGATTATGGAGGGGTTGTTGGGGTCCCTATCAGCTGGTATTCTCATCTACATGGGTCTCGTTGATCTCATAGCTCTTGATTTCTTTCATAACAAGTTGATGAGTTCTCAAGCATGGTTGAAAAAGGCATCTTTTATTGCTCTTGTTCTTGGCTCTACCTCAATGTCTATCCTTGCCATTTGGGCTTAAAGATGAAGTTTTGCAAAAGTCGGATCAAAAGCAGAACCACAAAAAGATTTCAAACCTGGTTCCATTAATTGTAAAACTATGATGTACATTTTTTTTTTTTTTTTTTGATTCATGCTTAAAACAAAGCCCAGCCCATATATTCAAATTTCTATAAGGTCCTGTCAATGCCTCTTAAGGTTCAAGAATTGCACCAGTGAGTGGTGACAGATCAGAAGTTTCTTTTGAATCAAGGAAAACATGGAACTAGTTGAAGGTGTTGAAAAAAGTCTCTAAAAAACTATGAGATTTGGTGCAGGTCAGATCTACGTAGTCTTTATTGACTGCAAAGAGATTGTTTTTGTAAATGGAACTCGTGATAATACTCGAGAGATAATAGAACAGCATCATTACTGCACCAAAATTAGCTCTCGCGTAATTAAGAGTGATATATAATAGTTTTGATTAACATCAATAAGAAAATGTTCGAAAGTTCCTCATGTTTTGGAAGTTCTTGGTTTTTACTTTTGAGGTAATTAGTTATTAGACTTCCTCTACCACCTATACTCTGCACAGATTATATTCAATTACACCCAGTGTTACATGATTGAATTCTTGTTTGGCATGGCAGGGGGACTCCTATGTTTCTAATGTTCAAATTGCACACTTTATGCACAAGCCAAGTACACATTTAAAGCCTTACGGGTGGCTTAATGGTTGGACTTGACCTTTGGTAATACAGATGTCTCAGGTTCAATTTATTATCATACCTCCTAAGGGCTAGTCACTCTTGTCCTTTTAGGGACATGCTCTAACCCAACTCAAGTCACGATAGTCAGCCGTTAAGCTCGAGAGAGTAGTCAACACAAGGCTGAACATCATGTAAAAAAAAAATAAAAAAAAAAATAAAAAAAGTGCACATTAGCCCATAAAAAAATCTGAAAATAGTGGGTTAAGTGGAGAATGAAATGGGTGTTGTCCCTTTATGAACTTCATCTTTTTGGGCAATAAGTGCATGAACGTAGTTGAAATCTATACACAACCCACCTTGCTCGATTATTTTTGTCATTCTTTGTGCCATGTATATAACAATACCTTTCTTTCTTGAATGAATCTGCATATGTATACATGATAATTTTTTTCAATGTATTGACGGATTGTTATGTCTGCTGGTGTCTGTGTCAAATTGGAAGTTGAAATGATAAATCAAAAGGTTTCTTATTGAATTCTTAATACATCAACATATCTAGTTCTTTTTCTTTTTTTTTAATTGGGTTGCGGTTAGGGGTGTTCGAGCAAGTCAGGATTAAAAAATTCATGAGAGATAAATTCTTCATATTCTAGTCTAAGTTTTATAAAGTTTTAATTTCAGAATATTTAAATTTATAACTTGTCCTTATAGTCCTTAGAGTTTGTTTTTCTTAAGCAAGCAAGAATTTCAGTTTAAGCGTCGACTTTATTACTTCAAAAATCGTAAGTTACCCATTTATTCTATAAAATAGTTAAGTTTTAAAAAACGCACAAGCAAGGTCCCGTAGCTCAGTTGGTTAGAGCGTTGGTCTTATGAGCCGAAGGTCGCGGGTTCGAGCCCCGCCGGGACCATTGTTTTAATTTTTGCTACTAACATACTAGGCCGCCCAGTTACAAATTAGGCTACCAAATTGGGCTCGCCTAATTTAGTGTACTCTAATGGGCTCCACGGCCCAATGATACTTGCGCCAATACTCTTTTAGCCCGTTGACTAGTATCCCACTTCATCGGTTTGACCAGTGTTTACAGCATACAAATTTTCCAATATTTAATTAATTAATGTAAGAAAAATTTTAGTCACACCCCTACTAGTTTATCATATCTTCAAAGACACTTTCTCTATTTTTTGAATCTTCACTGACACCCCAGTCTAAAAGTGTTATGCAATTTTATTAAATTGCCCATGATATATTTTAGGAAAAACTTCATTCACACCCCCTCTAGATAGGCATATCTTCAATGATATCTCCTCTATTTTAAAATTTTTTTTACTTCTTAAAATTCGATTCGAGTTCATTAAATTTTAATTGGCCTGAATTTTGATACATAAAAAATATAAATTTTAATCGATTTCAATTTTAATATGTGAAAAATAAATTTTAATCAACTTGAATCGAATTTTAATAAATAAAAAATATAAATTTGAATTGACTCGAAACAAATTTTAATTGAGATTAACAATTCAAGTAGAGCTCAAATCGGCTCGAATTAAAAAAAAGACTTTTAATATGCTTGAATTTTAATACGTAAAAAATATAAAATTTAATCAACTCGAATCGAATTTTAATTAACTCAAATTTTAATATGTAGAAAAAAAAATTTTAATCAGCTCAAATTTTAATTTATAGAAAAATAAATTTTAATCAGCTTGAGTTTTATGCAGAAAGATTGTTTAAAGTTTAAGTAAGGGTAGTTTTGATATTTTAGATACTTTATTTTTGTTATAAATGGTAGTTTAATGACATGAGTGTCAGTGATGTTTAAATATAAATTAGAAAGGATGTCAGTGATATTTTTGATAATAGAGAAGATGTCTTTGAATATATGATAAACTAGAAAATGTTTGGTTAAAATTTTTATGTTAATGTATTATTACTATTGAAATAACATTACTACTATTGAATTAACAGGAGAATCATCTAATATTAAAAGAGCAATGCTATATATCCCAAATATGCATTCCAAATCAATAAAGATGGTTGAATCAGTGAGTCCCAATTAAAAAAGTTGATGACACTCATTCATCCAATGGTTCCTATTTATTTGAGATACAAATTTGAGATATAAAGCATTTCCCATATTAAAATAACAACTGATTTAATGATGACAATGAATTAGGCTCTCGATTGTCTCATAATTCATTCTCTTATAATTCATTCTCGACAATAATTCTTCTAATAGGAAAATGTTATTTGGATATAATTTAAAAAATTAATTCAATACAATCATTAAATTGAAAATGAGTTTCACCTAACATTGAAATTCACAACTAACTAATTAAATAGTTGCATTGAATTAGATTCCTAAATTATGTCTTTATAGCATTGCTCTTTTCAATATAACTAAATAAGCTCACATTTCATAAACTTTAAGTATCGTTTGTGAATGCTTTTCAAAAGAGCAATACTATTATGATCTAATTTACTGACATAATTTACTAACCTAATTCACTATGACATTTAGATTGACTGTAATTCTCATCAAACATTAGAACTTGGTGTTGATATAATGATTCCTATGAAACCACATCATTATATCAGCAAATTAGGTCAAATTTTTAGGTCTAAATAATATTATTCTTTTTAAAAATAAATAATTTTGTTTTAAAAGAAATATATTTAATCACTATATAATAAAAATGATTTCTATGAATCTTAGAGTACACTTAAATATATGCATAATACATATATTACTTACTATCCAGGTGATTAAGCTTAGAAGAATGGTAACAAAGTAAAAATTTTAAATTTTATTTTAAAGTTAATCTAACAGCTAATATTAACTCCTCAAATTTAATAGGAAAAAAAAACTCCTTCAATGTGTGTTTGGGGTGACTTTTTAAAAGTGCTTCTCATAAGCATTTTAAAAAAAATAGTGTTTAGAACCGCCCTACCACCACCACCACTGTCTTATCACTACTGTTATCATCACCCCACCACCACCGTTGCCGTCATTCTACCACCACCGTCACCACCGCCACCACTGTCGCCCCAACACCACCACCACCACCACTGTCACCCCTATCCTACCACCATTTCCATCACAATTACCACTGTCACCCCACCACCACCGCCACCACCATTGTTGCTGCCACACTACGACCACCGTCTACGCCCAACTCCTACCACTATCACCATTACCGTCACCGTCGCCACTACCTCAGTCAGAACCACTATCGTTACTGCCACCGCCGCCCCACCACCCCCACTGTTGCCACCCCACCACCATCGTTGTCACCCCATCACCATCTCTACCATAACCACCACCACCACTGTCATTGCCACTACCCATCACCCACCACCATCATTGACTGGACTTTAGGCGGCTCAGCAGCCTCCAAGTTGACACGTGAATTGATACAACTGTTATAAAACTCAAGAGATGCCGGGAGATGATGTTGAACAGTTATTACTCAAAAAAGCCGAGTGAATCGGCTGGGATCAGCATTTAAGGATATATGACAGCTCATTTAATGAGGACCTGACTGACAATGACAAGGCAATTAATGAGCCTCTGCATCCTTGAGACCCCAAACTGACAATCATAATTGCAAGACATTAATGGTCATTGCGCCGGCCACATGTCCTCGTCAAACCCCGAGAAAGTATACCCTGAGCGCTAAACATTCGGGAATAGGTGTCAGACACTGATCAGATGAACTTGAGTACGTGGTGATAGACATAAGTGCTCGGCGTGACCCCGAGCACTTGTCCTATCACCTGGGCATTAAAAACACGAGGAAAAAAGTGAAAGTTATTAAATGTTGAGATGAGACTCAAGACCCTTGCACTCATTGTTAATCTAGGTATAAATACTCCTCAGAAATATGAATAAATGTACGCAAAACTAGACTGAGAAAAAGATATACACTGTGTTCAAGCTTCCAATTCTTACTGACTTAAGCTTCCAACCTGACCTTTTGGTTGTTTCAGGTTCATTATAGAGATGATCGCTATCCGTATTTATTGCAGGAAATCTCCCGTGCAATCATCATCTCATTCTTATCTTTATTACCACTATCACCATTATCCCATCACCACCGTCGCCCACTACCACCCACCGCCACCCACTACCATAACCTACCACCACTGTTGCTCACTGCCACCCACCACCGTGGTCGCCCCACCACCGTCGCTGCCTCGCCTCCACCACTACCAACCACCATCACCATCGCCCACCACCATCACTATTGTCACCCACCACAACCATCACCGTCTCTCACTACCACCACAACCATCACCGTCTCTCACTACCACCACAACCATCACCGTCTCTCACTACCACCACTACTATCGCTTGCCCCCACTATAACTGGTGCTTAAATTTCTTTCTCTCTTCTCTATCTTTGTAATTTGATTTTGGATGTGAATACAAATATGTTTATTGTTGACCTTTTTTTTCATTACTCCATATTTTCAGGCACAAGAAATAACTAGGATATAAACAAGCAAACATTACCTAAAGAAAGCAAGAAAACACCAAAAAAGTATTTTACAAAAGCCTTAACGTTAGTTTAAACTCTTTGATAATGGTAAACCTATTTTAATCCAAATTAACAATTAATTATCAGAGTCAGTCAAATGATCTTTAATAATCAAAGTAATGCTATTTGAATTTAATGTATTAACCTAATTTATTGATGTAATCAATCACTTCATTGGATTAACGGTAATCTCAAGCATTAGTTCGGGCTCGCTATCAATTCTATGAGTGTAATAAATAATGTAACAAAATTGGGTCAAAATAATGATGCATTATCAGGCTGAACGAGTACTCCAAAAGAAAAAATGTAGATCTGCACAAACTGTTTCATAAGAACTTTGGCATGAAATTTGTTGATGCATCAGAAAAACGAACTTGATTCTCTCACTGGCGTTAATTGATAGATGAACTTTTCCGTTCAGATCTGTTCCTGCTCAGCATTCTCTTAAGCGAGCCACCCAACGACGATGCTTGAGACGATACCAATGAAGAAGACGAAGGTTCTGAAATTGAATCATTCGCCGAATTGGGAACTTCAACTACAATCTCCAATGCAGAGTCCTCAACCTCATTCCCCACATTCAATTCACTCAAAGTAGCCTCAGATAACTCTCCACGCCTCTCATTTGCCAATGAATTAACGTGGTCAAGCTTATTATCAAACACAGGGGCTCGACAAAGCGGACAATTTGAATGACAATGGAGCCACATATCTATACACTCTACGTGAAATGCATGGCCACATTTGGGTAATTTTCTACCCGTTTCTTCATCTTCAAACACACTCAGACAGATGACACATTCCAATCCATGCTTTTGCTCGTCTGATTTGAATACGAACTGCGGTATCGAAGAAATGACCGATGATTCAAGACCCTTCATCGGAGACCCGGCGAAAATGGTGTCAACAGTGAAGGTGTGGAAGTGATGCAATCGAGAACTCAAGACATGTGGTATTGACCCAGAAGAACTTCTACTTCTCTGACGGGCTTGGACTAAAAACCATTTGGCATAGATGTGGAGGAGCAAAACGAAGAGAATTACCAGAAGCAATGATATGATGGCGGCAAGCATTATGTCGCCGTCGTTGGAGAGTATGCTCCGGATCAGACCAGTCATTGGGTTGGAGGTAGGTTTGTGTGTGTCGGGTGGTGACGATGGAGTGGACATTTTTGGTTGCGCCACCAGCTAAGTGGTTGGTTGTGGGCCTTGTGGCGGTGGTAGTGGTGAAGAAGAGAGTGAAGGAGTTGTGAGAGTACACTTGTGAGAGTTGAATCTTTGCTTTGTTTTAGTATGGACTACGTTTACGTGAATATAAAGTCGTTGATAAGGGATTAAATTAAGGGCACTGTGTCCCAGTTCTCCAACAGTGTGTGTGTGTTTTTTACGTTATCAATTCTCTCTCCATTCCTATAAGTTGGTTTAAGTATTAAATAAAGAATGAAACGTAAATTCATATCTTCTGCGTTAATTCTTAGATGTACAAAGGTTTACACATAACTAGGTGTATCTCAAATTTGTGTTATACTATTCTCTCTCTCTCTCTCTCTTAAAGTTTAAGGTCAACAGGAATCCCTTGTTCAAGGAAATTACTAGACTCATGCATGACTCAAGTGAAAGAAGCTGAAATAAAGGTCTCGTGAAGGCGACGGCAGCAATAGGTTATTGTTTATATATATAGAAATATTGACCGGAGAAAATACCAATTTTAATACAATAACAATATATAATACACTATAAATAAATCATATTTTTCAATTCATTGCTGCATATGTGTACACAAGTTTATATTTATTTAACATGTCTGGCAGAGTGAGTACGCCCCCCTCCCCCCCCCCCAAGTTGTCTTTACTGAGTTATTAGCTTCAGGGGTCCCATGTGAATTTGGAGAGAGAGAGAGGTCCTTTGACCCTTTAACCACCGCTCAGAACCAGTAGTAGAGTGGTGCTAATAATAGTAGTTGGTGGCTGGCTATAGCTTCCACCTTTCCCTGCATGTTTTAAGCAAAACTTTGTTGTGGTTTAGGCTCGTGACCTCTGACCCAATTCAAAGGCAAGGCCAAGGTATCACACAGGTGGCGGAATTGCAGAGGCTTCCTGGTTTGGGTCGGAGACCCACCCATATAAGACTCTACCGTCATTGACTGCCGTACCAAACCGGTTCTGCTTTTTACAGCGGCTAAGATTTTAGAGGATATGATAGGAGAGGTTTGTACTTTCATAGGGTGGCTAACATTCAATATTCTTGCCGCTGATTGAGAAAAAAAAAATCATTTCTTTTAGGTAAAGAAAGATTCAAAATTTTCAGCTAAATTTACTGACATTTTATTTTGAGAGTTCTTTCTTTTTTGAGTGCCAATCACAAACCTTCACGCCCTAAATCGACAAAACAATAGAATCAAGTTTCAATTTCTATTTTTGCTTCGCTCAATTCTCATAGCATCTTAATATCTATAATATAAAATAAGACAAATTTCAATAAACTCATCCGATAATCTCAAATAGACTCATCTAACGTCCACTAATATTCCTCTCAAAACCATTCACATTGAATTTCGTCCCAAATTCATCACTTTTCACTTACCGTGCCTTCATGCACGAATTACCCCTAATAAGCATATACTACTGCACACCTTACATGCCACCAGGCACCGACCCCATCCGCCAATTTTTCATCCTTTGCTTGCTTAAAATATTTGAAGAGCATAAGATCCTTCTAAATAAAAGAGTCATTTTAAGGAAGGAAGATTGTTTGAACAAAACAATTAAATTACACAAATAATGAGAAAAGATGTAGATTTGAGATACAAAGTGTACTTTTGTGACCAGTTTCTGTTTATGATACATCTTTGTAAATGAAAAAAAATAATGGATAGAGAATTGGCTCAGCAGTATGAGTAGAGTAAAAAATAAATGTTTTCTCCGAGCAAGTTTAATCCATGAGTTTGTACCTTTTCTCTTGGACACCAGTAACTCCCATTTGTATTTCTATTATTGTGTGAAGCGGTACCTGAAAATTGCAATAAACAATAAACTATTCAATGTCCAAACCTTAAGCATTATGCCCCAAGATTTCTAGTTGCATACAGGGTTACTTTCAATGCAAAATTGAAAATACCGACATTGTGAAAAGTAGAACTATGAACCCTTGATTTCCCTTAAATTCTTTAGAAAATTTGAGAGAATGGAATACCACTGCCACCACGAAACCATATCACCCAACCAGCACCATTTCCCTTACCACAACACCATAGCATGCCATCATACCCGCCATAAATTAGAAGAGCTATACGATAATCTCTATTCCCATTTCTTTCACATCCGGCACTGCCAGTACCTAAAAATATCACCACTATTCCCACTTTCACTGATACATCAGTAATTCCTATGTCGTCTATCAATACTATGAACACCTGTAATCACACCCAAGCTCTTTGACACCACAACCATCAGTACCACTGTCTCCAGCATAACATTTACTCATTTAGAAAGGAAATCTTTCGATTAAATAGGATATGTATTTGTGCCTTGGTGGTTTCTAATTGACTGAACGTCAATCCTCTGAGGCGACTGCAAATTCTTCATCCAAATACGCCCTTAAGTTTTGGCATGCAAAGGAACTCGGATTCTAACCTCTCTTGTACACATTATCTGAAATAAGGGGCTAATGTTTTATTCATAGGGATTATGAGGCTTCAATTCATAATAAAGGCTGGAATACATTGAAAAAAGTAGGTGTAGCAAAATTCACTACAAGAGCATACAACCCAGGAGATCTTCCTGGTTCACCACCAGCTTGATTAAAGAATTGGGTATATATTCTATTTCTAGTGGGTTGTAGGACGACTGTGGCGGAAAACAAAGTATTTCTGGCCCATTAGCTCATTATTATCTGTCAAAAGAAAGGGACTAAAATTACCTCTATATGGGGAATTTCTTTCAATGGCCTGTCAGCAAAATAAGAATATAATGCTCTCAATACCGCCTAAGAGAACAGAATATTCAACAAAAATCAAAGGCAAACGTTAGTACTTTTGTCCACAGCAATATAATTTTGAACCAAAAAGGAGTCTGCTGCAATTTGTATAACCTGGTGAGAGATCACTACAACAGGTGCTCGTTGACGTTCAAGTTCAATAATTACAGGTTCCAACCTGCAATAAGGTGGAATTTAATAGCATTGAACTAGCAGAACAAAAGTTTTGATTATGTGGAAGAACATAAAATATTACAACTTCTGCCAGCAAACCTTTGTATAACATCCAGGTAAGACTCTCCACGAGGATATCGGTACCTTAATTTGTCCTTCTTACGTGACCTGCAACAAATAGAACAAGGGTAAACCTTAAGCAAGATTAGAGAACCATGTAGAATATGGAATTCCAAACATACATTTCCAAGCAGATATAAGAGATCATTGTGGGATACAAGCATTGAAGAACAAGTCAATTACACCCAATCGCACAGCATATCACAAGAGGACTGAACCATTGTCGTCAAATTGAAGACCAATTTACCAATCATCCATTTCCAGTAGTATGCATTTTCCTAGCTAACATTGAGAGATTAAATATACATCAGGTTCCCTTGTAAGTTATGCTCTCTGAAATCAATTTAATGACTATAAGTTTTGGAGGACACAGTTTAGTCCTTATAGTTATACATCTCTAGTATCAACTGAACAAGTCAGTTAAAATTGCATAGAACACATTAATTTATACAAGCAGTTGAAGATCAAAACAAGTTGATGCAACCAATAAAAATGCCAGTAGACAGTGCGGCCATACTCGCAGCATGCCGGGAGGGTGGTTTGAGATAATAGCAGAGATGATCCTAACCTATGGCATATTTGCACAAAGTTGAAGCGATAAAAGATGGGAATGATTTTTAATACCACCAAAAATGGCTACTAATGATGGTCCCAGAGTTCTTTTAGCCAAATAGTGATGGTGATGATGTAAAGATTTTAACAAGAAAATTAAATCAAGCAGTGATCTTCAAAGTAAGGCCCACCAAATTACATGTGGCAACCAAGAAATCAGTCAAGTAGCAGATTTTGATAGTCCAGAGACTAATAATAAGTCGTCACTATCAAGGGGTTGGACTTCTCAATTAGGATGTTGAATTTTGGTTAGTAAACTGTTCACTTGAAAGCTGAAACCATATGTCAATATTGGGAGTCTCCCTGTGATCCCAATCAGACGGAATCAACAGGCGATTGAAATTATTCACTACAAGTTTCCATTTGCTTTGAAGGTGAGTGAACACTCCTCAATCAAGAGTTATTCTACTATTACCAATACTAAGTGATCCTTGTTGCCTCAAGTCTAAGTAAAAAGGCAGCCCAATACATGAGGCTCCCCTCACTGCAGGGTCTGCCTCCAGTCTAAGTGATTCTCAAAATTGTTCCACCCCCTTAATGTAACTCTTCACATCAAACTTCTACCTGCAGCATCTCTATTTTAACAAAACATCTCTATTTCATTGATCAATCAAACTAACTTTTGTCGACTACTTTCCGAAAAAAGTTTTTTCGACCAGCTTGTGCACCATAACTTTCATACCTTCAATTATTCAAAGTAATATCCAACCTTAAAAAGTCCAGAAGACTTCTCTTTTGGTCTTTCTCCACTAAATATGTTGTCCAACAATCACAAGCAGCACCAACGTAGAGAACATATGTCACCAGGGACTATTAGATGTCACATTGTCTGAACCGTTGAGCTGGTTCCTCAATATTCCTCCTCACAGAATGATAATATAGCAGGCATACCTTTTCATCTTCACCTTATATAGGCAACCCAATCTCCTCAACAACACAAATAGAGAACATACACATTTTAGAGAACAATAACTATATAGGTCCTCCAAGAGTCACAAGCAGCACCAATGTAGAGAACAGTGTGGTGCTGCTGCTTGTGACTGTTGGACAACTAGACATTAAATTGTCGGAGTTGTTGAGCTATAGCTCTTTAATATTTATCATTGCACGAGGGTAGTGTCATGCACACCTTCCCCCTTTTGCTTTATATAGGCACCACAATCTCGTCCGGAACACAAGTAACAATTGAAACTCACAAATGTTACTTTCACCTTCATCAAAACAAAAATATTCGCAATTGCATGCATGCTCACCATATCAAAATAATAATGCAACTACAATTGTAATATCATGCCTTGGAGATTGGAAATCCATATTTTCCACAGTCCCTTAATGTCATCATGTTCAGATTGTCTATCTCACTAATCCATTAACTACAAGAAAGTTGTGCAGACATCACAAAGATCAAGTGACATCAAATATGTTTGTCAATAAATAGTCTATCAATTCACATACACATAATTAGCGCCAAGCCTTTTTGCTGGAGTTGCCCATGCAACCTTTTGTCACATAACGGCAGCCAGTAACAGCACCCAATTTAATCAGGTGGGTGGGCACAAAATTTCAATTTAGAGACAAATAATGAACATAGATTCAGTTGCTGGACAATTCATCCGATGTAATATAAGTTCTCCACCCTCTACGAGTTGTAAAGCATTATGCCTCCCATATTCCATTACCAAGTGCACCAACGTGAATAAAAGTAAAGCAATAAATTAAATTTTAAGAATTGAAACATACTCGTATTCCTCTGGCATATTCTTCTTTATTTCTTCATATGTCATCCCATCACATACACCAGCATTTATCTCATCGAGTGCACGCCATTGTATCTAATCCCCCACATCCACCCAAACAAAAAGATGAAAAAGATAACGAAGTAAAATCGAAAGTAATAAAAAAAAAAAAAAGATACAGCAACACCTAACATCAACCATCAACCAAATTTTGCTAACATAAATCCACACAATGGCCTTTTGTATATCATGCTAACCTTGGGGAATCCATGGATAGGACTTGCTGTCAGAATTGATCTCTGCAATGTGCTGGTCCATATCTAGGCAATGCAAAAAACATGAATCCTTATCAGTATTCTCTAAATTTTATCAAAACTTCCATGCATAGTCAGATCAAAATTATGACTAAGGCATTAGAATTCAATCAAGAGACTACAACTCAAAGCTGTAGTCTGAAGCCTATAAGAGAGCAGCAGGTTAGGAATAGGATATATGCATGCATACTAGGAAACACGGATATGTCTCCCAAGCATATTATGTGTGTCGGGCACGTCTAGGATACCACACCCCAAAAATCCTTAGACACATCTCCTAAGGTCAATTTAAAAATAAATATAAACTGGATAATTGAATGCCAGATTTTTGGTTCACAAGTTCCATTAGTTGTGTGGGTGCTTTATGTAGTCTCATCATATTTAAAAGGTGGCACATTATGCAGAAATGTATGGAAGCTAAACAAAACAAAACAATTGCAAAAATGAGCTTTCCCATTTTAATTGGCCATCTGCTACATGTCCAATGCCAAGATTTTATCGAAGTGCTACAACTTAAATTTCAGGGCATATAGCTTACGTAAAAGTTGATTACATTCAATAAACTCCAATTAGTGAAGGGATAAAAAGAAAGGAGGAAAGAAAGGAAGAACAGATTCCTCAGATAGTAGGCAATTACAAATCAAGATCAGAGTCATTGCAAGTCGCCCTACTGATCAGCAATCTATCCATGATTATGTAAGCCTCCCACATTCAGAGACAAGGATATAGAAGTTAAATAATCACACAATAGTTCTTATAAATAATGTTAACACAATCTATAACAGGATGGCTTAGCAGGAGAACAAGGGGTGGCTGCGTAGAAATTAGAAGTTCAAAGTGAATCGATCAGAAGGTAAAACTATAAACTTTTACATAAGTACATGCTACAAATTTTTACATCAGGAACAGAATCACGTAATTAGCAAAGCTTACAGAAGCAGCCTTTTCATTTTTCAGTCGCTTTTCCACAAAGTTAGCAAGTTTCTTTGCATAAAGCTCCCCAGCATCACTGTTCAAAGCAGTTAGCATGAACACAACCTCACATTTGAGAACTAAATTTCAAGTTAGAAGTAGGACACGTTCAGCAGAACAGTCAAACATCATATCTCACCCGAAGAAATGAAGAGACCCAGAATTAGATATAGGTGAAACTTCATAGAGAGAAAATGCTAAGCAGATGACTAAATACAACAAATGTAGACTCAAAATAAATATGCACACAACACTTTTCAGTGATGTGATTCGAAAATAAAGTTGATTTACAGCATGGAGTGACACTAGCGGCCGCACATATCAGTTCATTACCTGATTACCATAGTAATATAAACTTTATTTTTGGATAAAACAACAAATATGGATTATAAACCAGGATTTTGCTGAATCCTACACCAGCCGCCAAGCCACTGTGAACCTCCAAGACCCTCAACTTTTTCCCGGATTGTTTGAGAACAGACTATATAGCAACCACATTTAACAGTTAATATTTCCTAGAAGCTTTTCCGTTACATGAACTTTTATCACTCTCCATATTCTCCTGAAGTGCCTACAGTACTGTCTGTCATTCATATGCTATTCAGTCACCATGCACCAATTACTTATTGTCGTATTACTCTCAAGCACCTATATGAATGATCACGACCAACATGCACTGACCTGGCTTGTGTACCTTTTAAAATCACCATAGAATTCCCTGTTTGAATATCCTTGTTCTTCATATCAATTCTTGAAACCAAACAACATAGTCTTAAAAGAGTTTGGGATTTCAAAAAGATTCCATTCCATTTTTTTTTAGTATATTGGAAGAAGAAATAATTAAAAGCTTTAAAGAACTCCAAAAAGTATGACAATACAAGTTGTCCATTTCAAGAGGTGCATGAGTTTTAGGTAGTGCAGGGTGTAAAGTGGTGTACTAAACCTTAAAAAAAAGGTGTTCCTGGAGTTGCTCATTCCTATCTCCACTGTGAATGCCAAGTTAGGTTTCGGTAAATTGATCCTGCCTTAAAATACACTTTCCACAAAGCCCGGTTGCAAACAGGGTCGTTCTTCTGTTTCTTGCTTTTTTCTATTAGGTGTTGAAAGTATTTATTATATTAATCAAGTCCTCTACTCTGTAAAAATAAATCTGGAAAAAAAATTTATTCAGGCAATACTTAAGCTCAGCATTTACAAATATTAAATCAAAAATTCTCCCAATCACTTAATTGTCTAGAGGTAAAGGATAAAAATTTCACAAGTCTTTTGTTGGGTTTTCATATAGAAAAGCTGTGAGAATGTAATCTCGCATTTTGGATTTTTGAAATTTTATAGTTAATAGAAAAGGTAAACCTCAACACAGTGTCACCCCCAATTCTGCCTCTAACATTATCTCGACTCTCTCCATGCCTAGTAAGCAAAATTGGACGAGGCGTCAGATGTGTATTCACCTGCAAAAATCAATCGTTCTTGTGTAATTTATTGAATTTAATACATAAATGAAGAAGATAATACCAGCAACTCAAATATTCTATAACTGGAAAAATATCATCACTTGAACTGCCATCTGGTTCTAGCGATGGACAAGTTGCTGTTAAAGAGGACTCTTAATTCATTGAAGTCATTTCTTCTGAAACATGCAGCAATTTGACCAAACAGAAAAATAAATGTAACAATATTTATCACGAAAAGTTCTCTTTCCTCATTTACGGAAATTCCTTTCCATGAGTTAAATAATTCATCTCTGTCCATGATTATCAAAAAACATGTTCCCATTAGTTCAACAAACTCTTGTTATGAATGCTTATTTTTTCAAACCACGTAGCTTAAACGGATCTATAAATAAGTAGAGCACACTTTCTCGAAAGTGATCTTGCATAGGACAACCTTATCTCCAACAAGAGGAAATATCATAGAATATGACATAGGACAGCATACCAAAAAATGTTTAAGAAAAAAAAAAAGCATACCAAAAAGAATACAATCCGCCCAGGAAGATAACCGCTGATATTATTAACCTGAACAAGAAGGGACAAGAGTTTTCAATAAAACCAATCAATAGAACTCTATCAATAAGATGCCATTTTTGTTAGATAGAGTATGCAGTTGCAGAAAAATCTACAATGAGGATTTTAAGATAGAGTGCAATGAGTCCAGAATAATTAGCTCTAGTTTTACTGGACTCCTGTCCAATTCATGATATGACAACAATCCTCCTTCCTAAGAGACATAACAGTAACCATCATGCATCACAAGACAACCTTCAACCCAGCTAATGTATGAAGTAGAAGGCAATTAAATTCAAGAAATAGAAATTCGACAGAAAACTAGAAATGTACAAAATAGTAGAAATCAGTGAAACCTGTATTTGTCCACCATGGCCACTGACCATATCTATCATTTTGACATAAGATCCTTCTTCTACAGGCTCATAAATCTGATAACAAGAGAAATATGTTGATCTCTTAAACAATTCATTTGTTGAATAACCACAAAATTCAGTAAGAATAATTTTGACAATCATGTTTCAAAAACTACTTTTTCATAATTGTCCAGTCGATTTTTGAAGTCTTGATATCCAGCTTCAAAATCTGGCCTGTAGAATAACACCAATTATTATGTACAAAATTGAATGTTAAAATAAAAACTTAGTGAGCAAATATACTCTTCTGCGTAGTCAGGACTTTGTTGAATTTTGAGGCGTATATTTCGCTCAATGATTTTCGGATCATTGCATAATGTTTCCAAAAAAATAATCTGTAAGGGAAAACATAGAACCTACATCAGACATCAATCAAGAGTTTTAAGATTATGTATCCAATGCTTCTTCTAAGAGATGGACAATGCTAACTTGCCATCCCCAAACATGATTTTCTGGTTATCACTATGAAACCATGACAAGTTACTCCATGCCATAAAATCTGAACCTTTAGTAACCAATGATAAAACTCCAAGTAAACAATTACTTGGTAAAACAAGGAGGGACTGCATGGTTATCTTCATAATGCCCTGCTAACGTGGCCACATGAAGTGTTCACCTATACCATTTACACCCTCTCTGAAGGCATCCATCAGTGCTCAAATTCCCTGGCAGCGAATGTGCCACTTCAAAGGGGATACATCATACCCTTTGCTAACTTATTCCTCAAACATATGGAAGTAAGCTCCTGATGGGACTCTTTGCCATGGGACAATTGTAGAATCTTAGATTGGCAACTATGACCAGGATGTCACCAGGATAGATTGGCACCTCAAAACCACTGAAGTTCTTTTGAGGTTAGAACTAAGGCATTTGCCAATCTGAAATATGTGTGCTTATGGGCGGTCATATAGGTGTGGCTCGTGGGATCATCAGGCTAGCAAGCCCCTGCAACCCTAAGCACAGTGGCCTTGTGGGCTAGAGTGATCCTGTTGGCTCTTATGCATGAGGCCCAGCTTAGGTGAAAACCCAAAGCAAGACGGGACCTTCATATATGGTTCGTTAAGGCCCATACCTGGGATGAATGCCTTGAGCCTTGAGAAATTGGACAAACAATGAATCTAACCCTCTATGCCAATATCCTACCATGTAGCCCATATCATTAACACAACATACACGAGTTTCACTCTCGGAAATTAAAAAGACTGTCATTCTACTGATGCAACAATCAACATACCTTGCATTTTCCTTCAGCCATTTTCATAAGCATATTCCTTCGCTGCTTGGTACTGTTTGTGGCATCAAATATTCCTACCTATGTTCAATTAGAATAATCAACTAAAGGATCAGGTGGCCATGTCACAACATCTAACTTTAGAAAAACTTACCTGGCCACCTTCTTGCATCCAAGCTATCATGTCATCCATAGCCAGGGCTGCTACCTAGTAGCACGTGATGTATTAAAACTAAGTGCAAAGAAAAAGGTTAATACGCTTTGTACAATACAATAAAATTCAGCATAATCTTACAATAGAAAAACAACACTAGCTGTAGAAGTATTAGAATACTCGGTGATTGATGAATTGTCAAAGGGAAAAAAGCAAAGGTACACAACCGTATGTCTCTTAAGACAACATTTTCTATCATTTATTATACACACTGGAGCTATACAGCCATTTTTTCCTTTTCTTTTTTAACTAAGGAAAAGTTCATTAGAAGGTGCCAAGAAGGGGCACCAATCAATTTACACAGGAAGTATTCAAAGAAGCAACAAAATACACACTAACAGGTGCAATGGTTAAACTCCCCCAAAAAACCTATAAAAGAGCTTACTGAATATGGTCCATGTGATGGACTCAAAAGAAAAAAGAACTGAAGACCAAAACAATGGAAGCTCAAACACTGACTTTTTCTCATCACAAAGAAAAGGTCCATGTGAAACAAAAATGTCCTAGCTGATGAATTTTGATCTCATTAAATGAGGGTAACCACTTATTTCCAGAACATTTTGTGTCGTTACCTTTGGACTACTTACAAGAAGGTGACAAAACTTCCCATTACTGACAAAACACAACAAATCCTTCAGGAATATTGAAAGAGAGCTTGACTTGCAATATTAGTATATCCCATCAAAACTAACCAACACCCATTAATTTGCTTAACAGATACCTACTTCTGAAAATACATAAATTACATTTTACCTCCCTATTAGGCCCAAAAAAGGTAACCCTCTATGATTTAGTAACCTTCAATAACCTTCATTAAGGTTTAGGACCAAAACTAGGTGACTGATCTTCATAGAATTAAGTGTGTTCTGACATTATTGCACACCAATGAAGAAACTGTAATGAAATATTCTCCGAAAAAATTAACCATTTGACCTACTTCAAAGAGGCACACATTATGTGTAGACTCACTAAGAACAATCCCATTTCTCATAACCAAAAGGTACTTAATTTAGCGGACGTTCACCTCATTGCGTGCCTCCATGCCTTCAGGATTGTCACCTCGAAAGAAATCAGCAGACTGCATCAAGAGAAGTTTGATTCATTAAGACCTAATAGGGGAAAATAGTTGCCCAAAAAAAAAAGGAGGCATCAATATTATCTCATCTTTGTATTGAAAAACTGCAAGCTACACAAAAATGAGGACTGTTTCAACTAGCAATCCAGACACCATGAAATCCAGAGTTCAAAGAAACGCCACAAAACAGTTATTGTTACATCTGCCTAGAGACCTTTCCAGTTTCCCCTATTTGCATCCTTCTCTTTAAAATTTTCCCCTTACATTGGCGTGTATTAACAGCCTTTAAGGAAAGGAACTGCCAGCTTCCATTTTTTCACTTGACAAGAGATGATTTTCACAATGAAAATTATACAAGACGTACTTGCAGACCCTTGTTTTTCTCACAAAAAGATGTGAGCAGACTGGTACACAGTTGTCTTAAGAGTAGGGAAACTCAGAAAAGACGGACCTACTAGCAAGCCATGACTTTGCGCTTCAGAAAGCAGCACCCAGCAGACATTCCCCAAAAAAAAGGAAAATATTTCAGAGAAAGAGAGCTGTTTTCACAATGCAGCATTTGTGCCACAACCACTCATCTTTCAAGGATCCAAATTTGTAGTCACTTTTAAGCAAGGATCAAAATTTCGTTTCGGTACATAGTTTCAGTGAGTTTGGAAACATAAACTTTTCGGTAATATTTTGGAAATAATATGAAAACAAAGAAAAAATTTAAAAATTTATTTCCGAAAAATTGGTCGAAACAAACGAAACATTCCGAAACATAAGTCGAAACCCACCTAAACACTTCGAAACATAGGAATTTTGATATTCAATCAATGATTCGTTTCGGTTTTCATGGAAACGGAAACGTTTCGACCGTTTCGACATGAAATTTAATTCCTTGCTTTTAAGAGGGAAATTCCAATATAACATTAAATGAAAGAGAGCCAGTTTCACAAAGCAGCATGCGCAGCAGCCGTGCCACACCCACTCATCTCTCAAGGATCCAAATCTGCATTACCTCTTAAGGGGGAAATTTTAATTTAGGCCATGTATAATCTGATTAGTGTCCTGCCATTCTAAGTGCACAAAATACTTTCCACCATAATTTAAATCCAGGCATTGCTTCGGTTAGGTTCTCTGTTACTGTTATGGATTTTATGAATTTGTGAAAGTGGTTTTACATGTCAACTTGGAAGGACCAAGAAGAGCGGCTGGTAGTGGAAGAGTGGAATGAAGATCAACAAAAATGTACCATTAAACTTTGGTTGTAGCCATACCCACTTTTTCCGCCTTCAACAAAACATCTCTGGTCATTCTGGCTCAGTGGACTGACCACGATTAACTCAAATCTCTCTCTCCAAATGCAAAAATTCTCAAGCCATAGGCTCAAAATACACCATCCAATCCCCTTTTTACTGCTTTTTTCTTCAGCAAAAATTTGAAGATTGGGCTGGCCAAGTGGAACAAAGGTTTTATTTTGAACATGGTGATAGGAGAAGTAATTCCACGACCAAAGACCAAAGGTTTCCATATCTGTTGCCATAAATCCTCTTTCCAGCAATCCCCCAATTGTTTGGTAAAACATTCTTAGAAGGGAGAAACCGCCTAAGTTTCTGTCTACGTAATCTCTTCCATCTGTGTGCATTTGCTTGGGTCGTGTGTTCATGGTAAGCTACCAGTCTCATAGAGTACTAAATCAAAACCGTGTTCAGAAATAAATGTAGCTTTTTAGCCTACGTAAAACTAAATCTTACTGGACAAAAAAAAAAGCGGGACAAAAGAGACGGAGATGAGAGACCAAAAGAGACTGGAATGAGAGGGGTGGGGGGAAGTAAATATATTTGCATATTATAGAAACTTTTCAACAATCAATCGTCTAGATGTAATGAAGTTCTCACTGAGGGTTAAGACCTCAGAAGAGTAAACCCCTTCAGAAGATAGAGAATTTCCTGATAAAACATTCAAAGTCAATTCAGAATTCAGACAAATTCAATACCTGATTAGCTCCATGCTTGAGTCGTCGATACTGTTGCAACCAAAAAATGAGTTTATACAATATCCTTGTCCCATAATTCATAAGAAGCATGAAGAGTAAGAATTATGAGAATGTCATTCACCTTCCCAACATTGAAGTGTTTGGTGTCATGACCCAACCAACGAAGATACCTTGTCAGTTTAGCCGCAGTAAAAGTCTTGCCACGAGCTGGCAAGCCAACCTACCAAAAATGCAAATTGTCAGAATTGTTATTTTTTCCGAAACAAAGTTGTGAATGGACTTCTGATTCCAATTGATAAAGTATAAAATGTAATATAAAATTCAACTTCCAACCATTCCAGAAGGGTCTCTTTAAATTCCAATCTCACTAAGTTCTCGCTGAAATAGGAGGCAAAAAGGATTGTGAAGTGCTTCAGAAAATAGGATACAAAAATAATCAGGAAAGTACCAGGACAATCGCCAGATGCCTATCCTCCTTTGGTCCAAGCATTTGATCAGCTACAGCTGCCGCAGCAACGGCTCCAGCAGCAGCTGGCATTGGATTCTGACAATACACGGGTAGATAATCAGAAATATGACAATCTTCTCCGCAGAGAAAGCAAGATTTTATTTACAATGTTCACCATGGGGAAAGGGATAGGTTTGCACAAACCTTGACTTCTGAATCAGGCTTGAGATCAATCGTGAAAGTAGATGCACTAGCTGATTTAACTAGCCTAGGAGATCCCACACCTCTATCCACAAACAGGCCTCTGTGACCATCTTGCTTTTGCCAAGGTGAAAATGTTCCCACTGACTTTGACTCAACTATCCCGGAACCTGAATACACTTTACATGGATCTGGTACAATGACTGCCATCTCCTATTCAAATGTTAGCACGAACAAGGTTTAGATGTAGAAGCATGAAATATAGACAATTGAATAGATAACATATGTTGCAGTTACAAATAAAACAAAGATGAAAGTGAAGATTGGTAAACTACGCCTGAGGGAAAAACCAAAAACATATGATGCAACCAAAGCATCCTATGGCACATCCTCCACCCATGTATACAACACTGCTTAAACAGTTAAGCCAGCTATTAATGCTCCAAGTGACCAAGAAAATGATGTTTCAAATCTTTCATATAAAAGAAATTGAAGATATATTTTCAAATTGAATAGAACAACTAGAATCAAAGAGTCCATGAACATAGTGGTTCTTTCACATAATCAAGAACTTGTAAAACCAAGGTGCATATCTTAGAGAGTAACTCACATAGAGGCTTTCAGGAATTGCAGCCAGAAAACGTTATTGCTC
Organism: Ilex aquifolium; assembly: GCA_951799425.1. Taxonomy (NCBI): domain Eukaryota; kingdom Viridiplantae; phylum Streptophyta; class Magnoliopsida; order Aquifoliales; family Aquifoliaceae; genus Ilex; species Ilex aquifolium. Next base: position 7,490,485 of record OX637394.1, read on the forward strand.
TTCATAGTAAAAGATATGAACAGTTCACAATAAAGGTTTGATATATAATCCTCTCAGTGACTTAGCTTCCATAGTTTCAAGACTATAAATATCCAATATGAACAACAAAGATAACCTTTATTGTTGCAGTTCGATCAATGCATGCACCACCATCCTTGTAGGAATGTAATGCACTGCCTGAGCCATCAATGTTGGAAAACACCCCAGCACTCAGTGACCTTGGAGTCTCTGTCAAGTTAGCTGCATATACCAGACCTGAGTTTACAGCAGTTGTTGGAGCTGGGACAACATAATGCTCAATATCAAGCTCCAAACTTGCGGAAGATCCATTCTGTGCAAAAAAAAAAAAGAAAGGAAATGATAAGGTTTGTGCTTCTCGACTACAATTGGATTAATCCCAAGGAAGTAGGCAAGATGGCTCAAAGTCCACTTCAAGAACTGTAGAACTTTGGTTCGAGTCTCCCCCACTGGGCACATTCCCTGGGATTATCCTGGTGATCACCTTGTGCATATGGCACTGGGTGACTACATATATCAATGAGGATTACTTGGGGCACAAAAACTCTGAATACCTATTCATTAGTACCACAAGAAGGAGTAAGGTTGACTTGAGAATGCCAGATAGAGCTCTAACTGAATCAATAGCAGTTCCAACAGAGAGAACAAAAATTTCCAATTTAAAACTAATTGTTACCGTACCTACATCTTCTTCCAGCATTGTCCATAAATTTACTGGACAAACACACAAAGTCCCATCATAATTAATGCCCATCATGATGAATAGATTGTTCACTGAAAGGAAAGGTAATTTTTGAAGTGTTTTTATGCTAATTTATCCTATATGGATAGAGTCATGCGATGAATTGTCAAATCCTCTTTTGAAGTTGCTGTGTGCCTCTTAATTCCTCAAGCTATTAAAATACAGCGTTATGTTTCAATACATATCAAAGAATTATAAGAAGGAGCTTTAGAGTAAATTATGTGCCGCATTATAGTTTTTGTTACTATTATTTGGTGTGAAATCGCTTAAGTTTAAGAAGTTCAAATACAATGGAAATCATTTTTTCTCTTTTCTGTTTCGCCTTTTTACAGAAACATCATATGCAGGTATAAACAAATATATAGCCTTCACAATAGTGTATACCTAGTGCACAATTCACTACTGATATCCTAGCATGTAACTTTTGGAAGGGAACAAATAAAACATATTTAATAATAATTGTCTGCAATCATAAAGCAATTCAAATTTCTCGGAAAATAGTCAATTTTGGTAACATCCTTACCTCGGCACCCATCTCTGGCATTGAATTCATACTAACATCAGGAATACCACGAACAGTCGAAGGTTGGAAATTATCCTGATAAGCTCTCCAACTAGCAGCAAGATCAAATGGCGAAACTCTATCGGCTTTAATAAACACCTTATACTCAAGAACTTCATCCCCACTCAACCTAAACAGAGCCGACCTTGCATCCCCTTGCAAAGTGCCCCCAGAAAGAAGCCTATTCGGACCCTCCTCAACAACACACGGCACATTACTATACTTCGGCTTCAAAAGGAACTTGAAGTCCAATGTTTCTAAATGCAAACAACAAAATTAAGTTATGTTTTACCTATATATTTAAAGAACCTAGTAGACAGAGTAACAGAAAATAGAATTTAATTGAATTACCGTGATTAGGAGGGACGACGAAACTCAATTCCCACATTGAAGCTGATTCGCGTTCCATTGATAACTAAAGAACTTGATGGAATTACACAATTAGAGATAGAATAGAAATAAAAATGATTATATAAAATTGAAATGATTGAATGAAAGGTTGATTACAGCTTTGGAAGGGTCCCAAGAGCCGACGAGAGGGACGGAGCCGTAAACGTAAGGGGCGAGTTCGCCTTTGAGCTTGTAATTGTTCTCCATTTTGAGAGAGACGTAGAGCTGTCCACCTGCTTGGTCTTCTCTCTCCTCGCCACCATTGGAGCTACTGTCCGGATTCTTTGACGCACCAGTTCCCATTCTCTCTCTCTCTAAAGAACTTAGTAGTTATCTCCCATGCTCCTTGTGGCCCAAGTTTCTTTCAATATACCGCGCACTATGATTCTCAGCTGCTATATTTGTGGTTGTGTGTGTTGGTGTGGATAGGTGGGGAGAGAGAGAAAGAGATTGAGAGATGGAAATTGAAAGAGGTGAAGGAGGAAGAGCCGGGCTAGGTCGGTTGGGCCGGGCTTTGGCCTGGTGTGTTTGGATAAGAATAGGGAAAAAGCTTATCTGACCCTGCTTTGGTGACGTCGTTAATTGGTGGGGTGGGCCCAGAGTACCAGACGGCATCGCATCGCACGGGTGCTGATGTTTAGATGGCGTGGGACATAGCCGTTACACGCTGACATAATTTAATTTAATAATAAATAATTTATTGTATTTATGAATAAAAATTCTACTTATAAAATAAAATTTTCACTTAAATTTATGATACATAATTTATTTTTGAGTGAATTTAAGTTCAGACAAATATCTCAATTCTCAATTATGTTCCATTACTCTTCCCACAACACATTTTGTTGTCAATTGTAGAGGTATCCCAGTGGTAACAAAGACGATCATTAAATATAGATATTCTGAATTCGAATCTTGACAATTTTTTAAGGTCAAGTTATGAGAGATTTATACCTTAAATTCAACGTGGATGGTATACCTTTGATCGAACCAAAGAAGAGACTAATCGATATACGCACAAGTTAACCCGCACAACCCTGGCCGTTAAACTTAAAAAACATGTGTTGTCCCTTTTCCAAAATATTTGGTAGATTCTCATATCATATGCCCTATACTTTAAAAATTAGTATTCTCTTGGTCCAAAAATTTTCTCAAAAACTTTTTTCTCCGAAAAAAATGTTGTGGATAAGAGGAGAAAAAACAATGGGCAAATTCTCTTGACATTCATTGTGATTGGGTACGTTTAACTTATTTTTATATTATAAAATAAATCTGTAATACTCGTGTTTTTTACAAATCAAAATATACTGGTAGAATTGTCACTCTTTTTGACCAAAATTATGAGACACATGACTAACTCAAAGTAGGCGTACAAAAACTTTGAGGCAAAATAAAATTTTCAATATGATTTTATGATTTATATTGTGATATGGTTGGTGGGTGGTGGGTGGTGGGTGGTGACACAAACATTGAAGTTAGTTGTATGTTTTGGTCCATAAAATCACATGAGTTATGAGTTTTATTTTCAAATATGGAATAAGTGAAGTGTAAAATAACTTAATGAGAGGGCAATAAAGTCATATTTATCCTAAAGCAAAAGCAACATCAAGACTAAAATAAGTCAAAAAAAAAATTCTTAATATTTGATAAACAAGAGAAAATCAATTCAACAAGGTGTTTGGATTGCGGATTTTTAAAGGTATCATTGAATTTCATAGTGATAAGATTATTAATCTATTTTTTAACTTCATATTTTAAATTTTGTGTTTGGATAAATATATTGAACCGTGGTTGGCGGAGCCACTATAGGTCAATGGGGTACATGCCTACCCTCAAAATTTTTTTTTTATCGTAGAATTACCTATATAAATATACTTCAAGTATTTCTTAATGTTTTTTATTATGTCCACTGTACGATTTTTTTGTCACATTAATTTGTGCACGTCTATACCCAAATGATTGTGAACTTTTAGACGTTGCGAAAATGTTACAAACAATCTTCATAAGTTTTAAATATATTAAAATTATTTTATAATTTTCAACAAATTATGGAGGTATTTGGTTATTGCACAAAAAATATGGTCATTATGTAAGAAAAATACAATGTTATTTCATACATATATATACAAGAATCAGGGTTACAAACTTAAAATTTTAAAAATCATTTGGATTCAGAAAAAAACACTATTAATATGTTTGTTTGATGAGGACCAAAGCCAACGACTATGAATTATTATGCAAAATTTTTTTTTTTTGATAGACAACGATACTTTTATATTATAGGGGAGGGGAAATGAAAGAGGAAGGGGGACTCGAACCATCAATCTGTCACTTTATTATAGAGGGTTCCAACCATTCGGGTAGAGCTTCGGTCTTATGGAATAGTTTTATAGTATGAAAAACTCATCAAGTATAAAATAATTTTAATTAGTTTTATATATTTTCATTAGCCCTTTTTTTATTGTTTTCAATTGTATCTACTATGCTTACCAGTTTTAGCCAATTGGGTATAATAATTTTCAAAAATTTGATGGAATATTAGATCTTTTATTATAGGACTTGATGATGCACAAATTGATTTTATGCACCACCTGTCAAGTAATTAATGCAGTAAATAAATAAGAAGAGAGTCAACACAAACAAAACACAATTTAAGTGGTTTGGTCAATGTGACCTACTCCACTGTGAAGGGCTAGGAGGACCTGTGTGTTTTATTGCTTCAAAGAGTATTGGGTGCTCAAGTGTAAGTAATAGGCGAGATACAAGATGTGGGAGATGTCCTCCCATGTGTAGGCGATACTTACAATTTATAGGTGTCTTATAACAGAGTGAGACGCCTTATTAGTAACTAAAAGGCTGATTTGGTAGAGTTGGCGCCATCCTCGCAACAGATGAGGCAATTGCGGAGCTCTCTTCAAGACTAAGACTGATGATGACGTGACTGACTTCCTCACTCCAAGATGACGTGGATGAGGCGGTTGTTAAGTATTTTTCTGGTATTATTTGTTGGCTTCAATTGGATGGATTTCTTTGGAATGGAGTGCATGAACCTCGGCAAACATGATGTTTGTGTTGGGGTTTTTTAGATTGATATGCAGCCAAATTTGTCGATAATTTGAAGAGGGGGCTGTTTTATAGTAGATGCTTATTTCTGTTAAGTTTTGGGAAGGGAATACAATATAGTTTGGTGGGTCTGGCCACTTAGCGTGCCCTCTTGGCTTACTTGCTCTTTGTTTCTTGCCCGGATTGCCTCCCTCTTACTTGGCATTGCTTTGGCGATTCTTGCTTCTCTTTGAGGCTTACATTTACCAAGTGGTAGAGACTAGAGAGTTGAGACTCTGATTTATACTTGAATTTGGATGTCTCTACGGTCAACATTCACTCTTGATACAGCTCCTGTCCGCCACTTACAAGCATTTTAGTTAGGACTAATCTAGTTGCCCAGTAAATTTAAGAAAATTTCGAGTTATTTTCCAAAGGTACCACCCGTGATGAATATATATGTGAAGATCGGTCGTTCTGTTTATGCGCAGGGGGGTAGTTTATCAGTGGGACATGATGTGCTGTGTTTGTATGAACTTGAAACTGCCCAATGTTTGAGCCATTTCCCTTACATCTCTTATCCTTTTTTACCTCTTAGAAACTGATGGACTTGCTGTGGTCATTTCATCCTCTAATTATCACATTTATAAAGTTGAAATTTTGATTGCCATTTAGACATAGAATGGGGCACATATGGGACAATGGCTTTCAAATATATCAGTGAAGGCAATCTATTGCATTCCTACAAGCCTTTCAGTTTCTAGCTGACATTTAACTAACCCGTCTCCAGTTGCTCATTATAACTACATGCATGTGTGTATGAATTAGCATATGGTAATTCCCAGGCCAATGTAGTTGGGTCAATAGAAATGGGAGAGGCAAGGTCATTAGCCATTTAAAATATCATGGCCTTAAGCTTCTTAAATATGTTTCTCACTCTGTAGGAATAGTGCTTGGAAATCAAGTTTCTCAACAGAGGAAACCTATCTAGAGTATTCAGTAGATATGTGTATAGGTAGAATCCTTTCTGATATGTTATACCCTTGATTCTAGAATCCTGCAGTAAGCCATTACCTCTCAACATTTTGTCTACAATTTCTACGGTGTATAGGCAACATGCTATTGTTCGTTCCAACTTGTTCCAATCTTTCGTAATTCTTCAAATGCGTGCATGGTATCTGCATTAAAACCACCTGCAAACTGGAAGGTTTTCTGTTTAGTAAAGAGGTTGAGATGAGGAGAGACATTATTGTACAGAGTTCAATTTTTACCTGATGTACTCGATGAGCAAATCGAACTCCTTGAAACAAGAGGCTCTCTTCCCGTGAGGTTTCACTGCACTGCAGTTCTCTAGTTATTCTTTTCATGTACTCCTTAGCCAATGCCAGTGAACTCAATTTCAGCTGCAAACAGTGAGAAGCGACTTGTTTAATCAATGTGAGGAAGTAACCTTCTCATGAATTCACAAATCAGAGGTAATATATCAACGTTTAGGAGTCATGGGATGACCAATTGTCTGCTATTCGGCTATACATATTATACTGTTGACTGAACTTGGTCTATTGAGTTAAAGAGTGTTGTTCTGATCAACATTGAACATTTGATCATTAGATGAGAAAGATGATGGAAAACCATGATTGTTTTGGTGATCGCTTTTGAATGATTGATAATATTTCGTTAAATGGAGAATACATCTAGAATGGAAAACCAAATTGATACAATAGATTATCAGTACATATAAACCAATATGTTACTTTATGTATTGGGAGGGAGTTGTTAGACTTCAATGTTTTTAGTAAAAGCTTTGAACTCTGAAGCCACCTACCTGACCAATCACTCCAGTGTCCAGCATCCATTTCCAAGGGATATGGAACTCCCTATATCGCTTGCTTGTTCCTTCTCTCACCCTTTCAAGATTGGTAACGCCTCGCTCCAATCTGCATACAGGGGACTTGAGCATGTTATTAATGTATTCAATCAAGTGATATTAGCTGATACTACCCTAGTGTATACATGCTTGCCTGTCTTGCAGCGTTTGCAACCTTCTTAGAGACTGGTTCAATTGCTGTTTTGGGTTGTCCTTGAATGATGAAACTTCAGATTCAAGGTTCTTCAGATCTCGGTAACAACATGCGGCTTCCCGCAATGCATCTGCTTTTTTTTCTGGCCAATGTAGAAAATGCTTCAGTACGGCCCTTTCGTCAACCAGGCAAGATAGTTCTCCATCCAACCATTTCACAAATGCCTCCACTTCAGATATCTCAGTAAATGCTGCTGTCTCCACCTCCCTGATCAAGGAATTAATAAATTCTCCATGTGTTTCTACATCAGATTTTATCTGTCCATAAAGACATGGTGTCACCAGGGTATGCTTTGAGATGAGTAAATATGTAACAGTAGACAGCTATTATACTTACAGACAGAAGATAAGTTGAGCGGTTCTCGATCTCTCCAATCATGTTCCTCGGATCTGTGACTGGCAGAATCCCAACTGGGCTATTCCTGTTCTCCCGTTGGGCATCTCTCTTCATAAGGGAACGGTAAAACTCAATGACCTGGGGCACACGACGCACTGCTTTGGATCCAACCAGCAATTTGGATGGCAGGGGTGGCGGCAGGGGTGGTGGTGTTGGTACTGATTGTCCTTTAATTCCACTTACTTCCTTGACTGGAGTGGGATTTGTTCTTGGCAATGGTGTTGGAGCTCTTGCCGGTCTTTCCTTTTTGGCTGTAGATTCCTTGAGATCTTCCCTCTGGTACAACTTTTCCATAGCTGGACTTTGTTCTGGCATTTCAACCAGAACTGATGGTTTCTGCTGATATTTGTCTGGGATATTGGCATCCATGGAGTTCTGTAACTTCTTCCAGAGGATCGATTTCCTTTCGATATCATGTGCTTTGAGTGTATTGACCTGTGCTCTTAGACGGGCAACTTCATATTTCAGTTCCTGATTTTCCTTCTCGAGTGAATTGATCCTTACCAGAGAAGCTTCAAATTCTCTCTTGAGGAAGGCCATCCTCGATTCATCATCATCTGTACGCATTTTCTTCTCCAGTTTTATGTTCTGTAAATGGACGACAAAGGGAGAGGGGAGTTAAGTTGGATTGCTTTGAGCAATTCTCTTTTGTGCATGGCATTACTTCTGAAGTAAGGTATTTTCACCTAAGCTTGAAAGGTTTATCCTTTATAGAATGCCCCTAGATGTGGCATAATGGCAGCAATTTGAATATAGAGTACTTTTTTCTCTGTGTGTGTTTTGGACATTTCCATTGTGTTGTTGGTTTTCATGATTCCCGTTTTACCCTTATTCTAATTGTTTGTATAAGTGAGAGATTTCTTGAATTTTCTGGCATTTAAGTTGTCTGGGAAGTAGCTGTCCCAAGGTAGGTGCCATTTAATTCTCTTGCCAAATTTTTGTCGAGGACTCCTAAATTTATAATCACTTGATCATTTTTATTATCATTTGTAGTTTCTGTACCTTGTAGTGTTCTTGAAATTCTGATCAAATCCTATCTTCTTTCTGCAGTCTATTCTTCCTGGAATCATCATCCTTGCTTATGATATTCCTTCCATATTTTTATTCTCTCATTATGTAGAATGGCCCCTACTATAGATGGAATCTGATTGATTGCAATATTCTAACTGTCTATGTGAAACTTCTCTGTAGAATGACCCAGTTGTCCACGTGTTAGTCAGAGATTGGGACGGTGGAATTACTAAGGCCAATCTGTTTTTATTTCAGGCTGCCATGTGGTAGAATTTTGTGAATAAGCTTAAGGGTATTAGATTTTTATTGCTTTGAAATGTAATAGTTATTCTTTGCTTGTGAAGCAATGTGACAAGAAGAAAAGGGAGAGGAAATCACAGAAAAAAGAAAACCTTGATTGTTACAGCCTACCAAAAATGATAATCATTCATGTTTTCACTTTTCTTTTGCCCTTTTTGTTGTATATGAAAAATAATAGATCCTATCAGTATTCCTTCCAATGGATCCATCTCAATTAGCCTGATCATGACTCAAATACCTTAAGACAGACGTGGAGCATCAAGTGTAGATTGATTTTTTGTGGCTTTGCTACAGAATACTAGAGATGTGGAGCATCAAGTGTAGATTGATTTTTTGTGGCTTTGCTACAAAATACTAGAGATGATGAAGAATCATTTAGAAGGGTGGAATTTAAACTGTGACAAGTGTTTTTCCATTTAAGTGGTATGTTGCGATCTCGAGCCTAGATAGTAGCTCCTCCAAAATGGGGATAAATTTATGATATTGATCGAATAATAGAAACTAGTTTAGATTATGAAACTTTTTTTGTGTAGGTGGTAGTTGAGCTGGGGATGTATTACCATATCCTAAAGATTACAGGAAAAAAGTCACTTAATTAGGTCGGTGAATTCCACATGCACATCAGCACATCAAATTTAGAAGACAAAGTTCTGAAAGATTGATTCTCCTGTAAAGGCAGAAGCCTAAAGAGTGGGCAGTCACTTGGGGTTCAGCAATCAAGAACATCTTTGAAATCTTTAAAGGTCATGTTCTCTCACCCTATTATTCAGATGAAAAGTAAAGTGCTTTAAATAGCTGCAGTAGCTGGCACAGTGATGGCACAAGCCTACTTTGAGGTCCCTAATTTCAGCTTTTGCTTAAAGGATCCATGCCAATCTTTTAGTTCTTAAATTCAATTGCCTATTGGGAAGGGAAAGTTAGTGGCTGATGGCCCTGCAACTTGATGATTATATCCTGAGTTTGAATCTTGATAATTTTTTGGGGGATTAGGTCACGAGAGATTTATCTCTCATGAATATTCTAGTTTTGACGTGGATGATTTGTCTTTGACTGGATAAAAAAAAAGATGAATCGAAGTACACGTAAGTTAATTCGGATATTCTCAACTGTTGAACTAAAAAAAAAGGTTATGGGTATGTAGTGGGCATAATAGAGGCGTAATATAAGGAAGGAATACTCGGTTGGCTGTAGTCCATCATAGGAGTGCAAGAGAGACAAAGTTGAGCAAATTAATGGTAGGCATTTAATTCTTTTGGTCATATGCCCCGAGACTGGGGGAAGCTCCTACTTCTCAATTTAGTCAAAGACGTGGACATATTGTTGAACTTATGAAACTAGTTACAACTTTTTCTAACCCAAAACATGTGCTGCTGATTTGGCATTTGCCACATAAGAATTTGATTACAATTTAACTAAGTCAAATTTTTATTTAATTTCTCTTATGTTAGCACTATTTCTATGGGTTTATGAATATAATCGTTCTTAATTGAGCAATGTTACTCAAATCTAAAAAATTTGATCTCATTTGCTGACTTGTTGACGTGGTTTCATTAAAACTATTAAATGAAGAGTAAGTTTTAATGTTTAATTGAGTTTACAGTTAATCCAAATGTCATAGTGAATCAAGTCAACAAATAAAATCAAAATTTTAGATCCAAATAATATTACTTTTCTTAATTTTATATCTTATGATATATTTTCATTTCCGTCACATTTAAATTTTTGGTTGAACCCGTGGGATATAAATCGTTTCGTCAAAACATCCAAATGCATGAAAAATTAACTTACAGGTCGAGACCAGTTCACCCCAGTAAATATTTAATACAACAGTAATACCATATCAGTATTGTTATATGGTATCATCAACCAATAATAAAACATCAGATGAGGAAGATGAACCCTACTTGGGTAGTTATTGACTTACATAGAAGAAGAGTGAATAGTTATTGGTTTGTGTGAGATCCACTTCCTTATCTGTTTGCATATTATTAGTTAGTGATATCACGTGACAATAATGACGTGGTATCATCGTTGCAATGAATATTTTCTCTAGTGCACCCACCCTTGACCCTCCCCCTTCTATCATTCAATTCATGCGCTTTCTCTTGCAATCTCCAAATCTTAATAGGGTTTCAATTTAAAATGGATATTGAAGCTCAATTGCATTCATTTAGCAGTACAAATTGAACCTAACCAAAATCACCAAAAATGTTCATAAAATCAACAAACAAAAGAACTCTAAAAAAGCCCAACACTCATCAATTAATCAGATACACCCCCATCCCCCTTCAAAATTCTGGACATAGATAAAGAAGTTTTACTGAGGATTTGGTGGACGGCTATTGGCAGAAGAGACTCTGGATCCCCATTCAAGCAGCTCTTTGCTGGTATCATCCTTGTGAAGAATCACTTCAATGAAACACAAACAATCTTTTTTCTCATCCGTTGCTGTTGCAATTGCTTCAGTAAGTTCTTCTTCAGTACTCACCTGCAAAAAGAGAAGTCACAACAGAGTAGATCTCGAAGCTTAAAATCAATGAAACTAAGCCTAGTTTTTGAGTGGTTTGTCAATTGAAAATTTGCTAACCTTCATTGTCCAGCACTTCCCTTCGCCATTGTGGATAGCATCTACCATCCCGGTGTAGTTCCAATTCTTAATCACATTGTATGGCCCATCGTGGATTTCAACCTCAATCGTGTATCCGCCATTGTTGATCAGGAATATGATGGTCTTTTGCCCGTTCCGAATCATCGTAGACACATCTTGTGCAGTCACCTGCCCGCCAAAATGTTATCAGGTTTAGAACCAATGACTAGGGTGGTCAATGGATTCATGTCATGTCGTGTCGTTTCAAATTTCTAACTCATAATTTGTTTCGTGTATAATTTGTGATTAATCAGATTCAATACGACCCATATGTTAAGCAGGTTAACGGGTCGACCCGTTTATGTCGATAAACAGGCATGACAAGAATTACCGATCTGAGAAATTGAATCTCAATCTCAACATAGTGTCCATGTAGTGTCATTACCTTCATAATTCACAAGTTCTTTAATTCAAAGATAAACTTGATAAGACTCGAAATCTTTTACATAGAATGTGGGTATCTTGATAAGACTCGAAATCTTTTACATAGAATGTGGGTATCTAGACTCGTAGTGATAAGAGTCTCGTGCTGTCGTGCACTAGACTGCTCTAAGTTCAAACTTACATAGGATATTGCATTACCTGAAAACTCCCATCCCCAATGCAAGCAATCACTCGTTTCTCTGGTTTTGACTGAGCATATCCCAGTGTAGCACCAACAGACCACCCAATGGAACCATACTGCATTTGAAATTCATACCTGCAACACCAACTTTTGCTCTATGATTGTAAATAAAATTGATTCAAGAGAGCTCAAAGGATAATGCTACCTACCCACATCCCTCAGGCAATTTTAGCTTCTGGCAGTTAAACCAGGAGTCCCCAGTCTCAGCAATCACAGCAGTTTCATTTGAAAGCATCTTCTGTATATGCTGGAACAGAACATTAACCCTCAAAGGCTCACTTGGCTCGCATTTGAGAGGCAACCCTTCAGGAACATAGATTCGACGATAGTTTTCATAAGCAGTCGTGTTTCGTTTCAGCTTCTTTGCTAATTCGCTTAGAAAATCCTTCATCGATACACACCCGAAAGCAGGGCCATTGGCGATCACGACTCTATCCTGTTGCACGATGATCGCCTTCTCCTTCTTGAGCAAGAGGGAGTACCCAACCGAGCTGTAGTCATTGAAAATTGGGCCAGCAAAAATGTAGGCATCAGCTGATTCAACAATCTCAGCACAGAAGGCAGTGCCAACAGCCCCCCAGTAAGTCCCAATGAAGTTGGGGTGGTGCTCAGGGACTAGTCCTTTGGCTGATGGCATCACTGCAAGGGCATAGCCACAAGCATCAGCTAGTTCCACAAATGCATTGCAGGCCTTTGCAACGCGGAGTTTAGGACCGCCCACCATCACTGGCTTCACCGCCTTGTTCAAGAAGGCAGCTGTTGCCTCCACAGCTGCTTGTAGTCCAATCTTATTGCTTAGTCTGTGTCCATAAATCCCAACAACACCCAAAAACAGCATATTATCATAAGGATGAAAAGAAACCCGAAAGATGCCTCACATGAACTAAGTAAGTAGTGATTCGAAATTAACAAGTAGTAAAGGGATTTTACCGGGGTGAGAGAGCGAATGGGATGGGTTCTCTGATGAAGGTGGCATGAGGAATGGCAGGTAAGTTGCAGCTAATGCTGATATACACAGGCTTGCTTTCTTTGAGGGCGGTTGATATGGCAGTGTCGATTTGTTCATGTGCATCTTCCAAGTTGTTAACAACAGCCTAAAACAGAACAATACATGTTTTGAAAAGAAACAATCAAATACAATCAAACATCGATAAGAAAAGCTCAATCCAATGACTGGTTCACTTCCAGTCCAGGATTGATAATTTTGCAAATAACCACATAATAATAGTGATTCATGATCGCAAGGTTGCTGAGAACCCATTAAAGTTACGAAAATTAACTTAGAAAATTTAACCAAACAGCAGGGTTCAAGATTGCCAGAGTTGTTAGAAACATGGGTAAAATACACTTTTAGTTTATAAAGCATGCATTTAGTATCTATTTGGTCCTCAATTTTTCAATTGTATCTATTTGGTCCTATAGGTTTCTAATTTGTATCTAATGAGGTCCAATCCCAAACGTCTGTCAAAAAATTGTTAACGTCTCTAGTCACACACCAATCATGTGGGACCAAATAAAATACAAATTAGGAACTTTAGGGACCAAATAGATACCAATTAGGAACTTTAAGAACTAAATAGACACTAAATTAAGAACCACGTGATTGGTGTGTGACCAGAACCGTCACGATTTTCTGACGGGCGTTTGAGATTGAATCACATAAATACAAATTAAGAATTTTAGGGATTAAATAGGCACAATTGGAAGATTGGAGACCAAATAGATACTAGATCTATACTTCGTGGACTAAAAGTGTATTTTACCCTAGAAAGATTTTGAAGACTTTCTGTTTCGTGCAAAACTGAAGAACCCAAGAACGAAGTTCAACTGGAACACCTAAAAATAATAGAAATCAATTCAAAATCAAAAGAAAAGTTCACTGCATAGCATGATCTTAAACTCTTCTATAAGATCACAAACATCTATTCAATTCAAACATAGTGAGACATCCAATGACATAAGTGGAGGAAAAATGATCTCAAATCTTCGAAAAACCGGAAAAAAAAAAAAAAAGAGTATTTGAATTGGAAAAAAACTTCAGTTATTTACCTGATGGCACGTAACAGTCTGAAAACACCTCAATTCTTGGCTAAAATCTGGCAATCCAATAGTGTGGTGCAAAATCCTATTAGTCCCATAATCATTGGTATTAGGTCCTCCCACCACGCATATAACCGGAAGATTTTCACTATAAGCACCGGCAATAGCATTGAGCACACTGAGTCCACCAACCGTAAATGTGACAACACATGCCCCGACGCCGCGAGCCCGGGCATACCCATCGGCTGCATAGCCTGCATTGAGTTCATTGCAGCAGCCAATATTGTTAAGTCCGGGCTCAGCAATAAGGTGATCAAGTAGAGTAAGGTTGAAGTCACCAGGAACGGAGAAGACGTCGTTGACGCCAATCTCAACCAGTCGGTGAGCGAGGTGGCGGCCGAGGGTGGCGTCGGAGGAGGCTTTGATAGGCGGAGGGTGAGAGTCTTGTACGGTGGAGACACAGCCGTTGTGGGATGGACAGCCTACGTTGTTGTTGTCTGGTTTGAATGATTCTACCAGGCCAATCACGGTGTCCATGTATGATCGAGAAAAGCAAGAAATGAGAAAGAATTTGAAGTAACTGGTGGTTGGGAGAGAAGATTGAGGAAGAAATGGTATTGTGGTGGCAGTATATGTAGGAGGAGAGAGGCGGTGAGTAGTGAAACGGAGCGGAGTGAGATTCGCAAACTTAGTAGGCCAAAGCGGTTTGAGGTGGTTTTTTTTGCTCGAGGGAAATGGGATTTATAGTCATATTTATGGTAATTTCTTGGGGAGGACGTCTGTATTTATTGTCATTTTTCTTGAAAAATAATTAACTGAAAGTGAATATCAGTTCTAAAAATAATGCTTCAAGCTCCTCTTTATGAGAAAATATTGTGTGAAAAGGTCTTTTTTTTTGGATTGAAGAATTATTCTAATTACATATTTTTAAAACTCGTAACTATAACACAAACTCCATTTGAATGCAATTCCCCCCATAAGTGATTTAAACTTTTTTGTCGCATTAGAAGGGAAAAGGGAAAAGAAAATGTTGCGGCATGAGTATTGACAGCAAGAAGTAGGGGTGTTCACCCTACCCTACGGGTAGAAAATATAGTCTTTCGTCTTCCTACCCGATACTTTGCGGAAGAATTTTTTCTTGGCCTACCCTACCCGATCAGGTGTGGTATTTCTACTCGACTTCTTACCCGATTAATCGGGTAGGAAGTCGGGTAAACACTTTTGTAGCTATTAAATTTTGGATCATTTTAACAATTCAATTAAATAACATTCACCAATTTAACAACACAATAAATCAATAACACTAAAACCTAAAACAACTATAACAACAATTACAATAAAATACAAGAAAACATGAACATCAATCCATCATAATTGTTACACAAATACAATAACAATTATTTTAAGTTTAAACCATATGAAACACATTAAAATCATAACTACTGTAATAGATCACTAGTTGACCACAAATCATGTAACCTACACAAAAAACAAGTCCATGTTTTACCAACTCAAACATCTACAACAATAACAATGTTATAATATAAATTATACTACACAAATACTCTTATAATTACTAAAAAAATATAAAAAAGTTAAATATATTTTTTGCGGGTAGGGTAGGATAGGAATGCGGAAATTGATGGGCATTCCGCATTCTTACCCGATTTAATCGGAAGACCAAAAACTCTTTCGCATTCCTACCCGATTTTTGTGGCTAGCCGTTCAATAGGGTAGGATAGGGTAGAAAATTGCGGCCAATCGAAAATTTGAACACCCCTAGCAAGAAGCATGATACAGAATAAGATGTCTTAATTAACAACCAAATTTGTGTCTTTCTCGTAAATCAGCGGAATCCAGAGGTACAAGCAGTGATTAAGACTTGCAGCACATAATTAATTTGGATTTATAGTTGGAGGTTAAGTAGCAGTATCTATTTACTTATTAATACGAAAATGTAAAACGTTTTTAGCTAAAACGTCAAATGTACTAACGTTTATTAGTGTAAATGGGCCACAATCTTGTACAAAAAACGTCATTTGATCTGACGTTTTTAAGTTAAACAAGTCAGACCAACTGACGTCTTTAAACATAAAAACGTCAGACCGATGTTTTTAAAACTACCCGTGTTTGAGAATTATTTTCAAACCAACCATTATTTGAGACTTTTTTTTCAAAACACCTTGGGATAGGTCAAAAGCTCCATTCCGAAATTTATCTCTTTAGTTATTAAGCGTGGATGAAAAGCACTAGATCCAGATTCTCTCCCTCCCCTCCCCTCTCTCACTGATAATTCAAATTTCAAAAACAAAAACACTAGCTTCAACTGGCTCATTCCCTTAACAACAAACATAAGATAGTGTTATTACCAGTAATAACTACGACCAATTCATCTCCAATCCCTTTTGTCGTACAGTGAATCTCCAGTTCCTTTTGTCGTATGACAAAAATTAGGGCAACCTTAGATCTCCCCTGCACTCGCGCTTGTTGACTCCCTGTTATCACTATAGCTTCAACTAGGAGTGTCAAATGTGTCGGGTTGGGTCGATTTCGTGTCGTGTCACTTTCGATCGTGTTATTTTCGTGTCGTGTCATTTCGGTACGTGTCGGGTTCGTGTCAATATTCGTATTAATAAAAAATTATTTAATTTGACAACAACTAATATAATATTATTTAAAAAATTATACAAAATTATAAAAAAATTATAAAATTCTTATTTAAGAATATAATATTCGTTAAATAATTATTTTATATCTACAGTACCCATTAATCGTGTTATTCGTGTCGAACCTTAATTTGACCCATTTATTATCGTGTCAACTAATCGTATTTTTTTCGAGTTCGTGTCGGGTTCGGTTCAAGTCGGGTTCGTGTTTCGGGTAAAAAATTGACACCCCTAGCTTCAACCCATGGCGCGTACTTCTTCGTGCTTGTTGGTCATCAAAAAGTCAACTAAACAGCCAGAATGAAGCAGCTAATATTCAAGCATTTCATAGTGCACACTCCAAAAAAGTTGATGAGGTGACCGATCTATACCCACTTCTCATTCTGTTTGGGCCGAAATTCTTCACCCTTCAAATTTCAAGCTAAAGTCAAGGATCATCTGGACAAACCTTTGTAGACCGACCTTCAAGAAAAGATGTGTTGCAATAGAAGAGCTTTGCTTATCACGTGCAGAGCACATGTTGGCATGTAAAGAAGTCTTACTAACTTCAGCGTTAGCATCAATTTTGCTCGTAACAAAGAGAACCACCTAAGTAAAGCATAAATCAAGAACTATATCCCAACAAAAACCTTGTTCGAGACCATAAACTTTTGGTGCACAGCACCCTCAGAAGCATAACTAGACAAGCAACTTACACCAGGTCGATAATCGTATTGGGAAAACCCCTGGGGACACACTCACAATACCAGAATTAGAATGACATACACCCTTGAAATGAAAAGAACGACCCAACCCGACCCAACCAAACCAACTGTTGACAGACTTCCAATGACTGGACCAACAAAGCTATACCATTTCCACATTCAACTCAACTCAATTGCACTCTAGCAAGACTAAATATGCAGAAATGGCTGGCAAACGAGGTGAGGTAATTAGCCTTGTCAAATTGAAAGGCGAAAAAGGTATGCATCCTCCCTTAAGTTGAAGAAGCAGACACATCCTTCTTTTCGGCATCTGATTTTCCAGATTCCTTGGCTGCAACAGGTGCCTCTTCCTTGGGTTTCTCTTCAGTTTGTTTATCTTCAACACTCAGGTTCTCAAGCAGCTCAGCAGCAGTAGATGCATCCTTATTTTCCTCTTTCTTACTTTGGGACTCAGCAACCTCTTGAAACATTTCCATGAAGTTTTTGCAATCTGGAAAAACAGGGGCACACAAGTGCACGACAAATTAAAAATGACACAAGGAATATGCCCCGTCATCATGAACACAATCTCAAGGTACCATGCCAATATAAAGCACAGAAGGGAGGGACTGGGTGCGTTGCCAGAGGAGAGCGGCATCACAGAAAGAAACTAAATTATGTATCTAAAAAGCACGGACATGGACATGGACATGGACATGGATACGCAGAGACGACATTTCTCAAAAAAGTAGGACACGGACACGGACACGGACACGTTGGGGATACGCTATAAAAAATTATATTTTATATATAACATTATATAATTTATCGTAAATATAATGATAATGATATGCAATTCATAAAAAATCCAGTATTTTATGATAAACAAATCTTATGTATAGTCATCTGTGTGAATTTTTAGACTAGCATCATCATAATAATCAATAATCATCAAATTTTTTTGTAAACAATGTATACCTAATATATAATTTAAATAATTTCTCTCATTTTCTCAATTCTTTTTTTTTAAAATATTTTATGCATCTTTTTATTTTTAGTATTATATTTGGAGTACAATTTTAATATGTCTAGTATTAGTAATTAGCTAGACCAAAAAAAAAAAAAATAGTCGTAGTAATTATATATTCTCAAAATTTTAAACTTTATTAATCACATTTCAACATATGTTTATTGTTTAGAAGTAGACACGTTCTAAAGAAGTGTCGGACACATTATCAAAGAAGTGTTGGACACGTGTCCGAAATTAAAATTTTTTCATTTAATTATGAACACGAATAAAAGAGTATCAGACACATGTCAAGTGTCAGTGTCTGACACGGATACGTCACCTTCTCGAGAGTGTCCATGCTTCATAGATATGAATAGAAGTGAAGCTAGCATCACTCTAAAAGAGTCTCTCCAGCACAACCTATACGTTACCACAACTTATGATTTTCATATAATCATGCTCAAATTATCTCAACACTAAATCTATTGAGACCAACCACAAGTACAAAATCTATCGGTTACTCCAGTTTAACAAGCAATATATGGAAAGAGTTCCATGGAGAAATTTTTTGAGATACAAACTTTAGTCACCAAATTTCATACCAGATAATAATTAAAAAAGATGCATTGAATGTAGGGATGGCAATGGACCAGGGGCGGGGTGTAATAGTCTCCACCTCCATACCTGTTTCAAAAATATTCGTCCACACCCGTTGGTGGGGAAAATTTTAATCATCATCCCCATCTTGCGGGTAAATTTTGATCCCCTTTCCCGTCCCCATCCCCACCACAATCTCTGCCCATAACAATTAATTTATATAATTTTAAGAAAAAAATTGAAAAAAAAAACTATAAACCTCATAAATGGATCTGCAAGAAGAATGAAAATCCATTACATAACAAATTGATTAAACATAAAAACTCACAAAAATAATCTATATAACAAATGTGTGTTGTGTGTCGGTGTGTGAGTTGCAGATGAGTGCGTGAGAGAGAGATACTTCAAATCTGAGTCGGTGGTGGGCTACTAGTTGAGAGAGTGTGCGTGTGTGTGGCGCTGGTGGGGTGAGTGTGTCTGTGTGAGTTGCAGCTGAGTGGTGATTGGTTGATAGAGCGAGAGAGGAGATTGGGAGAGAGAGAGAGGGAGTAAAACATCAACAACAAAAAAAAGAGTAAAAATTTTTTTTTTTGGTAAAGAGAAAATGGGTGGGTTGGTGGGTGGGGTTGGTAATATCATATATGAAAATGTTTTTTGTACCTAATTTAAGTGATTTTATCTGGTAACATGATGGATCATAGCCATTGAATTGATAGCGAGGTCCACTATCAATCTAATTTAATGTTAAAAAATGATAAGATCACCAAATAAAGTCACTGAATAAGGTCCATGTAGCACAATCCTATTATATATGTCAATTAATAAGTGGGTTGGTTTGTGTCTTTGTGATATATATCACGGATTTAGTAGGGCAGAGCGGGAATGAGTTTCAATCCCTCCCCGTCTCCATACCCGTACGAATTTATACAAGTATCCCTACATAAGTCCACCATCCAACAACATTAGGAGAATGTTACATTATACAAGGATTTGGTTTTCTTGCCTTCTTTACACATTTATGAATATAAGCAGATCCGGATCCTGTCAATCTCAAATCTCATCAACGTTGCTCAAGTTTAATTATTCACCGGTTAATCTTTGAGCCCCACCAGTGGCTTCTTATAGATCCCACTGAATTTAATAGTGGACAACTAGATTGGATCAAAACTCTAAGGGCTTGTTTGGTATGTTTTTTTGGAGGGGTTTGGATTGAATTGTCCAAATCCGGGTTTGACCCAAAGATGGGATTCAAAGATAGGATTCAACATTCAATGCTATCCATACCCATGTTTGGTATGCGCAGGGATACATGATTATTATGATAATATATTTGTATATAAATGACTATTTTGCCCCTTAACTAATTTGTATATATGAGGTATATAAGATATATAAGGGTATAAATGTCATTTGCATGTTAAACCCCCAAACCAACATATGAAACCCACCCCCCCCCTTGGGTTTCATGAAACCCAAGTATGAGGGTTTCATGACCGGGCCGGGTTTGAAATCCTATCCATACTTCACACATACCAAACATGGGTTTAAGGGGGTTTACTCCCCAACCCATGTTCTCAAACCCCCATACCAAACAAGCCCTAAGTATTTGAAATCAAGAGTTTCCGAGCATTTCCCCACTCTAGGAATGGATGTAATCTTTTGCTAAAGTTGTATCAAAATCCAAAATTGTAGTCTTAAAGGGTTCTTTGTTATAGACACTTACCTTTAGGGAGAAGTCATCATTTATTGTACGTTGAGAATAAGGGTGTTTGGATAAAATTAAGGATGCCCAATGTTGTTTGCTTTAGAGGGAACGAAAAGCCATTTTAGCGAGACTACACATGAGGCCATTTGGTGTTTAGATAAGAAAAATCAATTACATAGGAAATGAATTACATTTTCCACATTGCAAGAAGAGCAGAAAAAACACAAAAAAGACTAGTTGATTTAGCATTTGCTAAAACAAATTAGCAAGTTGCTACTTTGGAAAATGGCTAATCATATTTGAGCTCATGAATTATACTTAATATTTTTTATTTCATTAAGTTTAGATTAGGTTTATTTGATTGCGTTATTGTGTTGTTGAAAGGTAACAAGGAATTAAGGCAATTCCTCCAAGTTCTATCCCCTTCATCAATTAATAAATTGGGGTTTATACGCTGTGAGGACGACTTTTTTAGGTAAATAATGTAAGGATAACTTTAGTCAAGTATTTTGCTTCAAATTAGAGACTTATTTGATTTCTCTTCTTTGATTTCATTTAAAAAGTCATACTTTGTAAATGAGCTATTCATTTGTTGCAAAACTAATGAGTAAATGTCAAGTAGTTCAATAACAAACCCAACCCCCACCATCTAATTTGAATGGATTCTAAAATGGAAGATTTTACACAAGTTAAATGTGGGGAAGTAGCTAATCTCAACCTACTGTTGGGGACGTTAGGATTTCCCAATGTCAACAATTTTTGCCCGTTACTATTAATGTAGAAAAATGTATTGTGTGCCTGAAGACGTGTCACAACTAGTAAAATGTTGAAGTAATCATGAACATCCACATTGACGCGTCCAATGACGTTTAACTAATCAATACCACATAAAATGAATAAGATTTATGGCAGATAGAATGCAACATACTTAAAATCACACATAGATATGATGGAAACTACATTTTAGATTAAATAAACTTGTGCAAATACCAAAATTAGGTACCTTAGAATAGTGAGTTTCAAAAAATGCAGACTTACAATACAAGAAATGTCGAATGAGAAATGACTAGCTAAAAGTGAACAAATCGACTTCAAATCTTTTTACACTTCTTAGAACTACGCTCTACAAAAATATTGTACCACTTCACCACCAAAAATACATAGCATGTTAAAAAGCTTCACATCATCATATACAAGGTAACATAATCAGCATAATATTCTACTGCTTAGAAGCGTGTTTTTATGGTTCTTAATATGATACTAAAAACCTTTGAGCGTTCTTTGCGTATATAATTAAAATATGATATACCAAAACACGAGGTGTAGTCCTTATTGCTGGAGCTATACACCATTTAATTCACCCCCTTAAAAATTGCAGAACGGCAAAATGATTTATCATTAGTGAAAGATATATGTCCAAAACAAAATATGCAATCATTCTATTATTTCAAAGATAATTATTCCACTTGAACCATTTGAACTAGGCATCACAAACTCCTTTGTAAACATCACACAATCTTGATCATGCAAGCAACTAGGTTTTCACATCTAAAATAATCACCCAGATCAAGTACAAACAATCTTTTCTGCAAATCCAGATGGCTTTTAATCTTCCAAAGGATATGTACATATCAGTGATATAGTCACAAAAATATCTACATAAATAGATATAGACCGGGAAATATAATTTATTTTTTCGTCTTGGGGGCATTCGATCCCACAAATAGGTAGGAAAGAACAAGCCTCTTCAGGGCCCATGGTGGTAAAACTCTCACAATTGAACTCAAGCATTTTGACAGTAAGCGGTCATGTTGTTTACTTTCGTCTTCTTTTGTTACACGCACAGTTTAGATACAAGAAAAAATGAAAGTGAAAGCGATACTTACTCTCAATTGATCCGAATCTAATACAGAACAATTCATTCTTCAGTTCACCATCGGCAAAGTCAGCCGCATGCCACACACAAGATTTTTCATTCCCTGCGTGTTCCTGCACCGACATAGTAGGAAGAACTGCACATGACAGTCACAAACACATCCCAAATATTAACATCACAGACCAAAACAAGTTCAAATCGATCATATAGAGCAAAACAATAATTGCAAAACAGACCAAGGTGGTTTGCACAGATCTTGAGAGTTTTGGATTGACGCATAACGAGACGAACTTTGCCACTTTCCTTATGCTTCAAGAGCTTCACAGTACCAGCACCTCTCTCCTTCCATTGATTGCTGTCTTTGTCGAATCGATACAGCTTTGATTTCCTGTAAATCAGTAGCGAAATCAAAACAAACAAACAATAAACCCTAGAATTTGAACAGATCGAGAAGGAATTGATCTGAGATTGGAAGAGAGGGAGAGTACAGATCGAGGATCGCCTCTTCGTCTTCTTCACCGGTAGTAACAGCGACCTCTTCGAGCTTGACGATAGGAGCGACCTGTGCTCCGGTGTCTTCGTCTTCTGCTCCAGTGGTTTCTTCCTCCTCTCTGTGCTCAGGATCTTTGCTCGCCATTGTAGAGAGAGAGATTGCGGAGAACGTGAGGGTTGGAGGTTTTTATAGGAGGGGGATGGAAAAATAGGTAGAGCGCAGTAGTGAGAATTGAGACGGTGAAGGCGGCATGAGGTTACGGAGCCGTGGAAGGGTTTTTCAATACGAGACCAACTGTTTGGCTGGGATGATAGAGTTGTCCCATTTAGGGATAAGATTATTCGAACCCCAGCCGATGATTATTTATGATTTTCTCCTACTATATCTTATTTCCCTTAAAAATTTTCCTCCTATTTTTGCAGTTCTCATGTATATATATATTTTTTGTTTGACACTATTATCAGAAAGGAATGACGAATTTCAAACACACGACCTTAATATCTAATAAGAAGAATGACAATCATTAGATCAATCACTAACCTCACTATCATTATATTTGATGGCATGAACTTTAGGCTTTCAACAAAAGAAAAAAAAAAACAAACAAAAAATTAATCCACAAGCAAATGATGTTTCCAAATAATAATTTTGTGTTGCTATGAAACCGATCGAGAATTAAGAGGTCGTTTGGTAACGTTTTTGTTTTCGCGTCCTCAAAAAACTAAAAAACAGAGACAATTTTTATCTATGTTAGGGAGTCATTTTTGTCTATCAAATTATGAGAATAAAAATAAAAAATATGTTTGGTAACTACTTCAAGTTTTATATTAAATATAAGTTGATTCTCATCTTCGGGGCTCATTGCTTAACAAAAAAAAACCCCATTTGTGACCCAATCACACATGGGCTTTCGAGCCTCTAACGACTTTCATACATACCCAATAATTTTCAATACAACACATCATTTATTTTTTATTCAATCTACTCATTAGCTTGTTAAAGGGAATTAGAAAAATGATAAACATTTGGAATTTTTATGCATAATGTAGATAAATTCATTGTTGTCGTTTTAAAGCGCGGGATAATAAACCACACTCATAGCAATAAATCAGAATAATGAAGTTGAAAGTTCCCAAACTGTTGCTTTCTACTCTCATTACTAAGAAACAGTACCACTGGATTTCAATTTCTTATCATGTACAAGTCTTTCACATGAGTTTTCTGATGATTATAACAAACTATCTTCAACTTTGGGGGAAGAAATCTTGGAACCTTTCTTTGCAATCTCCTTGTTCACATCAGCATGGATCCCTCTTCCCTGACCTTGCTCAAGACCCTCCACCTTCAGCATGGGACCATCACAGATCCGCACACAAAAATTTTAGGGGAAAACGAAAAAAAAATAAGGGGGTCCATCACATACAAATACAACTATCACAGATCTGACCTTATATATATATTACCTAACATTCACATATATGATATATTTGAATGGATACACTTACCTTTCACCAAACTGGTCTCAAATCGATGGAGGACACACACAGGACTAGCAGATGGAGGATCGTCAGGAGATCTGTGATTGGAAGTCTCTTCATCGTCTTAGCTGTTGGGCTCACGCCATCGTGGAGGAGAAGAGAGTCTCTGAGAGAGAGAGGAGAAGAGAGCATCGTTGAGAGAGAGAAGAGAGAATCGGAGAGAGAGAGAAGAAGAGAGTCGTTCACAAAGAGAGAGGGGAGAACGAAAATGAAAAAAGACCACACAGTCCCCATATTTATAGTTCCCCAAATGTTGTAGTATTTTATGGCTAACAAGAGTCGAAGTTGAGACCTCATTAAAATGTCTAACGCGTGTTTTGTATTTTGAGTGTTTCCTGGAACACAATTTTTTTGTCTTTGTTCCCCTTTTTTCCAAGACAATTAATATAAAACAAAAACAAAAATAGTACCCAAACATATTTTTGTTTTTATTTTTGACAAAAATTAAAAACAAAAACACAAAACACAAAACAAAGACAATAAACAAACAGCCCCTAATTTTACATGTTTTCCATCCCATTTTCCTTTCTATTGTGTTTTCCTTCCAAACCAAACGAGTGAAACACTTTCCTTCCTTCCTATTTTTCACCATTCATTTTTCATCCACCCTTCTTTCCATCATACCAAACACAAGGTAAGCCTGAAATGAGGCTTGTAAGGCATGAGCCGAGGCCATGTTCCTTGAGTTCACGCCTCACACTTTTAGGAGTAAGCCAGACATTATTTTTTATATAATTGTACTCGGGAAAAAAAGATGCATATTTATGCCATTGAAACAAGCATATAACATATTTTGTTGTATTTCAAGTTAAAGACCACAAGTCAACAACATTGAAAGCATCTTCATTTATTGAAGCTTCAAATGTGAAAATTTATGCATTGCTTGAACAATTGAGACACCAAGAAGTAATACAAGGGGAAGATCCGATCTTTTCCTTCATCCCACACAGAAAACGAGCGCCAGCCAGGCTCAGTATCAGATGCTCCCCCCCTTCTCTCTCTTCCCTCCCTCCGGTATAACTTAAATTGCCATCAGCAAAAACCAACGGACAAGAAACGAACAACTCTCATTCTTGAGATGCAACGCCATTAGATACTTCATCCACAGGCTCGGTTTCTGCCAAGTCCTCTGTTTTGTCACCTTTCTTACCTGTAGACATAAATAAGCACATCCTTAGAATTGTGACGCATAAACATCTCAACAGTAAAACAAGTACAAGTTCTCCATTGAACTGATTCCTCCATTCTTTCTCCCAAGCTTGTTCTGCTATTGGAATATTATAGTTTTATCAACTCATTTTCCAAGTTTATCTATCAACCAACCTTTTTTCTTTTTGCCACCACCTTTCTTCTTTGTCTTTATAGGAAGAGCAAGCCAGGCCTTAATTTCAGGGTCATCATCTATTGTCCTTGTCGGCTTCATCTCCTGCAGAGGATGAGATGTGATTCTGTCTGACCCATTAGGCATCAACAGAACAGTGAATTTTATATGAGCAACCAAATCACCTGCAGCCACCAACCAAAATATGAATGAAGCATATCTTACGGTGAAGGTAACTTATGACCAGAGGCACTAACTGTATCATGTGTGTTTTGTTCAATGGAAGGACAAAAGCAAAAATGGACCGCATCACTATATAGTATAGGACACATGAAAACACAAATATGTTTGAAATAGTGAATATATGGATGAATATAAATTCTTTTTGTCCTAAAAGCAGTACTAAAGGCGGCTTTCATCCAGCTTTTATCACCTAATAATTCTACTAAGTGAGAGCATCACAAAGCAAGCAACCACCATGTTTGCGTCACATGAATTTCTAATAGAGTTAGTAAGAAACTTACCAGGTTTCTCATGCAGAACAGGATATGGCTGCAAAAGATCATGGTTAACACATTCTACTAGTCCCAGTCGAGCCCTCTTCTCCTCCAAGGCCCTAAAAGGATGAAGCAACAGGTGCATTACTATGATAACAAGCCAAACAGCCTTAATTTTCAGCATAAGATGGAGTTGGCAAACCTTGCTGAAAATGGCATGATTGGAAATTTCTGATTAATTTCACTGAAGATAAATCTCGAAGCTTTCATTTTCAAATGATAGTTCCTGTCCACAGCTCTTTTATAGATAGTTGTTTGTTTCTCATCCAATAGCCTTGGCTGTGATTTTTTTGCCCAATGAGACTCGATGCACTAAAAAATTATAACAAAGAAAGGAGTTAAAATTAGGCAGACACTTACTTTTCCATCACCTGTACTGGTGACTATGTCGATTGCATAAACCTCGTTCTCCTCAAATTCTGCATCATCAACTCTGGTTTCAGGATTGGACACACTCAGCACCACTTTATTCCCATCAATCACAAACTGCTTGAGTTGGTGACTTAGCACACCCTCAACAATCTTGCAATCATAGGCCGCAGCAACTTTCTGAATAGCATCTGTTACATCTTTGTTCTGCCACATAAGAGAACTCAAAAATGAGTCAGAAAACTATGAAAGTCAGCTCACGTGCAAATTGGAATTATAAAAAAAATTATACCGAACTATTTAACAACCAACGTTGATAAACAATTAGGGAAAAACAAGATAATTCAGTATGTTGTGAGCACATAGCACTACTTCTGCCTAGACAATCTTAAAAGGAAAAAAGAAGAAGAAGAAGAAGAAAGAGTTATACGGCAATGTCCTAATAGAACATATTAAGTTTTAAGCTGGCAGCTTGCAATGCTTCTACATCTCTTCTTCCTATCAATGCAAGTGTCTTGTAATACAGTAACACTACTACTCTCACTAAATATCAAAACCTTCGGATGATTAAGTGCTTCACATATATGAGACGGGGCATGGTTGAAAGACAGATAAAACCCAGGGGAGAAAGGGGGAAATAGTAGGGGGGCAGGAGTCTAAAATGACATATGTTAAAATACAGAATAAGCAAGTTTAGTGCTTTTTATTACAGCCAAACTCGTCCACCGGCAAGCAATAAATTGGAGGACCCAGATCAATGAAGTTATTCTTCCCATTTGGTAATCAGAAAAGGCTAAGATCAACAATGATTGATCTAAAGATCATTTCCTCTTAGTTTCAATCAAAGCAAAGTCCACCTTTTAGTCTCAATATCCCATTTACGTTATATAGTGTCATCTGTTATATATCAATTTTACCTCCCTGTCACCAAAAAAAACCAAACCAAACCAAACCAAACCAAACCAATCGAAGCAAACATTTGTCCTAATCACTTGGGAACAACTACATGAATCCATCTTCTCCTTTCCTCTATATCAAGGGCTCTATGATCAGTTAAATTACATACATTCATATCCTTTCACCATATCGTTCCATGTCAATTTTGTTCTTTAACTTCTCCTAGCATTACCACTAACGGTGATCATGTAACTCATGCTTACTAGAGCATCTTCCGGTCTTTGTTGTACATGTACAAACCATCTAAACATTCAAGTTAAGATGTATTGTAACACCAGGAAGTAACACCCTAATGTGACAGCCTATCATTTGCACAAGTTGCAAACAGAAGGATATAGGAAGGTGAATAGATGTTGAAATGCAGAGTAAAAGGTGAATATACACATGCATCACTGGAGGCATATAGCATTTCTTTAAACCAAAAATCTAGGAAAATATGTATGTCACTTCTTCTTTGGTCAAACATATGATGCACATCATTTTCTCTGAGAAAATGTTCCTTCAGAAAGTAATCTTTTGCAATCTGAAAGGCTCCACTTTATACTTTCACAAATGAAGGACCCTAATCACAATTCCATAATCACAAAAATGAAGAGCATGTGAATTGAGACATATAACCATAATGGATACAAAGCAGTAACAACAAATTAGTATAACTAAAACCCACCACCCAAAAAAGGGAAAGAAACATAAAACAAAGCATTACCTTCCTTCCAGGCCTCACAAGCCTCCAAGCAACTTCAGCAGCCGTATTAGCTGCTGCAATAACATCAGCTGCCCTACCTGTAACTGGCCCTTCCTGAAGTACATGAGTATGCGCCACTACAGCAATGAAACCATCTATGTGACATCCCATATCACTGCAACCAATTAATAACAATCATGTGCCAATCATTTATATTTCATACCTTTCACAACACCAGTAACAATATAAACTCGATACAAAACAGAGGCTATGTTTTCCAAATTTTCACAACAAGAACAAGAATAGATACCCAAACACAAGCAGCACACAGTGCCGAACCATTACTTACATCTTCAGTGAATCACCTTCCTCTAATACCATCTCATCACTGGCAAGGGGAGAGAAATGGCAGACCATATTATTCACCGAAATGCAAGTTGGGAAAGCAACACCCCTCTCAATCTTCTTTTTAACATTCTTGTACATATTTCCAGTTTGCCTAATCCCACAATCAATTATAAATTAAAATCAAAACCCATATCCAATACTGATTAAATGATGGAAAAAATGAACCACTATCCACAACCCAAACAAAAATTACTATATCCATACTCTCTGATGAATGCATCTCCTTTTTCACATATATCACCAATCTTTGCTTTTGGTTTGCATTCGAACAACACCAACTGCAAAGCCTCTGCAAAATTAATTCCCAAATTAATCACATGAAGCAGACCCTATTAATTGCAACAAACAACAAACCAATGGAAAAGAAACCAGACTCGGCAACTGATTAATCACACCATTTTATTCCAAATTTCTCAAAATCACTCAATTTTCCAGAACAAGTTTGAAAGCTTTCAAACCACAAAATGAAAACATAAGCATATGCACACATATTTGTATGTAGAGAGCGTGGGTGGTTAACTATTAACGATTTCAGCGGCGCTCTTGTACTTGGTGACGACCTCAGGACTAGTGAGGTCCAACTCCTTCTCTTCTCTCTCCTCGTCCGACATACTCACCGAACAGCTTCAAATCTCTCAGCAAAAACTGCAACAAGAGCACAAAAGTAGCAAAATCACAAAAAAACAGAAGAAGAAAAAAATAAGAAAAACTGAAAGATGCCAAAACGGAGAAAATCACCGAAGCAAAAGATTTTGTGAGAGAAATTAGAGAATCTAAGTCGGGGTTTGAGCTAGGGTTTTAACAGGGGTATGAAAGGACAGGACCCACTGTATATGTGTGTATGTGTTTCTACTTTGAAGTAGACACTGGGGTTTCTAAAATTGTGGTATTTTATTTTGGGAAGTGCGCTTCTATTCTATTAAAAGTGGCCCAGGATCTCAATTAGAACAGAAATATCATTGGGCCTGAAATGGACTGTTTTGGCCTTTGGTCCAGATCTTCCGGGCCTCTTTACAGCCCCCAAATTTGTTATTTTTTTTGTGGGTATGTTACTTTTTTTTATGTTGTTAATCATTCTCTAGTTAAAATTTAATATTACTATTTTTTGTTTTGAATGTTATATATAAGAGAAATAGTTTTACATCCTCTCCAATAGCTTAATTTTTTTGGAGTAGATAGTTGTTTAACACTATATATGTATATAGATAGATATGAGAGAGAAATAATTTTAATGTTAGTAAAACTTCTAAAATTTAAAAAATTTTATTTTTCAAATTTATTTTAATTAAATATAACTGCTTGGGGGTATTTTGGACCATAGAGATCAAAATAGACTTATTTCCAAACAAAATTTTTGAATAGACTTTGATGAGCCAAGCCCAAGGGCCCAATTTCAAGAGGTCCAGTTAGCCAAGCCCAAAGAAATCTACACCCAGTCAAGCTCATCAGGGAGCTACATCAGCTTGGCTACGCCAGCAGGGGAGCATGCAAGGGTCATCCAAGAGCCTCCTTCTAGCCACCTTGGAGTAAAGGTCATCCAAGAGTCTCATCCTCGCCACCTTGGAGTAAGGGTCATCCAAGAGTCTCCTCCTCGCCATCCTAGAGTAAGAGTCATCCCAAGAGCCTCATCCAAACCGCCTTGGAAAGAGTCAACCCCTCACTTTATCCTTTGACCGAGTCTCATGGAGAGCACCGCAACTGTCTCGCCCGTTGAAAAGAAGTCGTCAGCTCCACCACAATAGCTATTTAGTTACTATTAAGTCGCCCCAGTCTGTTAGGAGACAACTATAAATTGTAAGTCCCACCAACACTTGGGGGGCAGATCAAAACACACTCAACTGAGCATATAGCTCATCTCCTTCTTTAAGTTTGTACTATCTGCTCTCCATACACTCTTGAGCTAAGAAAGCACCCGGCGACCCTAGCCATTGAGAAGTGGACGTAGATCACATTGACCGAACCACTATAATTCTCGTCTTCTCTCTCTACCTTAATTACTGTATTTATTACTCATACTTGACAGGTGGTGTGCAAAGCCAATTTGTGTATCATCAGACTTATTCCCAAATAAATCTTGAAAAATAGACCGACCCCTAAATTTTCCTATTTATTTAGGCCCTATTGAAGCAAGAGGATGAACTCCTTGAATTGGTTAGGAGGAAGGCTTCATAAAATCATATCAAATTGAGGAATTTTTCAAACCCGAGTGGAAAAGGTGATCCCTTCCACCGCGTAGATCTATTGTTGATTTGGTTCAACCATTAAATCTATGTAACTATCAGTTTTTGAAACTGCTCGAGTTTTCACATGGGGTCTTTGACAAGGTAAAAACCAAGTACAATGACATAATTGACCTTAAAATTTGATTTGATGAATAATTACCATTGAATATGTAGTTAGTCCTAATAAATACTGAGACTTACAGTTAAATCAATGACATATATAATAATCACATCATCAATTCAAATTTTTAAATTAAATTTTTTTTTTTAAGTCTGTTTAGCATTGCTCAATTGACAAATAAAGTCATGGTTGAATTAGTTGGGTTTAAATGAAACCAATTAATAACGTAATTGTTTTACACATTATAAAATAATAGCAATGTTATTGTGACATAATTTGATGACATATTTTGGGTACTTAATGATTATGGTCATTAAATTATCAGTGGGTCCCAATACTATCAATCAAATAGTCACAATGCATTAAGTCCGTAAATTATGTCCATCAATTATGTTCTAATAGCATTAGTGATAAAATAATGGCCCAAGGATTAGGTTTTGGCTTAAGCAAAGCCAAAAAGTCAATTCAGACTCCATTGATACAAGCACGTTCCCAAAACCGAATTCCCAAAGGTACCCCGCCTGAACCAACGCAAAAAATGCTCAAGTCCAAAACAACTTGCGGACTAAATGAGATCTCCTTGAATACAACACTGTTGATCCGAACCCTTAACCTAATTTTAAAAGCAGAGAAAGATACCAATTGCTTCAAACTCAAAAGCAAAAGCGACATACGAAGCTGCCATGATGCAACTTATGGACAGATCCACCGTCTAAATAACATATTTCTTTCTTTCATTATCAGATAAAGTTACAATGTACAGCTAAAATTTGCTGCCCCCCTTAGGCCAAGCATGTCGGAACAAAAACCAAGATTAGATCTGCAATACAAACATCTAGCAACTTATATTAAATTTAGATTCTGCTTTAGTTTGCTTTAGAGATCTATTGGAACCAATTAGAATTAGTCGCCAGGTTTATTATTTAATAAAGTTACCGGCTTCCGGTATGAAACACATCACCACAACACCACCAAAGCCAATCAATAAATCGCGTTACTTCCGCGAAACAAACCCTGCTTAATAACTACATGAGAGTTAAGGATGATCCTAAACGGGTATGGTTTATCACTAGACCACCAGCTCGGACGATAAATTTAAGATTTATTGACGTGGATAAATTCTCATCCTACAAAATAAATTAGAGAATCTTCAAATTATTTTATAATCGGAGATGAGCTTAACTCGAACTGGATAGTCCATAGGCGGTGCAATCATAGATATTGGCTGGCAAAGGTATAAATAAAACTCTTCATGTCCTTTGTCGAGGCAGCATATCTGTTTAGGCCATGACAGATCTTAGGAGAGATGGAATTGATCATATGTCCAAAGATTTAGAAAATCTTTTACATTGTATTAAATATTATAGAAATGAATTTCAATGCTAAAAATATCAAGAAAGATGAAAGAGAAACTTTCTTTAATTTTTTTTAATGTAAACTGAAATTGATTGACTAAAGCATACGACACGTGATGGAAAAAAGAAGAAGATTTTGTATTCATTGCGATGAGTAACAACGTAAGTTACTAAATGCTCATATCATTTTATTGTTAAAAAGAAAAATCGAAGTTCCTTATCTGACACCGATTCATCTGATATTGGTGGACGTGTTGAGTAGTGCACAAGTGAATTCCTGCAATGAATAGAGATAACGACCCGCTGGATGATGAACCTGAAACAATCAAAGGGTTACGAAATGGGCCGGGTGAACACTCGGCTAATCCCCTCTAAAGCTTAAGTCAGTCGGCATTGAAGACATGACCACAATGTGTTTTTCGGTTTTGTTTTGTGTCCTTTGTTCCACTTTTGCTGGGATATTTATACATAGACTAATAATGATTAGGGAGTCTGTGAGTCACATCCCAACATTTAATGGCTGACACTCAAATCCAAGCGCAATGAGTGCAATCCAATTAAATCCTCTCAAGGTTAACCCCTCGGGAGAATAAATTTGTGTTTGGGCCCCCCGAGCATTAACTTTCCCTTGCCGATCATTTGAGAGTCTCGGCTCAGTGCTTGACAGCTACGCCTGAACATTAACTGTTCAGGAATAAGCACATCGGGTCTTGCCGAGGATAAATGATCGGCAGAATAACAATTAATGCTTTGTAATGATGACAAACTATGTGGGTCTTGAGGACACAGAGGTTCATTAATAGTTATGCACAGTCATTCAAGTCGTCATTAATGAGCAGTCATGTCCTCTTTAATGTTTGGTTTAATCAGTGTATGCTCGGTTTTTCTGGGTCATAACTCATTGACTTCTTCTCCTGACACCCTTTGAGGTTCATAACGACTATAACTGTCCACGTGTCCACTTAGAATTGCTGAGTCGCCTAGAGTCCCATCAAGTGGTATGATCTAAATATTTTTTCAAAAGCATATAGTGATTAGATGCAAGTATGAACAAATTTCCCCATCTGATGTAAATTCCTCGTTCCCCCATATAGTTTCTGGGAAGTTGCTTTGGTTTCTGGGAAGTTGCTTTGGTTGTCTGTTGTGAAAAGTCTTGTAAGAACTTAATTTCTTATTCATTAAGAAACATACCTCACCCTTTCATCAGATCAGTTTGCCAAATCATATACCACCCACAAAGCTGTAAAAGCATCTATACACTTCAAAAACCTAAAAGGCTGATCACAAGCCACAATGTAGCATAAGCCTTGTCACATGCACAAGCTGCAGCCCAAAATGATTTTTTTTTTTTGTACCCCGTAAACTAAAAGAGAAAATACATAGATTAGTTCAATAGTCGAACAATAAATTTCAGTTTCACCGACTTTACAAACTTTGGTCTTAACTAGTGAATGTGATCATAAATTCATTAAATATGTAGTTCCCTTATTAAAAAATAAATGATATAAAAAGAAACTACAAATTGAAATTATCCAAATCAAATGTGATACTTTATCATTTCTCCATAATAAAAGAATTGCACAATGAGCATAAATACTGCAAATATAATCACAATAATACAACAAAAAATGTGATAATAACAATTTACTACAACTGTAACAGCCTTTTTCTCCCCTCCCCACCTCCCAATCACTATCTAAAGAACCACGCTGACAGCTTGAACTAGCTTCCCCCCAATCCCACCCATTATCAGTGTAGTCTGTAACGACGTCGTAGTAGTAATACTGTAGTGCTTGTATTGAGAGACTGCGATTAGAATCAAAATATTCCAAATTTGTCCTTCCACTTACTTCAGAAGCAACCCCTATGGAATCCGAATATTCCAAAGTCGCCGCAAAATTTTCCTCCTCCATCCTAATCAACCCCAGATATGCCGAACTTGTCCCTTCCCCTTCGTCCCCACGGCACCACCCATCTGAAACTTTCTCTTTCTCACTGATCACACCTCTCACCACCGTCCATCCATCTGATTCCCAATTTCCCCCTGTCTTCGACGCTAATTTCCCAATTCTTTCTCTTGCTTTATGGTTCAAATTACCAACACCATCACATACTTCATCTTCATCTTCATCCATTGGTTCTGAACTGGACCAATCAAGCACGCAACGAGGAGAAGAATAAGTAATCATACTGGACGGTGGGGAACACATTGATATAAACGGATGCTGTAGCAGCTGATCACAGCTCCACCTTCGATTCGGGTCTCTTCTCAAGCACTTGTCAAGAAAGTCTAGTCCCAGTTCTGAAAGCTGAGTCGGAAACTGAGGTAACTCGTCCGAGTAACCGATTCGACACAGCGTGTCGGCTCCGTGGTCCTCCCACGCCGGCCGGCCGGTGACCATCTCGATAACCGTGCACCCCAACGACCACACGTCGGACTCCGGCCCCTGGTACTCCTGTCGAATCACCTCCGGCGCCATCCACAACGGACTGCCACGTGGGGAATTGACCTCCCGGAACTCCATCGCCGAACCGAAATCGGCGAGCTTGGCTGCACCGTTTCTGGGCCCCACTAATACGTTCTTGCCTTTGACGTCGCAATGCACTATGCCCTTGGAGTGAACGTAACTCAGCGCCGAGACAACGCACCAGGTGTAGTTCGCTACAATTCTCTCGTCCACGTCAGCACCGGAGAGTTTTGCCACGTCAGAGACGGTGCCATCTGGCAAGAACTCCAAGTGCAAGTTCCGATACGACGTCGTGGGGGACTCGCACGTGACGCTGTCACCGAGATATTTCACCACGTAAGGTGAGGAAAGTGATCGGAGAATTCGAATTTCGTTCTCCAGAGACTCAAGCTGAGAAGCCAAACACGAGCTCCGATCAACTGACTTGACGGCAAAAACGTCGCCGTTTGAATTATCGACGGCTAGATTCACTGTTCCGAAAGACCCTTTTCCGATACACCTCCCTCTGACCCAGAAAACCTCACCTTTCACTTTGTCCATCTTCTGAATCTCGAGAATTTGAATTTCGAACAGACTGTGTGTTTGGGTTGTTTGAAGAGGGGTCCGAATGGTGGGTAAGTATTTATAGGTGTGAAAGTGGGAAATTTATCCGAAAAAACGGTTTGATGACATCAAGAGAGTTGTAAAGACATGCGCTAGTTGATGTAAAAGGGTATACGATGCTAGGATTTATCCTTATCCATCGGAGATAATGGTACATTTTCATCGTTTATTCTTGTGTTGATCATCGTCGGTTTTTTTTTAGCTTGGAGGAGTGTTTGTCCTAGTCGTGGATTGGTCGATTGTTATTTTAACATGTGGTCTGAAAATTGGAATAACTGTGTTTCGTGTATAACAACAATGTTACACCAGAATTTATATAAAAATTTGAATCTCAAATCAATTTTAATTATAGAATTGGTAGGACCCATAATTTTTCTTTAATTATACAAACGACTAACAATGTGTTTTATCATTTAAAATTAAAATTTGATAAATATTTTAATGGACAGAGGATTTCTCATTTGTGTGTGTTGGTGTAAGATTATTGGTGATGAACTGGAAATTTGTAGAAGTGCTCGCAAGTGCTATTAGGCCAATGATTGTATGCAGCACAAAGCATGCCTCATAATTTTTTTTTAGTTTAAGGCACATGGCATGCTGGTCGGTTATGCTCACTTTGATTAATTCTCTCTTTGGTCTGATCAAATATACATCATTCACGTCAGAAATAAAGTATTTATGAGATATAAATCTCTGATGATTTGACTCCAAAGAGTTACCAAAATTCGAATGTTTGGATTTATAGTTGTCTCATTTACTACTTGAGTTACCCTTAGAATTGTACCCCATAATTTTTGTAATATGGACCAAGATGACTACAATATTAATGTTAATGGTGTGTAAGTATTGATCTAACTCAAATGTTAAACATCATGATTAATCCTAAAATACTGGAATCGATCATGAAAGTTATAACTTTTCGAAGTCAAATTATAATTCTAAAAAAAAAAATTAATAATCGTTCAAAGGAATCTCATAATCGATCATGAATTTTTTTTAACCAATTATAACTTTACCTTTAAAGATATAATCTTACTATTAAAAATAGTAATTTTTGATATAATATTAAATTTATTTTTTATTTTTGAATATTTTCTAGCAAACCAAACAATTGAAAAAAGAAAACCCAGATAACTTTGCCAAGTGTCAAGAACGAAAATGGTTTCATTCAATGTAAAGCGTGTTTAATAATGTGAAAACAATTGTCATTTCAAACGGTCGGTAAAACTTTTTTTAATGTAACGAACAAGTAGTTTCTTATTACAAGTGACTATTTTGTCATTGATTTTGTGTAAATCGTATCTAATCTTTCCAATATTTTTGTAATTTTCTCTTTGTCAGCACACTTCGAAAATGTTTGATTGCGCCAACTCATTGGTGCCATATATCATGAATATAGACGTTTGACCTTCCATCATGGAACGAACATTCATGGACATCCAGTTTAGGTCATCCCAAAAAACCCAATACAAGAGTGGCAACAAAAGAAAAACAGTGATCTGTTTAGGTTGGTTGAGATCCTCTTCATCTCTATCCCTTTAAGTTGGTAGATCACTCGTTATATAGTTATGTAGGACCCATTATATGTATGTGGACACTTCACTTATATACAATAAAATAATTTATTATTGAGTAAAATTATATAAAAAAATAATAGTTAGAATCTAGATCCTTACTATGCTCCGTTTGATAGGAATGATGGAAAATAAGAAGGATGGAAAGTAGGAGAGATACACTTTCTATCATTCAAGGAAGGAAGTAGGAATGATACACTTTCTTTCCTTTGTGTTTGGTTGGATATATGGAAAATAAAAATAACTAATTTTTTTTTTGTACTGGCTAAGATTAGGGGTGACAATCGAGTCGTGTCGTGTCAAATTCGTATTGAGTCATTACGGGTTTGTGTCGAATATTAGTCAAAACTAATTCAACTCATTTAACTAATTGTGTCGTGTCGAGTTGCGAGTTGACCTGTTTATTTTTATTTTATTTATTTTTTATTTTTATTTATTTTTTATATTTATATTTATATTTTTTAATTTTTTTTAAAATTTTAAAAAATATATATATATATAAATACATATTTTATCATTTTATTTTTTACTAATGCTATTGTGACATAATTGAGGGACATAATTTGGGGACATAATGAGTTGTCACCAATGAAATGATAGTGAAATGTATTTAATGATGGGTCCCATTGTAACATTAAATGAATTCATTATCATTTCATTGGTGACAACTCATTATGTCTCCAAATTATGTCCATAAATTATGTCCCAATAGTATTGCTCTTTATTTTTATATGAAATTAATGTATATATAATATATGTATATATTAAAAGATATATAGGCAAATAAGATACATCTTAACACAAATAATTAACTTTTCATCCACTTTCCTTCCGATTTTGGAGGGATTGATTTTAGTGAGTTGGAAGGAAAGTTAATCCATCAACTTTTCCATCCTTCCTACTTTCATTCTTTACCAAACATGATGTTTTATCTATTCCTCTCACTTTCCATTCTTCCAACTTTCTGTCATTCTATTTTTTCATCGTACCAAACGGAGCATTAGGGTAAGAGGTGAAGTGTGAGACTTACTCAGCTTGATGATTAAATTGATAGGTATACGTTTCGGCAACAGAGAAATGATAGGCTGGTTT
The DNA here is from genome assembly GCA_951799425.1 of Ilex aquifolium. Classification (NCBI taxonomy): domain Eukaryota; kingdom Viridiplantae; phylum Streptophyta; class Magnoliopsida; order Aquifoliales; family Aquifoliaceae; genus Ilex; species Ilex aquifolium. The sequence continues at coordinate 7,528,638 of OX637394.1, forward strand.
ATGGGAGATGGCAGATGAGTCTCTCTCTCTCTCTCTCTCTGTGGAAGGAGGTGTTACATTTGAAGTCTGTTGACGTGCACGGTGCACCACCAGCATCCACGCGATTTTATAATAATATTGGGAAAGAAAAAATGAAGTTTGGTTTGTGGTGACACCATATATCATGAGCTTTATCTTTGTTTACATACCCATCCGCATTCTTTTTGAAAGGTTAGGAATTAGGACAACTATGGCTATATATCTTCTCAAAGTTCTATTTTTTTACACTTCCAAATATACATTGGCCCATTGGCCAACCATAGAGATGGGACACTTGAAAATGGGGGGGCAGAATTTTGGTAGAAGTTAGGATAAGGCATGTGTTGATGAGCAGCCATTTAATCAAGTGTCTGAGCAGTTTGATAATTACAGTTTTTTATGGGTCAAGATGTTTAGAGGGGTGTCGAACCTAATCGTATTGTGGCTTATTCAAATCATATCATTTCGACCTTGTGTTAAATATTACCCATGACCTACTTATTTATAACAATATTGTATTTGACCAAAAACCCAAAATTAGAAGTACCGTTCTATCAACTAAATCGACGCTCATAGGCCTTTACAATCTAAAAATTAACTTAGATCTAAATGGTTAAGAATTCTAGGGTCCCTGATCGTAATAAAACAAAATAACGGGGCTCAGAATGGATAAGTGGGAACAATGCCTTTCACCACCGGAGAGGGAAAAAGGGGTGATAGTTTTCCACATGAACCCCAAGTCAAATTGAGAGAAGAAAGTGGTTAGGAGTTTTCGTCTTCTTTTTGTTTTTCAGTTACTGGTTGCTTTTATTGGTTGGAAAGCAGGATAAAATAATAGGTCATCGATAAGGTTCTTAAACTTCTAGAGCTTGATCATCCACGTATGTTTTTTGGAAAGGATCATCCACGTATGTTAAACACAAGATTATAGTCAAATAAGAAGCAACCTCGATAGAAGTAAGGATCAACTGCATTCTAGAACTTTTTGTGTCCTAAAGACGGTTTTGACCATTGAATCTTGTTTGTTGTCCAATGAGGTTGTGTTTGGAAGCTATGGTGACACCTGTTATAATTTTCCATAATTTATCCTTGAATTTTTTATCATCCTAAACTCTTCAAGTTACATTCGAATTAGGCCCGACAATTATGTTCGGTAAGACAGATTCGTATCAGGTGAGGTGGGTTTATGTTAAAATACATTCTATTCATATCCGATTTATTTATTAATTAATTTATAACAAATTATATCATATCAAGTTTGTATCGTTGTATGAATTGTGTATATAACTGATATATAAATGAATCATGTCGTATATTTCTTTCAATTTATTTCACTTACGCCTGGTTCGTTTATTAATCTTGTTGTGTCGGGTCCACTCGCTTACGCGACGAGTGACTTTAAAAAAAAAAAAAATCATTTAATTTAGTGTCGTGTTCATAACGTATTAATTAATTATGTTATATTTTAACGCTGTTAGTTGGCATGATGTAAAAACGCGTGATTTTATCATCCATCAACGGCCGGACTAAAAGATGACTATGATCCCTAGATTCTAAACTTTTTTCATTTATGACCCCCCAAAAAAACTCTTTTATAAAGCTGACCTTTTTCTTCCCGGTAAAGCTCACTACGAAATATTAGGTCATCTATAAAATTGCATAAAATAATAGGTCATCTATAAAATTCTTAAACTTCTAGAGCTTGATCATCCACGTATGTTAAACAGTAGATATATTATTAAGGAAAATATAATAAGAAGCAACCTCAATAGAAGTAAGGATCAACTGCATTCTAGAACTTGTTTGTGTCTTAAAGACAGTTTTGACCATTGAATTTTAGCTGTGTTGTCCAGTGAGGTGGTGTTTAGAAACTATAATGACACCTGTTATAATTTTCCGTAATTTATCCTTGAATTTTTTTATCATCCTAGACTCTTCAAGTTACATTCGCATTAGCCCTATCAATCATGTCGGGTGAAACAGATTCGTATCAGGTGAGGTGGGTTGATGTCAAAATACATTCCATTCATATTCTATTCATTTATTCATTCGTGTATAACGAATTATGTCATATCGAGTTTATATTGTTACATGAATTGTGTATAACCGGTATATAAACGAGTCGTGCTGAGTATTTCTTTCAATTTGTTTCACTTATACCTGATTCGTTTATTAATTTTGTCGTGTCGGGTCCACTAGCTTAGTGTTGTGTTCATATTGTATTAACGAATCGTGTCATATTTTAACACTCTTAATTGATATGACGTAAATAAGCGTGATTTTATCATCGATCAACGGCCAAATTAAAAGATGACTACGTTACCCAGATTCTAAACTTTTTTCATTTATGACCCCTCAAAAAAAACTCTTTTATAAAGCTGACCTTTTTTTTTTCCCGGTAAAGCTCACTTTTTTTCAAAAGAAATATTATGTTTATCTGGCATAAACAAAGCAACTTGGCGACTTTCGTCATCATGATAACCTTCTCTTCTTCATTTGGTGTGACCTTAGGGGGAAGGGGATGAATCTGAGATTACGATTAAGAAAATTCAGATTTTCTAATCATTACTTAGATTTGTCACGTTAAATTCATATCTAATAACTTCAAATTAAATCCATATTAGCAAAAAAAAATTATTTAACAATTGTTATATCATGTGAGATTCACAAGTTTAAACTTGTACCAACTAATTTTTTATCCTATTAATGGATTATATTAAGACTTAATCATCCTAGATATAGACTTAGTTAAGGGTATTCATACTACGGGTAAGAAATATGGTATTTCGTCTTCCTACTCGATACTTTGAAGAAATTTTTTTTCTTGACTTGCCATATCCGATCAAGTGTGGTATTCTTACCCGACTTCCGGCCAAATTAATCGGGTAGGAAATCGGGTGAACACTTTTGTAATTATTAATTTTTAGATCATTTTAACAATTCAATTAAATAATATGCATCAATTTAACAACACAATAAACCAATAAAACTAAAATCTAAAACAATTACAATAACAATTACAATAAAACACAAAAAAACATTAATGTCAATCCATCATAATTATTACACAAATACAATAACAATTATTTTAAGTTTAAACCATATGGTTAGGGAATTAGAGTTTTTAGTTTATATATATAAAAATAAATAAATTAATTAATGAGGGTATGGTAGAATAGAAATACGAAAATTAATGGCTCTTCCGCATTCCAACCCGATTTAATAGGAAGACCAAAAACTCTTCCGCATTTCAATTTTTTCGGTTAGCCGTTCAATAGAGTCGGATATGGTCGAGTAGGGTAGAAAATTGCTGCTAATCAGAAATTTGAAAACCCCTAAACTTAGCAAGAAAGGGGAGGTCGTGGGGGATTTTTTTTTTATTAAATTAGAAAGAAAATTAATCGAAATGTGTATAAATTAATTCAAACACCTTTGTCTGTTTAATAAAAAAAAAAAAATTGTATTTGACAAGTTAAACTTTACTTAGTTTAGTTAGTTGTGATCGCAGGAAATGCATGTAGGTTTTGTTCTTCGTGTTGCAAGACAAACCCTCGCAAAAATAGGCAAGTTGAATCTGACAGCCGACAATACAATGTGCATGACCAAAACGTTCCACTTTATGGAGCCTGACACGCAGACCTCACCGTCACAGTTTTTTGGCTGCATTTTATGAACATGTGTAGCCATAACCCACCCTTCAACTAGTTGCATTTTTATATGATATAGTGTAAATCTTATTTTGTAATTTAAAAGATATTTTAATTTTTAAATTGTACTTTTAAATATTAAAAATTTTAATTTATACCAATAATGTGGACATGATTTAGACCGTCGTTTAATTTTTCGTTATAAATTGAAACACGTGAAGTGCAAGTGTTTTAAATATACAGATGAGGTACGTTAATCGCTGCAGATATTCGTTTGCGATCATTTTGGTATTGTTTTATATATCAAAAATATGACTTCATAAATCATGTAGATGCTAACCCTATTATGTGCAATTCAAATGAGGCGTCAAAAATTTGTGAATTTACATATAAGTCTATGCCCGAAACACTTACAACTCACGTGTGCTTCAATTTATGAAAAAAGAAAACACTAAACAATAGTATAGACGAGGTCCGTATTGTTACCAATTTATAATATTGAGGGTATAAATTAACATTTTTAATATTTAATGGTACAAATTAAAAATTAACATATCTTTTGAGGTATAAAGTGATATTAGCCCTAGATATATGTGATCCTAAATATAGCCAACAACACTCCAACTTGCACCACCTTCCATTTCACATCTTATTATCTCTCTCCATTAAAGTAATTTGACCCATATTTCCTGTTTCACATGTAAAAGACCTAATGTGAATGAAAAAAAAAAAAAAAAAAGTCTCTAGAGACATGTTGATATTTTAATTTTCATTGTGAGCGATGCTTAGAAAACGTGTTTTCACAAAAAATCATTCTCATATTCAAATACACGATCATGTGATTGTGAGCTTAAAGGTCTTACCACGACTTGAGACAATGACCTTGAAGAACAGAGACGAAGTCAGAATTTCACGATAAAAAGGGTCAAATAGAGCTTAAAGGTCTTACCACGACTTGAGACAATGACCTTGAAAAGTAGAGACGAAGTCAGAATTTCAGATAAAAGGGTCAATCAAGAATGTTTTTTATGAGGATTATTCAACATGTCATCGTAAATGTTAAAATTTTAATTATATATTATTTATCAAAATTAACTTTAATATGATAACATCATAAAAGTTAGTTTGAAGCATATGATTCATAATTAATTTTTACTTTTCATAATAAAAATTAATTTATGACACTATCGGGATCCCATTATTCTCTCATTTGTGACATGTTTAAGAGTGCACAAGACTCATACATACAATTCATACGCGCAGGGGGGAGATACCTAAATAAATGTTAATTATACTCACATGCAACTAATTAAAGGTTCTAAAATTGTCTATGGTAACCCCATCAATTCAATGATCAGACGAGGTGTGAGTGGTTGTGGGTCTTACTGATAAAAAAAAAAAAAAAATTTGATCAAACGGGGTGTGAGATATAAACTAACTTGTGTCGAGTTTAAATCCTCCTAATTGGATAAATATCTAGTTTAACCACGATTATTGTTGGTCAAAGAGCGATTACATATATACTTCCGAGTTTTACATTGCATCGATGAGTGCAAAAAATACTTGATTGGTTAAAATAATTTCCTGTTATATATTTTTTTTTCTTTTAAAAAAAGGTACATGTGTGGGCCCATAAGTGGATCAAATATACAGCTTGGATGCCTAAAGCTTGACAAGCTTAAAGATCAAGTACCAAACATACAACCTGGTAGTAACTTAGACGGGCCAAAGAGCCCATCTTGCCTCTCCCATGAAAGAAAGGTCATAGAACTGCTAAGAACGTGTGATGTGGGAAGAGGCAGAGACATTATGTTTGGTCGCATCATGTGCACCCCGTTGGTGATTGGTTCAAACTCGATTAGTATTGGCACAAAGGGGTCTGGTTTAGACAAGCATGTCATGTTACTTGATTAATATTCTTTTATCATTTACTTCTTTTGTACTTGTAATGGAGAATAATAAGCTTGAAGATAACGATTATATGATCCTTGAGGCTTGAACACAGACCAAATCAAATTGGTTGGGGAGGGGGCAGAAGGTCGGCAGACATGCTGTCTTCTACAGCCCAACCCAACACCACACCTGAATCTTGATATTGATTCGATCTGTTTTTTTAGAATTATTAGCCATGTTTGGTTTACGTTTTAAAAAATAATATTCGAAAATTATTTTTAAAAAGAGTTTTAAAAAATTGTTTTTTGTTATTTTTTGTATCGCATAATTTGTTTGGTTATATGATTCCAAAAAAAGTTTTATCGAATAGAAAATATTAAAATTTATTTGGACAATAACTCAAAAAACAATGCAAGCAGAAATGTGGTTGTGGTGGACGTGATGATGGTGTGGTAATGGTGGTGATGTTGGTGGAAGGGTGGTGGTGGTGGTGGAAGTATAATGGTGGTGGTGTTTTTTAAATTCTGGAAAAATTATTTCTAAAAACATACAAAACAACTTTAATTTATTCTTTAAATTTACACAATTTTTGTTCTCATTTTTCAAAAAATAAAAATAAAAAACAATTGACCAAATAACTTGTCTTCTAGAAACTGTTTCCGAAAACATAAACAATTTCTGAGATGTAAACCAAACAGGGTATGTCTCTATCCTGCAATATTATTCTAGTTGATAATACTAAATTTCGTATTCTATTAAATAACTAATACAGGGCAAACTACCCCTTTTTTTTTCTTTTTGTTTTTGGGAGGAGTTGTTTTGTATCATAGTAAATTTTTTATTTGCTGAAATGTAAAATAGACAAGTAAAACAAAAATAATCACAAGGAAAAATTTTCAACCGCCCTTTACTACCCTCCCTCCATAAGCCTAGTAACCCGACTTGGAATTATGGGATTTAGATTTAATCTTAGTGGTATTGGTTAGTATACGGTGAATCCGCTGAACATAGATTATATTTTGCACGAAGTTGGTACGACATATTAGAAATACTGCGAATAAAATTGAGTAAATTTTAACACAATATATTATAGATGATACAAACCGGACACGAAACAATCCATTGGGAGCCCTATCCTTCAGACCACCATTCGTCTCCAAACATTGAATATCACCTCTGCCAATCTTACGCTATAGAACCCACTGCTTCCACAACAAATTGAGACCATCTCCACCATCAATGGAACCCTTCTGAACCAACTCTCTCTACCACTAGTGACTAGTCAAGCCTAAAATGAACCATGACAAACCCCATTTCTCTGGGTGTTCATCAAAAAATTAACAATAACAAATCAACCACCACAGACAACTGTAAAATCAACCACCACAGAAAACTATAAAACTAACACCATCACGAAATCCCATTAAGATTGCATAGGAGAATTCCTGCAATGAGTTGAGATAGTGATCATTTGAATGATTCTGAATGGTGAACCTGAGACGGAAGAAAAATCAGGATATGGGTCGGGTGTACACCCAACTTATTCCCTCCGATATTTAAGTCAGTGGGCGTTCGAGTGAAAACGCACAGTATATTCTGGATTTAGATTGCTACATGATTTTAATTTTTAGAAGGGTATTTATACCTAGATTCGTAATGATGCCCCTTATTCGGAATCCCAACCTAGAATTTAATAGTCTGGATTCGCATTCTAGCATAATGAGTATTTTTTTGTCATGTCTCATTAATGATAAGTGCTCGGGCAATCCTTTCGGGACCATGCCGAGCATTTATGGTTCAATCCATAGCCATTGAGCGCTCTACATAGGTACTCAGAGCCCATAACCAAGCCTTTATGAGAAGGCACTAGATCTCCTCGGGAGGTCTCGAGGGCTCTCTCTCGGTCTAGTAGTTATTAATGTCTTGTAATGACGATTGCTTTCACGTTCTTCGAAGATTAGATAGTTATTAATGACCTGTCATACCAACACGATCCTCATTAATGAGCTGTCATATTTCATTTAATGTTAGGTTCCGAATAACATACTGGGCTGAGTGTCCTATTTGCTTGGTGCCTCCTGGCAAATCATACGTGTTCTGACAGCTTCGAATATCCACATTTGTTGACACCCCCGTCTAATGTAATATCGTCGATTTGATAACAAAAAGCAAATTGGAAGCCGTAATAACCTATTTGTTGAATATGCAGTCTGTTTAAGGACACAGATGAATTGCCAGAGGCCATTGGTGTCTTGTATGGAATTCAAAAGCACAAGATAAGGCAGATGCATCTCATTAATCTATCAAATCCTCCGAAAACAAACTCATTTACCATCCAATCCTATATGAACAAACAATGAAATTGAAAAAGATATGAACAAATATCTAACTGTCATTTTCTTTAAATTTACAGATGCAACAATCCTGCAAAAATGGTCAAATAATTGCTCTACACCGCCTTTCGTCATCATCTAAACTGTAAATAGCTTTTCCATCAAAGTTTGTGTGTCCTAAACACTACTACAATAGGAGATAAATAAATAGTAATAAGAAAAATTGGAACAAGAGAGCGATGCCCAATGCTTCCTCCTGTTGCAACCTCCTTCGGAGAAAAAAGTTTGCAGGTGGGATTGGGAAAAAAAAGTTTCCTTCACTCCGTTGTTAGATTGTTTTTTTCTTCAGCAATGGTGAGACGATCAATAAAAGCGTCCCAATTGAATTAGCATCACACTTATATCATCAGCAGAGCCTCGCAAAACAGAGAGGTCAACAAGCTTTTTACAGGCTGAGAGTGGTTCTGGCTTATCGATGCCTAAGAATCTAGCACGAGCAATATCTACTGCTTCCTGATTAGTGACCTGTAAGACAAAGGGGAAAAGGAGTTGAGTCATTATAAATTCCTTTGGAAATTCTCTAGCTCTTAAGAATACGTAGGGAAATAGAAACGATTAGCAAAAATATAAAAAGACTAACTTGTGGTGTTACCTTATCCCATAAGCCATCAGAAGCAAGTATTAAGAACTCGTGATCAGATTTGATTCTAAGGATTTTTGTTTCGGGCTCAGCTGTTATCCACTGTTTAAGGTGCCGATCTCCAATCCCTCTGGACACAGCCAGAGAACCCTGAATTCTCCAAACACCATTCGAGCAACAATCAACATAGCCACCCTACAATATTATATCACAACCAATTAGTGCAATTCAGATGCTATCAACTTTCAACTTAACAGCTGGGGCAATGAACAATTGCAAAGACTAGCAACTTACCAGGGTCTCAATTCTATCCTTTTCGTCATTCCTTGAGGGCCGGTGATCCGATGTAAGGGCCTCGGCAATTCCTCCTCTGCTCATAACAGCACGACAATCACCAGCATTAGATACCACAAGATTGCCCCTTCTGATCAATGCCGTCACACAGCAGGACCCACCGCGATGCTCCCCTTTTAGAAACTCTGTATCTGTCTTCAGGTAACCATCTTTAACAGCCTCCTCAATTTCATTTTCATCTCTTTTGCCCACTTCATCTAAAATGTACTTGTCTAACTTCGCTGCTGCAAACTCAGCAGCTAGTGCTCCTCCATGCCCATCAAATACACCAAAGAAAGCCTACAATTATAAAATAACAACATGTCAATTTATAATTCTATCCAAATCATTCTTTTTTCTTTTCGATTTCTCCTCTAATTATTCCATAAATGAGGAATGGAGACTCTTAGCAACTAATAGTTACCGAAGTCCTGAAATAACCACTAATTTTATTTTCCGTAAAATACCACTCTGCTATTTTGTCAAATGAGGGAAAGTACTTGATCAGTAACAAATAATTTCCACTAAAAATTTTCTGTGGGGGTTTCATTTGGGTTCTCTATTTTATCGTTAGGTTCTGAAAATTCATCATCATATACCTTCACTTTCTGCTAGGTTCAGACCTAAGCGGCGGAAAATTCATTATTAGGGGAAAAAACTATCAAGAACTATCCCTCAACAATCAAACTTGAAGTAGTTTTTTTTATTGAGAACAATTCTTCTATAGAAAAATTTCTGTCACACCAAAAAAAGCTCGACTTACGTTCACATTCACACCAAAAAAAGTTTTACTTCCTAGCAATTCTATCATTAAATCTAAGCAACTACGTACACAGAGATTTCTGGCAGTTTATAGAAAATTAAAGCCCTAATTTAGAATACCTGTTTGGTGTCTCCTTGAAGACCGACTACAGCCGAGTAACGATCTTCCATAGCCTCTCTCCTTCCTCTCTTACAATACACCGAATACCCATCTCCATCTATCTCCATCTCCCTCCTCCGTTCCGTCACCGCCGGCGTCGCTGGACAATTACCAAACCCAGTCGACACAATCGGAATATCCAGCCTCGCCGGTCTCTTCCTCTTCAACAGCGTCGGCGATGTCGAATTCGTAACCGAAGAAGATGGGACGTCGTTAGAAGCCCTAATGAGTCCACTGGGTAATTTCTGAAGCCGAAGAAGTCTCAACGGCGACGAGGGAGAAGACGACAAAGAGGAAGAAGAAGGAGAGCGGGTTAGGGAGGTTATGGTTTCTGGTGACGAAGACGATTTGCAGAAGCGAGAAGAGGAAACCCTAGAAGGAGAGAAGACAGGTGAGTTCGAAATCGCAACGGTACAAGACATTCTTGTTGTTGTGTAACACTAACTAACGTTCGAGTTATTTTTCTGATTTGTTATTGTGTTTGATTGCTGAGGTGAGAGAAGAAGAGGAAGGGAAGGGGGGTATTTATATGGGGAGAGAAGAGGAAGGTTGGGTTGTGCGTTTCTTTAGTGGGAGTCAAACCGGAGTCTTAGGCTCCATCCGTGTTAAAAGAGCGTGGCTTTCTCTTAGTTTTTTGACCAGTTTTTTGGGCACTCCAAAAAGTCTAATTTGCCCTCCAAAAATTAATACATATTTGTGTCGAGTTTTAGTCAGTTCGTGTCAAAAAAATATTTTATTCATAACCGATTTGTTTATTAATTTGTGTCTAATAAATTGTGTCATATGGTATTCGTATCGCATATAACTGGTATGTATATATGAGTCGTGTTTTATATTTTCTTTTGATTGACTTTACCCATACCTGATTCGTTTATTAATCGTGTCATGTCGGGTCCATATGTTTACGAAATAGATAGTTTAAGGAAAATCCAAACTTTTTAAATTCATGTCATGTTAACGAGTCGTATTATACTTTAGCACCCCTAATAGTATCGAAATTTATTATGAACCATTGATTTTGTATTGATTAGTTTGTGAGCAATTATTGATCTTACAAGTAATAAAATTTAAAAACTTTTCATATGACATATTCTGATTGGTGAAAAATAGGAGATAAGGTGTCGAAAAATTATTTTTTTAATATCATAGTTGAACCCTAAACAACAATATCGTAAAATTATTTTTTAATATCATAAGTTTTTTATATCTAACCACATGGTATGATAAATATTTTATTATTTTTATTTTATTTTATTCTTTAATTTTAAGATCAATGGTTATAAATAGCTCAAAAATGATTTATAATCGAGATATAATTTTTGATGTGATAGTGAAAAATTAATTTTTGGTACTATAATATTTTCCAAAGCGAAAACATGGACATGCATTTTTCAATTAATCGATAAAGTGATAGAAATGTTAATGTCCATATGTTCAAGTTGTTGTTTAAAATTCCGTATCAACCTCTAACATTTTGTAACTCTTTCTAGAATAATTCTCAATGATTCTTTTTTGAGAAAAAAAAAAAAAACCTTATTATACTGATCCTATTGGGGAGAGTTGAGTAATGCATTTGAAATTTTACAATTATTTAAATGAAAAAGATATATTCTATTCTCGTTTCACATTTTTAACACGAGATAGTCCATCGTATACGACATACCAAAAAAATATTTTTGAATCATAGATCTTGATTTGGATTATTTGTAATTGTTGATCATAAAAATAATAGTAAATAATAAAATTTTGCACCTGTCACATTATGATTGGATAAAAAATATATGATATAAACAAATTACTTATTCAGTAAACATAGTCTATAACCCTAATTTTTACTAATTATACGTATTCTACGACTCGACTCAACAAAATATTGTTTTAATATTATTCGGGTTGATTAGATGAATCGTGTTTTATTAAGGACCATGCTATTAATGCATCCAGAATTTTTTTTTTTTGATAAATTATATTTTTTTCCTTGAACTATTACATTTGTTTCATTTTACACCCTCACTTATAAAATTTCTCGTATTATACCTTAAATTATCAATTTTGTTTCATATCACTCCAATAGATAACGACTGTCAATTTTTTTTTACTATAAATGGGCATGCGAGAGGTTTGTATTGTCAATAAGTAATTGTCTATTGCACATGTACAGGTCAAAAATTAAAAAAAAATAATACTCATCCATAATTTTACCCTTATGAAGTTTCAAAATTTCTTCCTCTAGCTGACCTTTTTTTCTTCCCAACAACCATTTGGTTATAAAAGAGGTAAAATAAAGTGGTTTTAGGCATTTGACGAAAAAATATTCATTACAACGGTAATACCACGTGTGACATGGTATCACCGTTGCAGACAATATTTACTCGAATTTGACTGGGATCTCTTTGGGGTTTCCCTCTGTTATTTGACAGATTTTTAAATTTGTCGTTATCTATTGGAGTGATATAAAATAAAATTAATACTTTAAGATAAAATGTAAAAAAATTTATAGTTAAAAATACAAAGTGAAACAAAGATAATAGTTCAAGAAATAAAATATAATTTACTCTATTTTTTCATTTGTAAAAATGATCAAAACTGGACAAAAGTGTAATTGCATCTTTATAATTCGGGGTGACCCATCCAAGTTTTGCGAAGGGTGTGAATGGTATTCAAAATTTCAATATGGCATAGGGGGGAGTAATGGTCAAACACGTTATGTGGTGGGACTGGGAAGAGGGGGGTTTATAGTTAATGTGTTTGACTCAAATTGAGTGATTATTGTTTACCTGTTTCTTGTATGTGAAGATTGTGAGAAAGACAGGTGGAGCGTTTATCCTGATGGGGAAGGGAAGCTGCCCAGAAGTTACCGTTGGGATGACCGTTGCGTGTTGATATCAAAATGTAATAGTGTTTCTCACTTCCCATGAATGACCAACCAGCCAACCCAATTCACCTAATAACGAGTATTTTTCTGTTAGGGACTTAAGAGTAAGACCATAGTGACCAAAATACTTTTTTTTTTTTTTTTGGTATTGTGTTCGATTGATAATGAAAAAGTAGTAATGTTATAAAACTCAAATGAAATCTACAAAATTACAACCCAAATAAATATCATATCTTAGATGAGTGGATTCTGTCAATTTTTTTAGTGGGACCCACTCATTCCATACTCTTTCAATGGAAAATATACATTTGAATTTTAATTTTTGGATTTTATTTAAATTATATAACATTTTTCATGAAAACATTAGTTGTGGGTATACCTTAGAAAACTTATTTAGCTTCAAGTATACAACTTAAACTTTTAAGTCATTTTTGATCCAGTTGTGGGTATACCTTAAAATTTGCAATAAGTACATATTGCAATTTTTTTTTTTTTTTTTGTGTATTACCTATTTACTCATAGCTTATTTCATCCGTAATTGATTGACAATTTACTATTTTTTTAAATATGTAAATCCTAGATAAGAGTTTTTCAAACTTTTGTGATGTCAGAAACATAAATTTAAAGAGTGGCATCATAGCAACATAATCCCAAAAGAGTGTCAAGAAAGAGTAACATCAGATTCATCAGAATTCATAAAAAGAGTGACGTCAACGAGTAACAAATAATTGCTTCAGTAATTTGTCATAAAAGATAACTACTTTAATAATTTCCAATAGAAAATAGGGTTTATGTAATATTAGTTTTGGGAGTTTTATGAAAAAAAAAATAGAAGTAGGAATCTTTACAGTCAATTGTCAATTCTGACATAAAAAAAGCCATATTAATGGTAGTATATGATTCAAATAGTATCACCCTAAATCGACTGCTCAATGTCTTGTTAACTTGATGAAATCGATTTTGAGAGTGAATGGTAGAAAATCCGATAATAAGGATTAACAAAATATATGGGATTATCTTTTTCAAATTTTAAACAGCCAAAATCAATAAAGGTTGTCGGTTGAAGCTTCTTTCCGTTGGTCGTGTTTGAAGGAGTAGTAATTGTTGGCGTTAAATAGGGGAGTGTATATTTGGGTTTCTTAAACTATTTTGTTGCTACAGTAACAATGTTTTGGTGGTAGCCTAGACTTGCTTCATCTATGTGTGGATATTCAATAGAAATTTATTCATTTGCAAATATCTATATCTCTTTAGAGACTTTCCTCTTCAGGGGTTATTATTTGAGATAATGTGGATGCATTTTATTTTCTACTTCAATAACTTTTTCTTAAATTGTATGTAGTTGCCCTTCAAGAGTTTATTTTTTTGAATCTATGTGTCGATCATGTTTTAGACGTGTAAGAAAGTTCACGTTGTTCTTTAGGTGACAGATTTCCATCCTTTAATGGCTGAAAGAGTGTCTCATTTTTCTTTTGTACATACATAATTTCTTGAGATCTCATTATTTTTAGGTACATTGAAGGAGATGCCTCTTCAAGTGTTTTCTCTTCAAGAGATTTTAGTTTACTAATTTTGAACTGATCAATATTTCTGTTGCCTACTTTGTGGGTGTGGCCTCTTCATGAATGCCAACTTTTTTATAGAACTTTCATTGTATATTTTTCTTTGGTCTCTTCAAGAGTACAAACTTTCTTTATGGATGTCTGGTAAAAGTCCACCGAATGTTTGGACAACAGATACGTGACTAATGTCCTTTCATGCCACACTTCTACCATGCCCACGTTTATTACCACAACCATGGTATAAGATAGCATTCACATTAGAGAATGCTATACAACCAGTCAAGCGAGATTCATAATTTTTTATCAAAAATTCGTTATTTTATTCAGCCACAACAAGATATTATATCAAGTCAGAGTATTTAATGAACCTACATTCTATATATTGCTACTTCATGAGCTCATTAGAGGCGGGAAAAATAAAGAATGTTTTCTTTAACATATATTTATCAATAATTATTTCTTCACATAGTATTAATTGTGAATTAATTTTGAATAGTGTCAAATTATAATTACTCACATTTTTTTAAAATCTTGTAACTTTAGGTGCATTCATTTATGTCGAACATTTAGAAGTATAACAATCTTTTGATGGTCATACCGTTTCTTTAATTTATCCAAAAAGACAAGTAGATTATTTTTTGTGAAATATTCATTTTTTAATCCTCCATAAAAGTGATGACGAAAAAATACCATTACCTTTGCAAAAATGCGTCATTTCTTTCTTTGATAGTATCACCAAGATTAATAGCTGTCAAGTAAATCTTAGTCTGAATGATCGAAATATGATTGTTGCCTAAAATTCTTAAGCACGAAAAGAATAAAAATCTAACATTTGAACATCAAATTCACTAGAATAATATTTGAGCTATTCGTGTTGATAACATGCTGTGAAAATAAAAACAATTATATAAACTATAAATAATATATATGTTTTAGAGAAAGAACTTTTCAAATTGTATATTTCTCAATGTAGTGAAGACCTTTTCTTACAAGGTCTCAAATCATAATGATCATCAAATACAATATGACTCTGGATAGAGGTTATAAAATAAAATACTAACACTTATTAAATTGATAAACTAAAATTCAGCTATATCTATATATAATATATTTACAACAATACTAGTAATTTTATTTTAAAAAATTATCACTTTTTACCTTGAAACATAAACTTTTACTACAATATGATCTACTTTAAATTTCTTAATAATTTCATCTTTATTTAATTCACTTTAAAATTACTTGATGCTCATTATAAATTTTTTTGTACAATTATCTCGTTTTTGTGATTGTGTTAAATATGATGCATTGTTCAACCACTAAATCTTCACTTCAAGTTATTGTCATATTTTTTATATTACTGGTCAAAAATATATCAACAATTCCCCCTTTTCGAATTATTCTCTTTTTTATGCTTCTCATACTATGACTTATATTTTCTAATGTACATATTCAAACAAAAAACATATTTAAAAAATAAAAATCTAAATAAATAAATAACCATACTTAGATCAAAATTTAATATACTATCTAATTTATTAAGAATAAAACTTTGGCTTTTTAATGTTATTTTTGGTGAATAATATCTTTCAAGGCATTAAATGGAGAGAGCTATTTTTGTGCAATAGTTGACAGAGCATTAATGAAGAAAAAAAGCTATGTGTTCAACTATATTTTCTAATTTATTTTGGACCTTTATATCTTTTTTTGGGCCAAATTACGTGTACTATTTTATACATAGGCCCTAAAAGCGGCTGCACAAGGGCTTTGCCATTTGGGCCGGCCTGCACGGTGACATATATTAGTGTAAAACTTTGAAGCTTTGACTATTGTTTCTTGGGACATTTGCGTGAACAAGGCAATTTTGTTTTGGAAGATTGCTAGATTTAGCCCGCAGAACCACCTAACTCTGTTCATTCTCAACTAAGCGAAAGTAATTTGTTTCACTCAATAGTTTATAAAAATTGTCTTTTGACAAAAAGGTAATACTTATGCCGAATATTCCAAAATATTTTTGTAGTATTAACTATAAAAAGGGCAGGGGCAATTCAGTTTGTTTGGTCTCCATGATAGGAGTTATTTCATATTACATCGTTATTCGAAACAAAACACCCAGAAATCAGTCTTGGTAAACTTTTCTTCTCATCAAATTGAAATAATTTTGCTTTCAAGTCAAAAAATATATGGGCATGCAATAAACCCTAACACTTCAGGCCGGGCCGATGGCTATTAAGATAACCACTGACCTCCAACAATTGGGTTCACGAAAAATTATATCATGGATTCACCACTAGTCTAGATTGGAAAATGTAGTTCCCCAACGTCCAAATGCACCATAATAACAAGTCGCACTGGATAGCGAGAGGAACAATGATCTAGCTTCACCTCAAAAAGTGCCAAATCACACCATAGTGCGAGTAGCAATTAAAATCAAATCAAGTAAAGCCATGAATATAAAAGCAACTGAAATAAATAATAGAATAAATAACTCGATTCTATGTACCAAAAAATAAAAAAAATATGATGAGAAATTGAATTATCATACAGGTATCAACTACAGATCTAAATCAACTCAGTCCCTTAGATGTTCTTAAAGAATTGCGATCATTTTCGCAAATCATTACAGGTCTGTAAGGCTCATCATCGTTGTTATATAGACTCCCACATATATATATATATATATATATATATAAACATATGCAATTTATATTCAAATTGATATACAGAGAACATATAGCTACCTCAGTGTTCTCCAATCGCAAAAAGAAAGATTGTCGAAGGAGATGTAGAAAAAAAAAGGCAGCACAATCCATTTTGCTTCAAGGGAACGAGTCGCTCAGAAACTGATATCAATTCTGACGACCAGATAGTGAAGCTATGTGATTGAACACGTTTATTGAACAGATCTGAGAACAGTGAAAAAAAATCATATACCAAAAGGAAAATGGAAATCGAGAGAGATCTAATACACAGATGATGGAAATTAATAGAACGCCGCTGAGATGCTAACAGAGAGTCGCTGAAGAATATTAGAGAACATGGGAAAACCCTAAGTCCTAATTTCCAACCCCTCGTACGAGAGAATAGTCCAGCTGAACGGCGGATTCCTTTCGAGTTTTATAGGGAGAGAGGGGGAGAGATCCAACGATTCATATGCGGTTTTTGAAATGAGTGGATGAGATTGTACTGCACTGGGTTGGCCTCACTAGGTTAAACCTTTTTTTTCGGTAAGTCTCGCTAGGTTAAACTTGGGCACACTATAGTTGTTGGCCTGTGGCCTGTGGGCCGTAAGGTCCATATAAAGGTCTCACACAAAAAAGAGACCCTTATACGTTGGTCCTTCAATAACATGAAGCACTTCACTAACTGAAAATAGCACATAAGAGGTTTTTTCGAGCTTCTTTCATTTCTCTTGCTTTTCTTTAGTTCTGATTTTAGATTTCGATTGGTGCTGACAAGCAGTACCGCGGGAGGTTTGGGGAGCTACCCATCGCAATACGCTTATTTACAATTGTGTCTTTTAATTAATTATTGATCTTATGTGATGTAGGAAATTTATAATCTACCTCATCGTTCCATTTACCATAGAACAATGGGGGCTTCAACCCCCGACTTTCAATGAGGAAAAAGGCAAGTGGTATCACTTGGATTAATTAGGCCATTGTCGTCGATGCTCATCATTTAGTGAAACTGCTAACAAGTCGAATTTAGAGTTAGATCTAATTTGATTAAAGAGTAAATCATATATATGACCCTTAAATTATGATATTTATATCAATTAAGTCTCTAAACTTTTTTTTGTGTCAATTAAATCATTATGTCTGTCTCCGTTAGAGTGTGTCACTCGTGTGACTGTATGATAGAAAAAAGATAAAATGACTCAATTGACATAATTAAAAAATTCAGGGACTCAATTGAAACGAGAATCATAATTTAAGGGTCATATGTGTAGTTTACTCCAATCACGTTTGTCACGTTAATAACACACTTGGCCACTTTTGGTGGTAGACAAAGGAAATCAATTGACACAATGAGAGAGTTTAGGGGTTCAATTGATTTAAAAAAAAATTCAAGAATTTAATTAACACAAACGTCATAATTTAAAGGTTATATGTGTAGTTTACTCTTAATTAAAGCATCTGACTTATTTTTCATAGTCTATACCCAAATTAGTAAAATATGAAATCGACAATCAGAAAACCTCCGATTGACTCCATTAAAGTAATTTTTTTCCCAAATTAATCGGTTTTGAGTTATTTTAATTCAATTTGTCAAACAATTACTCAAATTCATCTACATTGTTTTATACGTATACACATCTTGGATCAAATATATCAATATCTGCATCTGGGAAAGATGATCTAATGAATTCGGATTTGAATTCGTATAATAATTGGTCAAAAAACTAATTCACGTCTAACTAATTTTAGAGTCACATTGGATTCAAACCATAATCCAGGTCTATTCATAAGCCTAAATAGAAATGAAGAAGTTCATCAAATTAGAATATTTGGCAGAAAAACAAGTTAATCAAGTTACATATACTAAACAAAACACCTCCCAAATGCATTAGTTTGAGAGAGGGGGACAATATTTAGCCTATCCTGCCAGTAATATACCAATGCCTATACCATTATATTTGAAACGAACCTGAAAGATGTACTGCATTAACACCTAGAGAACTACAAATAACGTAGAAGTTAGTAGAGCAAAGCAGTGTAGAACAGTTGATTCCAAGTATCAGGCAAACCAGGAAGGCACCAATGGCTGCAATCAGCCGAATGGTCCGGGTTAGCCCTTTCCACCGGGCTCAGATCGCCGCTATAGATGGAAGGGTGTGCGTCTTTTCTCATCGCCGACAGCGTTGTTATGTCGAGCAAATAGGCCGGACTGTTCATGTCCCTTATCACTGCCTCAACCACCTTCATTTGATCTGGATATGCACCAGGGTACGTTGTAATACTCGACGGAGCTGTCTCGCCGTAACAGCTTTTGGCGGTGGTTGCCCCGGCATTCCAGTCGCTTGGGCTGCCAGTGTCATTCATGGTGATGATTGTTACAATTCATTGTGAAAACAAGAGCTATGACGCTTAAAAATTTAGCTATAGAACCATCCCACCTAGAATGGTCGGGTTTTGTCACGGATTTGAGAATAAGAATTAAGTGTAAAATACACTTTTAGTCCCCAATCTTTTAATTGTGTCTATTTGATTCATAAAGTTTCTAATTTATAT
Source organism: Ilex aquifolium (assembly GCA_951799425.1). Classification (NCBI taxonomy): domain Eukaryota; kingdom Viridiplantae; phylum Streptophyta; class Magnoliopsida; order Aquifoliales; family Aquifoliaceae; genus Ilex; species Ilex aquifolium. The sequence goes on from OX637394.1 coordinate 7,548,095, forward strand.
CTACGTGATTCAATCCCAAATATTCATCAGAAAATCGTAATAATTTTGGTCACATACCAATCACCTAATAAAAAGTGGTGGGATTTTAACTGACTCTAATACCTCTACTTGGTGAGACCTTGCAGGGCCTCTGGCACTTAGATTAGGGCTAAAATATAATAATTCAGAGTCGAGTGTATATGAAATTAACATGGAAAATTAGGGCTAAAATATAATAGTTCACATTGATTTAATGCAAATATTTTGATAAAAAGTGTAGCGTCTCTACTAAAAAAAAGAAAAAGAAATTACTATAATTTTAGAGTCATTCTATTTAATGGTATCAAAATATGACACGACTCGTTAACACAATACGAAATTAGAAGGTTTAGATCTTCATTAAACCACTTATTTAGTAAACGAATAGATCCGACACGACACGATTAATAAACGAATCGGATATGAGTGAAATTAATTAGAAAAAATATACCACACAATTCGTTTATATACCAGTTATACACCATTCATATACAATATGAACTTGATATGACACGATTTGTTAAACACAAATTAATAAAAAAATCAAAGGAAATTTCAACCACACCCCTTCTAGTTTATCATATCTTCAAGGATACCCCCTCTAGTTTATCATATCTTCAAGGACACCCCATCTATTTTCTGAATCTTCAGTGACACTCGCTGTCAGATTAAAAATATTAACTAAAATACAATTTTACTAAATTGCCCATGATATATTTGAGGACAAACTTCATCCCCACCCCCTCTAGATAATCATATATTCAATAAGACCCCCTCTGTTTTCTAATTTTTTTTTTACGTATTAAACTTCGAGCCGATTAAAATTCGATTCATTACATATTAAAATTTGAGCCGATTAAAAATTATATTTTTTACGTATTAAAATTTGGGCTAATTAAAATTCTATTTGAGCCAATTAAAAATTATTTTTAATCGACTCAAATCAAATTTTAATCAACTCGCATTGAATTTTATTCAGCCCAAATTTTAATACATAAAAAAATATAAATTTTAATTGACTCAAATTTTAATAAATCGAATTTTAATTGACACGAATTTTAATAAGTAAAAAAATATAAATTTTAATCGACTCGAGAGTGAATTTTAATCGGCGCTAACAACTCGGGTAGAGTTCAAATCGACTCAAATTTTAATAGGCTAGAATTTTAATACGTTTAAAAAAATAAAATTTAATCAGCTTCAATCGAATTTTAATTGGTTCAAATTTTAATATGCAGAAAAATAAATTTTAATCGGCTCGAATTTTAATAAAATTTTATGTAGAAAAATTACTTAAAGTTTATGTAGGGGCATTTTTGGTATTTTAGATGAATTTTTTTTGTTAGAAATGGTAGTTTAATGGTAGGGGTGTTAGTGATGTTTAAATATAAACTAGAACGGGTGTCAGTGATGTTTTTAATAATACAGGGAGTGTCCTTGAAGATATAATAAACTATGGGAGGTATGACTGAAATTTTCCTAAAAATCAATTACGAAAAGAATATTTTTTACTAGGTCGGGAGAGACCAAGTTCTGCAAGAGTTTGCACCGCTAATTAGTGATTACAGCTGTTATGGGTCACTGTCTATTATTTCCCTTTTTTCTGTGTAGGTCCTATTCCCACAGAAATAAAAAAAGCTTTCAACTGGCAGTCAACAAACAATAATTTGAGCGAGAGAGAGAGAGTAAAACTACTGACAATCAATAATTTGAGAGAGAGAGAGAGAGAGATTAGCAGTTAAAACATACTTGTAGTGTGTGGGAGAGATGGACTGAAAGAAAACGCTGGTTCTACTTCTGTCAATGTTGGTGTCAACCCATCTAGCCCAAGTACTCATCCCTCTCTCTAAAGCAACCAAACGATCCATATCTTCATACATTGTCCCTCCTGATTCCATGTAGTCCCACCTGCATTCTATCACTCATCAATTTTTATTGCATTGTAATCATCCCACTTCTAATGAACCAATTCTCATAAATGTGAAAATAGTGAGTCGTCAAACTTAAAAGTGTACAGGTAATTAGTGAGACTCGATCAGCCTCGAGGCAAATAGTTCCTTAATTACTCAGACAACGGGGGATTAATAGTGGCTAACCCTTGAAGAGATCCTTTGTGAGTCCACCAGTGACCTGTGTTAAACGAAAGAACATCCACGCCCCTCCAAGCGTTCCCATTCTCTCTTATATCATCCAATTTCAGAACTCTCTTCCCTTGTACTGCATCAATGTCCACCAGATATGGAGCTCTATAGTAAGACACAGCCACACCATATTCCTGCATTTCACCACAACAAACAAAACCCAAATAAGCCTCCTTTAAGTGGGGTCCAAGTCCTGAATTCATTATAGTCGTCTGATCAAGATCAGAAGGCTCACCAAGAACTTGAAGGTCGACAGAGGATCTCCCCTGCTCATCTGTATTGGTGATTGTGGCACAGCAGCTGATAGCATACAAATCAACGACTCCCATTGGTTACGGCCCAGTGAGTCACCCACAAACATCACAGTCTTTCCTTTCAGTTTTAACAGAAAATCAAGCCCATTGAACCTATCACCACAAGAAAATTCACCAACCCAGAAGTTATGGGAAGATACAAAGCAATAATTTCGTAATTTTAACAAATTACAGTTGTTTTCGAATCTTATCCTCTCTTTGAATCCACGGTTTTCAATGTAAAAACATGTTTCTAAAACACGATTTCATGTTTTTTTTTTTTTAATTAAAAGCATACTTCGTAAACACATTTTTACAATGAAAAACGTAAAATTAAATCACGTTTTAATAAAAATAGCAATAATTTTGAAAGTAAGACAGGTAGATAGTAATACTAATTGATACAATGTAATAGAGTGCTTACAAAGATTGAAAAGTTGCTACCTGGGGAGCTCACAGTTGGCTGGTTTCCACCGGTATTTGAGATAGTCGGAATCAGGACGGCCGTACATTTGACAGTTGAATTCTGGGTCGATAATTGGACAAGCAGAGGATTGGTAGATGGGGTAAGTATCATCATGAACCCAAGAACCCATGAACAGAGCACATGAGGTCTGGTTAGCATGTAACATAGGTCTCCCGTAGTGGGGATGGTGGTGGTGGTTCTTTAAACCCATCAGCAAAACAGATGAAGCAATGTGAGATTGTGCCAAAACTAGACAAAGAATTGTAAAACATGAGGAATAGACATTGCAAGATTGTGAAAGAGAATGAGCCATTTCATAAGCTTTAGGGGAGAGGGAGAGAGAGAGATTTGGGGTGTGTAATTGAATTATGATTATAAAGAGAAGGGGTATTTTTGTTTGTTGTGTGCATGTGAAGGTGGCTACGATGGTTCACGTGTGTTAAATATGGACTGGTGACGGTGGCTTGTGACTTGTGAGGTTGAATTGAACCCAATGAACAGATAAGTGAATTTTCCACATTAAAGGAGTTGGGAACCAAATTTTTTTTGGTCCACACAATATGAGACCTTGAATGAATCCAGTCTTTCTGTGAGCTTTGTGTTTGTCCGTGATTCATACTTCACTTTTGTCTTGGCAAGTCACAAAAGATCCTAGACTCGAGTAAATATTAGGTGTAAGAGAAATGTTGTTTGGATTTTATACGAGGATCTTATTTAAGTCTCTAAATTATTAAGTCTCTAAATGATGATATGTATTTGAGTTTTAATTTTTGGGTTTCATTTGGGTTATGTAGCATTTTTCATAAGCAAGTACATCTAATATAGTTAAATAACTATATATCAATGGCATGCGTAATTACTCCGCTCATATGTTGTCTTATTCTTAAATGATTACACTATATTAACATGATGACGTTGTATAACTATTTAAAACTGTCATAATTTTTGTTTTTGTATTCGAAACTTTTATGAAAATGACGCGTCATTGACAGTTCTTAAACTATTAGCTAGAGTTAGTAAAACCCATTAATCCTAACATCTTCAAGTGTATAGTAGTAATAGCCTCTATCACTTCAAATTGCTAGGCGCCAATTAAAAGAAAGACATTACATGAAAAAAGTGAATAAAAGAAAGAGACTAATTTCAAAAAGTTAAAACACAAAAGAATGAATGTAAACACGTATTGTGCATTATAATGAATGTGAACACATATAATGCACAGTATGTATGAAGAGGAAGCCAGTTGGGGTATGGGGCCAAGGATGTTCTGGACCATTGTTATCCGAGCTTTACTTTTTTAAGATAGAGAAGACACCAAAAGCAGACAAAGGGTGAGGTCACCATTCAGCCCCAACTTGGTGGTATGGGCCCTGTTGGTGGTGTGGTGGTGTTTGGTAGGCGCCTCAAAGTTTGATTCCTCATCTCTTATTTTCTCTCTCAGAAAAAAGGACAACAGAATACTGGGTACGCCAACTAAAGAAGGCAAGCTTTAATATCAAATGTTCTTTGCTTTCCTTCTGCTGCATACATGGAATATCATTCTGCTGCTATGAAGTCGGAGGAGCGTTAAATGTACATTGTCTTACTCTGTATGTGAAAGAATTGTTTTCATGATTCAAACTTATAATCTTTCAATTGCGCTCAATTGAACAACAATATGGTCTACTCAATTAAAATAACAAAAGGCATTGGCTTCATGTGAGATTCTAAAACTTGAAGGGTGTAGTCCTCTTGTTATTTTTTCATATATATCAATAACTCTAACCAATTCTAAAGAGTAAGGAAGGTAAATATAAAGTCATACAATTGATGAGACTTGATCCTAAGTCGTGTTTGCGGTTGGGTAGTTCCTTATACATTCGAAAGAATTTGGACCTCTTTGGTTTGCATTTTAAAAATAACATCCGAAAATTATTTTTAAGAAGAGGTTTCAAAAATTGTTGAGTGTGGAGGTGATGGTGGTGGAAGTTTGGTGGACGTTATAGTGGTGGTGATATTTTCTAAATTCTGAAAATGTTGTTTTCAAAAATATACAAAATTGTTTTAATTTGTTATCTAATCTATCTAGTTTTTATACTTAGTTTTTTTTTTTTTTAAATTCAGAACATGATATACAACATTTTATTACTATCCTTGCTGCAAGTCTGCAGAATTGAGTCCTTACTTATCAAACAGTATACAGGTCTCTGAAGGCTTTGATGGAGATGTTTGCGTGTGTATCAGCTGTGAATCTGTGGGCGACATTCCCACTTTTTCCATTTAAACTTAGAAATTATTCACCTTCTTTCACTTCCCAGAAAATTAATTGGCAAAACTGCCCTAGCTCAATTCAACAAGTCATCATTATGTTAAATTTTTTTTTTTGTTCAACTGAGGCATATTCGTGTATACCTCAACTAATTCTTTTTCTAAATCTGATCAAAAGTAAGTCATTTACACTGAGATTAGGGTACCTATGAGGAATATATCTCTCATGGTCTGACTCCAAAAAATTATTAAAATTCGAACTCAGAACATTAAATTTATAACTTATCTCTAATATCACTTGAACTACTTTTTAGAGTTAGTCACCATTATATTCACCCCCACCACCCAACTTGATTTTTGGACAGCCTTAAGGCCTAACCATCAAAATTTATACAGTATCCCCTCCATCTCATTCGCTATGTTTTCCTCCAACTACTTTAGACGATGAAACTTCACTTTTCACTTTTATATCAAGATTAGAATTGAATTTAAATGTCTTTAGATCCTACTTAGGGCTAGCTTTCACTTCACTCTCACTTTCATATTACGAACGTCGACTTGCACTTGCAATATCAAATTTTACTTTCCGAAATCTTTACTCCTGGCTCATATTTACATAGACCGCTCATAAGAATAAGACATTCAACTCCCTAAAACACGTGTAAGTGAAAGACTCAAAATTTTCGTGTCTATGAGTCATATTGAGATCCTTCTAAGATTTGGAGATATTGAAATGGAAAATCTTAATTGAAACAGAGTAAACTACATATATGACCTTTAAACTATAATTTTTATGTCAATTAAGTTCTTGAACTCTTTTTTTTTTGTGTTAATTGAGCATCTAAACTCTCTAATAGTGACAATTGAGTCATTCTATCTGCCTCCGTTAGAGTGTGTCACTCACGTGACTATATAGCACAAAAAGACAAAAAGACTCAATTGACATAATTAGAGAGTTTATGGGTTTAATTGACACACACAAAAAAAAATTCAATGGCTTAATTGACACAAAAAGTTATAGTTTGAGAGTCATATATATAGTTTATTCTAACCATTTGTGTAACGTGAGTTTCAAACTTCATCACTTTTCATTAAAAAATCTAACGAGGGTATATAAAAGAGGTCAATTGACACAAAAAAAGAGTTCAAAAACTCAACTAACATAAAAAAAAAATTCAAAAACTTAATTAACTTAAGGTAACTCAGGAAGTATGTAATGATGGAGGAAAAAGATGAAATAGTCCTAACAAAAATATATATATTATGAGTGTTCAATTAAAAAGGGAAATGAATGGGCTGTCATGATAGGATGTGGGAGACAGAGGGAGACAGCCGCAGCCCACGACCCAGTGGATGAACCTGCAGCTATTGTTTGACATTAAGGTCTCCATGATTAATTACTGTCTAACATGGCCTTGTTTCTCTTATGGCTTGTTTGGCACCGGTGAAAATAAAATGGGTAATGTTATGTTTACTATTTTTTTTTTATTATATCTCCATTTCAACTGATGTGACACAATTTTTTATTATCAGATAAGTGAGTCTTATTAATATTCAATGACAGAAATTTTGTCACATCATTTGAGATAAAAGATTTGGTAAAAAAATTTAGTAAATATAACATTTTTCAAATAGAATAAATGAAAAACGGTGGATATTAATAAGAAAATGAAGATGGAAGAAAAAACAATCCATGGGGCCCACCATTTTTTATCCTCCGTTTTCGGTGAAAAATGGTAACAATGTCTAATAAGTTGGTCAAGATGGTCCCATAACTTTTATGAAATATTTAATTACCATTTACTCCAAACGAATTCACGTCTAAGAGCATCTCCAATAAAATTTTGTATTTTAACTATCCAAAATTATATATTTTTTTATTTTAGCTATTCACTTTTTTAATACATACTCCAACAAATTTTCTATATTTTAATTACTTTTAAATATTATTTCTCATATCTTATACTTTTGTTGAGACTATTAAAAGTAAAGAGAGAAAAAATGGAGAAAAAGATAAAGAGTGAACAAGAGAGGTAAAAAATAATAAGAGATATAATATATTATAAATTATTTATACATAATATTACAGTGATACTCTAAATATAGAGCATCACTATAGCAAAAATGTGTTTTACTTACTCTAAACATCTTCTGTTGAAACATATTTTTTGCCTTTGAATAGCTAAATTTTAACTATTCTCCTGAAGATACTCTAAGTCAATAAATTATTCATATTCTATAAGGATATTTTTAATATCTCATTAACAATAATATTTTATTATTATTTTTTTTCATACTAAATAAAATAATAACAAATTTATTCCTTCCATTTTTCATCTTTTTTATCAAACGTAACAGATGAAAAACCTTTTTTTTCCTTCAAGGATTTAAAACCTATCTTTCATATTTTTTTATCCCTCCAATTTTTCATCTTTTGTACTAAACATACTTTTATTAGACCTCAACATCTGCCCCCTAGTATAGAGGGGTAGGGTCCTACCCACTTTTTTTGTCTTCTTATATGGAAGGATACATTGCACCACGGCGCATCATCCAATGAAAATACAATATATATATATAAAATAATTTTATTTTATTATCTATTTTAACTTTATTATTTTCATGATCAATTATTACAAATAAATCAATCACTTCTTTAGCCCCTTTTTAGTTTCAATTGTGAAAATGGTAACGTAGTGACCACGCGGGGAGAAACTGTTTTATTAATTCCAACTCGCCCAAATCACAATGAAACAACTACATTGCTGCACCGGGGCGGGTTAATTGAGACTTAAATGTACATTGTCTTACACCCAAATGACGAGAGACAATTTCATTACACAGCAACCTTACCATTGCACCAAGTCCACCCTCGTGCATTAACCTCCATAAAGAAACACAATCCAATTCTTGCATACCAAAAATATGGCCCATTTCTATATATACTCCGTGCCTACATTTTTGCCAAAAGAGAAACAAAACTGAGCCCGATTTGCATCCAAAGCTATACAATTGGTACATGAATTCAACACGAGCCCGAGACCGAGACCGATTTCCCCATCTGCCTCCCATATATACAAGGAAGAAATATGTGCCTCATTCGGCAAAATTTAAGCACTTAGGTGCCAGAAACAACTGGCTCAAAAAGATACTTGTCCCTAATTTTCATCTTACTGTCAAGGTCATTACCATTATTAACTTATAAACACCTTTGTTAGGAGCACCTTCAGCTATCACAAGCAGATATAGCATTTAAACATTCCATTACCTATGTGTTCACCTTCCTTCTGATCAGCAGCTTCGACTGAGCAGCCTACACTGACTTCACTTGGGCACGGCATGCATTCAACTGGAGTTGCTTGGTTCGCCTGTGTACATGGAATGAGTCAACATCTTGATGAAAAAAGATACACAAAAGAGAAATCAAATGAAGATAAAAACTGTTCCAAGGAGTGTGAGGGTACCATAATAACCAAAGGAGCTGTGCTATTGCCTCTGTCATTGCCCTTGCTGCCATCAATACTGGCACAAACCACAATGGTCAGTTAATGATCAAGCACTGTGAAACTCTGCTCAAATCAGGTAGGAGATAAAAGCTTAACAAAAGGTGGCCTAAAATTCCACCAAAAATAACGGTGTCTTCGCTAATGTTTATTGTCGGGTTCACAAAATGAATGAAATTTCGGGTACATCAGTAACAATGATGGAGTTTGTAATCAATCTCGTACAAGAGGTATACATAAGCAATTACCACGCTCAGAAATCCAATCATTGCAATCAGGCCTTTTGTCTGATTCAAATGCTTTAAAAGAGTGCAAGTTTCTCCCAGCCTCTATAGCTAACCTCCTATGTGATGATGTAAACATAATATGTACATTCTCTTTTCCTACCCAATGCTATATGTTTTATTAAAACTTTTCTTCAAGCATTTTTCATCATTTGTTTGATAAAATGGCATATTTCAACTAATTGTTTAAACAGTTTAGAACACTATGTTGTCAGCATTGTAATATTATATCCCTTGCCCTTTGCAGGGCAATTGAGTTTATACTCCTAATTTTAATATTCAATAATGAGAAAGTATAATTGCATAAGCATGCAATTGTCTCACTAGGGGGGCATTATTTGACTGCCATTTTGTAGGAGTACTCCTAATTATCTTAATCAACGAAATTTTTTAGCTCCTGGTATTATTCTTTCCTCAACAATCTCCTATATATAGCCAAAGAGAGGAGACATACTCCATAAATCCTTTTTCAAGAATTTGACTCTCTTCAATTGGGTCAGCCTGAAAAACTTCAGAAACAGCGCTGTTCCCATCCAAACCAACATTATTGTTTCCACTGATTGCATCACATAGTTTTGGCTTGGTTCCTGCATAAAGACATATAAACATCAGTATGTCCATTGAATTGCAGCCATTCCCTAAAGCAGCTAGGGGGACATGAATTATACCTTTCAATAGGCTTGATTCTCTGGAAGGGATTTCCATTAAGAGTTTCTGGCACATGACAGTACCCTGGAAATCGAGGAAAGGGTAGTCTAGAAAGTTTAATCTCTCAGACTCCGTCATTATTGAATACCCAAATGAAGTGGTCCAAGTGTTCAGCACACTAGGAACAGCAGGCAAAACTAGCCTCCCCACACCCAATTCCTTGAGTTTCTGAAGCAAATGTGGAAAAAAAAATAGTGAGGACTCTGCAAAACATAAGTGTACTTTGATCTTGTGATGATATAACAAATAGATAGATCACCACCCCCTCTCACTTGTGTCAATCACCAAGTGAGTCAAACATAACTTTCCCTTGCCTATGAATTTCACATTGCATTATTCACTAATTAACCAATTATAATGCCCCCCTGGTACCAGTAATGTATCTAATTGTAAAGCTTAATAGTTAATACAGGGATAACACAAAGCTCCCAGAGGCAAACATCCATTAGCGCACCACAAGTTAGGTGTGACTGAAATACAGAGGACACTTGAACAATGACAAGAAAACCTAACAATTCAATATTAACATTTACACTTCATTCAGAAAAAAATATGAGCATTTACACCCTGGTGTACTCATGATGGGAGTCTTCCAATATAAAAACCTCAAAGGAGGCCTGCTACCATTCCGCGGAAGCCAAAGAATAACTAGAATGATCAATGAACTGTTCTCCATCTCACACAGACACATAGAAAATTATAAATGTCTATATCAAATGAACAAGACTGGATTTATACCATTTGTTAGGTTTTGAAACCTCACGCAAGAAACAAATGACGTGAAGACCCAACCACCAAAGTATTTTATTTGAATCCATTAGGTTAAGCTCCTCCCACCCACCCCCGCCCTCAAGAGAAAAAGAAACTAAAGCAAAAGGAGGCCGACTCCAATCCAAGAGAATGAACAAAATAAATGATACTTGGTGAAAAAGTGGATTCTTTGGATCATCATAAAGAACAATCTCTCCATTTTCTATTCCAACTTGGACAGTTAACATCAGATGACAGGAAGTTTAGGTTGTTCAGGTGACTGCTGAGGATCATGGATCAAAAATCAAAAATACTAAAAGGCTTCTTAATTACATTTACATATTAGCAACAAATATATGAGATTTCTAACACCCCCTAAAATAGGGTGGCAATCAAGATCCCCAAAATTATTGGACAAAAAATTTCCCTTTCAAACCACAATTTTAGAGTCATCGTCGGGGTATTCTGGTTGTTTTAGAATTTTTCTCGTTTTCCTCTCCATCTGCAGTAGATAACATTTTGCCATTGCCATTTGTGGAAGATTCAGGTGAACCTTGGCGTTAAAATCCTGTGTTTTCTGTTGAACAAACAACACAATGGTTTGACAAACCCCTTACATGGACTTGATGAACTCATGACAGATGGTTCACGCACAAAGACATAAACCCTTGGAACTGAGGCTTTCATTGGTTACATAGAGATAGAGAGAGTTTTGATTGGGCAGCTAACTTATGTCCCAAACATTGGCATTTCCCAAGACATTATTTGCACTTTCAAGAATGCAAACAAAAATAGCTCAAGACATTCTGAATTTCCTAAAACAGTTCCTTTCAATTACCCCACACCCTGGCCAAAGAAGTACGAACAAAAGTTTGAACCCACACCCAACCAAATATGGGAAATGGTAATAATTGCTTGCACAAGAACAAAACCACACAACACTCTACCTTTTCAAGCTCGTTCATCAAAATGCGGCACATTCCAAGTCGGCGATATTGAAACCGTGTACCAACAAGGGGTACTTCGGCCACCTTTTCTCCATACACCCTTAAACAGAAAGAAGGGAATTTTGAAAGTGAAGCATTTTACATTACCCTAATCTGACAGAAGAAGCAGAACAAAAATAGCTGAGCTAGAAATGCAATGTATAATACCTTACAGTAGCCACTGTAATGAGTTCATCATTTTTCTCTAAAATCACTGTATAGAACCCTCGGAAGTTTAAATGATTTAGCTCCGACCTGCAAATTTGAAACCATTACCATAGGCTTGCAGCAAAAAAAACACTGATGCCTGGTAAGTAAGCAACATGGTAATACTCTAAGGAACTATTTATGAACACAAAGGTCTAATAACACCATCAAAGCAATGAAAAACATCAAAGAGTTACTGGGAGTAGACATGACAGAAATCACCCACACAATTACATATGGACAAATATTTGCAGCATGTAAATCTGATCAAAACCAACATAAGTTCTGGAAAAGTTCATTCAATCAATTAGCAAAGGAGATGATACTCAGCACTCAGCAATCAACCACGTCTTAAGTGCATTGTATATCTGGACACCTTGTAATGCAGTGAGTAATGTTTACAGTCCATGCCATGGTAAACAAACAGCAGACAAGATAGTGCATGGAATCTGAAGACATAGAAAGAGGACTTGAAGGGAAGATGAAGTAAACATGGAAAGGCAGCTGCAGAAATGGAAAGAGAAAGAGTCCAAAAATGGCATAGGGATCAGATCAATGGAAACCTTACATGAGAAGACTAAATGTGTAAAGATGTTTTTTCCCAAAAAAAAAGAGTATTCCACCTAAGAATTTCAGTAGAAGAAAGCAGAGTAAAAAAAGCAAGTCTTCACACAAAATATGTAACATGGCCTTCTGAAGGTGTTAAGCACCCGTCAGATGCACAACACAGGAATATGTGCATCAGGACATGTTCAACGTGTCTAATTGGACATGCAGCAGCGAGGATTTCTAGTAATCGCTAACCATGGAAAATTATACATAGAATTCCTCTGTCATGATGCTTTTATTGCATTGATGGTTTCACAAGTGTAGAACAACTATTCAGTATGCAACATAAAAACACCATTTTTCCTACAGAATTTCAAGACGACTACAAAAACTATGCTCATTCAGGCATGGCCCTCTGTCATTTAGTGGGAAATTTGACAAACCCAATACTTTACCAAGTCCATGTAACATAGCTCCAGATGGTAAAATAAAAGAGAAATAATATCTAAGAAACTAAAATGGAAGAAACAGAAACAAAATAAAGATGGGCTACCAAGAAGAAACAGCATGGGTGCTGGTATTACTTCACCTAATTTAAAATCAAAGAACAAGAAATAAACAAAGTCAACTACACAGCAGAATAAAACACGGAGTAAGCAATCAAGCTCCTGCTATATAGAAACATAGTTATAGATGATGCCATGTGTAATTTGGGTGTAAGAAGACCAAAATCATGAAAGGCATCAGTACACAAAACTCAAGTTAACAATGCAGTCACGAGCCAGTAGCATAGAGACTGATAGCATAGTTGCCATATAATGGACTTCATAGGTATAGGAAGAAGCCCTATCAAATAGAGATTTTTTCTTTTGACCATCTTTCGATTGTTAATACGATATATAAGGACTGCTAATACAAAGAGTATTACACCCTTGATCGTGAAATATCGATTGCTTGTTGAACCCTGTGAATTGCGTGAAAGTAGGATACTCCAAATGAGGGGGTTCAACAAGCAATCGATATTTCACGTTTGAACTGAATTGAAAGATCCAACTGAATTGAATTGGGTCCATGAATCTAAGAAATAGTGAGAATTCTTGAGCAAAGATTATCTTCCTTAGTCCATAAAATGGGTAAAGAATATTACTGGAAAATTTATTTATGCACGACTTCCAAAAATTATGAGGTGATTTTGGCAAAATAAACAATGTAGTGTCCCTACACCAGAAAAGATCTTCGAGAAATCTCACCATCTACTAAAAATTACGTCTTCAACAAGATCCCGCCTGGTGCGAGGTTCCTTTAAAGGCTCAAAACACTCGTGCATCACACCAAGAGCAACATTTAATTTGCTGTAGTTCTCCATCGAGGCCTCAATATCAGAGGCATCATAATCACAACAATCAGATCTCCCATATTTCATCAAAGTCCAAGTTAGATTTTCTAACCCCAATGCAACTGGTTTACCCAAAAGCCTGTGCAGGCCCAAAAATATCTGCAAACATGGTACACGCATGTAAAAAACCACATACAATATTGTGTCAAGAGGTACATCTGAAAGCTTATGCAACAAAATTAGATGGATTAATGTTATGTTTCTCACGATATAACACTACCACACATCACCTGCAAGCAAAATCAGATATTCGGGCATCAATATTTGACATTTCTTGAATTTTACAGAAAATAAAACTTGCCAAAAACTCGCATTTGACAGGAATAGTCAGTCTTCAAGAATTTTACTGAAGGATATATACCAAAGACTAAAATTGGATATGAATCTTCAACTATTATCACGTTTTCTATCCCTAAAGGTTATGTCAATCACCTAAATCACATGGATGATAGGTACCTTACAAAATTATCCAACAAAGATAACATTAATCTGGTTAGAAATCATGTAACTGATAGATAACATTGCGAGCAAGTAAGTGCGAGGGGAGAATTCTTCAGAGGCCATAAGTGACTCTGCTCCAAATGTTTGCGCCTTAAGAACAATAACAATATGTTTACCAATGAGAGAGACAACCCTAATGCACAAGAATGCAAAGAAAAACACCTATCTAGAGAGAACTAGTGAACAAAGGTTTTCAAAGTTTTTTTTGTGAAGCCTTGCCACTGTAGAAGTTTTAGGTTTAAAGGCCTCATGCTGAACAAAAGCAGATAGAACTACTTAATTGCTAATTTCCCTGTTGCAAATGTGGTCGACCTTTGTTCAATGACTTGAAAATCCAAGTATTAATCTTTCAGCTTTGGCTTCTGCAACTCTATTGAACCTTGAGGTTTATAGTATTGCAACCAATACCACATAAATCGCATAACATATAATCCTGGTTCCCAAGAAAGAGACCGCAATAATAACATACACCCATATCAAAGAAATTTCACCTTACCTGAAAGCTTCGGTTCCTCACAACTAAAAATGCTATAGAGGCATGAGAGAGGGAGAGAGAGTTTCCAGAACAGAAAACGGAAGGAAAGAAGCTCCCTTTTCATTTTAGGAAGAGTTAAGTCCATATCCATTCATAAAAACACATGACTCATGACATTTTAGGAAGAGTTAAGTCCATATCCGTTCATAAAAACACACGACTCATGCAAGTCAAAAAGGTTGTCAAAATGGTTATGATGTTTGAATGGGATGAAGATTAAAAGTCATGCCTCTTAAGGAACACCTTGAGTTTTGCAATATGCCAATAACAGCAAAAGTCAGTACCTTTGAAATTTTAACTTCATAATGTTACTAAAGAACAAAAGGCTCATCTGAGATACCTGTTCACATCTTTCGTTGCAGAACCAATTTTCCTTTGGAAAACAATCCAGGTTTGCAAGACCTTTTGTCCTTAGGCAGCCAATGTGATCTGCATTAAGTTCACCATACATTAGGAACTTATCAATGGAAATGCAGATGTATTTGTATATTTATTAGATGACATCCATGTGTGCATAAAAATAAGACACCAATAAACAGATTCAGATGACATACATTGATGCTCACACTGATCACAATTGAGAGCACTATTATCAGTAAATTGCCCAATGTCTTTGGTGAATCTGCTTTGTCCACAAATGCCACAACAGCATGATGGGCAGAACCAGTCGCCCACTGGAACATCCTAAATAAGGAACAAAAAGCAGTTAGAATAAGGATCGTAGACTATCATTGATAACTACATTGAAAAAGGGGGAGTTAAAAAAAGAAACGGAGTATGAAACAAATTTTGTCGTGCAAATAAAAAAGAACCAACCTTCAAACCAAGGCAACTTAAATGAAATGAAGATGGACACTGATCACACAAAACTAATTCACCACCATAGTGACAAACCGAACATATATTATCATTTGTGCTGTGATGCTGATTACCCTTCATCTCACGTGGTCTTGTCCTTCCGCGTCTCATGCTATTGTTACATTTCAATTGAACTTGGCACTCCAGGAGAGACCTGCCATCCTCCAAAAAAATATTCGCTGAAGGCCTGTGATTGGTGCTGCCAGCATGAGCTTCAAAGTTACTGAGAGTAAAAACTATTTGGCAACAATTGCACTTGATCCCATCACGAGTAATTAGCCCTTCTGCCATCGGATGACCATCCTTTCTGCCACGGTAATATACTTTTGCCTCAGGCAAAACAATGTTATTGTCTATTAACCAAGACAAGACAGTTCTAGGGGTGTGGTGAGAGGAAGACGGAACCACTTTCCGCGCTATTTTGCTTGATCGCAGCACGCGTGTAGAAAAATCAACATCCATATTGTTTCTTAGCTTGATCAAAGTGTTAGATTCCGCTACTGTCCTCAGCAATGCCGAACAACCAATTTGATTACTTGCCGTATATGACCAAGACGCAAGATGTACTCCATCTCTTGTCGCTTTACCCAGTTCAACAAGTTCCCTTGACACTGATTTATTAGCAGATTTTGTTTGCTGCTTTTCAGGGACTGCGTCCCAGGATATCAGACTTCCCTGAATCTCTATTGGTGGAGGACATGATCCATCAATAGCTAACTGGCCCTTGCCTTCCTTGCTGAAAATAATATTTTGCCTTCGTTCAGAGGTACAAGCATTGCTATTAGAGAGTCCCCTTTTATTTATATGGAATTTGCAGGCTGTTCGAAGACTACGAAAAATTCTTCCACTAGGAGAACTGTACCGCAATTCCCTCTTGCCTCTCCTCCAGCCATAGTGAAATGACCACCCGATGGCAGAGAGGTGCTTCATTGCTTTAAGTGACATATCCCTAAGTTTAGCATCTCTCTTGCCACTGCGATAGGCATTTTGGTCCTGTAATCCAAGCAGATAATAGTCCACTACAGCTTGAGGGCAGTATTCAGGATTGCCAACGTCATAAGAATGAGAAGGCGCCTCGGGTGCCTCCTTGCACACTGGTGGTTGTTCAGTGTGTGATGATGGGTATGGACCATCAGGTGCAGCAACTAAATTTCTTTCATCATCTTGGGGGATCAGAGCAGAACCATGTTCAATCAAACTTTGACAGGCCTGACGAAGTGACTGATAAGACTTCTTCCCATCAGGTGTAACATAACGCAGTCTTGTGAGATGTCTTGTGATACTGATATCTCTCACATACTCAATTTTCCATCCCAAATATAAGAGATGCTTCTTAGCATTTGATGTTGAAGCCTTCTTCTTGAAACTAGAATTGTTGATGTATTCACCAATTGCATCAGGGCAAAAGTCCGCTTCAGGAAGCATGTCACGGCCAGCAGGAAGCCACTTGATTCTATTTTTTTTTGTGGAATGTTTGATCTTCTCACTGGGGTCTTTAGAACTCATACAAGAAAACGCTTCACTGTTTCCACTGGAAAGGATCCTCAAATATTCATCAGAATTAGTAGGTGAAATCAACAAAGCCGAAGGTGGCGCACATAGAACTTCTTCTTGGCTGGGAACAATTGAGCTAATCATTAGATTCCTATCCCACCTATCATCCTCCATTGCATATGCCAAATCCCGATTAATTTCCTTCTCTACAGGTTGAAGACTAGTATCTTTTAAATCATTAGGCTGCATACAATCTCTATCCAATTGACAAGTAGTTTCAAAGGGGACAACACCAAGAGCGTTACCAAAATATGCTTCAGGATTCAGTATACTATCAAGAGTAGAGTAAGATAGTTCCAGCAATAGCTGGCTTTCTTGTCCCAAGCCCACTGAAGATTTCAGTTGGTGGAAAAATTCCTTACAAGTTAACTTAAAATTATCCATAATAACCTGCAACACCAAGTCCCTCCACGTATCCCTCCCAGAACAAGTCCATTCCTTGAGATTCTGAAAACCATCCTTTACTTGCACTTCATACCAAATTTGCTTCACAGAAACAAGAAGGGGCCACTCTTGCTCAAGTTCCTCAATCAGCTCAAGAAACAACCAATTCCCTCGAGGCTTCCATTCTTCGGTACCCTCATCCCAGTCTTGAGTAATCCGTAACATCTCAATCTGAGCATTCAATTCATCACCCATATCTGGGAAGAAAATTTTCCGCTCCTCAGAACCATCTTCATGGTCGAAAATCACACCTTCCCACCAGGCCTCCTGGTGAAACATATCAACACACTGTCCATAACGGGGACACCATTTCCCAAGGTCAAGGGGAGGTGCCAACGGCCTTATAAAGCCGCGACAATAAGGCAATGTCCCATTGGCGGTAAAGGCACCATCAAGCATGGGACTTACTTTAACATATTCAGTCAGTTTCTCAGAACCATCATCGCATAATAGATGGTCGTATTGGACACGACGAACCAAATTTTTGCAGTCAATTACAGTTGCAGTGTGCCATGACCCTTGAAACCCCTCTTCAACACTCCTCACCTGCAGAAATTTCACAACAAAGAAGCAAAATCTTAAAATATTGAACTGCCAAAAGAAAAGTATTTTTATGCAACCTTTATGCTTATTTAGGCATAAAACCCCAAAGAAACACCACATGCAACTATAGATCAGAAAGGGAAAGAAAATGATCAGACCCAAAAACCATTTATCCCGAAGAACCCAAATTAAGCATTGGATATACACTATAAATAAAACCCAAAAAAGAAAGCTTAGATTGAAACCAATAAACTGATTAGATCAACAATATCAAAAATTAATCATCGCAGAAACTAACAACACCACCATGAAACCATCAATAGGTAATAACAAAGAGAGAGTATAAAAGAACACAATGCAACTGAAATTAAAGGAAGTTAAACCATGGGAATTGCGCAATAGAACGAAAAACTGATATACAAACACAAAACATAACGGAGAACCCGACAACAATGGTAAAGAAATACAGTCAGTAACGAAAAATAGAAAAGACACATAAAAACCCAAAACCCAGAAACAACAGAACCCACAACCTTGAAATGAATGCAAGATACATTTATATATGCATTGATCAATGTGACGAAAAAGCCAAAAAGAGAAGACTGTAAATTAGCTTAATTACTTCAACTTTTCCATCAATGAGAAGTTTTGGATGATCCTTCTCTCTTTTTCGCTTTCTAATTGTCTGAGAACTCGCCGGTGTTTCAACATCGGCCGCCATTGATCAAGAGAGTCTCGGAGCCTGCGTTTAAGGTGGAACATGAAAGGCTGGGACTTAGAGAAGCAAGTACATGGAGTGGAGTGATACTAGCACAAAGCCGTGCATGGGACGGATTGGAAAAAGCAAAAGAAGTTGTGTTTTTACTTTTTAGTACAAAATTTATTTTGTTTTCGCCAAAACAATAAGGACGAATTGTACTTTAAAAATTTTGAGATTCTCACTTTATACCGTTAAAGTTTAAATTTATCACATTATACATTCGATATATCAAAAGCATTGCAATATAACCATTTTGTTAGAATACCATTAGTTTTTTTGTCAATACCAAATGGTTGATTTCTGACAAAAAAATAACAGAAACTATCAAAAGAGCTATATTGTAATATTTTTAATATATTAAAAATAAAATATAAAAATTTAATCTTAAAATGATATAAAATAAAAATCTTAAAATTTTTTAGGATATAAGTGTGAAAAGCCCAAAGAATAAATGTTGTTACAAGCTTGTCTCAGCTAGGCAACTCTCCTCCAACCACCGAATATTTGATTACTTAAATACAAAAAATTCCAAATTATATGATTTATAAACTAATCGGGTATAGGTAAAGACAATAAAAAATATACGATTCATACACGACATAAATTCAATATGACACGACTCTTTAGATAGATATTAATAAACGAATCGGGTATGAGTGTAATACTTTTTAACAAGAATCGGTTACAATTCGACATGATTGAGAGACCTAATAGTATGACTTCGTTTATAATTTTTAATTTTTTTTTATTTTATAACAAATGAAATTGAAAATAATTGTATTAGAAACAATCAATATTACTCCATAATACAAAATCACATTATTTATATCAATCAAGATTACACCCAAAGAAAAGAAACATTCATCCGTATCGTTAGTAGACTTTGCAACCGTTGTCGAGTTTCCTCCGGAACAATTTCATGCAAACAAAAAATACCTTCTTTTTATTTATTTTCTCGCCATGAGATTTTATTCAATATATTCTTTTTTATCATTTTGATAGATTATTACCGTAAATAAATCTTTAAGGTTGGTCTAGTGGTCCAATATGCTCTCTCTCAATCCAAAAATCTCAGGTTCGATATTTCTTGTACCCCTTAAGAATAAAAGAAATAGAAAAAGGAAACTTGGTCTCGTGGAAGATTCCTAGTCCGCCCTCTAATTTGTCCGTTTCCACTTTAAAAAATGGCATGATTGGCTTTTTAATGTTTCCTGTTGTTATTAATTAGGGTAAATAGCACTAATATTTCTTGAAATTTACTTTGAGCCATTAAAGTTTTAATTTCGTCAATTTAATCATTAAAGTTCGTACATTAGACCGATGTAGTCTCTCACACTAACTACCGTTCAAATCATGAACAAAAAAATATCACGTACAATGTATGTGACCTCAATTAGGGACAACTGGATCATTCTAAGTCACTCTCATCCAAACATTATTATTTTGTGTGGCAACTTAAATCTAAACACATACACACAACTTCTTCCCCCTCTGTTTTCTATTCTTCTCTTTTTTTTTTCTCTCTCTCTCACAAATACACAACATACCCTCACAAACGGAGCAGAATAGCCACAACCACGCTTTCTCTCTCTATCTATGCACAAATCACACAATCACGTACACAATACACACAAACTCCCTATCCGATTCTCTTTCTTTATGTATACATTGCATGGATTCTGTGAGAACCAACAGAACCCAATCCAACTAACTCCAATCAAAAATTCAAACTAATTCAAATTTCATAAAATCAAAAGTGATGATGCACAAAATTGTCTTGTGTAAAATCAACAGTCAAGAATGTATACGGGTGTAATTAATGAACAATTAACAAGCAATCAATGGCAATCAAGAAATCAAAACGGTAAACAGAGAACCAACACAGAGATATATAGTAGTTCGGTCCGGGTGACCTACTCCACTCTCGGGAACGGCAGCGGTGGCTTGAGTCTTTTATTAATAAATAACAGTCACCGAAGAGTTACAGTGCTTTGAGAGAGAGAGCAAGGTGCAGAGGGATGTGTGTCTGGATGTCAAGATGTCTCTCCAAGTGGAGAGAGCTTACATTATATAAGTTCACTAAGGCGGTAAGGCGGTGACGTGAGGAAGAGGTCTTCCACTATTTTGGTAAGTGCAATCTTGGTAGGAATAGATCTCTTTGGCAAGCACAATTAAGGTAGGAATAGATCTCCGTATCTCGACATTTTTTCCTCGTGCTCCTATTCAGTCAGGGGAAGATCCCAATCCGGATTGGGCTCGATCCTCTTCTTGGACTTAACTTGAGCAAGCTTGGACTTGTATTGGAGTACCAAAGTCAAAAGGAGTAGAGAGGGGGCGCCTCCCAAGGGGCTGCCATGGGCCGCACCCAAAGGGCCTGCCTGGGCGGCGCCCAAGTGCAGCCATGGTTTCCTGCTTTGGGCGTTGGCCTTAGGCTTTGGGTGTTGACCCTTGTGCCTTGGACATTGTCTTCTTGGTTCTCTTTGGACTTGGATCACCATGGGATGAAGAGAAGACAAGTGAGGAGACTGAGGAGAAGTGGGAGAAGCTCAACCCTTGGGTGACCTCCTTGGGTGGCGCCCCTTGGTCTCCCATGGCCACTTGACCTCCTTCTGGACTCCCTTTGGATGGGTTAACCCAGGTTAATGGGCTCTAGCGACTTGGGCTCTTTATTGGGTCCTGAATATTCGGGCCTTTCTTGATTTATTTTCATCGGGCTTGGCCCAACCAAATTTGGGCTCGTCAAAAAGTAAAAATTAAAATCAAAATTAATATTGAAATTGAAAACAAAATCAAAATCAAAACTTGACATAAAAATTTATAAAACAATCAAAATCAAAATTAAATTAAAAACGAAATCTGACTTACGGGTTTGCATTGGTTGTGTTAATGTTTATATGTTTGTCCCACATCGGTTAGACTAGGAAACATCACTATTCTTTTGTACTATAAATCAACATCCTAATGTATATGGTAATTCACACTAAAGCAATATACCGTTGATATTCGTTTTCTATTCTCTTCTTTTACATTGTATCAAAGCCTAGACTCGTGAATCCCTATAGCCTAGGATAATATGCTCTATGGTTGCCCTACGAGGGATCCTTCACATCAGAACTCTTGAGACTCTTCCTCGTCCAACCATCAAAGTTTCGATCTACTTCGGGCATCTTCCGGTGAACTTTCGATCTGCTCTTGTGTTGGTCTTACCAATTGTAAGACAAGACAACTAGTTGTCCTTTGGAGTCCAACATCAAACTATGTCCTACTGATGGAAAGCTTCTTTTGGATGCCACACGTTTTCAATAGTTTGTTGGGACCCTCATTTATCTCATTGTTACTAGGGCGGATGTTGCATATGGCATGCATCTTGTTAGCCAGTTTATGTCTATTCCTCATTCTGTTCACTATGTAGTTGTTCTTCGCATCTTACGTTATGTGAAGGGTACCTTGTTTCATGGGCTTCATTTTTCCTCTCACTCATCCTTGACATTGCAGGTTTAGTCTGATGTAGATTAGGTAGGTGACTCTACTGACCGACGGTCTACAATTGACTTTCTTTTTCTATTGGGTGACTCTCTTATATCTTAGCAGAGTAAATGAGCAAACAACTGTCACTTGCTCTAGTATTGAGGTTGAGTACCGAGCACTTGCTGATACTACTTTCTGAGCTCCTTTGGTTTCGCTAATTTCTATAAGATATAAATATTCCTTACCAGTCTACTACTCCTTTTTATTGTGACAACTGCAGTGCTATTCAGATTGCTTACAATAATGTCTTTTATGAGTGCACAAAACATATTGAGGTTAATTGTCATTTTGTGCGTCATCACCTTCAAGAGGGCACTCTTTATCTTTTTTCGGTTACTTCGGTTGATCAACTAGCTGATATCTTCAAGAAGACTGATCCACCTGGTCGCCATCATTATTTGGTTTGCAAACTGTAGTTGGCATCTTCGATCCCACCCTTAAATTTGAGGGGATGTTAATATTTATATGTTTGTCCCACATTGATTGAACTAGGAAATCTCACTACTCTATTGTACTATAAATCAACCTCATGTATATGGTAATTCACACCAAAGTACTATACAATTGATATTTATTTTTTATTCTCTTCTTTTCACAAACTGATTTGTTTAGCGGTGGAATTTAGGTAGAAACCCATAAATCGGAGTTGGAGTGGTGGAGATTTGCTCATGGTGGATGATCAACGGGTCGAGTCTTCTTGGTGGTGGTGGAAATTAGAGGTAGCACGGGGGGCGAGTCATGGTGTCACGCCATCAGTGAGTAAAAAAAAAGAGAGAGAGAGAGAGAGAGAGCATTATAAAAAACAAAGGAAGGGGATAGGGTGGAGTTGGATGGATGGAAGCGTGGTGATGGTGGAGGGAGGCGGGTAAAAAAAATAGAAATGGGGTGGTCGTGGTGACAAAAACAAAGACAGAAAAGAGAGTGAATGAGAGTTAGTCGTGGTGATCGATAGTTCTGATGGTAAGGACATCGACGGTGACCCAAAGAAGGAGAGAGAAAGTCGAAAAATAGATGGGAGAGACTTGTGTTCTTGAAATGATTGATTGTTTTATGTTTTGTATTTATAACTTATATGACATTTTACCCTTTATTTTGCACATATAAAGACATAAATGCCTTTTACTTGCATCATTTGTTTGACGCATGCTACTATTTTTCGTCTATGACTAAAGTGCTATAAGTGGTAACTTTCAGAGACTATTGGTGTAATTTATCTTATTGATTTATATGTATTTTTATAATATTATTTAATTTTACTCAATGATAAGTCACAATGTCTGAATGAAAAATCCACTTAAAATAATATCTCCAACTTGAATCTATAGTGGGTGATATATTATTAAATAAAATAAAATATAATGTGTGTGGTTTCCAGATAAGCAATGGGTGTGACCCCTTAAGTTTTTTAAAAATCTAAAAGGGTGAACAAATAATTTCTGAATATTAATTATTAATTGACTATAAAAATGGACTTTCCTTTTTATTTTGATATAGTGTAGGATAAGGAGGTGTAATATATTATTGTTCAATTTAATTTTTTTGGGCAAGTTCTTTTATAATGTTGATTGTTACTTGTAAGGTGAAGCATGCGTGTCGTGTATAGGACCGGACGATTCCCCCACTCGGCACATATTCCCATGCACTGCCTTCTCGTGTCTTGTCCTGGACTTTTGGCTATTGCCAGATCGCTATTTTTATAACTTCAACCCACCGATTTACAGATTGTCAGTTTGGCATTTAGATAAAAAAGGAATGTTGTTGGACATAATTTATTGACTTAAGGGTTGTTTGTTAATACTATTTAAGATTTTAAATTAAATATATTAAGTATTTAATCAATTAAACTTGATTGATAATTTTAAATTCTTACCATTTAATATTTTAAGTACGTTTTTTAAAAGGAAAATGCTATTTGAACCTAATTTGGGGACCTTATTTAGGGACCTAATGATGTACAACCATTGGATTGGTTGTGGGCTCCATATAACATTGGAACTCACAACTAATCCAATGGTTACATTGAAGCCACATCATTAGGTCCCTAAATAAGGTCCCCAAATTAGGTCCCTCTAGCATTGCTCTTTTTAAAAACAAGTTAAAATTTTAAGTAGTAAATTACCTACTTATCATTTAATGTCGAAAATATTAGTCAATAAAGATTTTATAAATTTCTCATTATTTACAACTATATCATCAATGTATTTTACACTTTTAATTTTTTAATACCCACCATCCAGCACCAGCACCAGCACCACACTATTGTACCACCGCCACCACCATCATTGTCCTGCCACCTCCACCACTATCGCCACTATGGTGGTAGGAATAATGTAATTGCGGTAAAATAGTTAAAAAGAATGACAAAATTATAATAAAAATATTTCAAACTTCAGCTCCTTATATTTGTCAAACAATTTGATTCAATTCAATATTTAAATTTCAATAGATACCAAACAGTATGCTGAATTAATTCATTATGGTCTTTAGATTAACTATGAATCTCATCAGACATTAGAATTGATGTTGATTCAATTGTTCAACTAAAACCATATCATTACGTCAATAAATTAGGTTAAATTTTTAAATACAAATAACATTACTCTTAGATAAAAACATTATCTCGTTGAATGAGTTTCGGTGTTTAAATAATTTAAAATATTGTAAATGATCCTTTGTTCAAGATATGAAAAGCCCTTATTATAAAAATGAGATAACAAAAAAAGAAATTTTTTTCCAGTGCAGAATGAGGTATGCTACAAAAATTTATAAATTTTATGAGTTGAGATATAAGGTCCCGTTTGTTTGCTGTTTTTGTTTTTAATTTTTGCTAAAAAAACAAATAAAAACGTGTTTGGTAAATATTTTTGTTTTTTGTTTCATATTAATTGTCTCGGAAACAAGTTGAAAAAATGGGAACAAAAAAAATGTGTTTCAGGAAACACGGAAACATGAAACACGCTTTTTGGCAGAAGAAAGATTTTAATAAGGTCTCAACTTCGACCCCTATTAGCAACAAAAGACCACTATTTTTTATGACAGTATAAATATGGGGTCTTTTGTCATTATCGTTCTCACATCGTTTCTCTCTCAACGACTCTCTCTTCTCATTTTGTGTCTGTGTGGTGTAATGACGTGGAAGAAGACGATCTCTCAATCGTTGTGGAAGAAGACGATGCTCCTTCTCTCTCTCTAGACGATGCTCTTTGTGAAACCCAGAAGATGAAGACGCTCTTTGTGTATATATGCATATATATGCACAGATCTGTGCATGTGTACACAAATTTGTGCGTGTATGACGAGTCCCTGTGTGTGTGTATTTGTGTTCTTTGTGTGTGTGTGTGTTTGTGATTGATTGTCATTTGGTATTGATTGAATTGCCGTTTGAAATTGTTGAATTGCCATTTAGGATCGATTAAATTGCCATTTGGGATTAAATTACAATTTGGAATTGATTGAATTACCATTTGGGATTGAATTGTCATTTGAGATTGATTGAATTGTCATTTAAGATTGATTGAATTGTCATTTAAGATTGTTGAATTACCATTTGAGATTAAATTGTCATTTAGTCACAAATGGGTTCTTTTTGTTAACATGAATACTTGGGGTTTTGGACCTACTTCTACATAAGCAAGACCCCGAACATGGGGATCAATTTTTTTGGGCTGTGAAGCCCAACTATTTATATTTAGTTTATTACTTGAAGTAGTTACCAACACATGTTTTTTATTTTTATTCTCATAATTTGTTAAACACAAATAACTCATAAATATGTTTTCTGTTTTAAGTGTTTACTACAAAACACAGACACAAATTGTCTCTGTTTTCACGTTTTTTGAAAACGCGAAAATAAAAACGTTACCAAACGGACCCTAAATTTTCGAGGTTTATTTCCAATAATAATAATAATAAAAAGTGGGTCATGTTAGAGATTTTAGGGTACAGCTATAATTTTTTGGGCACTTGGAATTGATCGTAACAATTTTAAAACTCTAAAAAATTGTGAAAAAAACTTAAAAATTAGTAAATAGTGGAATGGTACTATTTTTTTTTGTACCATACACTTCTCTTAAAAAGTACATTTATATATTAAATAATATTTGGTGATTATGATACCTAAAAATGACTCAATTAGACAATGACAATCTAGTCAAGAAGTTGGACTATTCGAGGAAAGGAACCCAAGTTGGCCCAATACAACCACAAGAAAAATTAGAAATCTAGAAGAGGATCAACATTGCAAGTTTGGGACAGGCGACTAAACTAATCTCCTATATGCATGAGCTACCCTCAACAGGAAAGTTCATCCTAGAGCCATTAGACTCCATCTCGATTTTATCACCTTCTTTCACACACTTACTAAACTAGCATCACCGAGTCTTGAATTCTTTAGTTCAAGTATTCGACTCACATTCTGAATCCCTGCACTTTCAGGTGATAACATTTCAAAGTGTAAAATAACACATAGTTAACAATATTACCCTTATCAACCGAAAATGCAACCTTAACTAAATTTTAAAATAATAGTTAAAAAAAAATAAACTCAAATTTAAAATCAAGTTTATCTAATATACCATAGAAAAAGGATTAAAAATGTAAATAACTGATAATACTTTAATAATGACACTCTGTTGGAATAATTAAGAACTTATTCATATTATTATATCAAATCTAGCGATGATAAATGAATTTGTTTTCTTTGGATGTGGCCTACTTTAGAAAAAGGTAGAAGGACAGAAAGGTAAGGGTTAAAATAGAGATCATTGTACAAAAAGTAAAGACAATATTAGAATTAAGGGTTGACTATGGTACCCATTTTTTTTTGATGCCATATTTTTATTTATTATATTTGTAGTTATTTTTATCATATTTATGAGTATTTTTACCACAATAGTAGTAAAAATAGTTACTAGAGCAGTGATAAAAATATTTATAAATATAGTAAATTACTGACAAAAGTGATAATTTTTTTGTACCGAAAATAAGTGATAAAAATAATTATTACAAATATGGTAAAAATACCATAAAAGTAAAAAAAAAATTATTGTAAAATGACCCACAGAAACTATAAAAACATTTATTAAAATAATAAAAATTTGAGGTAGGTATCAACTGTTTTTTTTGAGCTAGAAGTGGAAATAAACCATTTTGAGAAGCATCCTTTTCTTGCTTCTCCATATGCCCATTTAAGGGATGCACAAAAGAAAAGGAGTATTCTTATTCCTTTTATGGAAATTGGCTTTTGAAAAGCTGTGAAATTTTTCATTGACATGCTTTTTGTTTTTTAGCCAGCCTTTGATGGTAACAGCTTTAGGATCATTGCCTCATTTTGACCAAAAAAATAATAATTAATAATTTGGCACATTTCTCTTTAAAAACTTGTGTTATCTGACATTAAGTAGTTGGAGAAAACTTCGGTATTTTTGGTACCATATCACTAAATTTTATAATTTTTGGGGTTTTTTTATAAAAAAAATAAATTCATAACTTTTGGGGTTATTTTATAATTTTTAAATTATTTGAGATCGATTTTAACTCTAGTAAGAAATGTGCTGCTAAAATTTTGCAGTGCGGGCTCCGACCTCTGCATTGGGCCCCCAATTTTAATGCTAAAGGGCCGTTACGTCACTAATGAGCCGAGAAGAAGAAGTCAATTTAGCTTTGGAGATGGGCTGTGCAGCCCAATCATCTCTTGAAGCCTAGATTCATGACCTGACCCAGTATCCACATGCTCTCTCTCTCTCTCTAGTAGTCTCGACTCTCGAGTGTTCTTTCCGTCAATACCTTTCTCTTACCGCCGACAAAACCTCTCTCCACATTCTGCGTTCTTAACACTCGGCGCGCGTTAGAGCATCCAAGAAGCTTAACTCCCACATCTTCCGCGCAGGTTAACCCTCTCGAACCCTTGTGTCTTCGTCGCCTCTTCTCTCTCTGAACTTTAATTCCATCTGTACCACAGCTAGGTTTTGATTTCATGATTTCTTTTTCGTGATGTCAGAGCCATGAATATAGGATTCAGAAAATTTTAAGATTATCATGAAACCCTAGAAAGTAGAACTTGCGCATATAGATACAGGCAGGTAGCACTTGGCAATCTAGGGTTTCGGATCTTACATGA
Source organism: Ilex aquifolium (assembly GCA_951799425.1). Lineage (NCBI taxonomy): Eukaryota > Viridiplantae > Streptophyta > Magnoliopsida > Aquifoliales > Aquifoliaceae > Ilex > Ilex aquifolium. Next base: position 7,576,484 of record OX637394.1, read on the forward strand.
AAGCTTTTTTGTTTTTGGATAGTTGTATATATAGTTTTGAAATTCTGTGTACCATAACTCGAAGCTTAATAAGATTAATACTTTATCTATTATGATTATTTTCCTGGAACAGTGTGTGCATTAGGGACAGTATATTATTCTTGATGAAACTATTAGCTATTTCAGGTCCTCTGAAGTTCTAATTCTTTACTTAAATGTAACCTTTTTCGGTCCCAAAGAATGATTTTCTTCTCTTGGATATTTTCATTGATTCTTATGATGGTCTTGCTGTTAAATTGAATATTTGTGTTTAAAATACTCCTGGCTTATACCCGATTGCCTTTTTAATGAAGCTTTCGGTATTGACCTACTTGGTCTTCCTGCCCCAACACCTACAGGAACCCGATGAGGGAGCCCTATTAGGTAAGGGCGCGTTGATATGAAAAAGAGCAAGGAGCTTACTTCCCTAAGAGCCAAAAGGGCAGGGTTGGGAAGATATTTCAAATTTTCTATCTCCTATGTCTTCTTCCTCCTAATAAACTTTTGATGGGATATTTTCCATCATTTTGGGTGTTTTATTTGTTATTAAGAGAACTGCCACACAATTCTCTGACTGAATGCTGCTTGCAGACAGATTTGGGATCTGAAAGCTTGTTGAACGAAGTATGGCCAAGCATCATCCTGATTTGATTATGTGCCGAAAGCAGCCAGGAATTGCCATTGGACGGCTTTGTGAGAAATGTGATGGGAAGTGTGTGATTTGCGACTCCTATGTGCGCCCTTGCACGCTTGTGCGTGTTTGCGATGAATGCAACTATGGGTCCTTTCAGGGTCGTTGTGTGATATGTGGAGGAGTTGGGATTTCTGATGCCTACTACTGCAAAGAGTGTACGCAGCAGGAGAAAGATAGGGATGGGTGCCCCAAAATTGTCAATTTGGGTAGTGCCAAAACAGACTTGTTCTATGAACGAAAGAAATACGGTTTTAAGAAAAGATGATTCATATGTGGTATGCTTGTTTCTTCTTCGATTTTCCATTATGTACTAGCATGTATGAAGACCAGTTATTGAATACATTGGGAGATAAGTTTAGGTATTTGTTTTGTATTTCTCTATGTTATCTGGTCTTTATATCCTTAACTTTATGGCTGAAGGTGGGCAATTTTTTAAGACGTGTAGCCGAGCGGAATCTGGAATTACATTGCCCTCGCCAGGGTTATTTCTTCCGGACTTTAATTGATGCTATTTGTTTGATTTATACAAATAATAGATAACCAAATACACACGATTTAAATGATTGTGTATGCTGAATATTGTTGTAGTGGCATGTCACATCAGGACACCATTTGGTCCATTTCCTCAAACCATTGAGCAAAATAGGAGGGTGCACTAGCAAACTCTACACCTATTGTTTTGTGGAAAAAAAGAACTATCTTGGGCTTTTCTTCCTCATGGTGCATACCAGATAACGTTATCCACAGTTTTGAGGTTTAAACTAGTTTAGTATGCCAACAATAAGCCTATTCTTCCTTCAATGTGGTGCAAGCACGCCTGAAATCTAACCGATGTGAATGGTCTGTTGGGTTTTCTGTGGTTCATTTGGATGAGGCAACATCTTTGGTTTGTGTATTGCTTTGCTTTAATATATCTCCTAGAATATTGAAAATTAGAGGCTTGGTGTCAAGGCAGTGCATCTCGACACCCAGGTTCCCAAATGTCACCAAGTACGAGCGTTGCTTGAAAGTTGGAACTATAGTGGCTTCGCGGTTATGGTCATTGAATTTGAGGTGGATCATATCAATCTACTACTAATCTAATGATAATAACGGTAGATCTTCAAATAAAATCCTAATAGCATTGCTAAAAAATCTCAAGGTCTCGTACCATTCTTTTCATTTTTTGGGTAAGTAGTATGAAGACCACAAACAGACGGAGAGAGTGATTATGATTACAATATAAGCAAGTGACAGATAGGTATTCGCATTTCACTTGGAAGGATATATGGTTTAATAACCATAGAAATCACCAAGCTTCCTATCAGTCGTACAGTGAAACTATCGTCTTAATGACCCTTATTAACCATGCAAGTTGAAATTTAAACAAAAACTCTGCAGAATTTACTGTATTGTATGATTTTCTCAACAATTTGATAATAATGCAACCTCTCTCTGCCATCAATAACTCTTCTTCTTCACACACATGCAATAACATTCTCAAGACTTTGAAACGACGAGAGTCTCGAACAGTAAACTTAATTTTTTCTTAAAATACCAATCCAATTATTCCAACAGGTAAAAAATAATGAGAAATAGAAGGAGCAAATTAGTGGTGGCTTGGGCTTTTCTTCACAATAGTCGTAGGAGGATTGTGGCCCTTGTTGGCTGACGCTCCACTGTAGTCGTCCAGATTCACTTTCAGATACCTTCCCTGCATCTCCCACTCCACCACCTCCTCCTCCCCTGTAATCCAAAATTCCATCCTTTTTATGATATTTTTGTTACTGTATTCGATCATAATATAAATGCATATATACGTATGTATAGTTGTATACATAGTTCATGGTCGACTCGAAGAGCTCTGAGGCACATCAGCCATGGAACGGTATAGGGTAATACGATCTAAAAAAAAATATTGAACACAACGAGAGTTTCGGGTTATATCACGGCGTCGCGGAATTTTATCGGCCGATTCAGTGGCAATAATTTGGCGATTTGGGATTGATTTGGAATACAACTCCGACAATTCGGCCGAGTCGTGCAAAATTTAGAGTTTATACATATTGTATAAGAGTATCATTTTGAAATATGCCGAGTCAAGCTTGTATCGATATCGACTGATACTTTTAACTATAGTTGTATACCCTCTTTCCATTTGTTTTCAGAATCCCCAATGAGTCCCTGGCATTTTAAAGCTACGACACTGGGTCATCATCAATATGATCATGCACTGACCCCGTGGTGTTTGTTGGTATTTTTTGGTCTACTGGTCATAACCCAATGAACTCTCTCTCTCCCTCTCTCGTGCTATGTATACCCTAAACAGGTTCATATAGTTTCATAGATGCGTACGTGAGAAACTCCGTAGAAGAAACTGAGAAACATACATACCTGACACAGAGAAAGAAATGGTAGTTCTTGCGGAAGAGATAATGGCAAAGGCAAATAAGAGACACCAACAGAGTCGAAGTCCAACCGCCATTTTCTTTCTCCTGATTAACCACCCTGCAGAGAACTATCTGGTTGCTGGGAGGGAGATAGATAACAGGGCAGATGAAAGTCGGTATTTATATAGGGTCAGAAACAGCTGGTTGGTTGGTGGGAGGAATATGGAAAAGTCGTCGGTTAACACTCTCAATGGAATGAACGTTTCTGTTTCAAATGTATCTTGGCCGTTCATTTTAGGTCAACGGGTTGCAGTCGTTTACTTTGCCGGAAAAAAGAGAAAACATATCCTTTCTGGTCTACAATCGTAATCATGTATGATTTAAAATACTTGTTATTTTTTGAATAAAGCAACTGGGATCTAAAAGATTAAGATAATTTATTGTCATTATGATTTCCAGACAATTATATTGAGTCTTAGATTACTAAGCTCCCTAATCTCCCAACAAATAGTATGAGTCGATGATTAATAATTCTGGATGAACTCTTGAATAAACAGTGTAACATGCCAATATTAATGACGACTTTTAAGAAAAGTGATGACTCTTAGTGTGGAAGACATGAAAATGCAACTCAGACAAAAGAGCAAGACGCGAACCTTATCACAAAGGCACTTTATAGTTTGCGGTGTGGTAATGCGATAACTCATAAAAAATAATAAAAGCTTGGTTCTTGGGATGTGGAGTTTGTGGAAAGTGGTAGATCAAATTCAAGAGAGAGCTAACCCTGACGTAGTTCACACATGAGTGGGTGATTGTTGGGTTTTATATGTGTAAAAATCTCACATTGGATAGAAAGAAGTAAAAGTTTCTTATATGTACTAGATGAACACGCCACCTATAGAATTAAAGTTTTAGGTGGGTATGAGTTTGAGACATATATATTGAGTCTTGGATCAATAGATTCCTAGTCTCTCAACAAAATGCAAATGATATTAGAGCCGATAACTGATGATTTTAGGTGAACTCTTGGAAAAACGGAAAAAAAATAAAAATGCTCCTCCCATCAATGCAATTATCAGACACGAATGGACATTATAACAGAAGGAATATTAGACCGACAGAGGGGAGAAAAAAAAAATGCCACTACCTTTATTAGAAATACAAGGTCAGAGAGAATAATAATGCTAGGTAGGTAGATTAATTAGTTATAATCCTTTTTTTTGGTAACATTAGTTTATTCCTCTGGATATGTACCGATATTTTTAGCTAATTATTCGTATTTGCATGCATTTTATTCCATTTCATAAATTTGAAAATATTAATATCAAACCCTATATAAATATATTGATAAAATTGAGTTGAAATTTTCATGTAATTTGATATAATTCAAATGTGAATTCGGTTATTCGGACTGAATCGTATATTTGATCGAATTTTTGATTTTTACACAATTCAGATATGAATTATAAAAATACAATATGTTGCATGATTGAAATAACTTTGAATCGAATGCAGATCAAATCTAATAAGATATAAATCCAATCTCTTAACAAAGCTAAAGCAATGCCCATTTGTATTTCTTTAAATAAATTAACACTATGACCAATACAAAGCTATGTCACATATTCCATGGCCGCAATCAAAACAGGTCGAACTAGCAACTACTTTCTCCACCCAAATCGGCAAGCCAATCCAGCCACCACCATCTTTAAAAAATAAAATTTCTGTTATGCATATTTTAAGTAATTTTTATTTGGTCATTGCTAAAGTAATGGAAATTTTCAATTCCCCTCGTCTTAAAGTTTCTGGCTACTTTAATTTCAATTGATATTTCCTATTTTATATCCCACTTACAAATTTTTGGTTTTCCCATTATATCGGATTTAGATCTCCTCTAATACATTTTTTTTTAATTTCCTTTTCGACAGATCATCTACTATTAATGAGTGAGAGACACACTTATATATAATATGTTGCATTTGAATATATGATAGATGATCTGTCAAGAAAAGAATTGAACGAAAAAAAAAATATACTGGGAGAAATCTCTACTGCTTTGGGAATCACCCGAGACAAAAAGAGAGAGATGAGGGGACGGAGCAGTGAATTTTGTCGAATAATAGGCATATGATCGCACATACAGGAACCTATTGGCCTTAATGGGTGATATTGCTTATTTTATATTTTTTTTGGTTTAATGGTTAAGAGTGTTCGAACTAGCTTACGCACACTTCGATTACTCTCCTTCGGCCCGTTTAAAGGCAGGTCATTCACGCCGGCCCGGACTAGGGTTTTCATAAAAGATAAATTTCTCATTATCTGACCCCAAACGATTACCAAAATTTGAACTAAAGACGTATGTAGCATTTGCTTCACATCCAATAATAAGATTTTCCATTCAGTGTATCTGTGTGCCATATATGAGTTTTTGTGGTGTTCCATGCCCTTGAATTTGAAGGTGAATCATGTGTTAGATGGAGTACTAAACAAGAATTGTGGTGTCATACTGACTGATTTACGCAAAACGTTGAACCTTCTTTTCAAATCAAATTAACTTAGACATAGAGATCAAATGGAATGGTTGACTCGGAGACTTCTAGAAAAATTCTCTCTGGGCTAGTTTGTATGATCGTTCTATGAGATCGTGATATGATTTCAATTCTTTGTTATGTCTAATTTGTTTTATTTAGTATTAAGTAAGTATTACAGATTTTTCGATTCTATAATTATAACACTATCTTAATCGATAACAGCGAACAACCAACTTGAAGAGAGGCCAACAAATTCAGATGCTTGTGGTGACAACATTCTTCTCTCTTGCGCCTTTTTCTCTCCTGCACTCACTCACCGTCACCGACTATGCCAGATGTTGAACGAATCAAGCTGCCACCTGCTCAGTAGTAGGCCTCGCCACCGCTCTCTCCGCCCTCCAAACTTTTAATTCTGCCCACTCTCACAAGTCACAACTCATCGCATACACACAATTCCTCTTAAAACAGTGATCTTCACAATTCCACCATTTTTGTAAGGAATAAAACAGTGATATTCACAAAATGTCTTGGCTTAAAACCATAATCCAAATCGCCAATATCAAACAATCAACACTTAAACCAGCTAAATCCAGTATAGATACCAGATCAGGGAATGGGAGCTCGGCACCATCTAACAATCCTGGTGGAAGAAAACCCAACAGTAGTGGAGATAGCTCACGTACTCCAATCGGTGTGTAGTGGATGCAGAAAAGCAGGGACGACAGCTCCAAGAATAAGACAAACACAGAAGGGGCCTCATAATCAACCCAAAAAGAATCACCACTAAACCGTAACAACCAGATATATAAATGACTAATAATACCACACAGAGACGGAGAGTTATACCAACCAGTAGTAACCTAGGCAATATTTTTTAAAAAAACTTCTAGCCAAATACCTTGTAACATCAATTTTCTTCTCCAAGCAATACAATTCCCAATGAGCAAGAATCTCATTTACAGTGGGCGTAACCTTAGTCCTTCGACTAGGGTGAACCACTCACGTTGTTGTCTTCATCTTGCATTTAACTCTTAGTATATTGTTTACTATAGACACACGTTCACACACTCTCTGGGTCATATCTCAGATTATTCTATAGTCGGGTCAAATTGATTTCAAGCACTATCAGCTTCTACCCATGTGGATAAGCCTGTCTTGTGCACTAAGCCGCTTTTTTTTTTTTAATAACATTTTTGAAACTTGGAACTCATGATGCCTTAATTTAAGAAATTTGAACATGTTATATTAGGTACACTGCCAAACTGTCACTGATGGAGTAGATTCCCCGGACCTATGGAAATTCCATATCTCATATGACAAGTAAGTTATAGCAGCTGGAGCACAACCTTCCACTTTTGGGATCCAGGGTGTGAAGGAGCATGCAATTTTTCTTCATGAAGTTCATCATGCTTAGGAAATCCGGAGGAAGCTACTGTTAAACTTGATGCTGTCTGATGTGCCTGGTATGCTTCTGAGGCAGTGAATCTAAGAGAAATGGGTGATATTAATGTGTTCTAACTCTGAATTTCTCTAATGGATATTGGGTCGCATAGGAGTTACTGATGAAGAAAAGCGTAGACTACTACATTGCGTTGTTGTTGGTGGTGGTCCGACTGGAGTTGAGTTCAGTGGTGAACTTAGTGATTTTATCATCAGGGATGTTCGATTATATCCATGTTACGTTGATTGAGGTTAGCTGATTAAAATTTTTGTATCGGAGTTCTCTTATCAATCTCTTGGTACATATCTATATTGCACTGCAGGGGTGGGAAGCTTATGGGGTCAGCTGACCCCATCAATTTGAAAAGAAACCTAACAGATATATATATTTAATTTGTTTACATGTTTTGGATGGGACAATCAAGCTACATAAATTTAGGATATTGGGTCAATCTATTCTGTGTGAATACTCACGTCTGACTTGATAAATATGGTTTTATGTAGTTGTGATTAATCAAAATGTCATCATTTACAGGCAAATGAGATACTATCTTCCTTTGATGATCGACTTCGGCGTTATGTGACTAGGCAGCTAACCAAGGTGAGAGATAAGGACTAATTGGAAGATATTGTAATCAGTTCATTCTAAATATTTTTTTATTGTCATTTTTACTACATACTTCATGTGGAAGGATCTGAACATGTTTGGGCGTCCTATATAAAGCACTTTCCATGGCTAAGATAAAGTAGTATTTTCAGAATAAATGGCAAACCTGTTGTCAATAGGATGACAGGCTAAGAAAAAATTGTAAAAGAGTTCTCCGCTCATCTCTACAATCTCTTATTTCTTGGGTGCGAAATCGAGGAAGCAAATATTGTAAACTGACAGATATGTACAATCATATTGGATTTTACACACAGCCATTACTAGATTTCCATGATTCACTTGATACAAGCCAACACTCTATGCCACTGGCCACGCATATGCTTTATTTACGGCAGTTGCCAGAGGCCTTTGCAAAACATATCGTGTCTTGCAATCAAGCTCAAGGCTTGTTGATATTTTTTGCCTGAACATCAGATTCCCAATTGAATACTGTTATCTTTCATTCATGTTTCAACTTCTGGTATTTTTCCCAATAACAATTCTGGACCTTTATATTTTTTATACAAGCCAACACTCTATGCGCGGAGTCTAAAAACTTTAATTTTTGGGCTATCTACATTGTTGATATTGTGCCAACAAATCTTGTTCTTCTGGATCCTGCTCTCTTCAATTAAACACGGTTAGAATTAAGGCTTCTACTGTTGGTTGTGCGATGTTGCTTCCTATATTGCCGATAGGTTACAGTTGAGTGGCCATGAATTGATTCATGCATCAATCAGTTTTTTTGATCAGTCAGTTCAAAGCCAATATCCTAGTTAATTAATTTTATCTACAAGATGCATGATCTATGTATGTTAGATTTGTGATTATGTTCAAGGACATCATAGTTAAATCATTAGTAACAGTGTTTAGTAGGATAACTATCCACTTGATACAATTCAGAGCTGCTGTTCTGATAGCTTGTCTTTCTGGGTCTTAAGATAAAATCCATTTGGGGTGTTTAAAACAGGTTGCTGAGCGGCAGGGGAAATATCTGGCTAAACAACTGAACAGGATTGGTAAAGCTGGTGGTGGTCGTGCTGATGCCGCAAAAGGCATGGAACCTGGGAAGCCATTTGTCTACAGGCATTTGGGGAGCATGGCAACAATTGGCAGATACAAGGCTCTTGTGGACCTCAGGCAGATACTAGTGGGGTTTACTTATCCTCACGCATGAGTGACATGGTCGTCGTGAATTTGCCAGCCAGCCAGCCAGCCAACGTAAGGTCAACCATCTACTTGTATCTCTTTTAATAGGTTAGATATTGTGTCCAATTCGATTCTAATTTGAATTGGTATTTTTGTCCGTCATCAAAATTGAAGTCGTTTCATAATGTTTCGTGAATTTGGGTTAGGTATATCAATATCTAATACATATTGTATATATAAAAGTATATATTTGATGATATTAACCAATTTTTTTTTTTATGAAATTGAATCGAATTTAAAATGTAATTTTCTGAATTCATTTTCAATTGAGAAATTCTCATTGGACTACATTTTTGGGTTGAATTATTTATTTTTAGCGGATCCATAGATGAAGTTCCAAATTAAATACTGATTGAAATTGGTCGAAATCCTATTTAAATATGATCCGTTGACACGTTTAAATAGCAACCAACCTCATTCTTGTTAAATTTTTCCTATCTACACTCATTTGCGTCACTTGGTTGATCTTCTCATCTTGGTAACCATCTCTCTTGACTCTAGCCTGCTTTCATAGCGTCATTGTCGTAACAAAAGTCCAGAAAAATTAGACAATGCATTTAAAGTCCCCTACGTAAATAATAATTGATATCTGGATGTCAATAGTTTATTCAATTTTTAAATTTGAATTTGACATGAAAACTAGAATATGAATAATTAATGAATTTTATTTTTAGGCATAATACTAAAATTCATTAATATTGAGAAACGCCGTTATGAATATTGGTCTGATTCTAATGACCCAATCGCAAGACTTCAAAATTTTATTGGTTTTATCTGTCAAAATTCTCTCTCAGTTGCATTTTCTCGACTAGGAGGAGGAGTTGATTATTTCACTTGATACTGAGACGGAATGAATAATTAGGGTAAATGGCGTTTTTTTTTTAAGAACATGCAATAATTAGGGTAAAATTTGAGAGAAATATGCAATTTTCTATTTTTAAGGGCGACAACATAACATTCCCTCATATTGACCAAGAGGGATTGATCATTTATGAATATTTTAGTTTTGATGTGAATGATTTATATTTTATCGGACCGGAGACGAGATTAACCAAAAAAAAAATTTGGTTGAACCTAACTATTTTGGAGGCTTTGCATAGTGAAAAGCATTTATAATGTTTTTCTTAGCCATCCTAAAATCTAGTCAACTTTTTCGTACCAAAATTTTTTTAAAAAAAATCTGGTTAACATCAAAAGTGAAAAATAATTATCATGTGAAGAAGATTAAGTAATCGTCTATAACGTCCCACGGAAAAGAATAGAAAAATACTAGTCTTGAAAAATACGATCAAAATTTAAAATTAAATAATTTATCACTGACATTATATTTTATTTGATCGCACTTTTATTTTTGTAAAATTGTTCACAATGTCGACGTTAACTCATTTGATTCTATTTTTCTAATAAATCAAACATTACTCCCAAAAAAAAAAAAAGTTACAAGTAGCTAGGATGTAACATTTTGTGGGGTCTGTCACTTTTTTTCATTTTCATTACTTTATTTTTTGACTTAAATATCTTGAATTCGAATCTTAACAATTTTTTGGGATCAGGTCATGAAGGTTAAATTCCTCATAAATACCCTAATTCTTATATGAATGACCTGAATTTGATCGGATCGAATATAAGATTAGTCGAGGTGTGCGTAAACTGGTTCGAACACTTTTGAATTATTAAACAAAAAAAAACCTTTATTATTTGCCACATCATGTGAACTTGCAACAAGGCTGGCCCAACAGTATGAAAAAAAAATATGGGTTTTAGGTCTCAAATTTTTAGAAGGTCCTATAATTTTAGATACATCATTAGCCCACAAAAAAAATTAAATCCATTAAATTTTAAGTCCTACAAAAAAGCCCCAAAAAAATTAAATTCAATCAAAATTTTTATTGCAATAATTTGGGTCTATAATCCAATCCATAACATTAAAAACTTAGAAATTAAAAAAATTAAAAAAATACTCAAAAATCAACTCATATTTACTCCCACCCACTTTCTCTCTCTCTCTCCGGTAAAAAAAATAAAAAATAAAAAATAAAAATTGAAATTAAAGACTCTCTCTCCCTCTCTGTGGTAAAAAACAAAAACAAAAATTAAAATCTCTTTCTCGGCAATATTAACACATCCTTCTTTTGTCTCATTCTCACATAAAAAATTAAAAATAAATTAATTTTTTTAAAAAATAATACTAAAAATAGAAAGATCTCTATTTAATGTTTTCGCTTTAGACCTCAAATTGACTTGAACCGCCCTGACTTGCAGCTGGTGTGCAGTAGCTTTAATTTCCTCTAAAATGAAAAGAAAATTCCGATCCTTTCAAGCATGCCTTTCATTAAATAATAAAAGAGTATGCCTTTGGCCAAATTTTTTTTTTTTTGGGTAAGTAAGCTTGGCCAATTATTACAAAATAAAATAATGAATTTGACTTGACTCGAGTAACACAGTAAACATTCTTTCTCCTTCCTTGTGACAGAAATGGTAGATAGTACAAAAGTATTGGTTCATTTGGTAGGGTGGTCCGTTTGGTAAAGTAGACAAAAAAATAGAATAAGGTAAAGTGGGAGTGATACATTTCTTATTCTTTAAGGGAGAAATCATTTATTTCCTTATTTGTGTTTGGTAAGAGAAATAAAAAGTAAAAAAAATTGATTTTTTTGTACTTGGTAAGATGGAAAAAGTATTTTATTTTTTATTTTTTTATTAAAAAAAGTATAAATACATATTTTATTATTATATTTATATATAAAACTAATGTATATATAATATGTAATTGATAAATATGATATATGTATATATTAAAAGATATATAGACAAATAACATACATTTCAAAATATATATTTAACTTTCTTCCATTTTTCTTCTCAATTTTGGAAGGATTGATATTGTTGAGATGGAAGTAAAACTAATACATCCACTTTTTCATCTTTCTTTCTTCTTTTCTTACCAAACATGATGTTTTATCTATCTCTTCAGTTTTTCATCATTCTATTTTTCTATCGTACCAAACGAAGAATTAGCGAGTCATACAAAAGTTGGGTCTAACATTGTGACAGTGGTGGGTAAAAATAAAACATTAGGACCAGGGGCCGCGCCAGAATTCTATCTGAGAGGGGGCAAAGAATGTGAGTGAAAAATTAACTAATTGAGATAACAAAAAATTGGATATTAATTAATAAGGACTAAAATGGGTATTATATTTATACAAGTAGAATACAATAACATTGCATTAAATTTCAAGAATCGACTATTATTGTTCAGTTTCATGACATAAAATTCTCAATAGTTTTCTTTTAATGTAGTTGAGAAATTGATTTTTTGGAATAGCTTAAATCGATCTTTCAGGTTAGTACGTTTTACTAGTTGCATTAATTCATGTGATACTAAATTATGAGCCAGCAATCTATAAAAAAAAGAAAAGAATGATAGACAACTATACAACTATCTTTAAAGAATAAGAGGAAGGATATTAAATAATAAAGATGTTATTTTCGGTTAATATATGAATTAGGGTGTTTTACATTTGATTTATTATTTAGTCTAAAAATAAAATATTTATTTTAGTAAATTAGAGGTCAATGTACCACTAAATTACCGAAAAGAAAATAGATTAAGGCCATTATGCAAATTTTCAAAGACTTAAGAGGGGGCAATGTAATAAATTAAATATAATTTATTTTTCTGATATAGTAAATGTAAGAGGCAAAAAATAAAGTACCTCCTACAGGAGTGAAGCAATGATATCCTCCAAGTAAGTGAGCTTTGAACTTTATCTCCAAATCTCTTCTTCCTGCAAAACGAACAAACTGTCCAATATCGAAGTGCTTCGATCGAAGGCACTCCGATACTTAAGTCAGTAATAGAATTGAGTGAATTGCAAGAAGATAAGGACAGTTCAGCGTATCTTTCACCTTGGCTCCTTATATCTTTTATAGAGTCCCCTTTAACTAGGGTTTCCAAGATTTTTGATTCAAGGTGGTACACAGGGCCGGCCCAAGCCCTAGGCAACTAAGTTGCTTGCCTAGGGCCCTAAATTTTAGAGGGCCCCATAATATTTATCCATTTAGTATAGTAGGCCTAATTTTTTATTTTTTATTTTAGATTTGATTAAAATTTTTAGGACCCAAATTTTATTAGTTCAAATCAGTATCTAATTTTATTAGGTCCAAAATTACTCTCTACTTAGTTAAGCCCAAATTTTAGAGGCCTCCATAAAATTTACCACTTTAGTATAATAGTCATTTTTATTTTTATTTTTTATATTTTAGATATGATTCAATTTTTTAGGGCTCAAATTTTAATAGTTCAAATCAATATCTAATTTTTTTGGGTCCAAAATTACTCCTTCGTGTGAGCTTTGATTTAAATTTTTCTAAATATTTTGGGTGTGTTCATTGTTGTATTTCACTCACTCACATAGAAAATTTATATTAATTATTTCTTGTGGTGAAAATCTATTTGGTTCATTTTTTGTCTTAATATAAATTTTCAGTTCAAATAATTTATACTTAAATTGTCTATGTTATTAAAGTTTTGTACTTCCTGCGTGCACATTACTCATGGTAAAGAATGATTCTTTGTTATCTTAAAATTATTTTTTGCTCACATATTCTATTATTAAATTACTTGTTAAAAATTTAAATTGATAAAATTTTATTTACAATCAACTAAGAGTGAATGAATTAACAATACTATCTATTAAAAAAAAATTATTGTCAAAACTTGAGTATAAAAACTTGATCAATATTTTAAATTTTTTAAAAAATAAAGAATAAAATTTAAAACATAAAAAAATTATAATAATTAAAAATAAAATATATCAATAGACAAAATATTAATAGGGCCTCATATGAAAATTTTGCCTAGGGCCCCGCTTGACCTTGGGCCGCCCCTAGTGGTACACCTTCCCCTAATCAGGCGATTCTGTTCAGAAGTTGTTGAGATTCCTCCAGCAATTCCTTCTGCTGAGCCTATGATCATGCTCATTCGTTTAACCAGAATGCCTGAATTATAGGCATTTTTTTAGCACCACATTTACTATTTAAACAGCTTGGTTATTATCTGATGACAATCTAGTGAGGTTTCCCTCACGTGACTGGTCTTGTCAACCTCACATGAGATTATTAAATGTTATTACACGCGTCGTAATAGGAGCACCTCCTTCAATAAATATGTAATATTTCTTCAAACTTGAGTGGGGGCAACTGCCCCCACAATGACCCAAGTAGCTCCGCCCCTGTATAGGACAACAGGCAACGTGCATAACCATGCATCTTCTATCCATGTGCTACTACTGTGTTGTGTACCGTTGCGTGTGTTATCTTTCAAGCCTGGTACACAGAGCTGGCCCCAAAACATTGTTCTTTCTACTTATTTCCTTTATAAATAGCTTGGAAATGGGTTAGTCAACCCACCACAATCAAAAAAAAAAACCCACCACAATCAAGAGCTGAGCACATTGCTCTTCAAGCTGGTCTGGGCCAAGTTTTTTTTTTTCCTTCTCCCATCTCAGGCACTGCATTTGCTGTGTAAATAAAAGGGTTTATAGAGCAAAAATGGTGTCAGTAAAATCTGAAGAAGAAAGAGCAGAGGCAGCTTGGACACGAGGTACGTATATGGCTTCGAGTCATCACTTAAAAGGCTGATTTTAGAGAGAGAAGGGTGAGGAGATAGATTGAGAGTCGCTGCGTTGTTTTTGTCGTCTTCTTTTTGAGCGATTTCTAGTTTAACACAATATCGATTTTTTCGAATTTTCTTTGATATAATTGACAGAAATCCAAAATTAATAAGCTAAAAGGTGGTCTAGTGGTTGAGTCTGATTTTAGTAACTCAAAAGTCTTGGGTTCAATTAAGGCTGGCATAAACCGAACGGAGGCCCTAGGCGAAATTCTTGGGTGAGATCCCATTATTTATGATTATTATGATAATATATAATATTTTTTATTTTTATTAAAATATATTTATTTAAAAATAAATTTCTTGTTATTTGAGATGCTACCTTATTGTTTAAATTTCTGTATTCAAATTATTTAGCATATCATTTAGATTTATAAAATTCATTTAATGACTAATAGTCAACAAAATAATAAGAAAGTAGATTTGAAGTTCAATACTAGACATTCTAAATGATGTTTATACTATCATGGCAACCAAATGAAGTTATTAACAAACTCAATTTAAATTTAAATAAATTTAACTTATCAAAAGATCATCAAATTCAAAAAAAAAAAAAATCAAAATACATACTTTTCAAGTTGATTAAAATAGTTGGAAACTATACGAAAGAAACAATTACATAGTTTTGTTATACATGACAGGTTCCAAGACATGAATAGTATTATGATTAATATATAATGAATCTCATATTAGTATAAAACTTGTAAAAGTGAAATTTGACTTCATTGAACCTGCGTCTATAAAAAGTTATAGGGGTCCGAAAAACAAAATTTAATTTGATTGAACATTGATCGAAAAGTTTTATTTGAGACCTTGAAAATAAATATTGACTTAATTAAACTTGAATCTAAAATTCTTAAAAATAATTTAAAGTTAAGTAAATCAAAATCTTAAAAAAAAAATTGAGGCCCCAAAAAATATGGGATCTTAGGCGATGACTTCGATTGCCTAGCCTAAGGGTCGGCCTTGGGTTCAATTCCTTCCCACACCCCCGAAAGTTTAGCCACCTTTGTCTCTTTAGGAACATGCTCTAACCTAGTTCAAATCACGGTGCTCAGTCGTTGAGCTCGAGGAAGTAATCAATGTAAGTTTGAACATCTTGTAGCAAAAAAAAAAAAAAAATTCAAAAACCATAAACGAAACATGGGTTGTTGGTTGTATGGTTTTTTTTTTGGTAATATTACCAATGAGTATCACTTTTTTCCCCCACAAAATACCATTGTGTCCTAACATTTTTGGTGTGTGACAATGAAATTCTACTTTTAATAATTTATTTCAATGAAATCATAAACTCCATAAATATTATATTTTTGTTCTAATTTTATTTTTTTCTTGAAAAATATTGACACCTAAGGTATTGGATCAATAACAATAGTCTTCCTTCTCCGTGTATACCCGACTTGATGTGTTCTAAATTATGTATTGTCTATTTGCTAATTTTGTGAAACATTAAATCACTAATTTTTTTAGAATTGTCATTATAAGATGCAACAAAGGGCATTGGACCTATGTAATTTATGATGTTATCGATGAAAATTTAGGTGCTTTGTTTTTTTAGAATTGCAGTTTTTTTTTTTTTAGATCATAAAAAGTAGCTCTTTCATTTAAGTAGGGAGATCCAGATTACAATCGGTCAAAGTAAAAGCCTTTAGCTCGGATAGGGAAATCCCTTGAAGTTTCTTTAATTAGCTCAGCCACTTATTTTATGTTGTTCTCCTGTGGTTTAGGGGTGGAGATTGATAGACTTGGAAGCTGGGGGATCCATTTGTCTTCCCAAAAGTTTACCTCGTTACCATTATTTATCTACCACATAAGTCTTTTATCCAAAAGTTCCCTCCCCTATAGCAAGCTGCTCGATACGCAGGAGTTTCTTGCCCCCTCGTTTTGCTTTCATCAAGTCTTCATTTGGGAAATAAATAGCTTTCAAAAATTTTGCCCAAAAGGCATTGGGGCACTGGATCAGTCTCCAACATTATTTGGCCAGTAGTGTTTGATTTAGTAATTTGAAATCCTTGAACCCTATTCCTCCTCTTGCCTTTGCTTGTACCATAACATCCCATTTTTTTCGGTGGATCCCCTTGTTTCCCTCTCCTCCCTTCCACTAGAAATTTCTTACATAGCCATTTTGCTTCTCGCAAAAATTCTTTGGGAAAACTACCACTAACATGGCATAATTTGAGATCGCTTGGATGACAGTCTTAATCAAGACCTCTTTACCCGTCTTTGATAGACATACACTTTTCCAGTCCTGCATTTTTTTTTAAATTCTTTCTAATAGATAACCAAACAATTCGTTCTTTGAACTCCCCCAGGAGGTGGGCAAACCCAAGTACTTAGCATTGTGGGGGAGACTTTGCATTCCCATTAGATTGCAGAAAATTTTCTTTTGTTCGTTAGTTGTGTTCGATGAAAAGACAATACCTGATTTTTGCCGATTGGTGCTCTGTCTTGGAGCTGTACAATTGGTCTATAAAGTCCTCATAAGTTCGATAACTCCATGCTCCTTTGCCTTTATGAAGAACAAGGAATCATCTGCAAAAAAGAGATGGGAAATGGTGGGGCTCCTTCTCTTTACCTTAATTCCCATAAAATTTTTATCTTCAATTCCTTTTTGCAGCATTGTTGAAAGTACATCAGCTACCAAAATGAAGAGATACGGGGAGATGGAGTCGCCCTGTTTGATGACTCTCTGTGGTTTAATTTCACATCTTTTTTCCCTACTCACAACCACTTAGAAGCTTCACATGCACATTGAATTATCAAGTGCACCCAGCGAGGGTTGAAGTCCATCTTTAGCATTGTTGCTTCAAGAAAATCTCATTCAATTCTATCATAGGCCTTACGGATGTCCATCTTTACTGCCATTTTCAAAAATTTGTCTTTCTTCTTCACTTTCAGATGGTGAAAATTTTCATTTGCAATGATAATATTGTCTTGAATCTATCTATTAGGGACAAAAGCAGCTTGATTGGGTGAAATCAGGGCATTTAAAGTCTCTTTCATCCTCTGTTCGCCATTACGTTTGAGATCACTTTATACTTTACATAGGGTAATCGGCCTAAATTGTGCATTTGGTTCAAGTGTTCTCTTCTTTGGAATAAGGCTCCTTTCAAAGAAATTACTTACTGCTCGACAGACTTCCTTACCCACAACGTGCTAGAATTTTTGGTAGAATATTCCTAAAAATCCATCTGGTCCGGGGCCTTTGAAATCCCCCAGTTGCTTCGATGCTCTCTGTACCTCCTCATCAGTAATTACAGTTGAAGTAAAGACTTTACGTAAACAAAAATTCAACATCCATTTGCATATAGAAGCAAGCAGCTTCAATTAAAAAAAAAAACTCAAACATCGTTTTTTGACAATGTTTGCCGATTATTCGAATAAAAAATGAGAAGAAGAGGTAAGTTGCTTGCCCATTGATTCCACTTTAGTGTTGGTTATCGATTCAAACACAACAACTTAAACAAAACACTAACTAAATCATTTTAATTCTAATCTTACCTTAGTCTAAGGAAGCATCAAGAGTTCTTGTGAGGAAGACAATCACTCACCTGTTGTTGCCCAATGGAACAAGTGTTACCGTAATTTCTCCAGTTATATAACCAGTGTTTCTTGGCGTGAACAGATGTCAACCCTTCTTTCTCGACAAGTTCTGCAGACAAAACTAAAAACGTAAGTTCTCTATCAAAGGTACGGTCGGCAAATGGAGAGGAGACAAAAGGAAAAGCCATTGATGGAGTTGAGAAGATCGGCGACGATGATGAATTTGACCCAAGTGCACCTCCTCCTTTTAGAATGGCCGAAATTCGAGCCGCCATTCCCAAACATTGCTGGGTCAAGGATCCATGGCTGTCTCTCAGTTATGTAGTTAGGGATGTTCTTGTAGTGTTTGGGTTGGTGGCAGTGGCGATTTACTTCAACAGTTGGATTGTTTGGCCAATGTACTGGGCTGCCCAGGGGACAATGTTCTGGGCACTGTTTGTTCTTGGTCATGATTGGTAATCACGAAACAGAAAAAATTTTTTTAAAAAAAAAAAAAATTGAATTCTTGTTCTTTGCCTATAAATGTCGTAACCCTAATTTGAATATTCTTAAATTTGTTGGTTTTGGATTTTGCAGTGGCCATGGAAGTTTTTCTGACAACCCTAAGCTCAATAGTTTGGTGGGACATTTGATTCATTCTTCAATTCTTGTACCCTATCATGGTTGGTATGTTCTTGATAATCCTTGTCCATGGAAACTCTGCAATGTGAGCACATATATTTGCTTTTAGTTAGTGATGATGTTTAAGATTAATTACTGGTAATTTCAACAGGAGAATCAGCCATAGAACTCACCATCAGAACCACGGACACATTGAAAAGGATGAATCATGGGTGCCGGTAATGGTTCTTATATTATTCTTGCCTCTGTCAGTTGTTTGATCCATACTGTCTAGTTATAAGCTTCTTCAGGGTAATACTATTGCAGCACAGAGGAATTTTTTGAGTACTACCTGAAGACACTCCATAATACTAAAAATTGAAGATTAATTGTATGTTTATATTTTAAATAACAATTTATTTTTATTTTTATCTTTTAATTATGTAATTTAAAATTAAAGTGGACAAAGAAAAAATAAGATAGAGGTAGGGGAGAGAGAAGATAGAGGTAGATGTAAATTAATGAAATTATTTGACATTGGAGAGTATGTTGATTCTGACATTGGGGCCGTGCATGCTCCTCTTCTACTCTGATGATCCCAGATGCCCGAGAAGCTATACAAGACTCTTGATGTTTCAACCAAATTCCTAAGATTCAAAGTTCCTTTTCCCATGTTCGCATATCCTATATATTTGGTGAGGATGTGTTGTCTATGATACCAATTATTTCCATACATGCTAGTATACATTTTGTTTGAGAACTAAGAGAATTCTTTATGTTTACCTGATGGATTGCATTACAGTGGAGTAGAAGTCCAGGAAAGCAAGGTTCCCACTTCAACCCTTACAGTGAATTATTCCTTCCCAGTGAAAGGAAGTATGTTGTCACTTCTACAGTCTGCTGGACTATGATGGTTGCTCTGCTTGGCTACCTGTCCAATACCATAGGTCCACTCCAAATGCTAAAGCTCTATGGTATTCCCTACTTGGTAATCAGAAATTTTGTTTCTGAATCAATATCTAGAATTTAAAATAGTTGAGTTTCTTTGGTGTTAGTCTTTTAAACTTCAAAACCTGCATCAATATACAGATTTTTGTGATGTGGTTGGATTTGGTTACTTACTTGCATCACCATGGCCATGAGCAGAAGCTTCCTTGGTACCGTGGCAAGGTTTTGTACCAATATTCCCATCAGTCTGCCTCCTATTGAGTTTTTTTGTTCAAAATTTATCAGTGAAAACATTATGCTAATGCCCTCTTATCCAAATGTTGCATAGGAATGGAGCTATCTAAGGGGAGGACTTACAACAGTGGATCGGGATTATGGATTGTTAAACAACGTCCACCATGATATTGGCACCCATGTTATACATCACCTCTTCCCTCAAATCCCACACTATCACTTAGTTGAAGCGGTACTACCTTCTTAACTAAAAGGAAGGTTTTTTTTTTTTAAACTAGTAAATTTCACCCAGGACATTATCTTATTCTGATGGTGTGATATCGTCGTGCAGACAAAGGCAGCTAAGCCAGTGTTTGGGAAGTATTATCGAGAGCCAAAGAAATCTGGGCCTATTCCACTTCACCTAATCGGTTATCTGGTGAGAAGCATGCAGCAAGACCACTATGTTAGTGATACTGGAGACATTGTGTTCTATCAAACTGATTCTCAACTTTATGGACCTCCTCGAAGCAAGGATGAGTGACTCTGAAATGCAGTCAAAACCGGGGAAGTTGAACATGAACATTTTAAACCACCTTATGCTTTAAAACATGGTGTTAATTATATTTTTTTCTCAAAAAGTTAGTGTTAATCATATTGCCCATGGTTGGTAAATATTTACCTCTAAAGAAGAGAATGAGGGATGCCTAACTAAGTTCTAGTCCCTCATCTCTTGACATGGTTTAAGTATTACACTTGATGATCATGTTGTGGTGAATGTTGCTAGATTTTGTATGTTTCTGGTGAGGATTTAGAAATTGTCCTTAAGAAATTTTAATGTAATTTAATGTTTACAGTGGAAGTAGTAGTTACATACATTGGCCTCTCTGGCTGGTTCAAATGAATCAGTTACTTGTGATTACTTTATCTCAATCTATATGGAATGAAAACACTAGGAAGTGCAGGGTGAGAGTGTCCAAGAAATCTATCACAGAATCAAGCAGATGGTGAGTGATCAGTGACTGCACACTAGCAAGCAGGAACCAACAGCGATGGATTACGCTATAACAACACGAGCCTGAAATACCGAAACTGGAGAATTTGGAAACCAACATTTCATGGAAATCTTTAAGGACCTTGTGCTACAATAGCAAGTTTGCAAGAATAATTACTAAAGATCGGATAGTCTGTTGGGTTTAATCTTAGCTCTAAAGCAAGGGGATGTAGTTAGGTTAGGCCAGCCCAATCTGAGGGCTAAATCTTTTGGTTTGACCAATTTGCAGCTTCCTAACAAGAAAGTGAAGAAACAAGAGAGCAAAGGAAATAGGGGTCTGCACATTGATTGTCACTGAAAGACCTTGCATTAACCGTCCGGTCTGCAGTATCAGTACACACATGAAGCAATCCCATAGAAAGTACAGGGAGAAGTGCAAGCGTGAAGAGATTGGTATAGAATTTAGGTTAGAAATTCTTGACCAATTCTATTAGTTGAGCTAGTCTTGCCAGCTTGTGGAGACATCTCAGCAAAAGGTCACTCTCTTATTCACCTATATGCAACAATGTGTTAAATGTTTCAATGTCCAACTAGTGGTGTAGTGTTTGATCAAAAAAAAAAAAACTAGTGGAGTAGTGGTAAGTCTATCCGTTTAGAGTCATCACTGACCTCTATGTGGTTATTAAGCAGGGTTTGATCTATGAGAATAATGCAATTTGTTACTTAGCTTTGGTGATACTATGATGACGGACTGCTCTTTCGGGTTAATAATAGCTATGGCTAAAACTGAGCATGCCATAGTGGGGGACCTTCTTAGTCACGCCCAGATGAGTTATTACCTACTGGTTGCTCCTTCCCCTTTCATCTAGCAAAAAAAAGGAGTCCAAAAATGACCAAAAACATTAGGGGCTTGTTTGGATGGATTTTTGGGGAGGGTTTGGATTAATTTTCCCAAACCCAAACCCCTCTTTACAAAGATGAAATTCAACATTAAATCCAGGTCATACACATGTTTGGTATACCCACAGATATATTACTATTATGATAATATTTATATAATAAAGTAGCTTACAATTCAAATCTCAAAAGATAAACAAAATGACTTTTGCTTTTCGCGGTTCAGATCGTTTTAAATTTTACTTTAAAGTTAATCTAACGATTAATATTAACACCCTAAATTTAATAGGAAACATAGGCCCCTAAGGGTGTGTTTGGATTGATTTTTTAAAAGTACTTATAGAAATTATTTTTCATAAGTACTTTAAAAAAAATAATAGTATTTAAAACCGCCTTACCACTACCTCTACCACCCCTACCCCCACCACCACCGCCGCCGCTACCGCCACCACCACTACCTTTACTACCACTACCGCCGCCACCACCACCCCCACCCCCACCGCTATCACCACCGTCATCGCCGCCACCGCCACCACCATCACCACCACCACCACCACCCTCACCCCCACCGTCGCCGCCACCACCGTCACCATCACCGTCGCCGCCACCACCACTGCCACCTCCGCCACCACCATCGTCACCTCCGCCAGCACCACCGTCACCTCCGCCACCACCACCGTCACCTCCGCCACCACCACCACGGTCATTGCCACCCACCACAACCATCACTGCCCTCGCCGCCGCCACCACGGTCATTGCCACCCACCACAACCATCAATATCTCCTACCACCACCACTGTCGCCCACCACTTCTCACCTCCCACTACAAACCGATGCTTAAATTTATTTATCTCTTCTTTATGTTTGTGAGTTGATTTTGGATATGAATACAAATATGTTTTGTTTACCATTTTTTATTACATTGTGCCTTCAGGCACAGGCAATAACTAGTATTTGTATATAAATGATTATTTTATCCCTTCACCAATCTAATCAAAACCCATGTTTGTATACGTATGGAGTATAATTATTTTTTTTTTGTATCCCAAATCCGTTAACTCTCATCCAAAACCCACCCCTCATGGGTTAGATGAAACCCATGATCTAGGGTTTAAGGTCCGGGCCAATAGCGGGCTGGGCTTGGTAACCTAAACTTCAAATTTTTGGTCAAACATGAGTTTTGTGTGTCATTTAAACTATTTTTCTCCAACTCATCTTTCAAACCCCTCTCAATCCCACTTACCAAAGAGCCACTAGATGGCTAAATGTTTTTTCCAAGGCTCACAAAGTAAGATCCAAACATTATAAATTGATTCAAAATGTGACTTGTGGGCCTTGTTGGACATAATTAATACAGCAGGGTAAATGAACAAGTATTTTCCAGCAGGCACACAAGGAAGAATGTTTCAACAATCTTATAATATATAAAGCTCAGAGCATTGTAATTCACGGCAAAGCCGGCAGTACTGCTATACGTATCCACCTTAAAGAATTAATAAATTCTAACTCGACTCAATTGAATCATAATTTAGTTTATTCAGTCACAATTTAACTTGATACAATCGTTCGTTTACAAATACCGAAAATTTTTAGTAACGTGCAAAATCCCTCCAAAATCTTAATCATCCGTCAGAGGTAGAAATTTTTTGAGTACCAGCATCATGTTTGGATGACAGCCGTAACTTTCTGTTTTCTTCCTCTAGTGTCCATTGCCCACTCAATTCATCCACTGAAAAGAATTTGATCAAAATGGACAAACAAGATTTGGTTGAAAGGACCACCCAAATGCTCATCAACCTCATTGTCAACTAAAGAAAGCAAAAACAAAACAAAACAAAAAAACCTACCTTTTGGAAGCCGAAAGCAATTCACACTATTTGAATGAAAAGGTTAAAAAAAAAGAGAAAACAAAGTGGAATAAAACAGAACATGAATCTATCCACTTTGATATGTAGGGTTCATTGAAGTTAAAAGCACTGAGAACATACTGGCAAACCAGGCTTTAAAACCCAATGATGGCAAGGACAATTCCATTTTTTAATTTTTTTTTTTGGCTGGTTGAAAAGAGGGAGGAGCCAACCAGTAAATAGTATTTTTTTTATGGGTGTGATCATGATAATTTCTCACGGTAAAATGTGTAATTTAAGTCATAACTATTAATTCGAATTGACAGTCCGTCACCACAACACCACCAAAACGATTTCAAACCCTATTTAATAACCACATATAAGTCAAGATCAACCTTAAATGGATACGACTTCCCACTAGACTACCAACTTGAGTAGGACTATTCCAATTAGTCCAGAGATTTCTGGCATTTATTTTCTTGGCAAAAGAGAATTATATAGTAGAAAAAAGACCAATCTTTACTAGGTGAAAGAATCACTTGGTCAATTGAACACCAGCAATATACAACAGCAATGACAAAAACAGGAAGAATAAAAAAAACCCATCTAGCAAACACATTTCTTAGAAAATAAAACAAAGACGAGTAATGAGATTTATTAGCTTGCGCAATATGTAACATACACAATCCCCACCTCCAAAATGACAAAGTTTACATTGCAATAGGGACAATGTCCACTATCCAATAGCCCATGTCATAATAGAACTTCTTTCCACTTCTTTGTACTAGAAATGAATACAAGGAATCTGATGCAATTAAGAAGCAAAACAAGAGAGGTAAATATAAGATGTGAATAGAAGGAATTCTTTTTTGTTTCTCCTCAGAAAGTTGCCATATGAACAGAATGCTTTCATCCTGCCCAAGTCCTTCTCTTTCTCCACTCAGAATATTCTTTTCATTCTGACAATTCCTTCCACCTACATCGCGAATGTGAATAAAAAATTCGAAAATAAATTGCAAGAAAACTTGTTAATCGTTATTTGAGGAACCAAAGTGGTTTCTATCATCGCTTTTAAGCCACCATCTGCTCCTGCTCCATGTATAACTGCTCTAACCACTGTGGAAGCATCTCAGAACCTCCACCATTTAGATGATATTGTCCATGCTGCTCGTCATCAAAACCAGAGGGCCCAGGTTTAATGGATGGGGCATCCTTTACCAAAGACGGTACCCAAGACACATCCGGCTCATCATTAGTGGTTTGCACAAAGGCTGTAGGTGTGGTGGAACTGCTTCCACTGCTCCGGAATCCAAAAGAAGCAGATTTCCTCAACTTGTTCAGCTCTTCTTTCTGTATACCCCAGTCCAATTTGCCATCAGGAGAGCCCCAATTTGAAATGGTAGAAGCCATCACCGTTGCAGAAGAAGCAGGGGAAGAAAGCCCAGGATGACAGTTCACCATGCTTCGATCAATGAAGCTGTGACTTCGCTTAGCAAATGCAGCAGACCTTGAATTCAAACCTGCAGGTGCACTCCCAGATGAATCAATACCAAATTGTGTTGATGTCCTCACTGGTGAGGACGAAAGGCTTGAAGGGTAGCTTGAGAGGAGCTGCTGGTTCATATTCTGGCGAATCTGGACTCCATTTGAAGACTGCATCTGAGTGGTTCCAGCTTCCAGTGAGAGTCCCTGTAAATGTGACAAAACTGTGGGATCAAGAGATCCAAAAATATCATTAAGGTTAGTCGGTTTCACTCCAGCAAGCCTGTTATATTCCCCTGTCAGATCACCAGAGGCGGCAGCAATAGCAACAGCAGTCGCCAAGGAATTGTCCCAGCCAGATGGAGAAGAGAGACCAGATATCTCATCCATCAACTGCTGTTGCCGGCGACGATGACTATCCAATTCAAGGAATTTGGCATCCAAATCGATATCCCTAGCACTTCGCGTAGTTTTCAACCTGCTACCAGGAAGCTGCAGGGTAGGAGGTGCAAGGTTTGGCTGGTTTAACCACATGGATCCACCCCTTGGTGAGGAAGGTCCAGAAGGAGTCATTGGTGGTGTTGAGGAGGGAGGCATCATAACAGATGGCAAACCAAGGGCAAGCGGACTGATTGATGAAACATCAAATGAAGAAGCACTCATTGAGAAAGATCTAGGGGAAGGCACAGCCGAACCCGTGGAAGCATACAATGGGCGAAGCTCTTCAGGTTTGTGGGCAAAGAAACACACTCTCCTAGTACAACCAATCTCATCCTTGCACATACGGGTCCTATATTGGGCAGGGTGAAGCCAGCACTCAAATATTCCATGTGCATACTCACAAGCATCCCCCCGCTGACAGGTCCCCTTTCGGAACTCTGGGCAAGGAACACAACTATAATGGTATTTCCTTGGATCACGCCGTCTGGCATTTTCACCTGGGTGAACAAATGGGCACTCTGTCCAGTCATGAGAGTAAGCCCTCGAGCAAGGCTTCACCTTGAAAGTATACATCCTGAACTCATCTGACCCATATATCCCATTCTTTATGTCCGGAAGAGAGGGGTCAACAGGATACTCTTTCTTCTCAGTACCATCTTTTGAGGCTCGCGGTGTTGATACCTCTTGATCATGTTGTTCTCCCATTCGTTCAATGGTCTGATCAGTAAAGAAAAAAGTTTCTTCAATATCACTACCTCCTTTTAACATGAGCTCCAGCATCTTCCTCCTCGAATTGAAGGAAGAATTCAAAATCGGTATGAGCAGGTCAGCTGGTCGATTCCCATTAGCATCGACAGAATTGACATCAGCAGAAGCATCAAGCAAGAGCTTGACGACTTCGAGTGAAGACACAGAACCACCGGCAACAGCACAGTGGAGAGCAGTGGCACCATCTGACCCACAAGGTTTGTTAACATCGACGCAACCCGTTTCAAGTATATAATTTAATACTTTCTTGCTACCAAACATGGATGCAATCATGAGAGGAGTCCTTTTCTCAAACGCCATCTTTTTTGAACCAATTCTTCTACCGAACCAATAACTGGACTCCTCAACATCACGGCCCTCTTCTTCTACCGCAGTTTTAAAACCAATCAGGTCATCAGAAGCCGATAATTCAAGCAAAATGGAACAATCAGGGACAAATTCCTCTTGATTTTGAAATTCACCTCCCTCCATAACCAAAACAGTGGAACTAACTTTCCTCTTGGAACCACTGCACATGAATTGGTCTTTCTTTCTACAAAAACAACACCACGCAGAGATTTAACAAACGCTCTTCCAGAAATTACAATCATGTAATTACAAACATAAGAAGATGGCTCAAATTAAGGCGAATTTCAAACGTTCATAATTAGTATTGTTATACAACTACACAACTGTAAAGTGTATACTAAGTTTATTCTAGAAAAGTGCAAAACATCAAAATAACCCAAAAAAATTAAAAATCTTTTAAGCACCTAAAGCCAAAAATTCAACAAAATATATGCATATTAATGGGTAAAAAGAGGAATACCCACATATATATAGATATATCAAAACAACCATGAACATGAAGATATATATCATACATAATATTTCTCAGGCTCCGAAATCTTCGTGATAGGATCGTCAAAACACTAGAGAACATGCATATGCCACATTTGTGTATAAGAACATATAAGCAATTGAAATGAAAAACAAACCTTAATTCCTTCGGAGAGAAGAAGAAGAGTCGAGACCCGTTTTCCAGTAGAGAACGAATAGAACTAACTGGAACTGGGTTTTTCGCTATGGACGCAGGCCCTGCTTTAGATTTAACTACGCGACGAAGCAAGATGAGAGGGAAAGCTAGAGAGAGAGAATAGAAGAGAAAAGACTTTTCTTTTTCTCTCTCGTCCTTTTGTCTCGGGGTCAAAAAAGACGATCCCTGTGCGGAGAGAGAGGGAGTACTGGGACTACTTTTCTTCACCTTTCTTTGGCTCCTCCAATTCTGTTTCCCTCTCAAATGAAATGAAACTCAAATCCAAATGTAAATGAAATGCAAATTACAAATTACAAATTTCAAAAAGACATATTATTATGTTATGGTAGACCCCACCAGTAGCATTTAATATCTGAACCGCCTAAACAGTGGAATTGCCACGTGTCGGATAACCATAAGGTTGCAGAAACCGCCTTACTTCTATTCCACCGAGGCGGCCGGTTTTAGATTCCCGGGTTGTTCTCATGCTTTAAGCGTGTTGTGCGGTCCATTTGGTGACGTGGACGTTCTTGAAACGCTGAGCTTCATTCCTATATCCTCACAGCCGGTTATTTTATCGAAGAGTAATCGTAACTCAATCTAATCTATTTTATTTCATGAGATGTGAGCCGTTCGATTATAGTGGAGCCCATTAATTCAACCGCTCACATTCATTTGACGTACAATTTCAGCACACATAACATTGGTACTTAATTCAACCGGCTCCACTTAGGGCTGTTAATCAAGCCAAGCTTGAACATTTTTTTAAACTCGTTTATGTGTAAATAGTCAAATGAGCCAGCTCGTTTATGTGTAAATTAGGCTTGAATTAGGCTCGAATTCAGCTCGATTATCACCCTTAGCTCCACTAGCAAAAAATTATTAATTTATATTAAAATATATCACATCCATATCCTTTTAAAAAAATTAAATATTAAATATTTTTGAAAGGACTCGTATATAACTAGTCAACCCGATTACCTGTCCAATTGATTATTCTTGATAAATAATCGTACCATTTTAGTTTAAATTATATTATTATTCGTGCTTTTGCGACAGATAAAAATAATATTTTGAAACATCAACATGTAAATAATATCAAAAATTATATATTGATAATTATATAATGGAGCACTCGTATTAACTGAAGGTGTAAGAAGCACTAACGACGATTAATTATTATTATTAATTTTTATTGTTGAAGTCATAGGAGATCAAAATTGGTATGATGGCGATGGAGGAAGGGGAGAAGATCGTTGTTGGAAGGAAATATACATAATTTGCCCACTAGGATAAGGTTGAAACTATCGACGAATTGATTTGATCCAGCTTAGAGACTCTAATGATCGACCTTCTAAACTCCCCCTCTCTCTCTCTCTTATCTTAACAATTTTAATATTTGGAGAATGATTAGTCTGACAAAGCATTTTTGTAATTCATCAAACTTACGTGGCATACCAATGTGGCACAGCCACCTTATAGCATTACTCATTATTTAGTGTTTGTTTGGTGACCCGAGGTGAGAGTATTACTTATAAGTAGTTACTATTAAATAAAATTAATTAATAAGTATAATAAAAAAAATCTAAATTTGATAATCATATTAGATTAAAAAAAAATAAGCTGTTAAAAAGACATGGATTAGACAACATGTTCGTCCATGGACAAACATGGTGACTAGGATTTTTTTTTAGAGAAGCGGAACTTAGCAAAGAAGAAATAGTATAACTTGGGGAGAAAGATAGGTTAGCACTCCTCACAGCCTATGTCTGATTGTGGCAGGTTGTGATGAACAGAAACAATGGAATGGGTCAAACATGGTCGGCTCAGGATTATAAATTAGAATATAGCAAGTCAATTGTTCAACATCAAAGTCGACGGGTTTACTACCGTTGGACCCCACCAAAGACGGAAAAAAGGGCATTGCATATTTTCTCATCTGATAGGGCAGAAGACTTACGATTACATATATCAATCAATCTTGTCAACTGAGGTGAATTTTTATTAAAAAAATATTTTATTTATATTCGAATATTTTATTAATTCGTATTTAAGAATCATATTGTATAGAGTTTGCATCGCATATAAAACATGTATAAACGAATCGTGTGTATATTTTTTTTTATTGACTTCACTCATACTTGATTCATTTATTAATGTGTCGAATCAGATTCACTTATTTACGAAATAGTGGTTTAAAGAATATCTAAACCCTTTAATTTCATATCGTATTAACAGATCATGTCATATTTTAATATCTCTAACTACGATACCCAAAAATAATTGTTTTCGTACTGAGCTACTTACTATTTTCCATCTCGATGATCCCGCAGCTTTAGCATTCTATTTTGTTTATCTTACATAGCACCGAGCATAATCCTAATGCTTATTTATTAGTTTTTTCCATCAATTTTTTCCTTCCTTTATCTATGCAGTTTGATCTCATTCTATTAAGGAATCTATGTTTGTTCCGACCACCTTGAAAGAGTCAGTCATACATGGGCCTTCTTAGGCATTCCCCTATTCATATTGTGGTCTTTCAGAAATCGATACATGAAATTGGATTTAATTGTCAAAAAGTACATAAAAAATATTTTATAAAAAATTCCACTTAAGATATAGAAAGACTTGAATATCCTTTTATTGTAAATAAGTTTCATTATTATATAAATATACTAGTTATTACCCGTGTCTGAAGGTATGGAATAATAAAAAAAATGGTCAACAATAAACATATTTATATTCGTACTCAAAGAGTATGTTTGGGTAGTGGGATAAATGGGGTTAACACCATAAGAATAGCTAAATAAGGTAGTGGGTCCCATTTATCCTTTGTTTGGGAAGTATTTTTTGAGACTGGATAACAATCTCGGGTCAAGCCTTGACCTGGTTGCTACAGTTGCATTTAACCCCCATAGGTCGGTCTAAATTAACCCACCCCCCACATGGGTTACAAACTCAGGCAATGGGTTACCCCCCACCACAAACGTATTTGCCCCTGTCTATTTGTCCACCCACTCAGCCACTCATCCCTCTCTCTTTTCTCCTGTCAGCTGAGCTCATCCGAGGGTTCGCACAAAGGCGAAGACGATCGTGGCGTTGGGGAGGTCCTCCAATTTTCTGCATCTGTGGGTGAGAGCTTCTTCACAGAGTCGACGAAGAAAACGACATCGCTGGACAGAATGAAGAACACAGTTTCTTCTCGAGGTAAGTTTCTCATCGCTCTCTGTCTCTGGACAGAACGAAGAACACACACCGATAGACCATATCTGCTTTCGTTAACCCTCTGTTTGACGAACAGGTCTGGATCTGAGTTTGACAAACAAATTTAGATTTTTACTGATCTAGATCTTAACATATATGCGATGAACAGCAGTATTTCAAAATGTAGCTGTGAATTCTGATACATTATCCTAAATTTCAGTGGTTGGGTATGCATAGTATTTGTCTAGGATGTGGAATATGAAATAGCTTCCTATTTCCCCTACTTGTAGAATATAATGTGAATTTCATGATCTCTATTTTAACTTTAATTGTATGCTAGAAACATAGATATCAGATTTGGGTGCACTTCTGGAAGGAGGTGGTATTTAGAAAAATCTTTGTGAGAGATTAAGAAATTGTTCCCATGGTTCGTGTGGGTGCTTGCCATGTTTGATATTGCTTAATTGTGTTGTTGGTTTATAAGTTGATGATCATGTATTGATGATTCAGGAATGAAAAGGGTGAAACACTGAATGCATCTTACTACCATTCAGTGAACCCCGCGACCAGCACTGCTGTTGGAGTAGAGTTGACCCATAAACTTTGTACCCAGCAAGAACACCATCACAATTGGTACTCCGCATTCATTGGATCCTTTGACAACTGTGAAGGCACGGGTTAACAATTTTGGTAAGGCAAATGCTCTGATCCAGCATGAATTTTTTGCTGACTTGGGTCTTGTTTGTTATGCGAATTAGCATTAGTAAGTTATGCACTTGGAACAACTGAATTACACATTTGTGTAATCTATAGGGCTCACTGAATTACACATTTGTTTCCCAAACAAAGGTTAGGATTGGATATATTCCAATGTTAGGGTTTTAAAGTGGATGAGTAGGTTTGACTTGGATGGGTTAGGATATAAAAAAAGAAACCTATCATATCCAACCCCATTACCCAAACACTCCCAAAATCAAATCACAAATATAGAGGAGAGAAAAATGAATTTAAACACCAGTTGTAGTGGGGGTGAGCGACAGTGGTGGTGGTGGGAGACTGTGATGTTGTGATGGGTAGCGACGATTGTGGGGGTGGTGGCAGCCGTGGATGTTAACGATGATGGTGGTGGTGGATTTTGGGTGACGACGATGGTAGTGGCAGCCATGAGTGACGATAGTGGTGGTGGTGGGCGACGGTGATGGTAGTTGGCACTGGTGGTGGGGGGCGACGATAATGGTGGACGGTGACGATGGTGGTAGTGGGCAACAATGAGTACTTCTAGGGCGATAGTGTGATGAGTGGTGGCGAATGGCGGTAATGGTAGGTGTGGGTGATAGTGGGTGGTAGTAGTGCTGGTCGGTGATGGTGGTAGGTGTGGTAGGGTGAGTGATAATGGCTAACGGCGAGGATGGGCAACGACGAATGATGATGGGAAACAATGGTGGTGGTAGGGTGCTGACGATGGTAGTGGGATGATGGTGGTAGTGGTAATAAATATAACAACTAGTTATTACCCGTATCTGAAGGCACTATACAACAAACAAAAAAATCTTAAATAATTGTCAAAATTCAAAAGGATGGTATAAAAATGTTCATACAAATTCTTCTTTCAAAATGGCTTGAAGTATATCGATCATATTCTCCATATTAATGGAGCTATCATAAAAATATATAAAAACTCTCCAAAATAACACCATAGATATAAATGGTTCTGAAAAAATAAATAAATACTAACATAATCCATTGAAATTTATAATCTTTACGCAATAAATAAAATCTTGCTCATTTATAAAGACTCACAAATTTATCACTTTTACTATTACTCAATCTAATAGCACAACATAATTATAAACTCAACCGCCATATTTTTAATCCACATATCTCAATGTAATAAATACCTCAAGCAAAAAAAATATATTAATAGAACACAATTAAATTTACAATCTTTGAGCGATAAATAAAATCAACCAAATTTTGTTCATTTATAAAACTCATGAATTTATCACCACTATTACCATTCAACTCCAAATGATACAATATAATTATAAATTTAATCACTAAGTGTCCAATTCTCCACATATAAATATGCACAGAGACAAACCCACTCACATTTTGTTACCAACAAACCCTCCTAACCAATAACAATTTTTATTATAAATATAATAATTCAAGTTTTTAAGATAAAATAATAATAAAATAATATTTAATTAAAAAACAGGGTAAAATCATGGACATCCTCTGAGTTTTGGTAATATTATACAAACACCTTCTGACATTTTATAAGTAACAGGAAGACCCCCTGAGGTTTAAAGTTTATTACATGGAGATTACTTATGTCACTCTTTCGTCAATATTGCTAACCCAAATTGATAATTTTATCCCAAAAAAATTTATTATTTTTACAATTATCCTTCTCTAAATTTAGTTCCAAAAAAATTAAAAAATTAATAAAATTTGATTTAGTACCCAAAAAATTGATTAAATAAATTTCAAAATTAATTTGATAACAATAAAAATTAATTTGATATTAATTCTACAAAGTTGAATATAAATTGGACAAAATTAAATGTCAATTTTTGATAAAATTATATATTAATTTACAATCTAAGGTTCATTCGTGTTGAATATTATTTGATATTTATAGTCAATGTGCTATTTTTTATTCACATTAAGTGTTATTTACAAATTAAGAAGTAAGTGGTAAAATACATGTCGTCAGATATATAAAAACGTTGAATTAGTTTCATCAAATAAATAATTGCATAACATGTAGTTTTATTTTTATAGAGTAAATAATAACAAAAACAACACAAGAAAAACAAAAAAAAAATAATAGTATGAGAGAGAGAGAGAAAGTTATATGAGAGATAAGAGTCTTAGAATTGTAAAATGAATGAAAGTTCAATTAGAACCATCAGATCAAAATAATCTGAGCCACGAAAAGTTCAAGACAAACAATCTAGATACTTTATTATATAGATGATATGACGATGGTTGTGGGTGGTGGCGATGGACGACGGTGGTAGAAATCAGTGATGGGTGACGATAATGGGTGGTGGTGGTGGGGGCAATGGTGGTGGTGGTGGTGATGATGGTCGTCAGGGTGGCGGTGGTAGGGGTGATGGTAGGTGTTGGAACGAAAATCTCAAGAATCATTGATAGCGCGTATGTATCAAATATATATATATATATATATATATATATAAAACCCTACACGACGGAATTATGATTCACCTTCAAGATCACTCTGGATTGATCTCGTCTTAACACGAACGCAGAAATTGAAGACAGACATAGAAAGCAGCCCGCTAAACCTCACGATATTCTGTCGTATATCCCCCAACGCCAAAAATTCGGACGTAATGTGGGCTGTAAGGACCTCCGAACTTCTGTTCTCTCTCTCTCTCTCTCTCTCAACCTCTCTAAAAAAACGTGAGTAATGAATTGATGCTGATTTAGAGAGTCTAGATGTCTATATATAGGCTACGACAGAAACTTTAAGGAGAAATAAGGGTCGAACTACCAATGGGTCTAAGATTCCTATATTTAACCAAGAACAAACATCCTACAGTCCATTAATAATAAATTAGCCCACTAAAAACTTATTATTGATCTCCTGAGTCTTATCTCAAAATTATATTCGAGCTCCTTATTATTATATACTTAATAATCTCCCCTCGTTTAAGATTAAATATGTTCATCAGTTAAATAAATTACTGACAATTATATTTAATTGACTTCTTTTATTCTTTGAGACCTTACTACTCAACTTATTTGTCATGTCGGATAATTAAATTCATCTGCAGGGTTTGATATGGATAAAACTTATGAGCTTCCTGAAAAGGACATCATCAGCCCATTTAAATATCAGGATGTGATTTCCTTTAATAATTATTTTTCACCATACAAATAACATCGTCTCCAAATTCCTCGAACTTATTGACTCAATATGAATCTCACTCTTTGATGAATTAAAGCGACAATCATTATATGCACGTGACGATTAAATATCTCGAGATTAAGAGCATAAAAAATCATAATAATCATGAGTTA
Organism: Ilex aquifolium; assembly: GCA_951799425.1. Taxonomy (NCBI): domain Eukaryota; kingdom Viridiplantae; phylum Streptophyta; class Magnoliopsida; order Aquifoliales; family Aquifoliaceae; genus Ilex; species Ilex aquifolium. The sequence continues at coordinate 7,611,070 of OX637394.1, forward strand.
TTTTTTATCTTATTGAATCAGTAAAAGATAATAATCTCAACATGAGTCTATTCAATACACAAAGCGTACTAGCGCAATAATCTGAGACATCAAACAGTCTCATACAGTCAAGACAGACTATGCCAGAATATTACACTATAATCATACTAATGGTGTGTCCAATTCCATCTAGAATTGTGAACATATATTTATAGTATACAATGATCTGATAATCTAGTCTTCTGTGCATAAGCCGAACTTTATACACCAGATTATCTACAATATAAAATATAAGACACACATGCATATTATATATCAAATATAATGCAAACATTTTATCCATATAAATTCTCAATAAAATAAAAAAAATAAACTTCTATCAATTAATAAAACGAGTTTCACTACAAAAAAAAAAATTAAACTTTTAGTATACAACTCTATCAGTGGAGACAGTGGCAGTGATGGTAGGGTGACGACAGTGGTGGTGATGGTAGTGGGGCGGCAACGTTTATGGTGATAGTGGTGATGGTCGTGTGGTGGTGGTAGGAGTGATGGTGGGACAACCCGGTGGTGGTGATAAGGCAGTGCGGATGGCGGGGTGACAGTAGTGGTGGTGGCAGAGACGGTGGTGGGGGCTGTGGTGGTGGTTGTTGTGGCAGAGGTAGTGGTTGGGTTGCGGCGTCGGTAGTGGTGGTGGTAATGGTGATGATGGTGGGGCGGTTGTGGTGGTAGGGTGGTGGCAGCGGTGGTAGTGGTGATGTTGGTGGTGGGGCGGTGAGTGTGATGGTGGTGGTAACGGATGCGATAGTGGTGGTTGTTGTGGCAGAGATGGATGTGGCAATTGTGGTTGTGGTGATGGTGATAGTGGTAAGAGATGGTAGTGGTGATGGTAGTGTAGCGATGGGGGTGGTGGTGGGGAGGTTCTAAACTCTATTTTTTTTAAAGTACTTATGAGAAGTTATAAGTTATAGAAGCACTTTTAAAAAGTCACCTCAAACACACTCTTAGAGACTTATTTTTCCTATTAAATTTGAGGTGTTAATATTAGCCGTCGGATTAACTTTAAAGTAAAATTTAAAGAGATCTCAATCGTGAAAAATAAAAGTCATTTTGTTTATCTTTTGAGATTTGAATTTTATTATACTTAATTATATATATATGAGTTGTGAAACCCGCTATTTATAATTATATCTATTAAGTTATCTAAATTTTGACTTTTAATATAAAACAACTCATTTATTAAGTTATCGTCGCAAAAAACGATTTTTGTTGTAGTGTCAGATGAAGAAATAGACTTCATCGTTGAATTCCCCTCATGAAAACGAGTCCGACTAGTATAATATTGACTATGTTTAGTACCGAGGACAAATTAGCTTAAGTTAAAATAATTAAACAAAATTAAATAAAAAAAAATTGATGATGAATAGCACAGTCATGGCAGTTTGCCATGACTATTTACCTGACATTGGTTATGTAGGAAGGAAAGAAAACATTTTTTTCTGCCATTGCCGCCCATGATCCTTTGACTGAAGCCACTCTTCTTAGTGTATAAATACGGGCAAAACCAATGAAAGAAGGGGGAGAAAAAAAAAATCTGCCAGCCTTGGTCTTGAACGATAAACAAAAGAGAGAGAGACAGACAGAGAAACAGAGAGATGAAGGGAGGTCATCCACCATTGTTGAGGTGCTAAAGTTTTTGGGACGATCAATCTAAGTAAAAAGGTAGGATTAGAACTATCTTGTTGTCTTCCTTGATCTATTCATTGTAGAGTATATGTATATATATATATATATGAAACATGTGGGTTTATGCATGATGGAATTATACATATTTTGGTGTATATGTGGGTATGTTTATATACTTATTTGGATGTGTAGGTCTCTCAAATGAGTTTTGTATCTCCTAAAGAAATTAACAAAAATAATTGTAAGATATGAAATTAGGTAGAAGAAGATGAAAAAAAAAAATAAAGAAGAAGAAGAAGAGCACTGGGCGTAGATGGAAGAAGATGAGATGATGGCTTAAATTCAGAAACTACCCCTTTAAGTTTTAGCTACAACATATACCTACTTATTGAAATTATAAAATTAAGTCCAAAGTTTTGTTAAGTTACAAAAAGCCCCCTTTTGTGTCTCATGAGTAACAGATAAGTACTTGTCGAAATTACACAATGACCCCAGAAGATCATAAAATATTACTAAAACACTAAATCAGTATTTTAATAGTTAGGAAATGTTTCTGAAATTGTATATTGACCCCGAATAGTTATGAGATTGTTTTAGAGATTATAAAATTACACCATATTGCTAGATCATGTGTTTAGAAATTATCTAAAGAACCCGAAAGTTTCTAAAAACTCAAAATATAGAGGCTATCATAAATTATTAGCTCTTTAGGAGTGTATATATTTATATACAACACTCATGGTTATGAAACGTATATATATTGGTTGTAAAAGTAAGGATGTAATTCTAGTCAACATTAACAACCACTAAATTATGGTGATATACATGAGATATGTTGACATACAAAGGATGGTAAATGATGACATGTTCACAATGGTGGTAATTACACTAAGGTTGAAATAGTACATACTCTTATATGTATTAATGTATCGGGATGGTATTGAAATGCTTATTTCTAACTACATCATGAGTATACTAAATGGTAATTCGATGGAAGGTACATCACACGTGATAATCTTGGTTAGTATACATAATCGATGATGTGATACACAAAATGATAATGTTTGAAACAATATGGGAAAAGTAAGTAGGGATCGCTCCTCCCTTGGGTGAAAGACCCATAATAAGTCTTGATCAAGCATAACATCCGTCGTGGTGCGGCATTATTCGTGCCCTGATTAAAAGCATCTAAGGACGAGGGGGTGGGGTACACCCGAGGTTAGAGCTCTCGAAGGGACCCGGTGTTCCCTAAGAGTTCGTGCATTACAAACGATGTACTGGTGTAACTAACTATAGACTAAGATTGAAAGTCTAGTGTGACCCATGATACGGATAGGTATTGTTGGGTACATGTTAAATCGAACGATTTATACTTGTTGGTATGTCATATGTTTTGCTTTAAGCATGTTATGAGCTTAATATTGCTATGTTTACTTGTCATGAATATTATTTGAGAATTTCGTGTATACCTATGTCATATGAGATGAGATTAACACTCGATAGTTGTTTTCCTACTAGGCTTTGGCTCACTCTAATATTTTTCAGGGACTAGACTAAGAGATGACGGGGGTTTCTTCTCAGAGCTATCTTGAACATCTGTGCTCGGTTGGATTTTGAGATATTATATTTCATGTAACGCTGGAGAAAATTTTAGATTTGTGACTTGTGTTTTGTTGCTTTGGTGTGTTTTCAAAACCGATGGGATGTAATAGTGTCGATTAGGGACGATTTTCGGATGAATGTATAATTTGGGTACTTAGACTATGATATTAAATGAATGCCCAAATTACAAATCCTTTGTACCTAAGTTACTTGAAAGTACGTTAGATGCTCTGATTGTCTAGTCTAAACCGAAATACATGAACTATTCAATTCATTTGATGAATTGTGTCTATTTGTCACATAAATCACATAAAACATACTAAATCACCCCCGAAAAACTGGAGCGTCACATGAGTTCTAATAAAACAAAAACCTAAAATTTAGGAAAATTAAAACTCATAATAAATCCTCGAATAATATTACACTGATCAAATTAAGGGACCAAATGACTTGGCGACTGATATGTCAAAGATGATTAGGCAAAATTCAATTTTGACTTAAATTAGAAATTTTCTCCCATAATCTAAGCTATAAATCTAGGAGACGGAGCAACTTGGTAACAACTCGCACCAAGACAAAGAAAACCGGGGGGAGAGAGAGAGAGAGAGCTATTTCACACAATGGCATCGCCATCTTCCCTGCAATTGACGACTTAAACCAAAGGAGGAGAGAGATAGTTGCTTCACACTGTGTCTATAATTTATTTGACAATAGGATTCACCTTCTATAGTTTATTTGACAATAATAGATTAAGTGATTTCAGATCATAGGACTCAAATAAGCATTTCATCATATAGATTGAATACATTCATGACTTATTCATAAATAGTTTCATGTTATTAGTTATCATTTTCTTGGAGCCTGGTTGAGATACATCAATTCCATAAAATTGAACGACTTTTCAAATTACTACTTAATAAGAATAAAAAAAGAGGTTCAAAAAAGATGATGCTTAAATCAACATTGACGATTTATTGATCTTTTCTTCTGCGTTTTTCTGCAGTTTGTTGTCGAAGTGGGGAAGACGACCATTTAACTTGTTTTGGTATTTGCTGATCTTTCTCCTTGATTTGGCAGTATCTCTCCCAAATTTATGGCTTAGATTATGGGGTATAAAATTTCTAATTTACTTCAAAACTGAATTTTGCCTAATCAGTTTTGACATGTCAGCCACCATGTCATTTGGTTTTTTTATTTGATCAATGTAACATTACTCTAAATCCTCTCCATTTTTTTAGGGACGTGTTTTAAAGTTTTTGGAAAATTTTAAAATTTGACAACTAAAATTAGGGAATTTTAATTATCTTATCTTAGAAAGTACGAAAATTAAAAAAATTTGATTTTACGAAATCACACTATGAAGCCTAGTTTCTATTTTTGCTACACTGTATTGATACACTTTAAATTTGTGTAAATTTTAAATCCTAGTTTCTATTACTCATACATTGTTTTGCTACACTGTATTGATACACTTTAAATTTTTGTAAATATACCATAATCATATAATTCTTGAATATTTTTTTTATTGGTGATTGTAGTTGATTTTTTGTTGGGGTAAATCATATGTATTTGATATTATGATTGTGGATGTACAAAAATTAGACATTTAATTTCATAAACCCTTTAGTGTCACAATGTATTGAGACACTTTAAAATTATAACTTTAGATGAATTCAAATTATAAAATAATTTTATATATACCATGTAATTTTGAATTGAACAAATTCATAGCATTTGTTAGTCCCGAATAAACTACAACGAAAATAACATACAGAAGAAGAAAAAAAATAGTAATTTAGGATTCAAACAACAACCATTATTGTAATGTTTAGTATTCAAAAACAAAACTTTAAAAAAAATTCATAAAACCAAAAAATATTAAAATTAACAAATAATCATTTGAAAGATGAAAAGTTAACCAAAAAAGTGACCACTCAACACAAAGTAGAAACGAATACGAAAATTGTAAAAGAAAACATAAGTTCAACCTGATAATATATGAACGTTGTAAAAGAAGAAAGACAATATGTTTGAGCTTTTTCGTGTTTGTCGGAGAATAATAAGAATGACGAGTTTAAGTTTTTTCGAACGTTAATGACTGATAATTTGGAGGAGAAGAAGAAATATGTTTACTAACAATGAAAATGAAAAAAAAAATTAAAATTCAAAATGACAGAGATATACACAATCAACGTTATATGTAAATCTTGTGATTATATAATTCTTCCATTATATTAGAAAATCTTTAATACAATAAAACAAAATCAAAAATCTAATTAACTGCTAAAAGAAATATACATGATTTAAGGGAGGACAAATATGTCAAAAGAAAATCACAAAAAGTCAAATTATGTACTTGGACATAATTAAGTTCTAAAAATATGGACTTAATGACCTAATATTAAGAGGTATATACTTTTTAACAAATAACTATAATTTCGTATACCTCTTTACAATTTTCCCTTCCCATTAACTTAAGAATTGCTTTAGGGATAGCAGTCTGAACCTTCGGGCCTTGGTCCTTCATCATTTGTCGTGGGCCTTAGGCCGAAACTCAGCCAATCATTTGGGTAAGCTAGCAAGTACAAACATGCTCAATGGCCAAGCTGTGACAAATTTCAGATGATTGTTCTCAAGAACATATTAAACACACTCGTTCTCCTATAAAAAAATTTTTAATCCGTGATAGTCAACTTGGTCATTCTTATGAACTCTTTGTCACTAATTTCTATGTGTTTACATTAAAAGTTTACATTTATCTACACTAGTTGATACACATGTGCATTATATATGGACCATTTCAGGATTCTTCTAGAACCATCAATTGTCAAACTTATATCATTGTATTTTTTTTTTTTGGTTTCCCAAGGTATCCCCAGGCTTTGTCCAGGACTAATCCTCCGAGGTACGGTCGGGCGTCGAAGCGGGGACCTCTCCCAAGAAGGTGTGTTGCATCCTATATCATTGTATTGAGAGCAATCAAGAATCCTGTCACATTTTTCATATGTGTTGTTAAGTAAATGATAGCCGACTGTTAAGTAGATGATAGATAGAGATGAAGGGGTGCATTTCCAGTAATAAAAAACAGAGAGAGAGAGAGAGAAAGATGAAGGAGTGCGTTTTTAATAGCATCATCTACTGAGATTTAGTTAACTATAGTGAATTATGTTCAATGCTAAATAAAATTAGATGTTTTATCCAAACAAAATCAAATGTAATACACTACTAAATATGATAATCTTCTAAAGAGGAAAATAGCATAAAAAGAAATTTTGTTAACTCCAGAAAAAAAAAAAAAGGGAATAACTTAACCTGAGATTCATTATGGCAATGCCTGTATGCGAATATCACATCAGAACAAGGTGCTCTGATCTTGCATCTTATTTTGTAATGTGAGCACCTAAAAATTCATAATATACCAAATTAAAAGAAATCCAATTCTAAGAAACTTGAATTCGAAAGTTAAAACACATAGGAATAAAAAAAGGAAATGGTTCATAATCAAACTACGTAGTTATGATGAGATAGATACCCGAAATATCTAGATCCTCTCTCCATCAGAGATTCGTCCATGGCTGAATCTAAGACCATCTGGTTCTCGAAGCCATTTTCCATTCTCTTTGAATAAAATTTCAACAAACAATCAAATGATCTTTATTTAAAAAATCAACTAAAATTAATTCACAACACATAATTAAAAAGTAAATCAGCCATGTACTCCAAATAGATACCATAAACAAAGTTGGATTTCTAATATATGGATATAAGAAAGAGAAAATTTGGAAAATAAGTAAAGAATCAAACCCCATTAAATATACATTGAGAAAGGTGAAGGGATGTTGCATTATTATTGTGGAGGGATTAAAATGACATAATCATGTTGTTGGCAATTAAGTAGGGTAATTAATCTAGCAATTGATGTATTTATTATTATTCAATCATTTGAATACTTATTGCAGAATTTATAGAGTTTAACAATTTGAACAACTAAACTTGATTTTAGATTATCATTAAAAAAAAGATTAAACATCAATAAAAGATAAGAATGTAATAATTTCTTTATTGGAAGGTGCAATTGGGAAAAAAATATTTTTCAAGTATAGTGACATTTTAAAGTAGTGTAGATATAGATATGTAATTAAATATACCTATATTTGTGATGGACCCACCTCTTTTGCTTTCCGACAAAAATATTTTTCTAAAACATGCAACTCTACAACAAGAAGTTATTTTATACATCAGTGATTAAACAAAATGATTTATTTATATGTTTTTCTGGCATTTTCCTTCTTATTCCTTTTTTTTTAATTGGAAAAAAACACATAGTGGGCCGATTGCAAAATGGGCCTGAAATGGGCTGAGCATTGACAGGTTGCCTAGTGGAATGTAGCGGCAGACGGTATCATCTGCACGATTGGTCTTCCTCTTGGGCTTTGGAATTCCAAAGTTCCGGTCCATTAAGAAGAGATCCCCCAAAACCCTCGTTCAGGTTTCCAGAGAGGGGGAGAGCGAGAGAGAGAGAGAGAGAGAAGAGAGAGACGCAGAGTAAAGTTAGGTATTGTCCTTCATTAGTGATTGAATTACGTTTGTGAACATAATTATTTGATATAGGCTTCTTTTTGATGCATTTTCTTCTTTGCTGTACTTTGTGTTTGTTCGTGATTTGAGAAAACTGATTGCGTATTTGATGTTGTGTTACTGATTTTAGGAGAAATGAGACTTATCAAGGGCATTTTATGGTCTGCTAATGTTGGCCTGTCTCGCCGATTTCAGCGACCTACGATGGTCAGGACCTTTTCTACAAGTCCATCTTCAGGTACTTTCTTTTCTTACACACACACACACAGAGCAAAGCACCATTGAATTGTGTTCATCTCGGCTTTCATACTTGTAGCGTTGCTGTTGTAATCGGTAAATTATTTGTTACGTTCTATTGTTTGATATGCGTTTGCCTTAAATTTATGAATTGAAGGCCTTGCCCTAGTTTAATTTTTTCCACTATGTTCAGTTAGAAGTAGTGTCTTCTAGGTAAGAATCTGGGTATCTTTCTTTATATCTTCTGTTTGTGGCGTTGGTGTAGTTTTTTTTTTTAAACGGTTATTCCACTGTTCTTGGCAGAAAGTTTGCAGTCATAGACATTTATGTGGAAAGAGATCTCCTAAAGAAAATAAAATTTCACGTCTGAGATTACCTTGTAATAGTGCAACTGGGATGGAGAAAGATTTGTGATATATAGGCTTGTTATGTAATTTTGTTTCTTTCTTTGTTCTTTTTATCCACACAGGGAAATTCAAATTCATTTATACATTAACTTACTTTTTTGTCAACTTCACTAATCCTATTGAATAAAAACCCAAATAGGGGCGTGTAGTTAAAAATTTTCTTTTTCTTTTTTACTACCCAATCCTGGTTTTCTTTGCTTTTCCCTTGTTCTTGTGGAGCTGTTGACTTGCACTATGGCTCAGCTTCAAGTTTGCCTTATGTTGATCTAAGAAACACAGACATGGATACAACACGATACAGACACAACATTTATAAAAAAAAGTAGGAACGGACACGTTGGGGATACATTACAAAATTTATTTTTATATATACCATTATATAATTTATCGCAAATATAGTGATAATAATATACAATTCATAAAAGATTCAGTATTTTATGATAAGTAAATCTTATGTGTAGTCATCTGGGTAAATTTTTAGATTAAAGCATCATCATAACAGTTAATAATTATCAATTTTTTTTTTGTAGATAATGTGTACCTAATATATAATTTAAATAATTGTTCTCATTTTCTCAATTTCTCTCTTTTTAAATTTTTATGCATCTTTTGTTTTTATTAGTATATTTGGAATACAATTTTAACATGTCTAGTATTATTAATAATTATATGTTCTCAAAATTTTAAATTTTGTTAATCACATTTCAATACATGTTTATTATTTAGTAGTAGACACGTTCTAAAGAAGTGTTGGACATGTTACCAAAGAAGTGTCGGACGCGTTCCGAAATTAAAAATTTTTCATTTTATTATGGACACGGATAAAAGAGTATTAGACACGTATCCAAGAGTGTCCGAAAAATGTCGGTATCCGACACGGATATGTCACCTTCTCGAGATTGTCTGTGCATAGCTGTTGATTGTTGCACTTTCTTCTTGCATGATGTCTCTCATGCATACAAATTTTTGTTTTAGACCATCTTCAAATCGGTGGGAAGATCTATTTTGTTATGTGACCACTCTGCCATTACTTCTGAAACTACAGAATTTTTCACATGCTTCTGATTACATTATATGAGAATTTTCACTCTTTCTTGTTAGGATGATTGTGTGTCTGTAGTTTTACCTTTATTCCTCTTTTTTTGTTTAGTTCACCGTGCAACCTCTTATAACTTCTTGAGATTTCCAGTTCTATGCATTGATTACATAATCAATCCCATGTTTCTACCACTTCAGATGGTCTTGGAGACAGTGTGCGTCTATTCAAAGGGGGCCTTGCTTCCTTCCTTCAACTTGAAATTACATCCATGTTGATCCCTATGGCCTCTAGCCTTGTTGTCAGTATCACAATCCTTCAATAGTGATTCGGATACCTATAGCAGCCACATAAATGCATTTCCACAGCCAAAAAAAAAAAGAAAGAAGAAAAAAGCTGCATGCATGAGTTTGACTGGTTTTTATGTGATTTCACGTTGATAATTCTACGTGACACCTTCAGGTCCGCAGTTTTCATTTAATTTGTTAGAGGTTGCATCATGCATGGCAATTCTAGGTTCTAGTCAAATAGATTGTGTGTTTATGAGCTCCTCTTGATATGGCCTCCTATGGAACTCCATTATTCCATATTTGATTTTCTTGTATCTGCACAGATACTGGTGACAACCAAAGCACTAATTCATCTGAATCTGCTGATGACTTTGAGCGACGGATTTTTGGTGACATTAACGGGGGTGGTTCAAATTCTAGTTCCTTTTATCAGAAGCTTGATAGGGTTGAAAAAGCGCATGACAGATCCGGTTTGGGTTCTAAATTCAATTTTGTAAACAGATCTGAGTTTATGGATGGTCTAGATGAGAGCTTCAGTACATTGTCAGATGGGATGGATGGGAAGTTGAAAAAAGCAGCTACATACTTTGAGTATGATGTTGATGAGATAGATAAAAATGACTATGCTTTCAGACCAGATATAACTTTTAGGGGTGCGATGACCTACGACACTAAGGTATGAATTGTGAATTAGGGTTGCTAAGGTATTTGTTTTAATTAGTTGCAATTTCAGAATGATACGTGTTTACAATTCTGTTTGATACTGATACCTCACTTTCAAGATTTGATTTTGAGGTTTTCCATGGTTTATACATACGATGATGATATTGCTCCTCCATTTATCCTGGCAAGGGAAGTTACAGACTTTGCTCTTAATTAATGGCAGCCTTCCTCTGTTTAAAGTGGCACTGGAGAAAGATTTAATTATTTATGGATTTTTTTATTGAGTTGGGGTGGGCACAGGCTGTTTTCGAGCTTCGTTGATAGTGAATAAGTATCGCCTGAAATGTGATCACAACCAAATTGTTGTAAGCTGCATCAGATTTCACCCAAATAGTCTGTTAGGAGGAGGAAACTGTACTGTCAACAGGCCATTTTGGTTTATTATACCTATGTTGTTGCTAGCGTTTTTGAAACAAAGCTCTTGAGGTCAAATGGATAATGTATTATACACACACAGGTAAGCACATTGCACATTATAGGACGAAGCTTCCTAAGTCCAGGTTGTGCTCTGCAACATTTCTTCTGTTTCCACATCCAAAATGAAATACATGTTACTCTGAAATTTTCATTATGACCCGATGCTCTCTATTTTTTTCTGTGATTTTATTTTTTGTTCTCCATCACTTTGTGTATGTGATACTGTTATATTATTCTCAGCTAAGTAAAATTCTACACAGGATCTTGATCTTACTAAGCCAGGTGTACGTAAACCTTTCAAAAGGCCTGAATTTGAAGTAACAACCGAGGAAGTTCTGAGAAAAGCTGATTTCAGGGTGCGTATATTTGGATTTGGCAGGTTAATAATTGTATCCCTAATTTTTGGTGAGCATCAGCCCAATTATGTTCTCTGAATGTAATAGTGTAGTTGAGGACACTTTTGGTCATTTTGCATATGATCTGAACAAAAGAGGATTAATAAGCAGTCGTAATTTTCTTTTATACGGTATTTACCACCTTCATTGATCCAGATTCAAGATTGTTTGTTCAGTGATGGATCACAATTTACAATACACATAGTACATCAGTGATGTGATCTTGGTTCCAACTAGTATCTTTTTTTTAGCTGCCCATATTAGTCTAAATTGAGTTGGTCCTGCTATGTATGGCCGGGACCAGTGCGGTTTAAAGGCAGCCTCCCCTGTTGATATGTCGAACAGGTTGATCATTGAGTTGTCGGCTGACCGCACTTCATTGCCTCATGGTTTCGAAAACGATGACCATTCATTCACTTTTTTTCTCTTTATCCTTGAACTGATCTTGTTTCCATTTAGTTTGATTAGTTTGATCAGTCAGTAAAAACTTTATTTTTCTCCTTTCCCGCCTGCCTCCACTATATTTTGTCCGAGAAACATTTCACCATAGTTTAGGAATCTTATTTCTGGTCCAACAAGTCGCTGTTGCAATTTGTCTCTGTATGCCTTCTGTTCACGCAAGGTTATCATGCCCACCTCATAAGACAAGTTAATTCATACTTGTGCATGATTATATATTCAGATGTTTGCCTCACTTGACTAACTTCTGCAAATGCTCTGCTCAGAATGTGAGATTCCTTGCCAACTTTTTAACAGAAGCTGGAATCATAATTAAGAGGAGCAAGGTAACCAAAAGGATATGCAATAAACAGACTTCAATTGAGTCCATAATGATTGTGACCTCATTTTTTATCGTTGTTTTCCTTGTTTCGTTCTGTAGACCAAAATTAGTGCCAAGGCGCAGAGGAAAGTTGCTAGAGAGATCAAGACAGCCCGAGCTTTTGGTCTAATGCCTTTCACCACCATGGGAACAAAACAATTTATTTTTGGCAAAACTATGGAGGATCTTGATGAGGATTATGAATATGACACCTTTGATTCTCGGAATTTTATTGATGCAGAACCAAGTCGAGCCCGTGTTGAATCCTAGGGATTCATGTCCTCTTCGGGAGTAATTTTTTGTTGCCATGATCTATGGAATTTGGTATGTAAGATTAACGCTAAATATGTGCAAACTATCATTCCAGCACAATTCGTTCCTTTGGCTCAATGTTATTGGCATGTACCCTTTTTTATGTGCAGTGAAAATCATGCCGGCTTAACTGTGTGGTGGTCAGGTTTGTAGGACCGTGATACTCCTGCCTCTTTTGCAACGTCTATCATTCCACTTGCATGAGCCCACAAAGAATTTGAGGTTTTCCAAGGAATGCCCGAGTGGTGCCCTGCCTGCTGGGGTTGACCAACCCTCCATTCTGTCACAGGTGTACCCTTACTGTGTAACCAATGCTGTGACTAGGGATGATACCATCCATCATTAAGGCTACATTTTTTGTGTGCTATCAGATATCTGAGTATAGTGCCTAATTTTATTTATCCGGCTGTTTGAATCTTAGGATGGTTAAGCCTTAAATTAAAGGCTAGGTTCAAACGGGGAAAGACCTGCTGTGGATACCTAGGAACCCAAAGGCAAAGTAGGACATAGTAATTCGAAAGTAACAAAACGCATTGGGGAGTTGAAAATAAGCAGGTACGTTCCTAAAAAAGTCAAACTTCTTTGTTTGTAGATGGGAAAAGGTCCTCTACGGGGAAGATATGCTGCGATAAAAAAGTTTATGATGAATAAATTTTTCATGTCTTAGACTATAAAGGAGTTACCCAATTTTAAACTTAGTATGTCTAAATTTATAATTGATTCATATCTTTACTAGACTATCTCATATCTTGGTTGTTTTCATGCAAACAAGGTTTGAACTCGCGTTTTTTAGTGTAAAAATAAATTTTGAAAACAAACAGGCCAACCCTGTGTGAGTCTCAAAAGAGAACCAGGGCCATTAATGATTCCCAAAATTGAATCTCCAAAGGTAGTGCGAGATTTGATTACATTGGAGAACAACAAATGATTACAGTTTCTGGTAAGACTAGCACTAAAGGATTATTGTCAATTTTCACTCAAATAACAAATGTGGAGGAAACTTCATTGCTCTGGACAGCAACGAATCTGATGATCTTCCAGTTCGAGTGTCAGCGCCGTGGCATACCACCTGAGTCCAGACATGGCACTCATGCCCCAACATACGCTCCTGCAATTGGAGAGTTGGGGTTTGATCTTCCCACAAATTGGTCTCTCTACCTTTTTTTTTTTTCTTTTTTTACAGGGTGTTTAGGTTTGTGTTGACTACTTCTTCAAGTTTAGCAGCTGATCATAGTGACTTCAATTGAGTTAGAGCATGTTCTCAGGAACAATAGTGGCTAGCCCTTAAGAAAGAATTGAATCTAATGCTCCGTTTGGTAGGAATGATGAAAAGTAGAAATGATGAAAAGTAGGAGGGATACACTTTCTATCCTTCAAGGAAGGAAAGTAGGGATGATACACTTTCCTTTCTTTGTGTTTGATTGGATGGATGAAAAATAAAAATGATTAATTTTTTTTTTTTTTTTTTTGGGCTGGCTAAGATTAGGGGTGACAATTAGGGGTGTTCACCATACCCTACAGGTAGGAAATATTCTCTTCCGTCTTTCTACCCGATACTTTGCGGAAGAATTTTTTCTTGGCCTACTCTACCCGACAGGTGTGGTATTCCTACCCGACTTCTTACCCGATTAATCGGGTAGGAAGTCGGGTAGGAAATCGGGTAAACACTTCTGTAACTATTAATTTTTGAATCATTTTAACAATTTAATTAAATAATATACACCAATTTAACAACACAATAAATCAATAATACTAAAATCTAAAACAACTACAACAACAATTATAATAAAACACAAGAAAATATGAACATCAATCCACCATAATTGTTACACAAATATAATAACAATTAATTTAAGTTTAAACCATATGAAATACATTAAAATCATATTAATTAATTAATGCGGGTAGGGTAGGGTAGGAATGCGAAAATGGATAGCTCTTCCGTATTCCTACCCGATTTAATCGGAAGACTAAAAACTCTTCCGCATTCCTATCCGATTTTTGTGGCTAACCGTAGGGTAGGGTCGGGTAGGGTAGGAACTTGCGGCTAGTTGGAAATTTGAACACCCCTAGTGACAATCGAGTCATTTTGTGTCAGATTCGTATTGAGTTATTACGGGTTTGTGTCGAATATTAGTCAAACTTAACTCAACTTATTTAACTAATTGTGTCGTGTTGAGTTGCGAGTTGATCTGTTTTTTATTTTTTATTTTTATTATTTTTTTATTTTTAAAATTTTTATTTTTAAAATTTTTATTTTTAAAATTTTTATTTTAAAATTTTTAATTTTTATTTTTTTACAAAATATATATATAAATACATATTTTATCATTGTATTTTTATATGAAATTAATATATATATTAAAATATATATAAACAAATAAGATATATCTCAACACAAATAATTAACTTTCCATCCACTTTCCTTCCGATTTTGGAGGGATTGATTTTGGTGAGTTGGAAGGAAAGTTAATCCATCCACTTTTCCATCCCTCCTATTTTCCTTCTTTACCAAACATAATGTTTTATCTATCCATCTCACTTTCCATCATTCCAACTTTCCATCCTTCCATTTTTCTATCGTACCAAATGAAACATAAGACAATTAGGTTATTAAAAGTCCAACCACTAGACTAACCCTAAGAGTTGATGGTCTCTCTACTTCAATAGCACTGGTGGAACATAATATTTTTATATTTTAGATTTATTACCATTTTTTTTTTACAATGGAAACTCGTCACACTTTGTGTCCTTTAGACTAATTTATATAATAAAATATAATTCAATTTAAATTTCAAAATATAAATAAAATAATTTTTTGCTTTTCGCAATGAAGATTTTTTAAATTTTACATTAAAATTTTTCCGACAGCTAATATTAACACCCAAAATTTAATAGGAAAAATAGACCCCTAAGATTGTATTTGGGGTGATTTTTTAAAAATGCTTCTAAAACTTATAATTTCTTATAAGTATTTATAAAAAAAATAGTGTTTAGAACCCCCCCTCCACCACCACCGCCGTCGTCGCCATACCTATTGCCCCCACACCACCACCACCACCACCACACCCATCACCCCCACCCCCACCACTACCACCACCAACACCGCTGCAGCCACCCTACAACCATCGCTATTACCCTCACTATCCCCACTACCATCACCCCCATCACTATTATCACCACCACTACCACCATTGTCGTCACCTTACCACCACCGCTAATGTCTCGCCATCACTCCTACCACTATCAGCCCCAGCCCCAGCCCCAGCCTTACCCCCACGACCATCATCAGTATCACCACCACCACCACCATTATTATCATCACCACCACCCCCACCATTATTATCATCACTGCCACTACTCCACCACCACCCTCACCCCACAACCACTGCCACCCCCACCACCTATTGCTACAACCGCCGTCCACCGTCACCACCCACCACTATCTTCATCTCATTCTTATATTTATTATCATTACCACCATCATCCCACTACCACTGTCACCCACCATCAACACCCACCACTACCATTGTTGCCTACCTCCACTCGTTGTCGCACACCATCGCCGCCAGCCACTATCACCCACCACTGCCACTACCCACTACCCACTACCCACTATCATCAACACCCCCCCCCTCAATCACACATATCACCACCGCCATTTGTCACCACCTATCACCCTATCGCCCAGAAACACTCGTCATAACCTATCACCACAACCCACCACCGCCGCCACCATCATCGTCGCCCCACCACCACCTACACCTATTATTACCACCGTCATCACTCATGGCTGCCATTAACACCATTATCACCTAAAACCCACCACCACCATCACTCTTGCCACCCACCACAATCATCACCGTCTCCCACCACCATTGCCGCCGACCATTACTACCACCTCTCACCCCACTACAATCGGTGCTTAAATTCATTTATCTCTCATCTATATTTGTGATTTAATTTTGGGTGTGAATATAAATATGTTTATTATTAATCATTTTTTTTATTACTCCGTGCCTTCAAATACAAACAATAATTAATAATTATATATAATGTATACTCTAGATGCACACAATCACCAACAAAACACGCACTTCTGATTATCAACACTATCTTGAGAGAATAGAACTTTGATAGCATCAATGTTTCTCCATTGAAATTGAGATACGAATTCTCAGATTCTCAAATGGGTCCTACTTATCTAATCAGATCATGGAGCATTAGCAAAAATATTACCTGTAGCGCCATAATGACGTGATCCTATATTTCGACATTTGTCCTGGGAAATTCATAGACATTGACAAAGTAAAGGATCAGAGTTGGTGGGCTGTCACGGTTTGCTCGGTAAAATGATTGTCTGTCTGATTCGGGAATTCAAACATATTGGGTAGAAGTGATGCATTAACAGTTTCTAATCTCAAATAGAGACAAGTCTTTCAAACTCAACCGAGTCAACCCACAAGAATAATTAATGAAAATGCGAGGTTTCAAGGAAAATCACTGAGCTTCCATTAACACGCAACTATAGATATTACAGTCTAAATGCATTTATGCAACAATGAAATTAGGTAACATCATCACTATCATCATGAACTTAGATTAAATATTAAAGTGGTTCTCTCACCAATATATAATGAATTATTGAATTGATAAAATTCGAGATGATTTAGAATTAGAGAGGAAGAAAATCCGAACCCAAAATTCATTTTGGTTGCACAATAATTGCCTTACCTAAGCAAGCCATAATGTAGTTGGTAGACCTGCAACAAAAGATATTTGTCAAGATTCACACCCACCTCAACACTAGATTCCCTCAATTCTCTCAATAAAATTTACTCATGGATCATTGAAGTCCTTCTTTTAAACACTACCCAAAAAAGAGAATAAAAGTTTTCTGCTTCAAAGTATTCTTCACTCAAGGAAGAGAGAGAGAGAGAGAGACAGAAAGGGGGGAGGGGTGATTTTAAATGATGACATGATACATTTTTGTCATGTGAAACTGTGATGGAGAGAAGCTGTTTGGTGGGCTTGGGACCCAAGGAATATATGATATATATCAGGCAGTATATGGCATATAAACTATTCACAAAACAGTGACCAAATTTTAAGATTAAATTAAAAGCTCAAAGGATATGATAGCTGACTTGGGCTTCTTTATTTGGTGTCATGTTCTGTTCACAAAAAGTTCACTCTAGAATGATTACTAACACACACATTCCATAATTTCCAAGAACTTAAAGATCAGACTTGGGTGTAAAGCTTTTTTGTCTCTGCATCAACCCATCTCTACCTTCAAGGGACCGCACCCGCCCAAACTTGCCAGTTTCTTTCACCTCACTCTCTTTCATATCAATCCAGCTCTCTCTCTCTCTCTCTCTCTCAATGCACAACTACATAACAGACACTTTCCAAGCCCCACAATCCCAACCAGTCACATGAAAACACCACTCTCCTCCACCACCATCACCATCACCTTCATTATCATTATCATCATCAGCACTACCATCTCTCCACCACAACCTGTCACCAGCCTCGGCTCAAGCTCCACCATTGCTATTAGCTACAGCTCAAACTCTGCCACCACTGTCTGCGGCATCATTGCCGGTGAATCCACGAAGAGAATTCAATGCTACAAACAGGGCCAAATCGTTTCAATCCAACCCAACATCTCTTACGAGTCCATCTCAGGTGGCCACGGCTTCTTCTGCGGCCTACGCTCCGGCGGCTTCAGTCTTCTCTGCTGGAACACCACAAATTTTCATGTCAAAAGGATTTATTACAGTTCTACCCATCGGTTAACTGATTTAACGGTTGGGAACTCTCAGATATGTGCAACTCAAGCCAACAGTGGTGTGGCCTTTTGCTGGAGGTTCGTGTCGCCGGAAGTGGCATGGAGTTTCCTTACAATCACCTCAGGTGGAGGGTTCTCTTGTGGGATACTGGAGAAAAACAATACAATCAGGTGTTGGGGTGGTAGTGAAATTGAAAATGTAATTCAAAACCAGTTTGGCAATGCCACTATGTTGAGCTTGGTAGCTGGTGAGTCCCATGCTTGTGGAGTGACAAAGAATGGAACTTTGATTTGTAAAGGCCGCAATGTTGCTGGTCAGCTTGATGTCCCTCCTCATTCAGCATTCGAGTTTTCGACTCTTGCCTTGGGCGCAAATCATAGTTGTGCAGTGAAAAGAAAGAACGGATTGGTGGTGTGCTGGGGAGGGAAACCGGAAAGATCAGGATTTGATAGTGGGGTTATGAACAATGAATCATTTGAGTCGATAGTAGCAGGTTTGGACTTCACATGTGGCTTGACTACAAAGAATTTATCAGTGATTTGTTGGGGGGCAGGGTGGTCCGGTGAGCTAACTTCAGGGACCATAGTTCCACTAGCAATGGTGATTCCAGGTCCTTGTGTTCAAGCTTCATGTGGCACTTGTGGAGTGTACCCAAATTCTGATAGTCTTTGTGCTGGTTCTGGGATTATATGCAAATCATGTGAGATTGAGCTTCCAATTCCAGCACTGTTACCACCAATTCCACCATCGGCACCACCATCACAGGTTTTACAGCCAAAATCATCACCATCCCGGGCCAAAAACAGGTTTTTTCTGGTGTGTGGCGTTGTTGGATCAGTTGGGGCTTTTGCTGGCATTTGCACTGTTGTCTACTGCATATGGAGTGGTGTTTGTGGGTTCCTGCACAAGAAAATACATATTTCAGTGCAGCCAACAATTGCTATGGCAAATGGGGATGTTGTCTCGCCATCAGAAAATGGTACCAACAAGCCACTCTCAAAATCACCACATTTGGCCCGCGAAAGTTCAAGAAAGTTTAGGCACCAAAGAAGTGGGACTTCATTCAAGCACACAGACAGGGCAGAGAAATTTTAC
This sequence comes from Ilex aquifolium, assembly GCA_951799425.1. Taxonomy (NCBI): domain Eukaryota; kingdom Viridiplantae; phylum Streptophyta; class Magnoliopsida; order Aquifoliales; family Aquifoliaceae; genus Ilex; species Ilex aquifolium. The sequence continues at coordinate 7,630,442 of OX637394.1, forward strand.
CTATCAGAGCTTGCTGCTGCCACGAACAACTTTTCAGTGGAAAACAAAATTGGTGGTGGGAGCTTCGGCACAGTTTACAGAGGCAAGCTTGTTGACGACCGAGAAGTGGCCATAAAAAGAGGAGAGACTGTTTCTAAGATGAAGAAATATCAAGAGAAACAAAGTGCATTTGACTCTGAGTTAGCTCTGTTGTCACGACTCCACCACAAACACCTGGTGGAGCTGATTGGATTTTGCCAAGAAAAGGAGGAGAGGCTTTTAGTTTACGAGTACATGAGCAATGGAGCACTACACGACCATCTGCACAGCAAAAACAATGTTGGGAAGAGCAGCAGCATTTTGAATTCTTGGAAAATGAGAATCAAAATCGCATTAGACGCTGCAAGGGGAATCGAGTATCTTCATAATTATGCAGTACCACCAATAATCCACAGAGACATTAAGTCCTCAAACATTCTTCTTGATGCAAATTGGACAGCAAGGGTCTCTGATTTTGGATTATCATTGCTGGGGCCAGAGTCTGAGCAAGAGACCGTGTCGATCAAGGCAGTTGGGACAGTTGGGTATATCGATCCTGAGTACTATGTTCTTGACATCTTGACAGTGAAAAGTGATGTCTATGGTTTAGGAGTGGTCTTGTTGGAGCTTTTGACAGGGAAGAGAGCTGTATTCAAGGAAGCAGGAATGGGTCCGATGGGTGTAGTAGAATATGCAAGACCTCAGATATCAGCCGGAGAATTACTGAGTGTATTAGATAAGAGGGTAGGTCCACCGGAGACTAATGAGGCAGAGGCAGAGGCAGTTGAGCTAGTGGCTTACACTGCTATGCATTGTGTGAAATTGGAGGGTAAAGAGAGACCAAATGTGGCTGAAGTTGTGGCTAGCTTGGATAGGGCGCTGGCTCTTTGTGAGGACAGCTCATGTAGTCACTCTAGCACAACATTCTCCGTTGCTTTCCAACATAATTTTTTCTCCGAAGAAGAATCCATGTAATTCTCTCATTGTTGTCAACAATTTGTTTATGTGGTATCATACAAATTCACTACTTTCTCATACACACGTATACTGTGTAATTTATACGGACTTAATTTAGGAACCTAATTCAATGTATACTCATTAGATTAGTTATAAATTTTAAGATTAAATGGAGCCCACAAATTAGGTCATAGGTTAGGTATTTAAATTAGGTACAATGCCATAGTAAATATTAGTGCAGTGATGAAGGGCATTACCGCTGGGGCATGTTTGCTGGACCCAATATAAGGGTCGCCAACAGGTCGAGTGGAGGAAAAGGCGGCCCATTGGACTCTGTCAAGCTGGTCCTGATAGGTCTTTAATGGGTTTTCCATTGGGCCAGTTCTAATTGGTCTTAGTCAAGTCATAGCTTTTTATTTTATAATTAATTTAAAAAATTTATTTGTAGAAAAGTTATAAAATCATAATTAATTTGGTGGGTGTAGGAAAAACATAGAATTCCAAACTCCAATATAGAGCTCCAGATTTTTTGACTTTTAAAATTTTAAACATTGTGAGAGTTTTAAGGCTCTGTTATTTAATTTTTTTACGATTTACACTTTAAAATCAATAACAAAATCAGATTTTTTACTTTTTTTTTTATATATATAAGTTGAAAAGGCCGTTTGAGCGGGCCAATGACTGGGCCAGTGTAAGTCACATGATCTAACCAAGAGGCAGGTCCATCGCTAACAGACCTAATGGAGAACTATTGGACTTATTTATGGCCCAATATAAACTGGGCTAATGGACTGATTCGGTTTTACTACATGATCTACGAAGGAATTAGATAAGCTTGATAAATAAAAGAATGAAGTCTCAGGAGTTGCATCTAATTAAAGTGGGACATAGAATGTTTTATTAGGACGGAATGCTCTCCAAAGTAACCATTGTTGAGGAATACAAGAAAGTTAGGAATCAATTCAACTATGGGAAAAGTGTTGTCACAGAACTTATGTTCCGTTTGGTACGATAGAAAAATGGAAGAATGAAAAGTTAGAAGGATGGAAAGTGGGAGGAGGGATAGTTAAAACATCATGTTTAGTAAGGAAAGAAAGTAAGAATGATAGAAAAATGGATTGATTAACTTTCCTTCCAACTCACCAAAATCAATCCCTCCAAAATCAGAAGGAAAGTGGATGGAAAGTTAATTATTTGTGTTGAGATGTATCTTATTTGTCTATATATCTTCTAATATATACATATATTAATATATTATATATATACATTAATTTAATATAAAGATACAATGATAATATATATATATATATATATATATATTTTTTTTTTTAAAATAAAAAAATAAAAAATAAAAAAAAACAGGTTAATTCACAACTCGACACGACACAATTAGTTAAATGAGTTGAGTTAGGTTTGACTAATGTTCGACACAAACCCGTAATGACTCAACACGAATCTGACATGACACGACTCGATTGTCATCCTTAATCTTAGTAAGCACAAAAAAAAAAAAAAATTAATCATTTTTATTTTCCATCCATCCAACCAAACACAAAGGAAGGAAATTATATTATTCCTACTTTCCTTCTTTGAATGATAGAAAATGTATCCCTCCTACTTTCTATCATTCCTACTTTCCATCATTCCTACTTTTCATCCTTCCTACCAAACAGAGCATTAGAGAAGATAAAAAAATAGCACCTCTTCTAAAAAGAAGGTGCACAAAGATTTTTATTTCCTTTATTAGAAGGCATAAATAATACACAAATCTCCTACAACAAATGACATTCAGAATTCTCAAAACCAATGATGAACAAACACTACTATATAGTACACACAGCCACAGTGTGAACATCAAACTGTGGAGTAAATATTCAATGCAACGGTGACAACACGCCATCACCGTCCAGTAGATGGTAACGCCACGTGACAATGATAACGTGATGTCATGGTTGCATTGAATATTTTCTCCAGACTGTGGGGCTCAAACATGAAGATGAAAATGAAAATTTCAGACAAATTCGAAGCACATGAGAAGTCTCACTGAATTAAACTTCTTTCCTTTTTGGTCAAACAAGGGGACTGCGCATATCCCAGGCCTCAATTCAGAAATAGGTAAGCATGTTTGGCCAGCAAAATCATTCTTCTCAGCTATGTCATGCTCCTTTACTTCAATTCGAAGTAAAGCCAGCTCAGGAACTGTCAATGGAAATGAAAACTCTTCATCCCAAACAGGGGTCCAATTGTCCTTCTTTATCTTTGTTTTCTTCATTATCTCATCAGCAGGCACTCCAGCAATGCCCACCTGGTTTTCAGAAATTTATTGAGTAATATATGTGAACCAGAATATGTTCATCTTAGTGGTTGATCATGACATGGTGTTATGGCTGATGATCATCACCAAAGGAATTTAACTACGGAGTAAAAAAGGAAAATCATATGCAGAATGAGGCGCATGCATTAAAACGGGGAATCTTGTATACGATATAAAAAGAGGGATCCTCGTCTGCTTTTGCATATGAGCAAGGCAAAAAATTGATAACAACGTCGCACCCCCACTTACCTTAGTGTAGAAGTCAGGTGGTGAATACAAATCAAAGTGAGTTTTCTTAAAATCCAAATGCCATCCATCTCCCATATACACTTTCACCTGTCAAGTAACATAATGGTGTAAGAAGAAATATATTTAAAAGGAAGTTTTGTGTTTGTTTAGTTATTTGTGTACCTTCAAAGTTTTCTTCACAGGCAACCTTGCCTTGGGATCAAACAACTGATTATGTGGACCGATGTTAGTCAAGAAATCTGGTTTTTTCACATAACCACACCTTCCATTGGATCTGAACATCCCGTGCATCAACCAAAGTGCTTTATCGTATCCCTGCCATTTGAACAATAACACATTGCTTTTGGAAAGCTTCATGGAGAAAAGTTTTTATTTTCTCTGCATTGTAAACTTACACTCAAAGTCCGCATTTCTTCACTATTAGAATGTACTTTTAACCAAACAAAATACTTCATGTAAAAGCATAGCTCTACCCGAATTACCATAAAATCAATATTTTCAGTTACTGATGGTCCAGAAACTTGTATTTTCTACTTTCCGATTATAATAATCAGGATCAATCCAGGAACCCTGATTTACATCTCTCCCAATCTACTTGTTATAGTCATTTAAATCAAGTAGCAGTTTTGTACGTATTATATGGTAGGTCTTTGATTACCCTTTTAAGAGTCTACCTGCTACCTGAAATTGATAGAAGATAAGAGACTCTTATAGAGACATATTATATATGAACCCAATCCCCTGGAGAAGAAGAAAATATAGTCATTAATGTCTTTTCTTTCTTGTTATTTTACTTGCTGCAACTGTCAAGGCAGTCCAGGCGTGAGAAAAGCATACTAATGGTCCAGTCAAATGGTTTAGAGAAAATAGAATATTGATAGTCCAGCACTGCCTTTGGTATGCAACTAACTCTCAAGGAAATAAAAATTGCTTATAAGTATATACAGTTTAAGACAAATTCAAATGCATAGGCTAGCAATCAAACATATTGCAAATGGTTTCAAATGCTTCATTCAGGAAAATATGTAAAAAATGAATAAACGGGCAGTTGCAAATAAGCACATAAAATCAAACCTGCATGTTAAATGCAACCATCTGAGCTCCATGCATCCAACCAATTCGTGGATTGTAGTTGGAGGAGTTAAACCGAGTACCTTTAGGATACACCCTGAGGATGTGCTTCTGGGTGAACCTTGTGATTAGATAAAACACCCATCAGAGTGGATCACTCTAAAACCTTAACATAACCAGAGCATTACTTTAGGTATCTACCGTATCTTACATTAGAATGTTTGACATATACCTCACAACATCCAGACCATAGGATTCAGCCGCGTTTTCAAGTGCTTGTTCACTCAAACTAAGTCGCCTAACTTTGTCAATTCCAACTCTTAGTGCCTCCTTTAACCCAGCTTTGGGTTTTCCTGCAGGAATGGCAATGAGACGCTTATATGCAACTGATGGATGCGATTTTTTGTCATAATTGTCTTGGTCATCCTTGCCCTGATCACTCCAATCACTGTCACTCTGCAAACCAGATAAAATGTTCAATAACTAAGCAACTAAGGATTCAGGTGAGGTGGAAATAAAGCTAAGACATGAAAACTTAATATTTTCACACACCTTGTCATTATTTTGTTGATCAGAGTCATCAGATGTAAGGCTTGATTGTTCCTTCCCCCATACACATTCATCAGAATCTTTCAAATTCTGCGACTTGTTTCGCTTGCCCTGGAAACTTTTATCTTCAACACAGTCTTTTGGAGGTTTTGTTGAAATAATAATGCGATATTTCAACTCCTCTGGGGAAGGAAACTCTTTTAAGCATTCTGATTCAGGGTAAAAGAGCATTTCTCCAAATGTATGATTGATCAACTACAAAAAGAACAAACAAAATTATGTAACTTGTTTTAAATGAAAAAAAAAAAAAAAGAATTTTCTACGATCTTAAAAAAGGAAGCATTATGTGAAAGATGGTATTCACCTGAGCTACTTTAGCCTGAAGATCTGGTGTGAGGTGGTCTTCCAAAGTTATTATGACAGGGTATGGGGAGGCAGAAAAGGCATATTTTTTAATTGATTTCAAACATCTTTCGAGCTCCACGGGAGTTGTCACCGTCCTATTAAAACAATAAACAAATTCTAATAGAAAATATATAAAGGGGGAGAAGAAAAAGAACCTATGGTAATACAAACGTTCAGTAGCTACGCTACAATAAAGAGAGATAAAAACTACACCAAGCTTCACTCATTTTTCTTTCATTGGATGTTGGGTACTAGTCCAGATATCAACTTCAGTAGATGCACTAATAAGCTGTCTGACTCTTACACAAGATCCATGGTGATTAGGAACTTCAAACATATATGTCAGAGCCACATAACATGCTAAATGCAAAAAAGGCACATTTTAAGATATATAAAGGGAACGAGGTTTCTTTGTTTCGTGAAAATTAATACATGCCTAGAACTTGTTTCTTTTGATAATGAAAATTCATGAAAAGGCTCCAAAATGGGGCTGCAACCCATTCCTACAATCCATTTCCGTAGAGCTTATCATCCAAGCAGATATAAAATTTGAGAACGCCATGTTAGGAATTCGGCCATTAGCAACATTCGACTTTTTCTTTTTGCTTTATGGACAAGGGGATTGGGTGGGGAAACTTCCTTATGTGATGTATGCTTTGGCAACATTAGACATTTGTTCATGGTTTGAACCTGCAAAGATCACAGCTTCAGCTATGCACCAAGTTAAGCTTAAAATTTCGGGGGACTTCAAAATTAAACCTGATAATGTGATCATCCCAAAACCAATTTACTATTGCATTTTAGTTTCCACTTCCAATGAAACTGCTGTTCTGTTAGATTAGAGAGAATACACAAAAATAATCTAACACGGGATTGGATGCAGGTAACACCTGGCAACCTCATAACCCTATAAAGCCCCCAGCACCCAATGTCAAAAGGAATATTTGTTCTGAATTCTCCAATCCAGAACAACAAGAATGAGGCAACAAAATGGCAGACAAACCTACAAACTTTCCCAATATCGCAAATTTTTGATGGGCCTCCCATTACTCTTTGGCCCCCTTAATGATATCGAACTATAACCTTCCACATGCACCTAATTTTGTTCCTTCCACGTGCACACTAACTAAGCATACAAGCATGAATTTTCTGTATTCTAATGAGACACCAACATTTTCTGTGTAATGTAGAGACTTATGCCTGATAGAAAGGATGAATCCTTGGCAGAAAGCACTACTCTGCTCTTTTTTCTCTTGTCTTTGAACAACACAACTCAGTCAAGGAGAGAGCACACAAAACCTCACAAGCACTTAATTAACATGGCAGAATTTGGAATAAGTTGCACACCTTCCATGAAGAACATGCACATCATTCTTTGCTGGCCATAAATCAAGTTCTATGACCCTCACACCTTTTTTCAGTGCCTTTATAATTGGGACATCACTGCAATTACTAGTCAGCTGGTTTCCAGTCAAGTAAGAATTGTGCCCGGTATATATGAAGTAATGGGACAATGGAGCACTCATATCATGATGAACCTGAAATGTATAAAGAACTCAGCACTGCTAACAATGATGGTCTACGTAACATAACTCTAACCAAATATCTCTGCAATCTGCATCTACTAAAAAGCTATCAAGACTAAGATCAACATATTAGATAAGTGCAAATATACAGAACTTAACAATGGCACAAGGGAATAACTGCACCAAATTACGTTGATACCCAGAATTGAGCTCTAAATAAGTCTTGGCAATCCATATATAGAACAGTAAGTTTGGTTTGCTATAAAAAGTCAAAATTACACGAACTCCCCCTTTCCCTTTTCCTCTTGAGAAAAACATTGGAAACTTCAAAACTAATGCTAGATCCAAAAACACAAACATAAGAAGTTATTGAACTAACACCATTCTCAATCAAAAATACCCAATTTTATTTCTTTCCAGGAATGTCATTGGCTATAGTAATTAATTAGTGTTTATAGTGTGTGGGGTGTGTGTGAACTTGAAGGATGATGGTATACCTCAGTTCCTATTGGGGGGTTGAGATCCGCATCAAACAGGTAGTGATGAAAATCATCAAGGGTGAGAGTGGAGCGAGTGGATTGAGCATTATGGTTTCTTTTTTGGAGAATCTGCCGTACAATGTCCTCAGCATGGGAGATCGTAGCTTTATCATTGCCCTGTACCTCGACAAGGAACTGCCGGAGCTGCTCCGCCGACATCTGGGTCCCACCATCCGAGTACTTCTTGAACACTTTCTTCACCTCCACCGGTGGCCCCGCCTCCGTTACTTTGTATTTTCTCGTAAAGCACAAACAGATCCTATAACTACCCATTACTCTCTCTCTCTCTCACACACACACACTATATCTATGGGGGTATGTGTATATACCATGAATCAAAGGACCAATTGATCCGAAGAACTGAACTGAAGAAGAGAAGTCAAAGGAGAGAGAGGCAGAGAGTTCGGAGCAGACAGAGAAAGTAATGGTGGCTTAGCTGCCTACGATACCACCGTGTAGGCGAATACATAAACACGTTTGTATATAAAAGTCGAACGTGTGTGGATTTTTGATTGTTTTTTTCTTGTTTTTGTAGGTGGTGATTATCTGTGTTCTTATTAGAGTTCTCAGACAGACGCATCATGCATAACATTCCCGCCAATTTTTTAATTCGGCCATGATTACGTAGTCTCGTTACTCTCAGCGTGACGACTGTATAAACATTTTGTTTGATTACTTGAAGGATAATCTACACTACCTTAAAAAAATGATATGAATATGATAACGAAATTCATGGAGAATCGTAAATTTTTAGCTGTTAAAAATATAGGGATTGCACCTGGTGAAGTAAACCTTCCTCGGTAGAGTTTGTCTGCTAATTGCAGAGATGCTTTTCTCTAAAACGATGTAATTTTCAAATAGGACAAATCTCACTTTGTCACCTAAAAGATATCAAAATTTTAATTTATACCCTAAAAATTTAATTTTCTTACATTAAACCTTGAATCGTGTAAATCTGTTTCAATGTGGTCTAGGAGCTAAAGACAGTGTAAGGAGACCTATGATCTAGGGCCAAAAAATTCAAGAAATAATCTAGGGCTACACCAAAACTACCTGCTTAATCCCTCTCAATCTCACGATATGGGATGTGCATCTTAAAAGTGGAAGAATGTTATGGGTCTATGGGAAGGGATCTATCATCTATATGTATTATCTTATTGTTTGTCATTGTCAAATGCATGATTTTTGTGATTTGTTTAGTTGTTTGTTTTTTTTAAACGTTTATGTTATATGATAGATGATGGTTCTTGATACTTCACTATTAAACAGCACTATAGTGGTAAATATGTGGATGGAGTGTATATTAGTGAGAAGGTGAATCACGTTGGTATGCGTGTGGCTTCCGAACAAATTTCCATGATTGAGTTAGACAATTTGAAAAAAGTATTGGATTAGAATATTGTGCACTCAGTAGGTTTCTTCATAGAACTAGTGAAGGATGGAGGGTGTTGGAATATGACCATGATACATTGGACTTGATTAATTGGGTTGATAGGGATAAAGTAATAGACGTATATGTTGAGCATATAAAGACAAATGTGTATAGTTAAAATCATGTCGAATCAAATTTCCATGAAAATAATAATATTGTTTCTTCAAATGAATCTGACAGTGAGCTATGCTCAAATAGGTCATCATCTGATTACGAATATTGTTATGACAGTGAACACGACTTGGATGAAGGTAATTTGTAATGTGGGAAAATTAAAATTTTGGTTTGTAAATTGGAAATTTTTGATATTTTTTAGGGACATAGTGGGATTTGCCTTTTTAAAAAATAGTATTTGTGTTGTACTGTAGAGGATTTCTTTCATACCAAGCCAAGCCCAAAAACAAAAAAATAAAGAAGAAAGAAAGAACAAGGAGGACTTGGTATGAACAGTTAATATAAGCACGTAGATATTAGTAAACGCCGAATAAATTAGGAGGAAAAGAAAAGTCACACGCTAAAAATCAGCGAATCACACTCAGTATTGGTTGTTAACAAGATACAATTACAAAGATGTTTTTTTTTTCAACTACAGAGAATTGTTTTAATCATGAGTACTTTAATATGATTGCGATTATATAAAAAAAATTGAGATATATATAATAATTACAACAACCATAACTGGTGTTTGCAAAGATTAAAAATGTTAGCTAGAGAATTGTATGGGTCACACCATTTTTTTCCTATTCTTATATTGGACTTTAGAATTCCAATGACATAATGATATGGTTACTCTTAGAGAGAGAGAGGACCTAATTATTAATTTTATGTTATGTAAGGTCAATACATTTGTATGAGAATGGATTAGTTAAAGAATGAACAATAGAGAAGTTATTGACAACTTCACATGTTTCTTTGCAAGTTGACTTTAATCGTAATGTAAGACTTATAGGCTGAAATTTTATAAGGGATTTGTAAGTAGTTTACTATTAAATGTGCTCGATAGTTGAGAGGATGGTAATACTTGAACATCTTTCTCTTTCATTGTAGGTATGACCGTTAACCCGACTTGACCCGACGGGTAAAAAATAGTGTATTTTACATTTCGAACTGATGAATTGCGAAAGGTTAATCTCGAGAGTAATATTCTGAGCCGAATTCCGGTCAAAAAATCGGCTTGGAAGTCGGATAGGAATGCAAAATATCTCTATTATTTTTAGTTTTAAAGTTATTTATTTTTGGGTTATTTTAACAGCTCAATTACAATTTTTGGGCTACTTTTACAATTAGGCTATTAAAATATAATATAAGAACATGTAAACCAACACAATAAACCAATAATATTAAAGAAAACATAATAAATCCGATAATATGAGCATATAAAACAACATTGTTTTATACCAAATATATTATTTTAAAAAAAAAAATTAAATATATGTATAGGTCGGGTAGGAATATATGCAGAATTTTTATGGGTATTCCGCATTGCTACCCGCAGTTTTGTGAAATACTAAAATTTCTTTTATTGGCCTGCCAAAATTTTGTGGAATTCTAATAATTGAGTAGGGTTGGATAGGAAGGATGCATAACAGGTCGGGTGAGCGGAATTTTGGACAGCCCTAATCCTAGGTTATGAGAATTCAACTAATACAAATGATATTAATTCCAGCTGCTCTATAATTTGGGCATATTTGTATGAAGCTGCTCTGTAATTTGGACATTCATAAAAAACATATAAATTATTAGAGAGAACTTGAGAGCAATTGAGATTTGAAATGGATAAATTCTATGACTTGAAATGAAATGAATTATGTTCTATTTTAAGCAAGATCTTAGTCTGCAAATCCTCTCATTGGATGACTTATAAAATTCAAAAATTACTTCTTAAATAAATATTTCTCAAAAATATTTTTTTATAAAGTACTTTCATTAAATAAACACGGTCTAGATGCTCAAACAAAAAATACTAAAATAAAAAATATTTTATCAAAAAATGCATGGTGATGGTGATGGCGGTGGTGAAGTGTTTTGTTGAGAAATGATTTTAAGAAAGTATAAGTTATTTTATTTTTTTTTACTTTTACTTACTTATTAAAGCGGTAAAATTGTTTTTGACTTATTAGGAAGTAATTAAAATAATGTGTTCTAAACACTTTTTTTTTTTTTAAATTGTTTATGAGAAATCATAAATCCTAAAAATACTTTTGAAAAGTCATCTAAAACACACCAAATAAATTATCTCGAGAGGGGTTAAAAGACTTTTCTTTTCTTTTTTTCAAAACTAGTTGAGTAGATAGAGAGATCAAACCATAAATCCAATGAGTAAAGAAAAAAAAAAAAAAAGAACTTCCACCAAGATGGTTTCCACGGGCCAACTTGACCTATGGACGCCAAAATGTAGGTTCAAGTTTTATGAAAAAGTTCATCAATCCCGGCAACAAAGGTCAATCGATTTAGCCCAAGAAAATAACGTACTAACCCGCCCGGGTTAGCGGGTAATTGTTCATTGACATGATGTCTTATTTATCTAAACCCCATTTGCATCCCTTCAAATTTCTATCATACTAAACGAACCATTTAATTAACAAGAATGTTTTTTCTCTTTTTGCTTTGTCCGAATTTCCCCACCTAATCTCAAAAGAAGATTCATAAAATTACACAAATCTTCTACAACAAATGCCAATTAGAGTGTTCTCAAAGCCAAATACAAACACCATAGTAGAAAGCCAGAGTGGGTAAAAAGAGAACAAATATACAGATGAAAATGAAGATTTCAGACAAACTCAAAGCGCATGAGAAGCCTCACTGAGTTGTACTTCTCTCCCTTGCGGTCACACAGGGGGACTGCATGTATCCCGGGCCTCAATTCAGAAACAGGTAAGCACGTCTGCCCAGCAAAATCATCTTTCTCAGACATGTCATACTCGTGTACTTCAATCCGAAGTAAAGCTAGCTCAGGAACTGTCAATGGAAATGTGAATTCTTCACCCCAAACAGGTGTCCAATTATCCTCTTTTGTCTTTGTTTTCTTCATTACCTCATCATCAGGCACTCCAGCTATGCCAACCTGGTTTTCAGATTGATGAGCACATACATGTGACTAGAATATGTATAATTGATTATGACATTGTGTTTTGGCTGTTGATCATCACCTATGGGGTTTAACTACCGTCGAGAGTAAACAGGAGGAGGAAAGCATATGCAGACACATCATTAAAACAGGGGATCTTGTATGTGATATAAAGCCAGGTGCGCTTTGAGGTATGTAATATTGACACCTTAGGAAATAGCATACCAACCGTTCAAAAAGATAAGTCAACAAGTAAGAAGGATATAAAATCGTTCTTTGAAGGTTCATACTTTGATATTTTTTTCTGATGGCAGTGGACCATGTAAATCGCAGTTTGTGTCCCAAAACATAACTGCCACATGGCCTACGTCTCTACTGAATCGATGAATGTTACTGATTTAGAATGTAAAACAATAGGTAAAGCAACGGAAAATAGATAACAAGTCACGACCAACTTACCCTAGTGTAGAAGTCAGGGGGGGAATACAGATCAAAGTGAGTTTGCTTAAAATCCAAATGCCATCCATCTCCCATATAGACTTTCACCTGTGAAGTAACATAGCAGTGTAAGAATAGATGCGTACAGGATTAAGTTACGTTTGTGAAGTAGTTTGCACACCTTCAAAGTTTTCTTCACTGGCAACTTTGCTCTAGGATCAAAAACTTCATTATGGGGACCAACGTTCATCAAGAAATCAGGTTTTTTCACATAACCACACCCTCCGTTGGATCTGAACATCCCCTGCATCAACCAAAGTGCTCTACCATATCCCTGCCATTGGAACAACAATGGATCAGTCTTTGAAAGATTCATGAAAAGGCATTTTTTTTGCTAAATTCTGAACCAACACTCCTATTCCATACTTCTTGCACTATCAGAATGTGTTTTTGAACAAACAAAATACGGTGTAACTGCAAAATTCTACTCTATTTTCCATTGAACCTATGTTTTCAAGTTGCAGATGGTCCAGAGTTCACATTTTCTTCTTTTTGATAAATATAATTTGTTGCAGAATCAATGGTGGTATTAATCTAGCTATGCACCCTCGTTTGCGTCCCTCCCAATATGCCTGTGATAGTCATTCAAATTATTTTCACATACTAGTGATATCTTTCAGATCAACCACTAGGAGTTTGTGCTACCTGAAACTGATACAAGACAAGTGCAGATTAAAGAGACATGTTACAAGCCCAATCTCACAAAATAAGGCAATACGGTTACAAATATTTTTCTTTCTTTTTATTTTATTTGGTATCAAGGCAGGCAGGGAATGAGAAAAACATACTAATGGACAAGTAAAATGTCTTAGAGAACCTAGAATATTGGTGGTCCAGCACTGTCTTCAACAGACAATTTAACTCTCAAGGAAATAACTTTACTTAGAAGAATATACAGTGGAAGATCACTTAAAATGCATATGCTAGCAATCGAACATATAGAAACTATACAAATAAATTGAGATGCTTCATCCATAAAGCTGGCAGGTAAACTTATAAAAGTCACTACAGGCAGTTGCAAATAATAAAATAGAACTGAACCTGCATATTAAATGCAACCATCTGAGCTCCATGCATCCAACCAATGAATGGCTCGTAGTTGGATGAGTTAAACCGAGTACCTTTAGGGTACACCCTCAGGATATTCTTCTGGGTGAACCTAGCGATAGATGAACACCCATCAGAGTTGTTCCCTCTAAAACTCTAATATAACCAGAAGCAAAACCATGAATGTTAACCATCTTTATGGAATGAAAAACAATAAATTAGGTATCTCACAATAGAATGATTTATATATACCTCACAACACCCAGTCCATGGGATTCAGCTGCCTTTTCTAGTGCTTGTTCACTCAAACTGAGGCGTCTAACTCTATCAATTTCTACTTTTAGTGCCTCCTTTAACCCACCTTTGGGTTTTCCTGCATGGATAGTTATTAGACGCTTATATTCAAGACATGATCGTAATTTTTTATCATCATCGTCTGCTTCATCGTGGTTGTGATCACTCCTATCACTATCACTCTGCAAGCCAGGTAAACAAATATCAATAATTAAGCAACAGAAGATCAATGTGTAAGATGGAAATGATGGTAAGACATGAAATCTTTATATAGTCGCACACCGTATCATTTTCTTCTTGGTCAGCAGTAAGGCTTGATGGCTCCTTTCCCCAAACATCTTCATCCGAATCCTTCGAATTTTGTGAGTTATTTCTCTTGTTCTTGAAACTGTCAGCTTCAAGGTACTCCTTTGGAGGTTTGGTTGAAATAATAATGCGATATTTCAACTCTTCGGGAGAAGGAAATTCGTTTAAGCATTCTGATTCAGGGTAAAACAGTGTTTCCCCAAATGTCTCGGTGACCATCTAGAAAAATAACAAATGAGATCATTTAGTAGGTGTTTGTAATTAAAATGGAAGCCTTTAAATCCATGAAAGATGGTAGATATCCACCTGTGCTGCTTTAGCCTGAAGATCTGGTGTGAGGTGGTCTTCCAGAGTTATTATGACAGGGTACGGAGAGGCACAAAAGGCATTTTCTTTGATGGATTTTAGACATGTTTTAAGTTCCACAGGAGTTGTCGCAGTCCTACATTATACAATACACAACTTTTACAAATTCCAGAGAACATATATACTGGAGGAAAGAAAAAGAATGAGTCTCACAGAAGATCCATTGGTAATAGGAACATGAAATGTGTCAGAGCAACATAACATACTGAATGTACAAAAACAATATTTTAATGTTTATACATGCCTAGAACTTTTTCCTTTTGATAATAAGAATCCACGAAAAGTCTCCAAACTGGGACTGGACCCGTACCTGTGATCAATTTCCCTAGAGCCTATCATTCAAGCAGAGATAAATTTTTAGTCGACTTCTATAAGAATCCAATCTTCAGGAATATTTCTAATTTTTCTTTTGGTTTCCAGGAAAGGAGGTTAGGTCCGAATATTTCCTCAGTAATGTATCATTTGACAAACATAGACATTTGTACATAATGAGGATCTCCAAAAGCTGCAGCTTCAGCAATACAACAAGTTAAGGTTTAATTTCTGTGGCTTCAAAATTAAACCTGATAATATCATCATCCCACAACAAATGACCCATTACATTCCATTTTCCACTTGAAAGGAAACTGCGGTCCTATTTGATGCATCATGAAAGATAATCCCTCATAAAGAAACAATGAGAAATCAGTTGGGCTGATCACAAAAGAGGAAGCAACTAGCACAGGATTGGACACAACTAACACCTAGTGACCTAAGAATCCTCTAAAGCAGCAACACCAATGTCACAAGGAAATAATATTCCATAATCTCCAATCTACGTGTCTCTGCTCTGATTTCTTCTCCCAGGCAAAAGAATTCAACATCTATAAAAAAGATTCAACATTCATGATCGCTTGAAACCCATCCATGCTTGATTGACTTGTATTGATAATTGGCACCAAACAACATCACAATGACTCAAGTTTTCAGTAGATGGAATCCAAGCATAATGCTTTTGAACACTCCAAGGTTCATACAAATGAGGCAACTAATAAAAACAAGATTTGCTACTAAGAATTTATTTGGTGCAATAGGAAAAAGCTCTCACAATGACTCCAGTCTTCAGTAGATGGAATCCAAGGATAATGCTTTTGAACCATCCAAGGTTCGTACATATGAGGCAACTAATAAAAACAAGATTTGCTACTAAACATTTATTTGGTGCAATAGGAAAAAGCTCAAGATAATAAGTGTTGAAATGCAGGTTTGAGACGTTAGCAGTTACTTTGTGCAATTAAAATTTGAAAATTTAAGTATATTCATAGCCTAATCATCCAACACCCATTTTGATGGGATCTGCCAAGCAATTTTTTTCAAGTACAGAGACTTTATTTGATTATCAGTATGCATTTCCAGAGTGTATACCCTATAATATATGCTACTGGTCTGCAGTATCAACTCATGCCATATTAACATCCAAGAAGTTCTACAAGAACTACAAAATTATTTTTCTGTACATTCTGCCTAGCACTAATGCTATTGGTACATAATTTATGGACATAATACATTAGGACTATTGGATTGATAGTGGAATGCATTTAATGCTGTGACCCACTGATAATCTAATAGCCACAACCATTATGTCCCAGCCTAGTGGCCATGTCTTCCATCTAATCATACCAATTTTAGTGGTATTGTGTGTACTCAATCAGTCTAGCTAAAACAGCCAACTACATATGCAATTACCATATGGCTATGGTTGATACTTGATAGAATAAGCAAACAAGCGGGAGTTTTAAGACCAAGTTAATGTTTTCTAAAGGGAACATGGACTGGACAATTGACAATCCAAACAAATGATTTACTAATACATATTGAGATGATGGTCTATAAGAAGCAAAATATATAGTAATAACTCAAGGAAGAGCATCAGTAATAATACATCATATATGTTATGGGTACATAAGGTGAACAAATAACAAGCATAATTAGCAAAATGTAGTTTAATGACACATTAAGTCATCTAAATTAGGTATACATACAGTATTATATCTGACAGAAAAATTATTAACTTAGAATGAGCTCTGGTTTTATGCTTCACCCGGTGTCTTTTGTTATTTCGGGGAATCTAACCAACTTTTCTAAAACTCTAGTTATTAGAAAGACTGTTACCTAAATATTTATATAATTCAACACGAACCCTCACATGTGGGCCATATTTTGAGCAAGTAAGTGCAAGTCTTATAATTACCAGGCTAGCGGCGAGCTTTGAATGCAAGTTCTCTTGCTTTAATACCATCTTAAACTATCTAATTTCCTAAAAACTTGCACTATTAGAAATAGTGTAACATATATTTTTTATACATCAAGTACACAAATAGGATGAATCTGTGGCAGAAAGCACTAGCCCAATCAGTCAACAAAACATATAAAGCCTCGCAAGCACTTAATTAACATAACAAAATTTTGGATATAAGTCGCGCACCTTCCATGAAGAACATTCACATCATTCTTGGCAGAATTTGGCCACACATCAAGTTCTATTACCTTCACCCCTCTTTTTAGTGCCTTTATTATTGGGACATCACTGCAATCACTGGTCAGCTGGTTTCCAGTCAAGTAAGAATTGTGTCCGGTGAATATATAATAACGAGACAGTGGAGCGCTCATATCATGATGAACCTGAAAGGTAAAACAAAATTCAGCACTGCTACCACTAATGATCTACAGAACAGTAACCAACTTCTATGAATCTCCAAGATCAACATGCTGAAATCCATATAAACAGAATGCAATGACAGAGAATAATTACTCTAAATTATGTCGATGTCAGTAATCAAGCTCTAAAGAAGACTCTTGGCAGTCCAAAGAACACTAAATTCGTTCTGTTTCACACAGAATTTATATTATCAAGGAACCATGGTTCTTTCCCACTTCATTGTTGGAAATAAAAAGATCATCAATAACTCTAGTGAATCTAGAAAACTGCAATTAGATTTCCATTCCAAAAAAAAAAAACTGCAATTAGCTCTCTCAGAAAACTAAACCTTGGATTCCAAATATCTTAATGTGGGAGAACTCACCATTTCAAAACCTCATATGTATTTGTCTCTTCCCCAAAATGAACTTTGTCAACTCTGCCCCTTTAGCTCTTATAGTCTCGGTTCATCATTTCTATTCTCCCCTTTTTGGGAAAAAAATCAAAATTGTACGGATAATTTCCCCATTTTCCATATTTTCCCCTTGAGAAAAATAATTGGGTATTTCAGAATTAATTCTGATTTCCAAAAACAAAAAAGTATAAAAAAATGCAAACATTAACAGATTCAATTATTGAACTATCGCAATGGTCAATAGAGACAAACATGTTAAAAGATTCCAAATTTCATTTTTTTCGAAGAATGTCATTGGCTATGTATATTAATGTCCATAGTATGTGACTGTGTGTGTGTGAAGGTGATCATGTACCTGTGATCCAATTGGGGGGTTGAGATCAGCGTTAAAGAGGTAGTGATGGAAGTCATCAAGAGTGAGAGTGTGGCGAGTGAACTTAACAAGATGATGTCTTTTTTGGAGAATCTGCTGTACAATGCCCTCAGCATCGGAGATCGTAGCTTTATCATCGCCCTGTACCTCAACAAGGAAACGCCGGAGCTGCTCCGCCGACATGTGGGTCCCACCCTCCGAGTATTTTTTGAACGCTTCCTTCACATCCGTTGGTGGCTCCGCCTCCTTTATTGCGAATTTCCTCGTAAAACACATACATACCCTGTATGTCCCCATCTCTCTCTCTCTCTCTCTCTCTCTCTCTCTCTCTCTCTCTCACACACACACACACACACACCCTCTCTAGATGGCACAGAGAGAGAGACACACAATCACCCTCTCTATGTGGGTATGTGAATATAGCATAGAAATCAACGGATCAACTGATATGAGGGATTGAACTGAAGAAGAGAAGTCAGAGAGACTAGAGAGAGAAATTAATGGTGACTTTGCTAGCTACCGGTGCATATACATATATATATATATATATGGGAAATACTATGTAATTGTCTTTTTTTTCCTTGTTGTTTAAGGTGATAATGATGACCTGTCTTTTGGGTTTCATATTAGCGTAACGACAACCAGGACGAGCCCAACAGTCAGTCATAGATCGGTTGATGAAGAATGTGCTTCAATACATCGGATTTTATTGACACTGTGCTTCACACGTACATTGATTTTTATAGTTAGCCTTTGGACCCTACCGCGATGATTAAAGCCCTCTACAGTGTGAACTGATTAATAAGTCGTAGGTTCAAATTCTCTCCGCCCTATTCTTCACCCCCTAATATAAAAAAAAATATTATAAATTTGAATACAATATCAGAAATTATTTTTTAATATTATATCTTTATTTTTTTATTTAATAAAAATATAATACATATAATTTTTTATTTATTTTTTTATTTTACATGACCATTATCACGATAACAACTACTAAGTGAGATTTACAAATTAAAATTATTTTTGATATTATTTTTCGATTTATTAGTTATGGTATACATAAAGTGGTCCTACTCATATCCCCGAGATACACATGACATGGTCGTCTTTGTTTATTTATGACAGTGAAACCCCAACTCAGAGCAAATAATATTAATAAAGACCTGGGTGGACCTCACCAAAATGAACATGGGGGGTTCAAATCATTTTTAATTAAAGTATTGTTCCATTAGGAGGGGTATGGTGTGGACTGATTAATCATGAGGTTACTTAAGAAATATTTATGTAGTTTTAAAGTAAAGTCGTATGGTTTATAGATAAGTCGTAAAGTATGCACGTTTAAACACGATGTAACATTTACATTGTCACAAGCCAATAATCGTACTTTCAAATTTCGCTACAGACAACAAACAAATGACCTAATAATTGGATAAGTATATCATCTTGTAATTTATGATGTGTCGTATTTTATTAATAGTTTCTTACTGTTTTTTTTTTAAAAAAAAAATATAGATTACCAATCACTTAATCCCATGATGATAAATTTGCTTAAAAATTAGACATAAAAAAGGGTGCTTGCACATCACATCTAAACTACTTTATAAAATTTATTCTTATTTCTGCATTAAAAACCTTTGATGTCTAGTTGGTACTTGGTATTTGTTCAAAAAAAATTGGTACTTGGTATGGTACAACTATAAATGTTTACTACCATACCATGAATTTCTAACAACCAACCAACCAACCAATTACTATGATACTGTATTTTATGATAGAATTGTCATAGATATCTTTTATGGGTATTTTTATTATTGTCATGAGTATATTTACTACTGTCATGAGTGTTTTTATTATATTTGTGGTAATTATTTTTACCACTTTTTTAAGTACAAATTTTTTTTATCACTTTTGTGGGTGATTTACCACATTTATGAGTGATTTATCATATTTGTAGGTGTTTTTATTACATTTGTGAATATTTTTACCACTGTTGTGATGACTATTTTTATCATTTTTTTGGATACCACAATAATAATAAAATTACCCATAAATATAATAAATTTCGGTACCATAGCCAAGTCCGAGAAACTAATATTATTTGAAGAACAATGGAATATTTTTCGGCAAAAAAAAGAAAAGTGATATTTGTTTCATCTATATATACAACAAATCAAATATACATGATGAGTACATTGAAGGGATGAGATGGTAATGCAGTGGTGAGGAAATTGGACATGTAGCTTAGTATTAAAAGCACGTGGTTATTATAAGTAAAGTGAACGCAGAATAAAGGAGGTCAAGAAGCTGTGGTGTTCACAACTGCACATAATAATGTGAACACCGTTTCATTTATTTGCTTGGACCCTTCATTTGTTTGTCTCGTCGACTCAGGGAGGGTGAAGTCGCCGGGTACTACCAAGTACCCACTAAATCAACACACCTCCCTCTACCTGGTAATTGATTGTTGGAAAAATTTCAGCCACGTCCCTTATAATTTATTATATTTTGAAGGATATTCCCTATATTTTTTGATTAAAGGCCTTAATTAAAATGTAATTTTAATAAATTATTCATGATATATTTTAAGAAAATTTTTATCCACATCCTCTCTAGATAGACATATCTTCAATAAAACCCCCTCTATTTTATAATTTTAACATATCTTCAATAAAACCCTATAGTTTTATAATTTGTTTACGTATTAAAATTCAGACCAATTAAAATTCAATTCGACTGATTAAAATTCATTTTTAATTGACTTGAATCAAATTTTAATCAACTCGTATTGAATTTTAATCGGCCCGAATTTTGATACGTAAAAAAATATAAATTTTAATACGTAAAAAGTGAATTTTAATTAACTTAAATCGAATTTTAATTGACAATAATTTTAATAAGTAAAAAAATATAAATTTTAATCGACTCAAATCGAATTTTAATACGTAAAAAAAAAATTAATCGACTCAAATTTTAATATGTAGAAAAATGAATTTTAACCAGTTTGAATTTTAATATGTAAAAAAATAAATTTTAATCGACTCGAATTTTATGTAGACAAATTATTTGGGGTTTATGTAGGGACAATTTTACTATTTTAGATGATTTTTTTTTTTATTAGAAATAGTGGTTTAACGGCAGGGGATGTCAATGATGATTAAATATAAATTAAAAGGGTGTCAGTAATATTTTAGATAATAGAGAAGGTGTCTTTAAAGATATAATAAGTTAAAAGAGGTGTCTAACTATAATTTTTCCTTGACTGTTTAATTTCCTCAAGACACACAAAGGTTCTATCACTTTTAACCTGAGTTTTAGTTAATATAAAAACTTAAAAGAAAATGCTATTTGTATTTAAAATGTTGACATATTTGCTGACTTGATGAATCACAGTTATTGAATTAATATCGGTCCTAATAAATGTTCGAAACCATAACTACGAGTCAGTTCAAAACCCATAAATGGTATCCACTATATGAAACCATTCAAGGTTATATATTTTCAAACCATGTGTATCCACTATCAAACCAACCAATATACTCAAATTCATAATCTCAAAGTATCACACCATTGAGGCCATTTCATTCATAGAGCTGTCCCTAATCATTGCTTTTACCCATTCCTATTCTATGGAACCATCATCATACAAACTGGATTAGTGCGCTACTTGAGGACAGGACAGAAATCATCATGCATAGGCGACTGCCAAAAATGATCAGAGAGACAAATTAGCCAAGGGTCCTCATTTTTGGATATATAGCATAGCGCATGCAAAATTAGATGATCGATTTTACCTACCCAAAAAAAAAAATAGTCAATTTTCAAAAAATTTATTACACCAAGTTCCATTAAAAATAAGGGGAAATTGGAAGGGGGTACACCAAATTAGACTTAATTGTAAAAAAGTACACAGAAAAAAATGTTGGGTAATTAAGTCTTTAATTTTGATACTTATTTGTCTCTAAGTACATTATTTGAATTTTAATGATTTTTTTGTGACATTTTTGTCCTCCATTGATCCATGTGTATTTTCTTTGGAAAGTGGTGCATTAAACATCTCCTAGTTTTATGGGAAAGTGGTGCATTAAATTCATGTATCTACTTGTTTGAATATATATACAAATTCAAACAAGTATATATATATATACACACAAATGTTTATATATATATACACATATATATAATTTATATATATATATATATATATATATATATATATATATAAATATGTATATATACGTACATAAATTTGTATATATATATATATACACACACGAATTTATATATATATATACACATATACACACACGAATTTATATATATATATATACGTACATAAATTCGTATATAAATATATATACACATTTAAATTCGTATATAAATATATATACACATATATATACATATATATATATATATATATATATATATATATATATAAATTCGTGTATATATATATATATTCGTACACACATATACATATATATACATATATAAATTCGTATATATATACACACACACACAGATATATATAAGAACTTTAATATTTTATTTTTGTATATCCTCCCTTGATTCTTGTGAATTTTTTTTGAAACTTTAATATTCTATATTTGTATGTCCTCCCTTGATTCATGCGAATTTTTTTTGGAAAGTGATTTTGTTTTCAAATTATATTTAATACACCTTTATTCATGCGATTTTTTTTTTGGAAAGTGATTTTATTTTTAAATTAATTTAATATCCGAAATAGTATAATAGTGTAACAATAACAGTGTAACAATAAAAGTGTAACAGTGTACAATAACAGTGTAACAGTTATTGTTACACTATTACACTTTTATTGTTACACTTTGTGCATGTGGTAATAAATTCTAAACGGAGATGGACTGTTTTGAATGAAATTATGTGAAAATATATGTTTAAAAAAATGTAATAGTACAATATTTAGTGTATATAATTTGTTACACTGTTATTGTTACACTGTTACACTTTTATTGTTACACTGTTACACTTTTGTTGTTACACTGTTATTGTTACACTATTACACTATTTCGGATATTAAATTAATTTGAAAATAAAACCACTTTCCAAAAAAAAAAAAACGCATGAATAAAGGTATATTAAATGTAATTTGAAAACAAAATCACTTTCCAAAAAAAATTCGCATGAATCGAGGGAGGACATACAAATATAGAATATTAAAGTTCCAAAAAAAATTCGCATGAATCAGGGGAGGATATACAAATATAGAATATTAAAGTTCTCATATATATATATATATATATATATATATAAATTCAAACAAGTATTTATATATATACGAATTTATATACATATATATATATATATATAAATTATATATATGTGTATATATATATAATATACGAATTTTTATATATATAAATTATATATATGTGTATATATATAATATACGAATTTATATATATATATATGTGTGTGTGTGTGTGTGTGTGTGTGTATTAACAAATACACATGAATCAAGGTGTATTAAAGATAAGAGATTTTGAATTGTTAATACACATGAATCAAGGTGCATTAAAGATAAAAAATTTTGAATTAAATGACCCTAAAGGGGGTATTTAGGTCTTTGTATCCATGTAGTGTACTTTCTTCCAAGATGTTTTTTAATGTGTACTTTTTGCCAAATAACTCTAATTAGGTGTACCGGCTTCCAAAAACCCCTAAAAATAATAAATTGCATGTAATGAATAGTCTAGATTTCGAATATTGGGTTATAATCATCCTATCTTGTTATGAGAATGAGGTTGCCTAATCCCTCGCGGCTATGAACTGTTCGTATGAAAGAGCTCTAAAATTCATCTCTCCCAATTCCCTAGTATAGGAAAGCATTGAGGATAACTAAAAGAGTATTAATCCAGGAGGCTGTCATGTTTCTTGAAGGATAACTAAAGTGATTCAATGTAATGATGGTATAAATATGGATGTTATCGGGGATAAATGCAGTGAGCTTAAACTAAAATAGTAGTAGAAAATAAATTAAACAAGAAGTGAAGTGGTTCACCAGCTAAAAAGCTTGACTAATCCAATGTGATGGAGTTTCTTACTCTAAGGGTTTTTATTGCTCTATGAGGAAAAAAACGGTTACAATTCTCTTGAGAGTGTATTTGTACATTTTTTGGGCAATACAATGGTCTGCCTGTTTATGCACTAGGATAATGTGGTTCTCATATAATGATGGTGGAGTTCCCCAATCTGTTAGGATATTGGAGGGAATGTTGGGATGTCAGAGACTATATTTCCTAGGTATGACGTGACATTTTAGAAGTAGATGATTGAGCACTAATAATCTTATCCTTAGGTGAGGTCCGGACTTGAGAGGCACTCTTTGTCCCTCTTCTTCTGATTGGCCCAAGTTATTTTAGTTTACGAAACGGCTCCTTGACCCCAACTTGTGCCCAGCCTGAATTGACCTGTCTTTCTCTGTTGTCGGGGGGAAGTCGTCTTTGAAGATGACTTTATTTTTGGTATCATCAAAAACCATTTGTTTAGTTGACGCAGATGTTGATCTCAAAGGCTAGTGACATCCAACATCCTCCAGCAAACATAAAACTTGGGAACATATACCACCATTGGAAAGCTAAGCACCAGTGAATATTGTTTTGATAAGAAGGCACTAGTCATCATGGTCGTCTCTCAAATTTGTCAAAGTGGAAGGAAAATGATGGGGAGATTCGGCATGGTGCTTAACCCATCATGTAGAGAAACATTGCTAATGAATTATTGAAACCCACCAGAAATTAAGGTTGTTTGGGTCGAGGATTTTGGTATTTGGCACAAATCATTCCTCCTGATCGAATATTTTGAGTGTGTGTGTGTGAAACTGGAGGGAATGAAAGAATCCTTTAAAGCATCTCATAGGAGCTAGTTTTTTCGTAATCTTCCCCAATTCTTTGGCTCTGTTTGTTTAGCGAGTAAGTGCAGGAAAGTGAGGAAAAAGAAAAAAAAAAAAAAAAATTTCATGTGTTTTATTAGCTTGAAAATATGGTTTCTCGAGAAAGTTTTTTTTCCCACATCAGCAAACAATTGCTTTCATTTCTCGCAAATTATGCGGGAATTTTTTTTTTTTTTCACGGGAAACTTATCTTGTTTCTTGCTTTGTCCACTTCGCATGTTATCCATTTCAGTGAGAGAAATGAGAAAAATTTAGATATTTTGCTCATAACAAAATAAAAAGAATATGATATTTTGGTAACAAATGTTACTTTTTTTTTTTTAATTAATTGAACTAGAGTTGTAAATGGATATTATTCATGTTATGTTTAAATAGTTTTGTGTTAAAATTTGTCTAATACTTAAACCAATTTTTTCTAGCAAACTTTTCATTCTAATCAAACGCATATAACTATATAAGAAAATAATTTTTTTTTATATTTTTTTTTCACTTCACTTTCTACCGTTTGCCCTTTCTATCATCAATATTTTTCTAACCAACCGAACCTTTATAACAACTGATTCCCTCCTTTGCTCCTCCTACTTACATAATAATACACTTTCCATTCCTCCTATTTTAACTTTATGTTCCCCTGCTAGTATTCCTCACACATGCAAAAGATTACTGCCGTCCTTCCCTCCTCCTTCCTTTCCTAGTCATCCAGAAAATTTGGCGGAGTTATCACTGTTTTTTCTATTACTCTCTCCCAACTGATGTTGGTGTCCTTTTCCATGCCTATGCTAGTCCACATGTGCACCGTTAAGTGTCAGCATCCAAGCAGTTCCCATTGGTAGTCGCAAAGGTTTTTAAAATCCGGATCTTATGTCCGTCCGATGGGATGGCCAATGGATTGAGATTATAGGATCGAATCGAGAATCATAAAATTTTACCAATTAAAAAAATGAGATAAAAAACATATGTAATAATACAAAATGTTTAAAATCAATAGTTAAACAAATATATATGCAAATAGAAATGTTATGACAAATATAAAACTTAGAAATATGATTGAAATTTGACAAATTACAATTTGAGCATTGATGAGAGTTAAAAATCAAAGGTGGACTATTGATCTTGTGGGATTTTGCAGGGAGGAATTTGAAAATTGAATTTTTTTTTTTTATCTTCAGATGTAGAGGATAGACATGCAATTTGAAAGGCTGTTGAATAATAATTTTGATTGTTTTACATTCAAACGAAAAAAGCAAAAAAAAAAAAGTGGAGAACTATAATGACTATGATCACTTGTTGAGAGAGAACATCAAACCTATTGTTGCTTTCAACGATAGAGATGAATGAATAAATAGACTTTTTGTGAACGAAATAAATTTTATGTAACTTTTCTCATTTGTTGAAATTCCCCAATAGACTGACAATTATATGAGATATTCGCATTCGGATTAAGTCTTTAACAGTTTAACACGATAAATACGATTTGGGTTTGCTCATTAACTAAATGCTCTTAACAAACAAACCCAATAACTTAGATCAGTAAAGCTGCAATTCCGATCGAGATCCTATAATCTTATGAGATTCGAATCATGATACATTTAAATTTTTTGAATTTGAAATTCTACAATAGATGCGAATTGATTTAATTGTAGCAAATTGTGGGATAATAAAGATCCTATGATTTGAATTGGAATTTTGATAACCATGATTGTCACAAACTTCATGTGCTCGTCTATCCCTGATAACTCTGCAGTCTTCAGACCATGAAAAACCCTTCGGGTAAATTGGAGATTTCTTTAAACAAAAGTACCATAATTACCAACAGAGAGAGCAAGTTTTTGAACGAAATCTGTTTAGAATCCTTCCCTCAGAAATGCACTCAGAATGCATGAATTTGTGCATCACATTTCCTTCAAAATAGAATTAGTAGGTCCTTCGCTTTCTCCAGATGGTAACAATACAACAGTCACTTCGTCCCAACCCACAACCCATCACATTTGACAATCATGGGAATGAAAAGAAGAAAAGACAGATGGGGAAAGACAATCATAGAATGCTTCCAACCGAGACCAAAAGTTGTACCAGTTGGTACAGGGCCACACTTACTTTACAAAAGGGTTGAGCCTCCCCCAATATAAAACCTGGCGCTCTCTCTCTCTCTCTCTCTCTCTGTGCGCGCGCGCGCGCACACACACACACACACAAACTTCCAACTGTCTGGTTACGTGGTAATTGTCCTCAAATACGTAAAATCAGGAAACCTCCAAAGTCCAAGCCTCACTTGGAGGTTCCCATGAATGTGTTAATGACCTGATTCAAAATCCACTACGAGATGCTCATGAACGTACAAAAAAAGCTTGATTTACAAGTGTCAATAGGGTGTTGTCAAACAGGATCATCGACCTTGTTGGGGTACAAACTACTCCTAGCACTCAAACAATGTTAAGTCTCTTAACAAAAAAAATTCTAATCAGGGTCAATCTCTGACTAAATACCCACTAGATTGAGGCGTAAGTAGTAAACTGGATATATATGCACACACAATTTGGGGTCAAAGTAAATGCTAAAACCAACTCACTCTGATCAATTAAGATGCAAGAAAACATGTTACCCATTAAACCAAGCAAAGACATTTCATACTTTTCCAGAGCGAAAAATGATTCTCCTAGATTTAAAATATCATGATCAAACACTTCCCCAATAAAACCATCCTCAGTTTTATATAACAGCCAAAAAAATTTGTCATATGGAGATCTCTGGTCTATTAGTCTTTCACATAAAATATGATAAAGGCAGCAAATTCCAAAGCACTGAAGTAACCAGTTCACAATGAATTTCTAGTATTCAATCGAATTTGGGGATAGCAGGTTTACCTCCAGTTTTCAGTATGACCTGACCAGCTAGAAATCACGGATTTAGATCCCTTCCATTACCCCTCTTCTCTTCAATTCCCTCCATTCCCTCCAATCCAGTAATACATGGGTGACATGTAAAATTTAAATTTTAATGGACAAAATGTTTCCTCATTCATTTTGTTGTTGGTGGAGTGTTAACCATTGGTAAGGAATTTTTTCGCATGAAAAAAAACTTGCCATTGAAATTCAAAATTTTACACACGTCACACTGTATTGGAGATAATTGAAGGGAAGGGATAATAGAGGGGATCTAAATCCAGAAATCACATGGCCACAAACTCTACCACAACAAACCTACTGTGGAAGAATCTTCATATAGATACACTGAAGTCCGGGTCATCAAGAGCTAATGAAACTTGAGATAAACATGGAAGAATTGCCAACTAATATAAAGGATAAACTTTAGACAAATCACCATTAAAGCCATAACATATACATACAATTAAAAGGACAGGACAACATATTACCCTTCAAATCAGTATCAAAGTTAAACATGGCAACACTAATATTCAAATTCTAGCAGACTGTACTGCTGATGCACAAAACAGGCTTATGCACAATTAACAGCAATAAAACAATCAATAGCAAGAGACAAATATTGGGTTAACACACAAATGTATAGTGGTTTGGTCAGGGGACCTATTCCACTTTCGAAGGTGGCAACGGTGGCCGATGACTTTTATTAATAAAGTAAGGTGAGAGAGAGAATCAAGGTGAGCTCTGGGAGAGGTATGGTAAGTATGAGAGAGATAGTTTTATGTGGGATGTAGAGGTGTGTCCCTCTCATGGAGAGGACTTACAATTTATATGCACAGAGCCTTGGGTGAGGCAGCCTTGGTAAGGCAGTGACGTGATGGGTTAGGTACTAGCTTATAGAAGAGGATAACTATAACTAGGATAGGTACAATTAGAGATAGTCTCGATCTTGGAGAGTGGCTATCCTGACGATTGTTCCCCACGTGTACTAATCTTCCTGAACTCCTTAAACTTTAGACCGGATCGAATTCACGAGTTGGATTTGACCTGCCTTTTAGTTAATTTGGACTTACTTGATTAATTAGGTCTAGACTCGGCTGAATTTGGGCCTCATCATGCACCAACATAAACAGCTAAAGTAAAAGCCAAATAACATTCACACAAACCAAAAAAGGGTAAAACAGCAGCTTCAAATTGACAGAGGACAAGTTAATAATTTAAGCACTCAACAATTCATATCACTTTCATACTACAAAATTCTACCTTGTTATCTTCAAACCCATCAACCTTCCCATGACCACATATGCAATTGTTGTGAACATACCAAGATAACAACCATTACTACAATAAGCAAAAAAAAGGAAACCCAATATCTTCCATAAAAACATTTAACATAGCAATTCAACATGTTTGTGACTAAAAGTAATGATATCGATTGAAACCTGAAGTAAGACGATTGACAAAACAAAATCATAATACTGACGAATATAAATCGTCCAAGAGGTTCAATGGGACCTCACCTACAAGCATGAGAAAGCAACGAACCCTTCCTTACTCTGACCTATTCGCAAACCTTTCAACCTTATCATCATTCAGGTTAATCCCAACCATAGCCTCGCCCAAGCCACAGCTCACATCCGCCAGAACCTCCGGATCACTATAATGCGTAACGGCCTGCACAATCGCCCGAGCCCTCCTCGCCGGATCACCGCTCTTAAAAACCCCAGACCCAACAAAGACACCATCGCATCCGAGCTGCATCATTAAAGCAGCATCCGCTGGAGTCGCCACGCCACCGGCGGCGAAGTGCACCACCGGAAGCCTCCCCAGTTGCTTCGTCTGCATAACCAAATCATAGGGTGCCTGAATTTTCTTTGCAAAAGTAAACACCTCATCGTCGTCCATGTTTCGGAGAACACGAATGTCCCCCATCACAGACCTCACGTGACGGACGGCCTCGATAATGTTTCCGGTGCCCGCCTCGCCTTTGGTGCGAATCATGGCCGCACCTTCACGAATACGTCTGAGAGCTTCTCCGAGGTTTCGGCAGCCACATACAAAGGGAATGCGGAAATTATGTTTGTTGATGTGGTTATCTTCGTCGGCCAGAGTGAGGACTTCGGACTCGTCGACGTAATCAATTCCGATGGCTTCGAGGATTTGGGCCTCCACGAAATGGCCGATCCGGGCCTTCGCCATGACGGGTATGGTGACTGCCTGCTTGATTTCCTTAATGAGTTGTGGGTCCGACATGCGAGCCACGCCGCCTTGAGCTCGGATGTCGGCGGGGACGCGTTCCAGGGCCATGACGGCGCACGCGCCGGCTTCTTCGGCGATGCGTGCCTGCTCGGCGTTAACGACGTCCATTATGACGCCGCCTCGCAGCATCTGGGCCAGGCCTACCTTCACAGAGAAAGGGGATTTCTTTGTGGTCTCGGTGATTGCGCCGTTTCCGTAAACTGTTACCACACCGGTTCCGGCCATTTTGAGAAAGAAAAGAACCAGAGAGAGAGAGACAAAGACAGAGAGAGATTATGGGAAACCCTAATGTAAATTGGGGAAAGGGGGCGAAGATTTATAGGAGAAGGGAGAGGATTGAGTGAAGGGGTGGAGAACAATGTGCGTCAAGTGGCTGGGAATTCTGCGTCTGTGGCTCTTGGAAATATTTCTAATTTTGCAGTATAAATGTATATCATGTCAAATAAATTAGGCAGAATTATACTTTGTACCTCAAAAAATTATAAGATTCGCATTTTATACTTTTAAAATTAAATTTCTTATATTATACTCTCAATATAACAAAAATATTACAATGTGACATTTTTATTAACTTTTTATTAGTTTTTTTCGTTAGTATCAATGAGTTAATTTTTAACGAAAAAAATAACGAAATCTAATAAAAGAGTTACATTTCAACATTTTTGATATATTAAAGGTGTAATATTAGAAATTTAATATTTAAGAGTATAAAATAAAAATTTTAAAATTTTTTAAGGTATAAAATGCGACAATAATTAAGAAGTATAATTAAATAAAGGAAAATTTTTAGCCACATTTATTTTAATTTATTATATCTTTTAAGACATCCCCTCTATTATCTAAAATATCACTGACACCCTTTCTAATTTTTATTTAAATATTACTGACAATCCCCGTCGTTAAACTACTATTTCTAACAAAAAAAAATATATAAAATACTAAAATTACCTCTATATAAATTTCAAACAATCTTTTTATATAAAATTTGAGTCGATTAAAGTTTATTTTTTTAACATATTAAAATTTGAGCTGATTAAAACATATTAAAGTATGAACCGATTAAAATTCGATTAGAGTTGATTAAATTTTATTTTTTACGTATTAAAATTCGAGCCTATTAAAATTATTTCTTTACATATTAAAATTTGAGTCGATTTGAGCTTAACTTGAACTGTTAGCGCCGATTAAAATTCGATTCGAGTCAATTAAAATTTATATTTTTTATTTATTAAAATTCGTGTCAATTAAAATTCGATTCAAGTTAATTAATTTTTTTTTTTTTACGTATTAAAATTTGAATCGATTAAAATTTATATTTTTTTACATATCAAAATACAAGCATATTAAAATTCAATGCCAATTGATTAAAATTTAATTTGAGTCGATTAAAATCAAATTTTAATCGACCCGAAATTTAATATGTAAAAAAATTCATAAAATAAAGGGGGTCTAATTGAATATATGTTTATCTAGAGAGAGTGTGAATGGATATATTCTTAAAATATATCATTAGCAATTCAATAAAATTGTATTCTCGTTAAGGCCTTTAGTCTGACAGAGGAGTCAGTAAAGATTCAAAAAATAGAGAGCCTGTAATTGAATATATGATAAACTAAAAGCATGTGATTGAAATTTTTCCTTAAATAAATTTATAAAATTTCGCTGAAAAAAAAAAACATTTCATCATAGAGATTCAAGCATAGTGCGAACACAAGGGGTTTGGCACTTTCCAATTGTTAAAAAAAAAATTATAAAATAATTAGAGTATCTTTCAAAAATTTTTTTTTTTTTGCATGGTGAGTTTTAAGGTTATTAAATTTTAAATTATTTTAAAATTTAAAATATTTATTTAAATTCAAGATAAAGATTTGATAGAGAATAGAGCGAAACCCGAACAGAGGGCGTTAGAGGGTGGCGGCGGGAGAGTCGTGGTGAGCCATGAAAAAGTGTCGCCATCGTCTTCTTGTTACATCGTACTGCTTGTCTGCTAATGACAGAAAAATAATTATTTTTTTGAAAAGAGAGAGAAAGATAATAAATATAAATATAATAATTTATAAGGTGACCAAAATGAATCGTGGCATTTGGTAAGACCATTGTCCATTGACTAATCCTTTACAAATTACACTTTATACCCTTTTTATGTGTAACTGCGTTCAAGGTATGAAATGTAACTCAAGTGTAATATAAGAAAACTCAAATACGTAATCTGATATTGTTGAACTCTCTATTTGTTGGAGTTAAAAGAGTTAACAGTGTTGTTTTTTCAATAATAAAATATAAGAAAGAGATCAATAGAATAATTTTAAATGTTAAGAAAATAAAATTATAGGGGGATAAAATATAATTATCCTAAAAAAGCTGAAGTGGTGGGCAAGGAAATGAATGAAAGCAAAATCGAAGTCCTCCACTCCTTCCCGATGCCTTCATTCTTCCACAAAAAAAAAACATTAAATTAATCCACATGAAAAATGCACTTTCTCAGTTAAACAGTGTTTATTTTTTAAAAAATAAAATAAAAAAATTACTAATCTGTATTACTTTTTTCCACAAAAATTCATTGAGTACTATTATTTTTATTTTATATCAATGAAGTTCTATTTTTGATATTTTATGTTAATAAAGTCCTATAGTCCATAAATATTATATTTTGTTTTAATTTTATCATTCTCTTGAAAAATATTGAGGTTGTAACAATAGTCTTCTTTTATTCATAAATATCCCAACATCTTGCTTTTTAATTTATGTGTTACCTGCTTCCTAGTTTTATAAAATATCTAATTATTAATTATTTTTAGAATTGTCATTATAAGATGCAACAAACGGATTTGGACCTTATGTATTCTCAATGGATAAGAGTTTCTTGATGAAAACTCTAGTGTTTTGTGTTTTTAGAATTACAATTGAAGTGAACAAAAATTGAGTATTCATGTCTCTGGTTTTTCTTTTTTTATGAAAGTTTCAAATATAGAAAATAATTCATAACGAAAATGCAAAAATAGTTTCAACAAAAACTAAACATTATTTCTAGAAAAAAATAAGTAAATTAACTCATATAAAAAAGATATGACAACTAATTCATTCTAAAAAAAATATAAAATTGAGCTACATAACAATTGATACACAACAATAATGTATTCTTTAACTCTGACAATTTTTCGAAGAGGGAAAAGAGAGACCAAAAAGGCAACAAAATCTACTAAGAGAACTAATATATTATTAATCTCCCACTAAAGTCATAAGTTAATCTGCATTACATACATATTACCTTAGTCGATGTAAGAATTAGGAGTTATAGTCAGAAGAGAACCTGTCACCGTAGTGACTAAGGGAATAAATGATAATTAAAAAGTCTACACTGTGTTGTCAGTGTTGTGATACAAGTAAAGAATAGAAGAGTTTTGGTAATTAAAAGTTAAGGACAAAATTGAAATATAATAGAATTAGGATTTTATTGATATAAAATATAAAAAATAGGACTTCATTAATATAAAAACAAAATAATAGGATTTAATGAATTTTTGAAGAAAAAAATAATACTTATTGATAATTTTTTCAACAAAATATAAAGATGGGGTAAGTAATATAATTTTAAATGTTAAGAAGATAAAATAGTGTCAGATAAAATTATAGGAGATATAAAAGATAATTATCCTAAAAAAGTTGAAGTGGTGGGCAAGGAAAGGAAGGAAAGCAAAATCAAAGTTCTCCACTCCTTCCTGATTTCTTCATTCTTCCACACAAAAAACACTAAATTAATCTACATGAAAAATGCAAAATCGTTGTCCGTTAATAGAGAGAGAGAGAGAGAGATCAGACACTATTGTCCAGCTCCTGTTTGCCACATGACAGCCCTTTCTTCTCCATCTTCTACCCCCAAACCAATCTCCTCATTTCACCATCCACTTGACTATATAATTAGACGACAAAACAAGAGATTGGGACCCAATCACTCTCAACTTTTATTTCACTTCTCCATCTTCCACCCCCAAACAAGGATAGGAATTCTTTGTTTTTATTTTTTATTTTTGTGTCTTTGTTTGGGGTTGGGGTAGGATTTTTTTTTTTTTTTGGGGGGGGGGGCTTAATCTTAAGCACTGCCATTATACATTAGTTTTCTTAGTAAAGGGAAGATGAGACTTGAACTCCTGTGAATTTATGTAGGAATCCATATACTCTGTTGACTGTATTTCTTGTGAATCACTTCGTTTTCAAGAACAAACTGATACAGAAACTACAGATCATTTTTCTTAATAACCAGCCAGGGCACACACGTTACTTTGACTCATACTGTGTTTTCAGCTATCCTATGATTTTGCCCCTTTTCTTTTTTATCCAACTCTTCTTGTACTTGCTATATCTCGAGGCTGAAGTGTGCATGGAGGTGCTGGTGAAGGGAGGGAAGTTGACTTTTTCAGGAATTGCCTTTGCTTTTCATCCGCAAAGCAGAGCAGGGAATCCACACATATTTCTTGGGCAGATGAAGGTAGAACAGGTGTGAAGTCCAGCAGCTTTGAATACTCTGTTATGAGATGATACATGTAATCATAAACACGCCGCATGCTCAAGTTTTCCATGAAATCCTGTGCTCCTCTTCCTATCATCTCAGCCTGATCAGCCAAATTTAGAAAAAAGATAAGTTCCACTAACTATTTGGAAGAGATTATTTAGGCTGCAACTAAACCTACTCCCCCATGGCAGCAGGGAAAAAAGGTTGTTGTCTACAAGTGAAAAAGGTGGCTAGAGTTAAAAAAAGAAAAGAAAAGAGATAAGTGGCTAGAGCAAATAAAAACCTGCATTGTCACACCCTTGCACGGGCAAAGCATTTGAAATAGCTGGGGGTAGTCCCGAACAACAACATTAGCTTCTTGAGAATATATCCTAAGGTTGTTCTGTTTTCATGTCCTCATAAAGAAAGCTCTCTCTCTCTCTCTCTCTCTATACTAGTGTAATAGCTCAGTTGAGGCTGCGTTGTTAATTTAATATTACATTTATTTATTTTTCCTTTTTTGGCTGTCTTGCAGGGTGGAGACTGGGGGGAGGTTGCGGCAAGCATCTGGCGGTCTTTTCATGCTTGTCCAAGCAAAGCCCAGAAGCCATCACCATACCATTCACTAAATTGTCATATCAATTTAAGTCAAGTAGCAAACTGAATAGCAAGACCAAACATGCCATAAGAAAAGAGTGAAACTGTACCTCGGATGGATGGACATTACCCCAGTCAACAGCAAACTTTATAGATCTGCATAAATCATCAGGAGGGATAGGCCAATAATTTTTCTTGGGAATGAGACCACGACTAAAGAAGTCTTCATATTGTGGAGATATTATAAGAGGAACCGAACCACATGACAGAATATATTTCAAGCTGACGGACCAGGCATATCCTTCAGCATAGATCTTGTACCTGCATAGTTAAAACCAACAAATCAACTAAAAAATCAAGTGCATTCTCCACTCAAGGTCAAGGAAGATAGATCGAATAACGCATGATTACCTAGTTTAACAAGTACCACGACTCAAGCATAACACACAAAAAGCATAGTTGAACACCAAGTCACACATACAATTATGAAATCTTTATCATGATAAAAAAATTAATTTAATTTTGCTCTCATAATTTACAACAAATAGACCGCCAAACCTACAATAAATAGCATGCAGTTTAGTCCCCATTAATGGGGGTCTGGGAGGAATATATTGGATGTAGAATTAACATTTAACAATTTTTGCACTAAGTGATCAACAAAAATGTCTGATTAGAATAATTAGGGTTCGAATTGGGATCGCCAATTTACATACTCATGCAACATGAAAATGTGAAGTATGGAAACAATGATAACCTTATTTGAAACTTTAAGGTGGGGTTGAAAAAGTAAAATCAGTTAGCAGATTAAAATGGTAAATTGAAAGCTTCTCAAATCAATGCTTTGCATTTTTGGTTCTACTGTTTCTATCTGAAACCAAATCAATAAAAGGGAACAAAAAAATTCAGTTTATACACCAAACACCATCCAAATTGGTTTGAACAAGATCTGGACATCTTCATAAACCATGATGTTATGCTAGTTCTCAGTATGGCGACGTCACACTCAAAAGAGTGACCTACCGATGATTGCACTGCTTTGATAGTTTGGACTGCTTGAATCCACCTTTTGCTGCTTCACCCCAATCCTGAAATTCATCAACAAAAAAATTGAAATTTAGTGGTCCAGAAACCGTTATATTGACATTAATTTTTGAAGAAGTCATCCAAACAATGCTTGAATTTCAAGTCATTCACCTGACGCATAATTTGAGCTCTCCACTGCCTAGTGTCATTGCATTGCAGCAACTTTGTACGAATAGGAGAATTAACATCGGGGTTTCCTTTCCAGTATGCAAGAGGCCACTTCTTCAGCCAACTTTGAGCTTGTGAACCGCGTTTAATATTTTTAAATTCTTCATCCCAGGGTCCTATGTTTATCTCTGACCTGTAAGAATCATTTATAATGCTGCTGTTGGGTTTAAAATAAATTACACTCTGGCATTTATAGCCTAAATGAACCAGACCTTATGCAGCTCCTACTGGCAGTTGCAAATCACAGTAATAATTAACAAATCCAGTCATTCATTCTACAAAGTAAAAAACATTTGATAGCCACCTTGAACATTCTTACAGAAGCAAGTGCAAGATGGACACCAAACCTTAACACAAAAAAATAGGCAGTATTCAGACATGGGCTAGTGGGACAGTTGCAGCTGGGTAAGTAGACCCAATCGTTAATGTCATTCAACTTGTCTGATGAAATAAATCAAAACAACAATCCTGCCTACTGCTTCTCATCCTATTTCCCATGAAATTATCCACCGTAGCCTTTCTTTTCAGTTTTACCTTATTCTTGTCATATTTGGATTCTAAGATACCTCGATTGTCATTATGCTTTCTATACCAATGTTTACATGAGGTTTATAGCAAGTTTATGCCAACTAATATGTTTGTGGGGGTATGAATGGTACCGTACATAATATCACAAGTAAAAAATTTCATCACACTAAGAAAATTGGTTTAACGTTAAAAAAACATTCATGAAAGCCCCTGTTACACGCAATAAAGAACAAATGACAAAATATAAATCCCTAGATTGGAAGTGTCTTCATCTCTCTTCACAGAATGTTTGAAGTATGCATAAACTTTATACAAACAGACAATAATAATTCTAACTAAACTGTGAACTTCTTTCCAAAAACACTATCTAAAAGAGAAAAAAAAGAATAAAGAAAGAATAACATAATCAAAACTCCTCAAAGCTCACTTGGAACAGAGTGTGCAGCTCAACTGCCTTGTAACCTTGATTTGATCAACCCTAAAGGTGATTTTTCTAGCCTCTTTCCTTTATGCAATGCCTTCACACACTATAGGCATTTAAAAAAGCTCCAAATGAAGTTTTGGGTAATGAAAAGAAGATTGGAATTGAAGTATCTGTTACGTTTGGGTCCCCTACCAAAACAGGTAGCAGTGATGTTGTCAAAGTGCAAGTGAAAATTGGTTGATTAATTTAGCCATTGACTTATAAATCGTAAGTTCCAGAGTACTTCATCTCAAGATGTACGTAGAACAACCATTACATGACAATGATACAAAATATTTCAAAAACCATCATACCCAATATCAAAAAATAAACTTTAGGGAGAATTACACCGAGACCCCTTATAGTTTGTCACTCAATCACTAGACCCTTTGACATTTAAAATATTACACACAGATCCCCTAAAGTTTGTATGCATGTACTCCTGTTGTCAATGTCCGTTAGTATATCCATTAATAAATTATATTCAGACCCCCTAAAATTTATAGGCATGTAATACTTAGACTCCTCAAATTTAAAATGTTATACTTAGACAAAAAATACTCCAATCAAAGATAGAATATCAAATATTTTAAAATTTACAACCAAAATTCATATCTATTATGACATTTATTGAAATAAAATCAAAAATAAAAATCTAAATTTTTTCTTAAAATATTATAATTAATATAAATTATACTATCTATTGGAATTTAATTTGGTCGTTTAAACGATCAAATTAAACTACCAAATTATCCCAATTAAAGTTAGAAGATATTGTACCGATTATAGTTTGGCGTCTTGTTTGATTTTTTAGTTTTATTTCAATAGATAGTATAATTGCATACTAATTATGATTTTTAAGAAAAAAATAATTTTTTATTTTTAATTTTATTTTAATAAATGACATAATAGAACATGAATTTAGTTGTAAAATTTATATTCTATTATGAATGATTTAGACCCCTTGTGTGTAATATTTTAAATATTAGAAGGTTTAAGTAATTAAATAACAAATATTAAAGGGTCTGATTATAAACCTCCCTAAACTTTATTCAAATACAATACACAAATTGACAACAGCTACAAGAAAGCGGGTTTATTATTCTTACCAACCCCAGAAAGACCAGTCAGGAAACGGGATATCAAAATGCTCCGGCGTGGTGCAATACCGAAACAGAGGCAAAGGCATCGCCGCATGCTCGGTCCGATTAATGCTTGGCTTGTCCATGCAATCAAACATCAAATCAACATCTGGAACCCTACCAGGGTACCTCCTAAGAAGCTGCAGCAATCCCCAAATGGTAAACATAGCCCTACTCTGCACACAAGCATAGTAAAAATCCACATAGAGTCTTCCCCCAACAATCACAACCCGAAAAGCCGCGAATTCCTTGGCTTCCATTAAATGGGTCAACGATATCTTAGTCTTGGACCAAGGCTTGAGGTCATGATGTATAGATCTGAAGAATTCGGGACAATTCTCCGCTTGATTGGCCAATGCAGATTGGTTTTTGTAAGGTACATTGTCGCTAGCACTACGTCCACAGCTGAGATATGAACATCGGATGATTTTGGAAGCTCTGGCGTACTTGGTCTCCTCGTTGAAGGTCTTGGTTGGGAATGGGTGCCATGGTGTGGCCTCTAAGTTGTGACCTGCGATGGTTTTCGTCTGATAAACGAAGTCGTCCACCTGTTCGATCAATTGTCACAATGAAATAAACTATCAGAGGCTTATCAACATCAACACACTTACACACACAAACATAAATCTATACAGAGAGAGAGAGAGAGAGAGAGAGAGAGAGAGAGAGAGAGAGAGAGAGAGAGAGAGAGAGAGGGTACCTCGAAAAGGAGGAGGAGGGCGAGGGAGAAGAAAGCCAAGAGGAGGACCAAGCGAGGGACGAAAAAGGGGGTTCTTGAAAGTACCCCCATACCCATTTTTGATAGAGTTTGATGAGGTTGATAGCAATGGTGGTGACGATGGGCTCCATTTTGTCGCCGATTAACACTTTCTACCTCATCCTTTTCGTCGTTTCTCTTTCAGGGAAGGAGTTATGGTTATGGTGCACTGAACTCACCACGTGGAATACTACCACTTCCGTGTCCGTCTCCTACTCTTCGTAACGTCTGCCCGAATATGCAAAGGTACCGCACTCCTCTCTATCCCGTGCGCTTCAATGGATCCAATTTTAATTTGGAAAAATTTTAGTGATACCATTTCTAATTTATTATATCTTTAAGCATATCCTTTTTATTATCAAAAATATTACTAACATCTCTTTTAGTTTATATTTAAACAGCACTAATACCTCTGTCATTAAACCACAATTTCTAACAAAAAAATTCATGTAAAATACAAAAAATATCCCTACATAAACCTCAAACAATCTTTCTATACAAAATTCGATTAAAATTCAAATTGATTAAAATTTATTTTCCTATTAAAATTCAAATGGGTTAAAATTCGTTTTTCTACATATTAAAATTTTAGTTGATAAAAATTCGATTCGAGCTGATTAAATTTTAATTTTTTTACATATTAAAATTTGAGTCGATTTGAGCTATACCTGAATTGTTAGCGTCGATTAAAATTCGCTTCGAGTCAATTAAAATTTATATTTTTTTTACTTATTAAAATTTGTGCCAATTAAAATTCGATTCAAGTTGATTAAAATTTATTTTTTACATATTAAAAATTGGATCGATTAAAATTTATATTTTTTTATGTATCAAAATTAGGGCCGATTAAAATTCAATACGAGTTGATTAAAATTTGATTCAAACTGATTTTTAATCGACTCGAATAGAATTTTAATCGGCTCAAATTTTAATACGTAAAAAAATATAATTTTTAATCGACTTGAATTTTAATATGTAAAAAATAAATTTTAATTAATTCGAATCAAATTTTAATTGGTCTAAATTTAATACATAAAAAAATTTAGAAAATAGAGGGGATCTCATTGAAAATATGTCTATCTAAAGGGGGTGTGCATGAAGTTTTTGTTCAAATATATCATGAGTAATTTAGTAAAATTGTATTTTAATTAACACCTTTAATCTAACAGGAGTTCAATGAAGATTAAAAAAATAGAAGGAATGTCCTTGAAGTGATAGTAAACAAGAGGTGTGACTGAAATTTTCTCTTTTAATTTCAATTCAATTCAAATATGAATTTAATTAAATGGATTATAATTGAAATTTTTTATTAATAATTCAAATTTGAAACCAAATTCATTATATCACATGGAAGAGGAGAAAATCCCTCACTTTAAGTTTGAAGAATTTTGATTGGGGACAACGAACTTGGATATCAATCTTTCTCCCGCAAAATGAATAAATTGTTAGAGATCGGGATTAGACCGGTCGAATGTATTCTGATGCTTAAATCAGTAAGGTTCCTATCAATAGGTAAAAATAACAGGAGAAGGTGTGTGTATCTTAAACTTAAGTTTTACCTAGTATTTATATCGATGGATTGTCCCCTTTTCGTTAGGGTTCCTACTTCTCCTCTAGGCTAGGTGGCACACCTATGTCTTAGCCGGATCCTTCTTCATTTGACCTTTGGTTTCTTTTGACTCATATTCTGCCTGTGAGTTAGCCTACGTGTTCTTATGATCTAGACGGTTTTGTAGATTACTCGTGATTTCTTGGAGATTTATTTGAAGATGGACTATAATTAGAACTAGTTATTCCCTATGTCTGAAGGCACAGAATAATAAAAAAATAGTCAAC
Source organism: Ilex aquifolium (assembly GCA_951799425.1). NCBI lineage: Eukaryota > Viridiplantae > Streptophyta > Magnoliopsida > Aquifoliales > Aquifoliaceae > Ilex > Ilex aquifolium. The sequence continues at coordinate 7,671,686 of OX637394.1, forward strand.
AATAAATATTTTTGTATTCATATTCAAAATCAAATCACAAACATAGAAGAGAAAGAAACGAATTTAAGCACTGATTGTAGTGGGGGTGAGTGGTGGTAGTGGTGGTGGGCGATAGTAATGATGGTGGGAGACGGTAGTGGTTGTGGTGGGTGGCGACAACCGTGGTGGTGGTGGTGACAGCCGTGGGTGGCAACGGTAATGGTGGTTGTGGGTTTTGGGTGATGATGGTGGTAGTGATAATCATGGGTGATGATGGTAGTGGTGGTGGGTGTGGGTGGTAATGGATGACGGTGATGGTAGTTGGTAGTGGTGGTGGTGTGGCAACGACAGTGGTGATGGGCGGTGACGATGGTGGTAATGGGTGACAATGGGTGGTTGTAGTGGTGGGCGATGATGGGTGGTGGTGGTAGGTGTGGTGGGGGTGGGTGACAGTAGCTGGTGGTGATAGTGAGTGACGACGAGTGGTGGTGAGTTGTGGTAGTGGGTGACAGTGGACAGCAATGGTGGTGATGGGTGCTGACAGTGAGTGTGAGATGATTGTGGTAATGATAATAAATATAAAAATAAGATGACGATGATGATGAGTGGTAACAATCGGTGGTGGGTGGCGATGGCAAGGGGTGAGGTGGAGTAGGGGTGAAGGTGGGGCAGTGACAGTGGTGGCGGCGACAGTGATGCCGACGGCGACTGTGGTGTGTTGGCGGCAGTGGCAGTGGTGGGATGGCAATGGAGCTAGGGTGTGGTGGTAGTGGGGCGAATATCATTTTTAAAGTCCTAAATAAGTCCTAAAACCATTTTTTAAAAAGTCACTCCAAACACACCATTAGATGTCTATTTTTTCTATTAAATTTGAGGTGTTAATATTAGTCGTCGGATTAACTTTAAAGTAAAATTTAAAGATATCTCAACCGCGAATATCAAAAATCATTTTGTTTATCTTTTAAAATTTGAATTGTATTGTATTTTATTATATAGATATTAATTGTCCTTGTCCGCCTTGGCCGATAAGCTTGGCTCGGTGTGTGTCTTTTGTGTTATGTGACTGGATGCTTGGTATATCTCGTCAATCTTCTTGCTCGATTCGCTGTTTTTCCTGAGCTCTTGTCACGTGTCTTTGCTACGTGACTTCACTATAACCATTATTTTGTACGTAGTCGTTTTACACCTCTTTATTTGCCCCTCAAAGAATGTTTGCCATGTGGCACGTAATGGTTGACATGTTAAATGCATGTGTTAGAGGAAAGGGTGTCTTACATGTCCTTTCGCATCACATCATCAAATTTATGTGTCTTTTTGTCTGCAACGCTGTTTTATTTGACGCCTTTTCCCATTCCTTTTGAAGGGTTGTCTCCTTTTGTAAGAGAATAGGAGTAGAGGCTACAGATGCAATTGTTTTGACTGTATGTTTTTGTTCAAATGTAATTGATACAAAGTTACTCTTTTATAGAGTTTGAGTACAACAGAAATAGCAACAGAAAATCTAATCAAAATTTATTTAAAATTTAAATGACAGTTGAAGATGGAGAGCAGATCAATAGAGAATCAGATCAGTTGGACTTCCTATTCTTCCTCCAGATTTTCCTCTTGTTGACAACTATCGTTGCTTGATTTGTTAGGCAGTTCCACATTTTCTTCTACACGCCCCCTCAATCTGGATAGAAGTGCTCGAACGTTCAGATTGCCCAAGATGGTTTGGAACTTGCGTGGAGACACTGGTTTAGTTAGTGAATCAGCAAGTTGATCTCTAGTAGAAATAAACTGAACCGTAAGTTGCTTTCTTCGAACTTGGTCACGCACATAATGAAAATTAATTCGATGTGCTTAGTACGGGCATGAAACAGAGGATTAGCATTCAAGTATGTGGCTCCAATATTGTCACACCATAACACTAGCGGGGTTAGAATCTTTAAGCCAATTTCAGATAAAATTGATTGCAACCATTGTAGTTCTGAAGCAGTATTTGCAAGGGACTTATATTCAGCTTCGGTACTACTATGAGCAACTGTAAATTGTTGCTTGCAGAGCCAGGAAATAAGGTTGGTGCCCATGTAAACACAATAAGCACCGACTGATCGACGATCATCGCGATCAGCTGCCTAATCGGAATCTGAAAAAAGCTTGAATTGCAAAATTAGACGACCTGCTAAGAAACAAACCCGTTGATATGGTATGTTTAAGATAACGTAGAATCCTTTTTACCGCCTGCCAATGTGGATCCAACGGGTTATGCATGAATTTGCTTACTTTGTGAATTGAGAAAGCAAGATCAGGTCTAGTAAAAGCTAAATATTGCAGGCTCCCAACAACTTGTCTATAGAGAGAAGGATCCGAAAACTTAGCTCCGTCGGTTGCAGATAGGTGACAATTAGTTGACATAGGACACTTGCATGGCTTGACTTCTGCCATGTGAGTGCGGTTTAGGAGATCAGCCACATACTTACGTTGAGTTAAATACATACCGTCGTTTGAGCGCAATACTTCTACACCCAAAAAATAGCTAAGGTCACAAAGTTCTTTAACTGCAAAATCCGAATGCAAGGCCTGATGTACATGTCGTATGGCAGTACCAGAATTGCCCGTGATGATAATATCATCAACATAAATAAGAATCACAATCAGAACACCATTCTTGCGCCAAATAAAAAGAGAAGTGTCGGCCTTGCTATCATGAAATCCAATCGCCCATAATTTATCAGTTAGACGAGAGAACTAAGCTCTCGGAGCTTGTTTCAAGCCATATAATGACTTATGTAACCTGCAAATATGATGAGGATATTGTGGATGAATGTACCCCTGAGGTTGGGCCATATAAACTTCATCCTCCAATTCGTCGTGTAGAAAAGCATTTTGAATATCAATTTGCTTAATCTGCCAGTTATAAGAAATAGCCAGGGACAAGACTATTCGAATTGTAGCATGCTTGACAACAAGACTAAATGTCTCATGAAAATCAACACCTTCGTGCTGATGAAAGCCCTTGGCAACCAACCTTGCTTTATACCGCTCTATGGAACCATCAACATGTCGTTTAATTTTATATATCCATCGGCAACCAGCGATGTTGGCCTTTGGAGGTGGAGCAACTAATGACCATGTCCCATTGCGTAGAAGAGCATCGAACTTAGCATTCATCGCTGCACTCCAGTGTGGTGACTTTATTACATCACTATAACATGATGGTTCTACATCAGTAGAATTAAGAGAGCTAAGTAATGCTTTCGGTAGAGGATACTGTACAAAATCATTTGAGCTAGCTTTTGGTTTAAAAATATTGTTCTGCAATCTGGTAACCATGGCATGGGTGCTGGTATTTCCTTGCATTACTGGAGGATCCGAGGTGGGTTGAGGTGGTTCCGCTGGTATGCTGGAGGATAGAGAATTTTCAGCAGCTACTAGAAATGGCGAGGAGACAGAATTAACATGCCTAACAGGTGTTCCTTCGTCTATTCTTGTAGAGTGAGACACTAGAGGCACATTATGACTAGTTGCAGATGATATAATTCAGGATTGCATATCATTTGTTCTGGCAGTCGGTGGTAATTTAAGATGTAAAGGTAAGGCGACATGTGTGGATGAGTGGGACTTTGAGGACGATGTAGAGAAGATATTTTTTTGGTAAGGAAACAAATTTTCATCAAAGATTATGTGACGTGACACATAAACATGACCAGTTGATAAGTCAAGGCACTTGTACCCGTGATGATTAACACTATAGCCAATGAAAACACATGATTTGCTTCTAAAATACAATTTATGTTTATTATATGGTCTAAGATTAGGCCAACATGCACATCCGAAGACACGTAAGAAAGAAAAATCAGGGATCCGGTTATAGAGCATTTCATAAGGTGACAAATTGTTGAGAATGGGTCTTGGAAGACGATTAATTAAATAAGTTGCAGTGTAAAAGACATCTTCCCAGTAAAGTAGAGGTAAATTCGAATGTGCTAATAGACTAAGTCCAATTTCAACAATTTGTCTATGCCTTTGTTCAATTGAACCGATTTGTTGGTGAGTATGAGGGCATGCTATGCGATGAGTAATGCCATTTTCTTGAGAATAATTATGAAGTCTACGGTAATCACCACCCCAATCTGATTGTATGACCTTTATTTTACGTTCAAAATATTTTTTCCACATAACATTGAAATTGAAGAAAAACACGTTCAACATCAGATTTTAATTTAATTGGAAATAACTACAAGAATTTTGAATAATTATCCAGAAAACTAACATAGTATCGAGCACCTGTAGTTGAGGCTACAGATGCCGGACCCCATACATCTGTAAAAATTAAGTCTAATGGAGAAGTAGCAACATAAGTAGAATTGTTAAAAGGCAAAGCATGACTCTTGGCTAATTGGCAATCAGAGCACACAGAGTGCCTCTTTATTTTATCAACTGGAAGCTTATTGAAGGACATAACACGTTGAACAACTTGAGAAGCAGCATGACCAAGGCGACGATGCCACTGATCAAACGAAATGCGAACACTCGAAAGGGCTTGAGGAGAAACATTTTTGTTGGAGAAACGGTATAACCCATTACTGACTTGGCCTCGATGAAGGACGGTCCCCGAGTAATCCTTCACAAGAAAATATTTGTCATGAAACTCGAAATAAATATTATTGTCAATACAAAATTTCTGAACATAAAGTAAATTTTTCTGAATTTGAGGGACTAAGAGAACTTGATTAATACAAATGAATGAGATGATGTATGAAGAGAAGAATTGCTAGTTTTAGAGATACGCAAACCTTGTCCATTGCCAACTTGAAGTTGATCTGTACCATTATAGTCATCACTCTTTAGATTCAGATTGGCCATATCATGTGTGATATGGTGAGTGGCACCTGTGTCCGCATGCCAGTCATTCTCCCAGCCGCCATTGTTGGCTGCAACAAAGGCTTGTTTATTCTGAGAAGGAGGACGATCTTGATAGGTGAGATCGAAACGGTGGTAGATTTGTGAGCGGAGTGGCCAGGTTTCTCGCAGACTTGACACTCAACTATAGAAGAATTAAATGTGTCACTGCGATTATAGGAGGAAACACCCCCTCCCCGAGAGTTGTTATGGCGGCCTCTACCACGAGAACCACCTCGGGCCCTATTTTTGGATTGTTGCGGTTGTCTCTGAACGACATTCGCCTCACCAAGTGGTGCCAGAGTAGAAAGATGATGGCGGTTTGGACGAGATTCAGTCACAATTAAGAGAGAGTATACTTCCTCAAGTGTGACGTGATTAGTGCGAGCATAGATAGAGGATACGAAGTTGTCGTATTCATGTCCTAATCCAACAAGAACATAAGAAATGATGTTGTCACATTTGAGAGGTTGGCCGGCCATATCAAGTTCATCAGCTAATTTTTTGATTGACAAAAAATAATCATTGGCAGATTGACTGCCTTTATTTGCATTGGCAAGTTGAGTTCGAACCTGGATGGTGCGAGCTTGAGATTGTGAAGAAAATTTTGTTTCAAGTGCGCGCCAGATCTCATGAGAAGTGGCAGGAGAGACTATCTGAGCTAAGACACCCTCAGTCATGGAAGACATGAGAGTGCTCAGGATGAGACTGCCCTATCGCAACAATTGAGATTGCATAGGATTTGGAATTTGATTGATTGCATCCGTATCAGGATGCAGAGCATCAATAGTTTGGGGAGGGAGACTGAGAGTACCATAAAGGTAGCCATACAGGTCTTGGCCACGGAAATAGTGCAGTAATTGTGCCTTCCAAAGAGGATAATTATTAGGAGTCAACTTGATTGAAACAATATTAGAGATTGGAGTGATTGTAGGGATAGAAGAGGAGGGATTGTTGATGCTAGTGAACGAGGAAGGAGAGGAGGACATGATGAGACACTAGTCTTTTGGTAGCTCTGATACCAAATAGGAAATTCAGAAGCAGAGGCTACAGATGTAATTATTTTGACTGTATGTTTTTGTTCAAATGTCATTGATACAAAGTTACTCTTTTATACAGTTTGAGTACAACAGAAATAGCAACATAAAATCTAATCAAAAGCTATTTAAAATTTATATGACAGTTGAAAATGGAGAGCAGATCAGTAGAGAATCAGATCAGTTGGACTTCCTATTCTTCCTCCAGATTTTCCTCTTGTTGACAGCTACCGTTGCTTGATTTGTTAGGCAGTTCCACATTTTCTTCTACACCTTTAACTTCTAATTTTCACAAGTTTTGTTTGTGCTTAGTTTCTCTGCAAACCTATTGTAGGTAACTTTTCTAATCTTTTTCTTACTATGGCTCCTTTGAAGAACGAACAAATCCCTGAGTTTTGGTCTAAGTATGGTATCCCAAATGATGTGTCCATTAGAGTTGCTGGTGAAGATAAACCCCTGCTTGGTTTTAGAGAGTATCCCCATAGCTACTAGGGCCATTACAGATGGTGTAGTTAGGTTTCCCCTCCACCCTTTACTCCTTTAGGTCTTCCATGCGCTGAAGCTTTGGCCCATTCAGTGTTGTCCAAACATTTTTAGGATTGTTGTGGGGTAGTTGCTTTGAACAATATTCTGAATACGAATTGGGGCTTTGGGAGATTCTCTATTGTTATACGATTGCTTCCACCTCTGAGAAAAAAATATTATTTTTGAGTTAAGAAAATTGATCATTGCCTGGTTACCCATCTTCCTGATTTAGACGAAGGTCATGAAAATGATATCTTGTTTGTCTTTGGCAATTGGGAACATCGAGAGGACGAAGAGTCTCGCTATAACTGTCCATTCAAAGGTGCACCAGGTAACTTTCATTGGTACCGTTTTCTTTCTTTCTTTTTTTGGCTTGTTCATTCTCTTTTCTCTTTTCCCTTTCTTTTTTTTTTAAATCTTGGTTCTTCGTATGCTGCAAGTGAGTCTGTGAAGGGCAAAGTACTAGATTCGAGGGTTAATTTATCTAATCTGCAGAGGGTTTGGGAGTTTGGTGCTACGGATCACTGGTGTAGAGCCACACATGTACTCCTAGGATACGAACCTACTTACAAGTCTTTCATATTAGTTCCTTTATCGACGTCCCAACAACTGTCGGTCTTAAGAGCTGCTCGGTCAATGGAAACCTCTTCTTTTACACAGTTGATGGATACCAGAAGAAGAGGAATGGGCGGATGAAGGAGTGTAACGAATTTCAGTGACTTAGTTCTTGGTCCTTTGTCTGGGAAGGTGTAATATCTGGCCCGAAAATAAATTTATTATTTATTTAATATAATGAATGATGTAGAAAAGTTTAGTGAATTAATTTGGCCATAATAAAGTTATGAGTCAAATGTAAGACCAAAAGTATATTGAAAACCTAAATTAAACCAAAGTGTAAAAAAAAAAAAAGAGAAGGAATGACGTGTATTTATATATAAAAATATCTAAAGACAAAAAATGAGGAGAATTCTTTCATTCTTTCATCATACCCATTGGAAGCATTTTAGAACGAGAGAGAGTGAGTTCTAGAGAGAGAGAGAGAGCTTGAAAGAGTGAGAGAGAAGAGTTGAAGTTGATTTCCAAGCTTAGGAAAACATTATTCTACCTCATCGAAGTCATAAACAAGGTATATATATGCATATTTTTGGGTTTTGAAGCATTGAGTAGAAATCTTAGTTTTGGGTTTGTGTAGAAATCATGTTTACACTTGATGAAATGAGTTCTAAATGATATATATATGTGTGTGTGTGTGTGTTTATTATGCGTATTAAATAGATATACTAGCATTTGAAGCCCTTTGATTTGGAAAAATCTCTTAAATATCTAACTTTTGATGAGGTTTGAGAGATTTGGTCAAAGGGTGGTGCTAGAGTGATTGTTGAGTATAATGACTTTACATAATTTATTAGTAGCATGATGGATAATAACATACTAAAAATTTAGATGGATTGTTATTGAATTGAGAATACCCACTTGTTGGAACACGAGTATACTTTTGGGTCGGGTCCACTTGATCTAGTCTAGGGTTCTTGGTGGGGGTTGGGCCACTAGTAGTATTTTGTCTTCCGCTGTTTGTCTGAGACTTTTGACATAAGAATATCTAGTATTCTTTTAGGGGCCTCCATGCCGGTCATTTAGGCCTGCGTGCCATGGTTATACATTTCGCCATGGTGTTTGGGAGTGGTGTACCGATTTTGATCAAAAAATGATATTTCTCTTATATTTTGTTTTTTTTATGATTGGTTTTTTTTTTCTTATATTATTATAACGAGGATGTTAGAGTATAATAACCCTTAGTCAGAGTGCCCGAGTCGGACAGCCCTCGCATTAGTCCTCAGGTTAGCAGATCGGGGCGTGACAGACAGCATCCGAGCCCAGAGCCATAGTTGTGACGCAAGCCGATCCAGTGCCGGCCCAACCTAAAGGCCACTTAGGCCATTGCCTAAGGCCCCCAAATTGGAAGAAAAATTTGGGGCCCCAAAATAAAATTTTATATTATGGTACACAATCTAGATATTGTGATATAATTTAAATATTCAATACATTTTAACAATTGAATTAGTAGGGAGTGCAAACTTTAAACAAAATATATTATTTATCCAATGTATTTGATTTTCAAATTAAGTGCAAATAGCATTATCGTAAAATTTTTAAAACCTCTTTAAAAAAAAATTAGGGCCCTATAGTTTAACCTAATTTTTTTATCTCACTCAATGTTTATATTATATGTATTATCACTTTACAGTCTTATTATTAAAATCAATTGTTTATCGTATAATATATATGAATAATGATTTTACATATCTATAAGTTAAATTTGATGTCATTTTTTGATTAATTTGTTTATAATGCAAAAAATGACTATAAAATAGAGTGAGTATAATTAGTGCACTATTTGAAATTAATCAGCCATAGTTGTCTTACTAAATTTTCTTATTTAAACATAATACTATTTCTCTACATATCTTGTAATGTCTCATTTATTTTAGGACCACTCAACTTGTATAAATTCTTATTTTTATATTCATTGAGAGAAAAATCATTTTATTAGTTAAACTAATTTTTAATTATATTTTTTTTATCTTAAACAAATAGCATGTATCATTGCATTTGATCTCCAAATTTGACTTTAGTTAACAATGCAATTTTTATTTGCAAAATTCATGTTGTATCTAAAACAAATACAAAATAAATAATTTTTAAATAAACATAATAACTATTTAATACTAATATTATTACTGAATAAATATTACTAAGACACCAAATAAAATTTTTGCCTAGGTCCTAGTTGGGTTGGGCCGCCCCTGAGCCGATTCCATTCCTTCGGTTCCACAAACTGTCCTTTCCTCACTGAGAGATGATCCAGTCCCCCTTATGACCGATCACCAACCTTCGCAAACCGAGGTGGGGGTGATACCGATCATGCGAAGGATTCCGCTTCCATCACAGAGTTGGTTCGGAGGGAGAGCGCTACGAGGAAGTGGAAGGCCTTTGCTAATCCTTCTGTTGACGAGGCCGAGGGGGCTTTGGTTCGGACCCTTATTGTTTGAACTAAAGAACCAATGCAGTTAAGTCGGATGAGAAACATAACAATTAATGTATTTTAAAGTTACAAATCTCATGGTTATTACGTAATTATTTTTACAATATTATTTTTTGGACCTATTTTATTGACATAATTTACTAAATAATCCATCACAACCATTAGATTGGTTGTAGGTCTTAATGAAGATCACCGTTAATCTAATGATTATGATTGAATAAGTTAGCAAATTAATGGTCCGTTTGGTAAGTTAGATGAAAAAATGAAAGGATGAAAAGTGGGAGTGATGCATTTTTTACTCTTCAAGAGAGAAATCATTTTTTCCCTCCTTTGTATTTGGTAAGAGGGATAAAAATTAGGAATGATTGGTTTTTTTATTTTATTTGGTAAGATTGAAAAAATATTTTTTTTTACTTTTTATTTTATTTTTTGAAAAAAAAATATAAATATATATTTTATCATTATATCTAATATGAAATTAATATATACATGATATGTAATTGATAAATATGATATATCTATATATCAAAGAATATATAGACAAATAACATACATTTCAATACATATAATTAATTTTTTATCAATTTTTACTTCCAATTTTGGAGGGATTGATTTTGGTAAATTGGAAGAAAAATTTATCCATAAATTTTTTCATTCTTCCTATTTTCTTTCCTTACCAAACATGATGTTTTATCTTTCTCTCCAATTTTTAATATTTTCAACTTTTCATCATTCTTTTTATCCATTGTACCAAATGAAACATAAGTCTAAATAATATTAATCTTATTTTTAAATGTGAGGGAAATGATAAAAAAAGAAATTTAACCACGTGACCCACCAGACCATAGACTTTGCCATCACCAGACCATACCTTCACCGAATCGAAAAAATCCCCATGGCAATTCCGAAAAAGATCACATGGCAAATCCTTAAATTATGTCGGAGTTAAGGTAATTGGCAAGCTTAACCACAAGATTTAATATTTTGACTGAATTAGCTTGTTAAAAGTCTTCTACTAATATGAATAGAAATATCATCTTTCTATTACATTTTCATTATCATTTTAGTCGGTGACAGATCACCTACTATATGTGTGTAAAACACCCACTTATAAAAAGAGGGTCCTACTTAAATCTATGATAATTGATCTAACATTAAATGAATATAATGGAGAGAATCTATATCCAACAAAATAAGCGCCTACTTGAAAGAGTAAGATTTTTTTCGATAGTTTTTTTTTTTCCTTCTATAGATCACTAACTAATTTAACTAGGACACTATATATAAGTTTGTCTCTCACAAATAATGGTGAGCGATATCCCAAAAATATTTGGGGAAAAAGAGATTTGGATCCCTAATTGAAGCCTAGGACGTTTACAAACTCGTTATAAATCTCATTAGCTTATGTTAATAAGAGTCTTAAATAAGACCCGAAAGGTGTGTATTTGTAAGGGGGTGTTAATCTAGACTAGCTTGAGTACCCTTAAGTTTGACTTGGTTGTAATTGGCCAAGCATGACTCAGGCTGAACTGTTAGGCTTAAATTTTGCTCAAGTTCAATTCGGTAGAAATTTAGAGAGTATTTGAGCCAAAATCGAGCTTAGTTTTTGAAAAAAATAAAATAAAATAATATCTTTGAACTTAATAATTAATCTTAAAATAATTTGCTTGTCAACTAGAATCCCTTAATAATCAAATTCTTAGAACTCTGAATTTCCTTAAAAAGCTATTAGAGAAGCGAGGGAAATGGAGAAACACATATGATTTAAAATTACTTCGATCAGCCGGGGTGAGACAACTTGAGCGAAGTTACACATTACTCGAATTAAGTTGGTTTATAAAACAAATTTCAAAATTTAATTTGATAAGTATGAATTAGTCACAAGGCGGGCACGTAAAAGCGAGCTTGGCATGTGAGCGTTTGGCACATGACGCTCTTCTTCACAGGAGGGCTCCAGTAACTATCTAGCAGCCTGCTCGCCCATATCTCACGAAAGTACCTCACTCCAATTGTTATACTTTTGGGGAGAGTTCCATTTTTCTTGTCGCCTCATTTAAAAAGCAGTTAAGGGATTCTAACGGTAAAATTGGCCCAACCTATAAAAGAATCGTGCATGCCATAAATCAGGTAAGTAATCCTCGTCAAGCTAAATATAATTCAGTCTGTTTCTCTGTTTCTGTTTTTATCATCGGAGGGTCGATCATTGGAGTCTCTCCGGTTTTCGACTTTCTTTTCAGGAACCCTCTGTCGATTGCCAGATCATCTCATATTCCAGTGGTGCAATTTTTGGGATCAATATAATTAATTTCGATATGTTTTATAATTCGAATGGAACTTGGTGTAACAAGGTTAGGTGGTGGTTAGGAGTTAAAGAATATTGCAAAAATGAATAAATAATCAGAGGAGCAAAATGGAAATAATGAAATATGGAAGTCACATGGCGAGACAAATTAAAAATGAAGTCAAGTCGCTTACCAGTGTGAAACAATAAATAAAATAAAATAGAAGGGGGAATTCGAAAGTCAATGTTTGGCATATCCTCCCTCCATAAATGGAGCTCCAACTTCCATATCCAATCTGTCCTATTCTTCTTCACCTCCCCTCCCAATACTCTCACATTGCTAAAAGCCATTATGCTTAAACACTTCTATTATTGTTTGTTGTTACTAGTTTTACCTCTCTCTGCTTTATCCGAGGGTAATTAAGCTTATGAAACCTACCCAGTATTTTTTTTTCCTCAGTTTATTTTTTATATGTAATTGATTGCTATTCACTCACACTGATCATTTTCAAAAAAAATTTCCATGAAACATGGATTTTGCAGTATTTGTGAGCATTGATTGCGGGGCATCCGATGTTTACACCGATGAAAATTCTATAGTGTGGAGCAGAGACAATGACATTATCCAGAATGGAGTGTTCCGTGTGGTACCGCAGAATAACTCAATATCTCATGTAATGGACACTCTGAGAGTGTTCACAACTCGGAAAAAGAACTGTTACTCTATAAACGTCAATAACAGTAGCCGAGTTCTCGTCCGCCCTAGCTTTTACTATGGAAACTACGACAACAAATCTACTCCTCCTACCTTTGATCTTCTATTTGATGGGAATTATTGGGATACTGTCGAGACTTTGATAAATGATTATTATTGATGATGCACAAATTGATTTTCGTGCACCACAGTCAAGTAAATAATATAAAATGCAGTAAACAAACAATCAATGACCAAAATAGCAAATAAAGGATCAATACAGAGATTTATAGTGGTTCGGTCGTGGCCTACGTCCACTTTGAATGTCAACGGTGGCCTTTGGTGTTCTTTATTAATGAATAATCGTCACCGGAGCTACAGGGTTTTGAGGGAAAAAGGAACAACAATCTTGTGGTAAGGTAGGAGATGAGGTATTTTTGGGAGACGTACCATAGATGATAAGAGGGCTTACATTTATAGAGTTAGGGTTTTGAGGTGACGCGGTGACGTGAGGGAGGGGTTTTCCTACTTGTTTTGATAATTACAAATTTGGTAGGGTTTCGCCGCATTTCTCTCCCTCGTACTCCAATTCCTTCGGAGGAGAGCCCCAGCTGGATTGGACTTGAACTTGGACTTGGTGGGTCTTTGCATAGTTGAGCTCTTTGGGTTTCATTGGGCCTGCTGGATCTTTATAAATTCTAATCTTTAATTATAATTGGGCTTTGAGCTTGGATTTGAGCCTTTTGGGCCTGGCCCATCAATTATTACTATGAAATAATATATGTTGTCGAAGGTAAGACAATTAACGTTTGTCTTGCTCAAACAAAACCCGATCAGTTTCCCTTTATATCAGCACTTGAAGTACGGAGCTTGGACTGGTCCATGTACTCTTATGTCGATTCCAGTTACGCCTTGAATTTGAATACTAGGAATGCTTACGGCTCAATTGCAAATGTCAGGTATGTAATCTATATGTCATTTTTTTTTTCTTCCAGGAAGCGAATCAGCTTACCATTGCCCAACCAAACCCACAGTTGCTCGCTCACATAATTCTATGAATTATATTCAGGTATAGGGATGATCTTTACGATCGAATTTGGGAATCGGATATGGCTGGAGAAGGATTAATTAATGTGTCAAGCAATGTATCGCCCGTTAATGTCGATCCATATGGTACTGATAGGCCCCCACAAAAAGTGCTACAGAATGCAATTGCCTGCCCAAACACATCTGTCTCTCTTGTCTTGGACACAAGTTTTCCACCTCATGAAGTTTCCATCCACATAAATTGGTATTTCTCCGAAGTGACTCGGCAAACACTACCTTTTCTTTGGTGCCTACCAACGATTCGACGCTTTCCCCTCTTGTCAATGCCATGGAAGTATTTTACATTAGCGATCCGATATCAGACGGAACCAACAGCAAGGATGGTTGGTATCAACTTGTTTATTTATTTGTCTGATTTGTTTTCCCTTCCCTTTCTGCACATTATATAAGTAGATGCTTTAACTTACATGAACTTTCATGGTTGGTATCAACTTTTTTGTTTAGTGGAAGGGTTAAATTCACTGCAGTCCAAGTTTCATGTATTGCAAGGATGGGGCGGCGATCCGTGCCTTCCAGCACCATATAACTGGGACTGGATCAATTGTAGCTCCGATGCCACTCCTCGTGTGACGGCACTGTAAGGGCGTCTTTTTATCTACTGAGAAACATTTACAATTTCTTTCCATAAATTCACTTATATTCTTGTGCAAATTAATTTAGGTATCTAAGTAGCTTCGGTCTGTCAGGGCCACTTCCAGATATCAGCTCCATGGATGCTCTTGAGGCAATGTGAGTTTCTTTTTTTCTCAACTTTGAGCCAGTGTGAGTTCAAAGCAAAGAGAACAATTGCAGTTTTCACACACACACATGGGTGTATATTCACACGGGCCCCCCGCCCCCCCCCCCCCCCCACACACACACACACTCTCTCACATGCATATTTTAACCCCTTTTTTGTGTTGGTTTTGAATTGCAGAGATTTGCATAATAACAGCTTAAATGGACATATTCCCAAATTTCTGGGCCAGTTACCTAAGCTGAAACAACTGTGAGTACATATCATGATGCTCTCTGACCTTCACTAGAAGACCCCATAGTTGTGGGAATCTTGTGCATTGACGTTTTTTTTTTTTTCTATTTACAGGAATTTAGCGGATAACCAGTTCAGTGGATCAATACCCTCTTCACTAACAAAGGAAACAAATCTAAAACTAATGTAAGTTGAATTATATCTCACTTTTATTAATCTATGATGATGATGCACAAATTGATTTTATGCACCACCTGTCAAGTGATTAGTAATTAATGCAGTAATTAAGTAGAAAGAGAATAACTTCAGCAAGACAAAGATGTAGAGTGGTTCGGTCAAGGTGACCTACTCCACTATGAAAAGTTAGGATGGTCTAAGTATTTTATTACTTTGAGGAGTGTAGGGAGATAAGTGAGAGCAATGGAGATACAGGCTATGAGAGAGAGATGGGAGATTGATAGCTGATGTGTTTGATGCCCCCCAAGTATTGGTGGGGCTTACAATTTATAGTGCTTCTTAACAGATTGAGGCGTCTTTTCAGTAACTAAGTGGCTAATTTGGTGGAGCTAGCGCTATCTTCTTAACGGGTGAGGCAGTTACAGAGCTCCCCTTAAGATCAGGTCAAATGATGACGTGGTGGTTGACTTATTCTAAGGCGGCGTGGATAAGGCTCTTGGGATTGCGCTGCCTATTCCCTTGGTGATGTAGTTCCTCGAACTCTGATGAACTTGATTGGACGTGGATCTCTTTTGGGCTGGATCCATTGGATCTTTGCTAAAATAAATCTTAATTCAAAATGGACTTATAACTTGAGTTGAGCGCTTGGGCCTGACACATCATATGATATGAGTAAACCTTACGCCTACACCTATAAAAAATTAAAAACCTGTTGCTTGTTGATATTTGAGAAATAACTTGTATCTTCAATGTTCAAAAAATTATAATATATGGCAATTCCGATGTATAGTTTCACATATATATTTGCTTCTTATTTTGAATCACAGAGTGACGGACAATCCTGAATTGTGCACATCAGGCAAATCGTGCGAGAAGAAGAGCAAAAAGCTAGCAATAATACTTGGCACCTCAATTCCAGCCTTTGTTTTGGTGATCGTGGGTGTCAGGTCAGCAAACTTTCTTCTTTTTTGATATTATTAATATTATTGAGACATAATTGAAGGACATAATGAATTGTGACCCATGGTTCTGAAAATCATCTATTGATTTTTTGTACAATGTCGGTTAGCTTCAGTTCTGAAAATTTAAACTGCTAAAATCATTCAGCTTTATCACAAGATGGTGGAGCCGAAGTGCCAAATGACAAGCCGCATGGAGCTGTTGTTACCGTTTGAGTTCAAGGTCAACATGGAGGAGAAGATACGAGGAAGATTAGAAGAGTATGAAGTTACAAAGGAAAGGACGTGAGAAGCTCGAGTAGTGATTATGTGTACGATGCGAAAATTTCAATTGCAGAAAACTTTGTTTTCTTATTTACTAAACCAAAATTCTGAAATTGTGTTTGGTACGTGAGAATGAAATGTACATTACTATTCTAATGTTTAATAACAATTATAATTCGTTTGGTATGATAAAAAATAGAAGGATAAAAAGTTGGAGGGATAAATAAAATATCATGTTTAGTAAGGAATAAAAATAGAAATAATGAATGGACTTTCCTTTTAACTCACCAAAATTAATCCTTCTAAAATTTGGAGGAAAAGTGGATGAAAAGTTGACGGGCCAAGGGGGTTGATTTTCCAGCCCCAATGCTCAAGCGAGTTTGGCGGGTTTTCTCCTTAGAACGATCCGAAAGTTCCTTGTTGACACTTTCAACATGATCTTTGGTTCTCGATATAGAGGAAGCTGGTAAATCGATATTCCTTTGTTGATGACCCTTTCCCTTTTGACGAGTATTCACCATGGTCACTGTTCTTCGGAAAACTTGGTCGTTTCCCACAGACGGAGCCAGATTGTGCGGGGTGATTTTCGCACAATAAAGAAATAGAAACAAATCTCTCCCTTGGTGAGCTCGTGTTTGCCTCAAGAGTCGACGATCTCGCGGCAAAGGAAAGCACAAGATGGCCAAAGGGGGCCTAAGGAGTGGTGATGAATTATTTTAGGGGCTGTCCGATCGATTTCGGTGGCCAAAAGAGGTTCCTGATACACAGAAAATGGGTTAGAAGGGCGCCAGAGTGTTTTCTGACGTATCCCCTCCAACAATCAAGTCAGTTCCTTGAGAGAGGGAAAGAAAAAATCACTGTTTTGTATTCTTGAGAGGTGAATTTGCGTACTTTTGTATTACATTTTTTGGAGCTATTTATACCTCCAAAGACTCATCATTATTGATGGTTTAGACAGTAGGTAGTATCCAGACATGGGCTAATGCGCCTCCTATTTTGCATGGGGGAGACCCCGTTATTAATTGTTCAGGCTCCCGAGCATTTAGTGCTCTTTCTCCTATGCAGAGACACTAAATGCTCGGGTTCTGAAGCATTTAATGTTCTTTCTTCTCTGCTTCAAAAGTTATCGTGGATGTCCCATCAACTTAGGTTTTATTAAATGCTTGCTTGAAGTTGCCGTGTGTCGGCAGGAGTATTATTGTCCATTTACCCCTCATCTTGTACTTTATGCCATGTGTCTAACTCCCCTTGGTTGAGTGTCTTGTTTTTTTTGTCATTCTGACTTCATTGGGGAAAGTAAACCAATAATTCAAAGCATGTCCCTGAGATTGATGGGCTGTAACTTTCAGTGACCCCTCTAGAAGAAGAGGTGACGTGTCCACAACTAGTCCTCAGAGTCTAGTAACGTATGGAATGCGTGGATCCACCAGGGAGTAAGGGGTGCCGAGGGCATGTGGCTGCCTAAGGGAGAAGGACGTGCCTCGGTGCCGAGGACACGTGGCTTCATCAGGGAGAAGGACGTGTCTCGATGCCGAGAACACGTGGCTTCATCAGAGAGAAGGATGTGCCTTGAGCGTCGAGAACACGTGTACAAATCCTATCATATCTCAGAAGTGTCCCATCAAGATGAATCAATTCGCTGATCAACTCCAGAGTCTGTTCCATACTCTCCACCTTATTGCTGCTGTCACAGCAGCGATTGATCTTCGAACCGATGATTGCACATAGTTAATGAACTGTCAGTGAAATTCTCCGAGTAGAGACCCATGACCTTTCAAAATATATTACCTTTAATCTCTTGAATTAGGAAAACCATTTTCACAAGATTATCTAGAATTTTGGACTGGTGATTTTCATTAACCTCTTGAATCAAAGCTCGATTCTGATCCAAAAACGATTGAATCTCCAGGAAGCTCTTGCCCAGCGTCTCCCAAACCCCAACACCACATTCTCCGACTCTATTTTCTTCAGGCTGCTAGAATGGTTGTTTTTCGTTTTTGCTTTGGTGGAGTTGAGTTTGTGTGCTTTTGTCAGGTGTCCTCCAGCATCAAAACCACCACTGCCGACGACTCATTGTTTTTTCATGCATATGCATTTGTTTAATAGCTCTCTCGGTGTCTCTAACTCTTACTCAGGCATGTATTCTAACTTGCCATTAAATGATTGTGGACATTGGACCATATGATTAACACAGAATTTCAAACTCATACATCTCTTCATTCAACATAAAATTTATGAAGGAAAAACAGAACAGGGAGGGGGGAAGGAATGGAGGGGTTCCAAATATGTCAAGGTTAGCTTTCAGCTGTCTTAATTGGATCTTCATAGACAGTGTCTGGTAATAATTTTGGCTGAAGACTGTATTGTGAGTGGACAACCTGCTCCACCGGTATAGTTGATCGTGGTAAATTCCATGGACATTCCTGGAGTATTGATTTGGCTGCATTAAGTAAAGCATGGAACTGTTCATGATCTAATGGCTTTATGAACTTCTTCCATTCATCGTCTGGTCTCTCATGGCAGCTAATGCATTGCATCTTCTGAACCTCATCCTTAATTCTCTGAAATGATAAAAAGGCCACATTAGCAGAATAACATGTATCTGCGAAATGAACTCCTGGACTACTTGAAGAAGAATCAAATAAGATATGGGCATGAAATAGATTCACTACCAGTACTGAGTTTCAATAAACAAGATGAGCGTAGAAGAGAGATTAAATCATCCCAAATTGTTATTGCAAAACATGTTTCAATACAAGTATCATCGATGATCTGGTCTGTAATTATAAAGTTTATGATCTGGCTCATAGAGTATTTAGCCTATGAAGGAAAGTGAAAATGCAGAAACCAGAGGTCCCGATTGTTTTCCGGCAAGTTACGGTAGCCTTACCTATCATGGGTACATCAAAGAACCAAGTTAATGCTTTCTGTAAAGTAGAAACCCCATTCTGTTGGTACATGATAGTCAAGGCAGAGGCTATGGAATAATTTTGCCCTTACCTATGTCAACAATGGCCAGCTTTTGAAAACTTAAAACGAAAATTTCTTAAACCAGTTTTTTTTTTTTCCTGTTTGGAAAACCATCAAAATACATTAAAAAAAAAAATAGCAGAAACAGAATCATTCAACAACAGTATGTATGGCTCTTGTCAAAATAATTATACAAAAAGAAAAACAGTATGGCGACACAAACCTGCAACAACCTCAAGTCGAACTTGGGAAGCCCAATTTGCCCAACAGTCAGCGACCCGAAATAGTTCCCCAGCAATGCAGCATCCGGTACCGCCAACCCTTGCACAAACCCCGCCACAAAGCCACCGAGAAAACTATCCCCAGCGCCGGTGGGATCAACCTGTACTGTCGGAAATGGGTCAATCTGAACTTCACCGTCCTTCCAATACACTTTACACCCATCCTTCCCATTGGTCACCACCACAGAACACCACTTCCTCGCCGCCTCCATATCCATATACGGCGCTTCCTCCGCCGAAGCTTTCAGAAACCCAATTCTGGGTAGCAAATGATAAAACCCACTTTCCTCCAATCTAACAAGCCTCACTGTTCCATCAACACTGTCAAATTCACGAATTAGGGCTTGAATGTCGACAAACACGAATTTACATATATCTAGCATTTTCTCTAGGGTTTCGGGCAAAATTTCTCCCGCAACCCCAATGGCCATGCCGAAATCGAAGTCTGATTCTGGGAGATCCGAGGGGAAAATCGGTTCGCAACAGCGGACCCGTTTGAGGATCCGATCTTGGCGTCTGATTTCGGAGGATTCAGATGAAAAATAGGCGTGGAATAGAGTGGTGTTTGAGGTAGGTGAAATGATTGGAGGGTGATTGACGGTGTAGGAAAAGTCAGTTCCGACTTTAGCAATGTAATCGGAGGAGATTGAGAGGCCGTCGAGCACGGCGGAGATAAACGACGCCGCACCCCCGAGTGATTCGACCATTACGACGTCGTCTTTGATCAACACATCATGGCAATAATTCCCGACGATCAGACCTCTGCGAGTTGGGACGGAAGGGTCTTGATTTCCGATCACCATAGGTGGTTTTCTCTTGGTAAATACGACGTCGCTCGGGCCTTGATGTTGTTGGCGGTGCAATTTGTCCCTCGAGATCAAGAGTGCAACGCTCTCAAGAGTTGGGGCCTGTGAGAAGCCATGGAAGCAGAGTGTTTTGCGATGAGGACAAAAGGGTTGGTCGTCGGTATATGAAGAGGTGTCAAGAAGAGGCGATTCGAGACGACATTGCAAGTATGAATACTGCTTTTGCTTTTTGTATAAACGATCGGTGTGGAGTTTTTGAAAATGGCGGTGGGGGAAGAGGAATGAAACGATGGCCGTTCATGCGTTGAAGTGCGAACCTTTTAGAAAGCGATTGATTCTTAGGATAAAACTCTACACGGAACCAGAGATTGGCTCCTGAAACATTAATGGAAAATTACACTTTGACCCTAAATTATTGAATTTTTTATATTATCTCCTTAATTATTTAAATTATTTCAAATTATCCCAATCACAATTGTATACTACCATTTTGGACAAAATTGCTAATGGGTTAAGGTAAAGTAAAAAAATTACACAGTTCAAGGATAAAATGAAATGATTTTTTGTTAAATATGTAACAAACATTAATATCTAGGTTAATATATTAATTATATAGTTGAGAATATAATGTGAATAAATATTAATAGAGAGGACAACAGAAAAAAAAAATTTATAGTTAAGAGGGTTAACATATAAATTTTTTTCATGCATTAGATCCCTACTTTTTCTATGGAATTAATTCTCTCGTCGTCAGGCTCGCTATTCCCACTTAATAAAGACAGGGTGGGAACTCCAGAAATCCCAATTTTCATGCTTTTTTATTCTTTCTTTTGGGGGATAAAGATTCGATTACATAAACAAAAATCAATGAATTGACTGTACATTTCGCGAAAGGAAAAGGCAATCTTTCTTTATTGAAATACTAGTTATTTCCCGTATATAAAGACACGGAATAATAAAAAAAAAAGTTAACAATAAATATATTTGTATTCACACCTAAAATCAAATTACAAACATAAAAGAGAGATAAAAAATTTAGTACCGATTATAATGAGGGAGAGCGGGGTTACTGGTGGTGGGCGACAGTGGTGATGGTGGGAGACGGTAATGGTTGTGGTGGGTGGCGACAATCGTGGTGGTGATTGCAGCCGTAGGTAACAATGATGATGGTGGTGGTGGTGGTGGCAGCTGTGGGTAACAATGATGATGGTGGTAGTGTGTTTTGGGTGACAATGATGGTAGTGACAGCCATGTGTGACAGCGGTGGTGGTGGACGACGGTGATGGTGGTTGGTAGTGGTGGTGGTGGGCGGTGATAGTGACAGGTGGTGATGGTGGGCGACGACGGATGCTGGTGGGTTGTGATGGTGGGTGACGGTGGGCAACAATACAGAGCCTTAAGCCACAAACAGAGCTCTTTATTTTGTCTTTCAGGTTGTATGGCATAAGGGGTAGGCAGGTCGGTCTATAGAGCTAGTAAAAATCGAAAACAAAATGTTACTGTTTATGGATTGTGCACGGTATGTGAATTGAGTGGTTTTGTGTTTTTTTTTTTAAATTCATTTCAAGTTCTAATAAATTCTAATTTAATTTTTTGAACCAATTATATTAGATATTATGATATTAAATTAACTTATTTTATTAAACATCGATATACAAAATTGGTGGACCAAAAACTCAAAATTAGGACTATTTTCTCCCTCAATCAAAGGAAGTACGATCGAGATTTTAATAAAATCAATTAAAAAACTCTAGTACCATATAGAATTATACAATATGAGATTAAAAAAAATAGGACACTTCAATATTATATCAATTAAACATGTGTATCTTGTCAAAATGTAGCTCCACCGATGACAAACTTTTTTCTTTCCTCTAATTTAGTGATTCCATCATACAAGGTCAGAAATTGGAGTCATTTCAGAACTCTTTGGAGTGGTTCAGTGATCAAGTATAATTTCTTGCAAGCAAGAGGTCACAAGCTAGATCACACAGTGCCCCCCCGAGGGGAGGGAGAGAGCAGAAGTTGGAGCGGGAGCACAAAAGTGACAATATTCAATTACTCTTATTTGGGAAACCGTTTGGAATCCGAAGTATTTTCCATTATATATAGCTTTACAAAACAAAAACAAAAAAAAAGAAGAAGAACATAATGTATATATGACACCTGATGATGCACAAAATTGGTTTGCACACCACAGTCAAGTGATTGGTATAAAATGCAGTAAGTAATGAGAAGAGGAAAGACAAGAACAACACAAGGATTATAGTGGTTCGGTCAACAAGACCTACGTCCACTTTCAATGGCTGAGTTCGCCGGGAAGTTTATTAACTCCGGTGTGTAAGGAGATCAGGGCATTACAAGAGAGAGAGAGAGAGATGAGCTTGAGTTTTTTGTCAGATGTCCCAAGTGTTGGTGGGGCTTACACTTTATAGTGGTTGCCTCATAATGGGTATTTAATCAGGTAGGCAGGGGGTCTCAACGGATTAGGAAGATTTTAATAGTAAGTAATGGTTCGGCGACCCCTCCTCTTCTCAACGGGCAGGGGAGCTCCAAAGGACTCGGTCAATGTTTGAGGGAAGGTTGACTCTCTCTCCAAGCGGCAGGGGTGAGGCTCATGGACGCTCCCTTGATGACGTAGCTCGTTGAGGGACTTGACCGGCTTGGATCTCATAGTGTTTGTTGGATCTTCTCTATCCTTGGGCTTTACCCAAGGATTGGGCCATTTGGGTCTGGCCCATCATTTGCCCCCCAATGCCCTGCGTCTAACGGAACTTGGAAAGGAGGGCATTCAGCTTGAGTTTAATTTTTCGGCTGATCGGCAAAACTGGAAAAACTTCGGGAGGCCAAAACATGTGCTTCCAGGCCTTTCTTGAGCTTTTAACAACATCAGTCACAGCGAGCAAGAGTTACGGTCAAAACTTCGAGCAAAGAGTTGGGCGCCTGGTTTTGGGCGAGCAGACAGCTTTTGGGCGAGCACACTGCATCTTGGGCGAGCAGAGAGTGTCCTGGACGAGCAGGAATAATAATAATTTTTTTTTTTTTTTTTTAAAAAAAACTTCGGGAGGTCAAAATACTTGTTTCTAAGCCTTTTCTGGTCTTTTTTTAAAAAACTCATTACCAACGGGAATGAGTTTTGCTCGGCTCGTCGAGAGCTTCAGTTTTGACATATTACCCGTCCCGTTCGGAGTTACTATCAAAATAACCCCTTTTAAATCCGATTTTTTTTTTTTTTTTTTCTGAAACTTCATTAGCTATACTCCTTCTTCTACTTCCTTCTTTTCATTCTTGAAGAGCCCTTGGTTTTGGGTTTGGGCCTTTTTGTTTTTCCTTTTTCCCTCATTCAATTGGATTTGAAAAAACCCTAGGTATAAATAGGAAATTTCCTTCCTTCTTGCTCATTCATTCACCTCACCCACTCCATTGAGACTTAAAGGTGAACCTTTCTGAAATTCTTTGGGGACCAAGTTTTGACTTTCTTGAGTTTGAGCATTTGGAGGCCATGTCGGTTGTGGAACAAGAAAAGCAAATACCCACTGTTATTGAAGAAGAAGGAGACGTTAATGACCGAAGTGGGAGCTTGGGAGAAGATGACCATGGTGGTGGAATGGAGGGGCCATTAGGTGTTGCTGGGAGTGCGCCGGTTGTGCACGAGAAAGAAGTGTTAGGTTCCCTTTTTGGGGGTGATTTGGGTGATTTAGGCGAGCAAGGAAAAGGGCTGGACAGCTTGGGCGTGCTGCCTGATCGTGTAGCTGCTGTGGAGAGGCGAACAAGGCTGGCTGCTCGTCATGCTGAGCAGGTTGTCCCTGCTGTCCAGACGAGCAGACAGGCTGTCCCTGCTGTCCAGGAGAGCAAACAGGCTGTCCCTGCTGTCCAAGCGAGCAAACAGGCTGCCTTGGGAAGCCAAGCGGGCGAGCAGGCTGTCCAGGCCGGATCTGGGCGTGCGGACTGCCTGGGTGCGCTGTCTGGTCGCGCGGACTGTCCGGGCGTGCTGCCTGGGCGCGCGGACTGCCTGGGCGCGCTGTCTGGTCTCGCGGACTGTCCGGGCGCGCGGACTGCCTGGGCGAGCTGTCTGGTCGCGCGGACTGTCCGGGCGTGCTGCCTGGGCGCGCGGTCTGGTCGCGCGGACTGCCTGGGCGCGCTGCCTGGGCGCGCTGACTGTCCGAACGAGCTGTCCGGGCGCGTTTTGGGTGTGCAAGGAGCTGCACTCAGTGCCTGTGGTGGACCCGACACTTGTGTTGGTGATGATCCCGTTTCTCGGAATGTAGCTACTCAAGGTCAAACTCTTCAGAGCCTCCGTAAGAAAAAATACAGAAGCAAAATAGTTGACGATGGGTCCAAGGTAAATACTATCTTTAGTACCTTAACTTCAGATGATATTTCGCGGATTGTTTCCACCTACCATATTCCTCCGACTGTGTTATGTCGTCGGGCCGAGATGGATGAGCCCGCCTCTGATGACTCTTCTGGGGATATTGTTGTTTATGAGGAGATGTTTGAGGCTAGGCTCCGACTTCCCATGTCCCCTCCTATCTGTCGCATCCTCGAATATTTTTCACTCTCCCCGGGGCGATTGTCACCCAACGGCTGGAGAGTTCTGCTATGCTTTTTGGTGTTGTGGAAAAAAGTGCATCATGAGGATGCCTCTCCAAAGGAGTTTCATGGATCTTATACTCTGAGCGAGACCCCTGCTCCCAATCGGGGTTGGTATTACTTTTCAACGAGAGACAAGTTGATCACTGGACTGAAGTCCAACTGTGGAACCTGGAAATCCCGTTTTCTATTTGTCGGTGGAGAATGGGCTGCTGAGGCCGATAGATCTTCGGTACTACGGGGATGGAGTACCCCCAAAGAGCTTGGTAAGCTTCATACTTGTTTTAACTCTTTTGTGTATTTCCTGTATTTTACTCATCATCCTTTTTGCAGATCCTATTGTGCTTTCCAAGGGTCAAGAGTGGAAACTGCAGGTGGTGAAGGCTTATCCTGAAAAAGATATTGGAGTCCTCATGCCCGGAGTTCGTGCCACCCCTAAGTCTGGCGGCTCCTCTTTGAAGAGAAAAAGTGAGTTGTCCATCTGGTACCTTCTTTTAATCTCGTACCCTTTTTTTTTTTTTTTAACACTCTATTTATTTGCAGCAATAGATAGGGAGGCGATTGGGTCTCTCCTCTCTGGTAGGAGTCCTCCTCTTCCCAAGGTGGCGAGGGTCCCTGAGATGGTGAAGACGGGCCAGGTCTCCCAAGTGACATCTCCAATGGTACCGCCCGAGGGGAGCTCTCCTCAATCAACTCCTCTAGTGATTCCTAGGGCTCCCTTGGGTCCAGTGCCCCCTCCAGTGGTGTCTACACCCTCAGTTGTACCTCTTACTCCGGAGTTTTTCCTATCGGCTGCACCTTCTATTTTCCCTCCATCTTCTCCTGTGGGGACTTCTTCTGGGATACATTCTCAGGATATCTCTATGCTGGGTAACCTGCCGCTCATTAGGGATCGGATTGGGAAGTTCGTGTGTTCCAGGGATGTGACCGAGCTCGGTTCCATGGGCACCGATAGAATTCTCCGCTCTTACTTGGAAAGTTGGGCTCAGGTAAGGGTTTATTATCTCCCTTTCCTCCTTTCCTCTCATACATTTCTGACATCTTTTTGCCTTTTGTTTTTTCTCAGGCCTCAACAGCATCTATGTGTATGTTTGCAAGGACCCTCATTTATCACCAGTTGAAGCAAACCCATGAAGTTGTGAAAAATGAACTTCTAGCTGCTTAGGGGAGGATCACAGAACTTGAAGCTGCTGGGCGTGCTTTTGACAAGAGGGCGACTGGTCTTGAGGATGAGCTTTTGGCGAGCCATGGGAGGGTGGCCAGGCTCGAGGATGAGCTTGTTGAGGTCCGTGAGAGGGCCACGCTCAGTGAGGCTGAGCTTGTAAAGACCCGCGAGAGGGCCATGCTCAAAGAGGCTGAGTTTTCAACGACCCATGGGAGGGTGGCCAAACTCGAGGCTGAGCTTGCAGAGACCCGCGAGAGGGCCATGCTCAGAGAGGCTGAGTTTTCAACGACCCATGGGAGGGTGGCCAAACTCGAGGCTGAGCTTGCAGAGACCCGCGAGAGGGCCATGCTCAAAGAGGCTGAGTTTTCAACGACCCATGGGAGGGTGGCCAAACTCGAGGCTGAGCTTGCAGAGACCCGCGAGAGGGCCATGCTCAGAGAGGCTGAGTTTTCAACGACCCATGGGAGGGTAGCCAAACTCGAGGCTGAGCTTGCAGAGACCCGTGAGAGGGCCATGCTCAGAGAGGCTGCCGCAGAGGCAGATGTGAAGACTGCTCAAGAGAGAGCTTCCCGGGCTGAGGCGGACCTGAGGTATGGCACTGCCGAAGCTTTCATTGACGGCTATGAGGAGCTTCGGGGAAAGATTTCCGCTGTTTACCCCAATATTGATGTCTCACACTTCGTGGCGCCTGAGAGTGATGGAGGTTCTGAGGATGCCGAGGAGGAGGATGACAACCCCGAGAGTAGTTAAAGTGTTAGGGACTTTTTGATTTAAGGATTTCTTTATTTCTTTGTTTGAAAAGCATTTTGTAGCCGTACTTTTGCGAAAGTGGTAGTGGTTTTGCCCTTTTGATCTTAAATATAAAAATGCAAAGATTTTTTGAGTAAATCTAGAAATTTCGTTTTACTTATTTCATTGCTTCTGAAAAAGCAACATCGAGCAACAGCCCAAAAAGGTACAGAAAATAAAATCAAGTTCCCAACTTTTCTACTTTGAGTCTCTCCAGGTGTTACTGATAGTACCTCTTCAGGTGCTCGGCATTCCATGGATGGGGCAAAACTTTCCCCTCAGAACCCTGTATTTTGTAGGTACCCGGCCTCACCACTTCTATTATGAGGTAGGGTCCTTCCCAATTCGGTCCCAGCTTTCCTTCTCGTGAATCCTTTGTGGCTAGGATCACTTTCTTAAGGACCAAGTCTCCTGGTTGGAAGGAACGAGGCTTCACCCTCGAATTGTAGTATTTCGCCATGCGACGCTTGTACTCCGCGTTGCGGACCACAGCCATCTCCCTTGCCTCCTCTACTAAGTCGAGGTTGATGCGGAGTCCTTCCTCATTGGTGACAGGGTCGTGGTGTTGGACCCTTAGAGAATGCACCCCGATCTCTACAGGAATGACTGCCTCAGTTCCAAAGGCGAGGGAGAAAGGGGTTTCTCCGGTTGGAGTTCTTGGGGTGGTCCGATAGGCTCATAATACGCCTGGGAGCTCCTCGACCCAAAGACCTTTTGCCTTTTCGAGCCTTGTCTTTAGGTTACGCAGCACCGTTCTCACCATGACCTCAGCCTGCCCGTTTGCCTGTGGGTGTGCCGGGCTGGAATGAGGTTGCTTTATTTGAAGGTCTGAGCAGAAGGAGTTTAGGAGCTTGTTGTCGAACTGCTTGGCGTTGTCGCTGACAATGGCGTGGGGTATCCCAAAGCGACAGACCAGGCTTTTCCAGATGAAATCCTTCACCTTGACGTCTGTTATTTTTGCTAAGGGTTCTGCCTCCGCCCATTTAGTGAAGTAGTCCACCGCTACCACCACGAACTTGCACTGTCCTTTGCTGAGGGGTAGGGGACCTAGGATGTCGATGCCCCATTTGGAGAAAGGCCATGGACTTGTGACGACTGTGAGTTCCTCTGGTGGTTGTCTGGGCACAATGGCGAAGCGCTGACATTTATCGCACTTCTTGGCAAATTCCTGAGCATCCCTCATCATACTAGGCCAGAAGTAGCCTTGTCTGAGCGCCTTGTGGGCAAGGGAGCGCCCTCCAGAATGATTCCCACAAATCCCTTCATGGATCTCCCGCAGGGCATAGTTTGCCTCTTCAGGCGAAAGGCACCGCAACAACGGCAAGGAGTACCCTTTTTTGTACAGAGTATCTTGTAAAATAGTAAATTTGGAGGCTCTCATCCTGAGTTTCCTGGCTTCACTAGAGTCATTAGGCAACACACCTTCCTGGAGGTATGCCTTTATTGGGGTCATCCAGTTTGTCTCGGCAGATGCACAATTGATACTTGTAGCTTCCATGTCTAACCTGCTTGGTTCTAACTGGTGACCCATGAATGTTGGTCCTGGTGGGGCGTGTAACACCCCAACCCGGGGTACAATATCTGTAATCCCTGCTTATTATTGTCATACACCTTTCTTTATGTAAAAATAAGCATATAAAAAAAATAATCATATAATCCCTTAGTGGTACGGCTTGTCATGAGTCCTGCTTATTTACAAACCATAATATTGATCTCAAGAATATGACATAGAATAATACAATTTAAATTTAAAGGTCATATTAAAATAAACCCCATGATGACATCTCAATCGACCCTCTAGACTCGGCAGTGGACTTCTCACGTCTTTATGGTTTTTCCTGAAAAGTCATTAAGACCATTAGTAAAAGCAAATATGTAATTAATATTTAAGAGCACAACAAGTGATAAATAAAACTTTATTTATTTAGGAACAACCTTAACCACGAATTAGATATTTACTTTCAAATTACACTTCACCTCATACACATTTGTTTACATCGCATAGGCATAACCTGTATATATCACATCGACCAAATATACATCACATATATCTACTTCCACATAATTAAATTATTCCTCACAAAGAATACCCTACACACACACAAACTAATTGCCTTGTAAACAACAACCGCCACACAGACTATATATAGTTGTGCAAGTTTTTGCGCCACATAGGCCACATGTATCGCAAGCTTGTAACACCTCATAGATATCATTCATTAGTGGGACAACCCAAACCACATTAATGGTTTTCCTTCAGATGACCCACATCACAGAGAGTTTTTGATCACGTTACTTAGACGACTCCACCACATAATCAAATCCTATCACATAAACAACTCAAGCTATATAAATACTTCATGTTACTTAGACCACTGAAATCACATAATCCTCTCTCGTCATTTAAACGACTCTCGTAATGTATCGTGAGTCCCTGATCAATTAATTATTCCCAACAATAACCATAGTAAAAACATATACTTAAAAGTCTAATAAATTATCACAAAAAGTTGTAGGGTAGTGCACCTACCTTGCTTGGAATTCTACCTTGTAGATGACCCGTCTGCCAGAACTTTGAGTGAGGCGTACTTTGAGGTGTTCGCCTCCAGGCCTAGCACACCCAATATTTGCAATTCCACTCAGACATTAATACGTAATAATGCTCAAGTTTGAAATAGTTTATTCGAACCGAGTTTAATTATCAATTCGAGTCGAATTAAATAATCCATTCGCATCGAGTAAAATTATCTACTCAAATCGATTAAGCTAGTAGCTTAATAATCAATTCGTGTCGAATTAAATAATCCATTCCTGTCGAGTAAAATTATCTACTCGAATCGATTGAGCTAGTCTTCTCAAATCTGTTAAAATAATATTTATTTGAACCAATTACACTAAATTAAACATTTCCCATATAATTGCAAATACAAAAGTAAACTTGAATTTACTCCATTTTCTATAAAACCATAAAATTACATACTTTCTTGCAATTAAATTATATCCATGAATTTATGAAAGTTAAAGAACAATTACCACAAGCATCACATTTAACCCACATGCAATACCCAAATACATACACTAGAATGTATCCATACATTCAAGAGGAGAGAAAGTAGATTATATGACTAAGCTTACCTCTTGTATCCACTTCCTTCACCACCAAACACCATCACTTGTCTTCCACCATTAAGCCCACCACCAAGCTCCAACATTTCCCCCTTCTAGTCTTGGCCGAAATTCTCAAGTGCAAGACCCTTTTTTCTCTCTCCTGTTCCTTAGCCTTGCATGTGACCTTGTTGTTTTTTCTTTCTCTTTTTGTTCACTCTCCCTCACTCTCGGTTTTCAGCCAAGAAGAACACACACACACACACACCATTTTATCTTTTACACACACACGGCTACACTCAAGTTACACACACACACGTCTTCACTCTAAAACACACACACTCACACTCGGCACTCACACACATAGCCACTTAACAGCCCACATGACTCACCAACTTCATATGCTAACAAATGTAAAAATGGTGCATGCAAAGTTAATAATTATGCTTGCCTCCCCCTAAATTCTTAAGTGATTTCAAAATCAACCCAATACTATTTTCATACACAAAATTCCATCTAATAACTAATTTCACATAATTGCAATTAGTCCACATGATTATACTAATATGTATGCAATGTATGATTGGGTCTCACAACTCTCCCCCACTAATAAAAATTTCGTCCTCGAAATTACTTACCTGGACTAAACAAATGTGGATATTGAGTCTGCATACTCTCTACAGTCTCCCATGTTGCTTCCTCTACTGAGTGACTACGCCACAACACCTTTACCAACGGTATCGTCTTCGTGCGTAATACCTTTTTTCTCTCTACCCAAAATCTAAACCGACTGCTCTGCATAAGTCAAATCCTCAGCTAACTCCATCGGTTCTGAAGTCAACACATGTGATGGATCAGACAAATACTTCCGTAGCATAGACACATGGAATACATCACGCAACCTGGACAACTCTACTGGTAACTTCAACCGGTATGCAACAACTCTAATCCGCTCTACGATGCTGTATGGACCAATATACCTAAGGGTCAACTTTCCTTTCCTGCCAAAATGAATGACTCCCTTCCAAGGTGATACCCGTAGAAATACTCGTTCACCCACCTTGAATTTCAAGTCACGTCGGCGATTGTCTGCATAACTCTTTTGCCTACTTTGTGCACTCCGTAATCTTTCCTATCTCGTTGGTCATAATTTTCACATAACCTCTCAACAACGTTATGTTAGCAAATTAATCTACACTTTAAATAATTATTTAATGTAACATATTACATTTCTTAACATGTCCAACAAAACCAGATTAACATATACACATACATATACTCAATTTTAGAGAATCTTATAAACCTTTTACAAACTCATATATATCCACCAGTCATTCTCTTACTACATATTCTCGTAATTTGTTCGTACAATATTATTCTATCATTATCAAGAGAGATTCAACTAAAGCATTTGAATCATTTACCTCTAAAACATATAGTTCGATGATGTTATCATCTCTCGTGTTCACAATTACATATTAATTGTCGGTAACTTGCCTCGGAATCATAGCTACATTTTTACACTATGATATGTTTACAATCTTCCTTTTCTCATCCAAAGTCACATTTTATTTAGATTAATATTCACATCATATAAGAATTGATATTGCATACAACAAGTCCTCATATAACATTGTAATCAATTGAAAATAAACTGATAGACCTCATTGTCCACCCTTAATACTCCTGGTTTGGGAAATTCTATTTTCAACATTCTTAAGTTAGGTTCACACAACTATCTTATCCACTACCTTTAGCCATAACTTTCGTGTATTAGTTATGTCTACAACAATCCTCAACTACATATTCATCACACCGATACGTTATTCCATAGTAAAATTTTCGATACCAGCGGTACCTACAAACAAAAATAAAATCCTTATATTTTAGCATAACCAACCCCCACATTAACATGTTTCTACAACAAATTTTGTTGTTTTTTTTTTTTGAAAGGTCATAAACATAACAAGATAAACTTAGTGGAATTAAATTTCACAAATGTAGCAGAGTTTTATACTCCAAAAAAAAATAATCATAGAACTGGTATTACCAGTATTAATATCTTTCCATTTGATCTGACAAATATACTTTTCTTATATACCCATTATGTACTTCCATACTAGCAAATCAAACTTTCAACACATTTTATCCATATATATACCAACCTCACATTATTCTTTCAATTGTCTACTTGGTTTTATTTTTCCCCATTATCGATTTCTACTTAAGTTAGATATCCATTTTAAGATTATCTAGAAATCCAACACGCATCAATGCACATAACCATGAAATTCAAAAGACATAGGTATGTCTACCTATATATACGACACCAATCATTTAACTATTCTTCAGAACATTTCATTTGCCTTCTCATGTAATTCTTATTTCAGTTATCTCCATTTCTCAAGTATATACTTGTATTAGAACTTCATAAATTCAATTTCATAAACAATTTGTTCTAGTAAAACCTATTCACGAGTTTCCATAATTATAGATATTTATACTACTAAATCAATTCCAGCAGTAAGTGTCGTAATTCCCAATTCATTCATTCTCATTCATCTGCACTGTTAAATTTATTATATCATAATCACCACATTAGTGGTTATGATAATGATTATAATCCACCACCATACTGATTTCAATCATCCACTTAATACATTCTATATAACATAATATAATTACACCATAAGTTATTCTTCCATAATCATGTTTTATCACAACATCACCGCTTTTATCTTTCATTTCCTTCCTTCAAACTAAAGTGTTTTACCTTACAAATTACCATACACAGGAACAAATTCATGATCAAGAAAATTAGATGTTCATTCATGGATAAACATATCAATCTTTGGTTGGATGTCATGGTATCATGATTCATCCATATCAATCTTATAAATTCGCATCTGCCATTAAATCGATATCACCTTGCCACTAAGGCAATATATTAGCCATAAAGGCTATATTTCTCAATTATAACATCATCTCATCAAACATTTGATAGATAAAAAACTCATAAGTCATCATAGATGGTCTTAACATACATATATCCGTTCATGAGCTCTTATACATGGCATTCATACGTGTATATCAATTATATATACACATACATAAGTCATTATTTATGACAATCACACAATTTCACCACTAAGGTCGTAGCTTAGCCATTAAGGCTATATCTTCTTTTTAGCATAACCTGCCACAAAGGCTACATCTGCCATTATGACAAATAACACAACTAAGATCACACAATTACCTATATAGATACATCTGCCATTAAGACAATGTCATCTCTCCACTAAGGCAATTACATTAGCCGTCATAGATAGCTTTCATATCTACACATTCATTAACCATTCTATATGGCATTCACATTAACACATCCATAAATTATTATATATGACATCCAGATATATATTCATCCATAAGCCATCATATATGGCATCCACGTATATACATTCGCCACTAAGGCCGTTCTCGCCACTAAGGCTAAACACTTGCCTTTAAGACAATATCTGCCATCAAGGCATAATTCGCCAATAAGACATAATTCGTCACTAAGATCATATATCCGTCACTAAGACAACAACCTAGCCATTAAGACTATATGTCAATAAGGCATCCGCCACTAAGGCACCAATTGCCACTAAGGCCACACAATCACCACTAAGGCCAGCCACTAAGGCACCAATTGCCACTAAGGCCACACAATCACCCTTTTAGGGTTGCACTAGCAAATAGACTATTCACTTACCATTTGAGGTAATTCAACAATCATATTATCTTTAACTGTCAATAGTCCACACACTCGCTTTTTATTAACAATCAACATTAGTCATAAAGACTAACTTATTCTCAACGCTACATAACATATTCACATTTTCATCTTTAAGTTCATATTCAACTCACATATATATTAATACCACATAAGCATATTCTTACTATGATCAATTATATAGAAAAACCACTCACATATAACACCACGTTAACCACATAAAAGTTAAATCCACCACTTAAATAACAGCAGTCTATAACACCACACTTCCGTCATACCAGAATATCTCACAAACTATAATCTTACACACAAGTGAAAAGAAAATCATATAATTAGACAATCAAATGTCCACTCAAATAGACATCACAATATAGCATTTTCCTTTTAATCTTTAAGTTTATTCCGCTTTCAAAATACTAGTTAACATCGACATCACTATCGTTATCTCTACCTGTTACTTATCATCACAAAATTCATATAAATATTCTCCATATATGCGTTATGCACTAGATATGCATATATGATTATTAGATCAACCCATTTATAATCCATTTCCAAAGCGATATTACTGATCCACTCAAGCCTCACCTGCTAATTATGTCATTGTAACCAAACTATGTTTTTAAGAAAATGAAGTTGAACTGAAATTTGAATACCATAAAGAACTTTAGGAAAATAGACGGATGAAAACCGAAAACTCTACGCCAAAATCAGCAAACCAAAATCCCATAATAAATTACTTCCTTATACTCAATCGCAGATATTTTCCTTTGAGTTTAAAAACATAGGATCTTGGGAATACTCATAACAATATTATTACTACTTTTTCACTTTTGACACTTTCACAAATTGATTGGAACTAATCTGTACGGTCACCAAAAGTTCAATTATCAGATATTGAAGTTGTCAAGAATTATTTTGTAATCCATCATTAATTTCCAAGTTTCTTTGTTTTCATACTAAGATGTGCAACCACAATGTAATAAACTAGTCACAAACAAACCACTTAACTTACCACACACATTCTCTGCTTAGGTAGTTACCTGTATTTTCATTCGTAATTCAATAAATCTAATCTACGTGTTTTCTTCCACACCGTAATTTCAGATATACTCTGAAATACATTATACACATTCTATAACCACCACCCCCTGTTGACGTTGTCTGCCACGTTCCTCACCCATAAAATTCTAAATTAACATTATTAGATATACACGTACATAACATTAGCATCTAAATGTTTAACTCTACAATACATAGACACCCTAAACTGTCCACTGCCGACCTAAACACACTTGTCTACAGAACCTATAAACCTATGCTCTGATACCAAAAATTGTAACACCCCAACCCGGGGTACAATATCTGTAATCCCTGCTTATTATTGTCATACACCTTTCTTTATGTAAAAATAAGCATATAAAAAAAATAATCATATAATCCCTTAGTGGTACGGCTTGCCATGAGTCCTGCTTATTTACAAACCATAATATTGATCTCAAGAATATGACATAGAATAATACAATTTAAATTTAAAGGTCATATTAAAATAAACCCCATGATGACATCTCAATCGACCCTCTAGACTCGGCAGTGGACTCCTCACGTCTTTATGGTTTTTCCTGAAAAGTCATTAAGACCATTAGTAAAAGCAAATATGTAATTAATATTTAAGAGCACAACAAGTGATAAATAAAACTTTATTTATTTAGGAACAACCTTAACCACGAATTAGATATTTACTTTCAAATTACACTTCACCTCATACACATTTGTTTACATCGCATAGGCATAACCTGTATATATCACATCGACCAAATATACATCACATATATCTACTTCCACATAATTAAATTATTCCTCACAAAGAATACCCTACACACACACAAACTAATTGCCTTGTAAACAACAACCGCCACACAGACTATATATAGTTGTGCAAGTTTTTGCGCCACATAGGCCACATGTATCGCAAGCTTGTAACACCTCATAGATATCATTCATCAGTGGGACAACCCAAACCACATTAATGGTTTTCCTTCAGATGACCCACATCACAGAGAGTTTTTGATCACGTTACTTAGACGACTCCACCACATAATCAAATCCTATCACATAAACAACTCAAGCTATATAAATACTTCATGTTACTTAGACCACTGAAATCACATAATCCTCTCTCGTCATTTAAACGACTCTCGTAATGTATCGTGAGTCCCTGATCAATTAATTATTCCCAACAATAACCATAGTAAAAACATATGCTTAAAAGTCTAATAAATTATCACAAAAAGTTGTAGGGTAGTGCACCTACCTTGCTTGGAATTCTACCTTGTAGATGACCCGTCTGCCAGAACTTTGAGTGAGGCGTACTTTGAGGTGTTCGCCTCCAGGCCTAGCACACCCAATATTTGCAATTCCACTCAGACATTAATACGTAATAATGCTCAAGTTTGAAATAGTTTATTCGAACCGAGTTTAATTATCAATTCGAGTCGAATTAAATAATTCATTCGCATCGAGTAAAATTATCTACTCAAATCGATTAAGCTAGTAGCTTAATAATCAATTCGTGTCGAATTAAATAATCCATTCCTGTCGAGTAAAATTATCTACTCGAATCGATTGAGCTAGTCTTCTCAAATCTGTTAAAATAATATTTATTTGAACCAATTACACTAAATTAAACATTTCCCATATAATTGCAAATACAAAAGTAAACTTGAATTTACTCCATTTTCTATAAAACCATAAAATTACATACTTTCTTGCAATTAAATTATATCCATGAATTTATGAAAGTTAAAGAACAATTACCACAAGCATCACATTTAACCCACATGCAATACCCAAATACATACACTAGAATGTATCCATACATTCAAGAGGAGAGAAAGTAGATTATATGACTAAGCTTACCTCTTGTATCCACTTCCTTCACCACCAAACACCATCACTTGTCTTCCACCATTAAGCCCACCACCAAGCTCCAACATTTCCCCCTTCTAGTCTTGGCCGAAATTCTCAAGTGCAAGACCCTTTTTTCTCTCTCCTGTTCCTTAGCCTTGCATGTGACCTTGTTGTTTTTTCTTTCTCTTTTTGTTCACTCTCCCTCACTCTCGGTTTTCAGCCAAGAAGAACACACACACACACACACCATTTTATCTTTTACACACACACGGCTACACTCAAGTTACACACACACACGTCTTCACTCTAAAACACACACACTCACACTCGGCACTCACACACATAGCCACTTAACAGCCCACATGACTCACCAACTTCATATGCTAACAAATGTAAAAATGGTGCATGCAAAGTTAATAATTATGCTTGCCTCCCCCTAAATTCTTAAGTGATTTCAAAATCAACCCAATACTATTTTCATACACAAAATTTCATCTAATAACTAATTTCACATAATTGCAATTAGTCCACATGATTATACTAATATGTATGCAATGTATGATTGGGTCTCACAGGGCGTCTGAGGACGAGGCGAGCCGGGCTAGTGCATCAGCGGCCATGTTCTCCTCTCTCGGGATATGAGAGATTTGAAAAATTTTAAACTTGGCGACCAAGGCTTTCACCATGACGAGGTACTCCTGCATTCTGGCTCCCTTTGCTTCGAACTCGCCATTTACTTGGTTGACTATTAGCTGAGAGTCGCTGTGAGTGATGAGGTGTTGAGCCTCCATCTCGATCGCCAATCTAAGTCCAGAGAGGAGGGCCTCATATTCTGCCTCATTGTTGGAGGCGATAAAGTGGAGCTTCACAGCGTACTTGATGGTAGCGCCTTCGGGGCTGATTAGGATTAAGCCAGCCCCACCCCCTTCACGGGTTGATGATCCATCCACATAAAGCTTCCAAAGCGGCGAAGAGGAGAGTTCGGAGATCACTGAGGGAGTCAAAGAAACAAGATTGGGTGGCAAGGCTCCAGGCTGGGTGCCTGCGGAGGGGGTCTGGGCGCCTGCAGAGGAGGTCTGGGCGCCCGGGAGTGCCTGGGCGCCTGTAGAGGAGGTCTGGGTGCCTGCAGAGGAGGCCTGGGCGCCCAGGAGTGTCTGGGCACCAGGGGTGGGTGCCCTAGTGTCCTCGTTGTGTATCACCTTGCTTTGGGTGTCCGGACTCGATGTCTGGAGCATAGAATATTCATTTACCTCCCCTACTGGTGTAAGCTCCGCGACAAAATCTGTCAAGGCTTGCGCTTTGATAGCCGCCCTTGGCTGGTACTGGATGTCGAACTCGCCTAGTTCCACTGCCCATTTTAGGAGTCTCCCGGATACATCTGGTTTCCCCAATACTCTCTTTAGAGGCTGATCTGTGATGACAACAATAGTGTGACTCTGAAAGTAGTGCCGCAGGCGCCTAGCTGTTGAGATGAGGGCTAGTGCTAATTTTTCTAGTTCTGAATACCTGACTTCCGCTCCCCGATATGCCCTGCTCACATAATAAATCGGCCTTTGTACCCCGTCACTGTTCCTGATGAGGATCGAACTCACTGCTGATCGGGAAGCAGAAAGGTATAGATATAAAGTCTCACCAGATGTAGTGTGTGAAAGGAGTGGAGGTTTAGCCAAGTAGAGTTTAAGCTTTTGGAATGCTTCTTCTGCCTCAGGTCCCCACTCGAAAGCCTTTTGGAGAATTTTGAAGAAAGGCAGACATTTGTCTGCAGATTTGGAGACGAACCTATTGAGCGCTGCAATTCTCCCATTGAGGCGCTGGAGCTCTTTGGTTGAGGACGGTGACTTCATATTTAAGATTGCCTTGATTTTGTCGGGGTTCGCCTCAATTCCTCTCTGGTTGACCATAAAGCCAAGGAACTTTCCTGAGCCTACGCCAAAGGCACACTTTTCAGGATTCAACTTCATGTGGTATGATCTGAGAACATTGAAAGTTTCTTGGAGGTGATCAATATGATCTACTGCTGCAAGACTCTTTACGAGCATGTCGTCCACATACACCTCCATTGTTCTCCCGATCTGCGACTGGAACATCTTGTTCACCAGTCGTTGATAAGTTGCTCCTGC
This sequence comes from Ilex aquifolium, assembly GCA_951799425.1. Classification (NCBI taxonomy): domain Eukaryota; kingdom Viridiplantae; phylum Streptophyta; class Magnoliopsida; order Aquifoliales; family Aquifoliaceae; genus Ilex; species Ilex aquifolium. The sequence continues at coordinate 7,710,120 of OX637394.1, forward strand.
GTTCTTCAACCCGAAGGGCATGACCCTGTAGCAGTAGGTTCCCCTTGGAGTGATGAACGATGTCTTCTCCTGGTCTGGGGGGTGCATGCTAATCTGGTTATACCCAGAGTATGCATCCAGGAAGGTGAGCAATTCATGTCCTGTTGTGGCGTCGATAAGGAGGTCGATTCGTGGTAGTGGATAGCTATCCTTTGGGCACGCCTTGTTGAGCTCAGTAAAGTCGACGCAGAGGCGCCACTTTCCATTAGCTTTCGTCACCATTACCACGTTCGAGAGCCACTCAGGATAGGCTACTTCTCTAACTGCTCCATTCTCTATCAACTTTCCCACCTCCTTTTCCATCGCTTGGGCCCTTTCAGTGGAGGCACCTCTCAGTTTTTGGCGAACAGGCTTGTGGTAAGGGTCGACGTTGAGGCGGTGGGTGGCGACCTCAGAGTCGATGCCCTCCAGGTCCGCATGTGACCAAGCAAAAACGTCCATATTACCCCTCAAAAAGTCTATGAGCTGTCGGACCAAGTCTTCAGGAAGGGAAGAGCCAATGTACACTTTTCTTTCTGGATACTCAACATCCAGGGTCACTGGGGTGAGCTCCTCAACTGGTTCTCCTCTTTCTACAGTGGCATCATCCCTTGGGTCGAGGACTTCTACTTGCAGCGCCTCCTGTGGCTTCCTCGCCTTCATAGAGGAGACGTAGCACTCTCTTGCAGCTACCTGGTCTCCCCGGACCTCTCCGACTCCGCTCGGGGTAGGGAAGCGGAGAATGAGGTGGTAGGTAGAGGGCACCGCTCTTAGAGTGTTGAGAGCGGGTCGACCTAGAATGACGTTGTATGCTGAAGGGCAATCTATCACCAGGAAGTTAACCATGATTGTGGAGCTTCGGGGTGCTACACCTGCAGTGACTGGTAAGGTGATGGACCCTAGAGGATACACCTTCTCTCCGGAGAACCCAATGAGGGGTGACCTGATAGGCTGTAGTCTCTCCCTGCCCAAGTTGAGCTTGTCATAAGCCTCTGCGAACAAGATATCCGCAGAGCTGCCACTGTCCACAAGAATTCTTCGCACTTGGAAGTTGGCGACGGTCATGGTAAGCACTAGCGGGTCATCATGGGGGTGCTGAATTCCCTCTAAATCCTTGTCCGAAAAAGATATTACCTCGTCGTTGCCATGCTTTGGTGCCTTAGATGGGCGTAATTCATCAGGATGCCTGGCTTTCCTGGCATGAGTCTTCATTGCGGAGAGGGATTCTCCTCCCCCTGCAAGCCCTCCGGAGATGGTGTGAATTTCCCCGATGGGCCGCTGTTCTTCCTGGTTACGAGGCGGTGCCGGTGCCTGTCCTCTACCGGCCACATATTGGCGTAGGTGACCTCGTTGAATGAGTTCTTCAATCTGTCTTTTGAGGTCGTAGCAGTCGTCAGTGTCATGGCCATGGTCGCGATGGAAGCGACAATACTTGCTGGGGTTCCTGCGGTTTGAAGGAAACTTCATTCTCCCTGGCCACTTCACTGTGGGATCATCCTGAATTTGTAATAGGATGTGCCCGACAGAGGCGCTAAGGGGAGTGAAGGCTTGTAGCTCTCTCTGGGGAGCGGGTCCGAGACGATCCTTGGCAGGTATCCTTTCTGTCCTGCCGCGCTTGTTATTACTCTCCCTCTTGTCGTCTCTGTCTCTCTCCTTTCTTTTCTCCTCAGTTCTCGAGGACTCACCTCGTCTGGCCCTTGTAATGTCTTCAGCGTTCATATACTTCTGGGCCTTCGCTAGTAACTCAGGCATGCTTTTCGGTGGGCGCTTCATCACCGAGAAAAGGAAGCTCGATGACCGGAGGCCACCCAGGAAGGCGGTCATGCTAACCTTTTCATCGGGCTCTTCGACCTGAAGGACCTCCTCGTTAAAACGAGTGAGGTAGCTTCTCAGGCTCTCATCCCTCTCCTGCTTTATGCTCAGCAGGTGTGTGGCAGGCTTTTGGTGGCGACGTCCTCCAATGAAGTGTGACACAAAAGACCTGCTCAGCTCAGCAAACGAGCCAATGGAGGAGGGGGAAATCTTGGCGAACCATTGTCGAGCGGATCCCTTCAGGGTGGTTGGGAACGCTCGGCACATGATTTCGTCGGGAGCATTGTGTAGCTGCATCAAAGTCTTAAAGGTTTCGAGGTGGTCCAGTGGATCTTTTTTACCGTCAAAGGTCTCGACAGATGGCATCTTGAATTTTTGAGGAAGCGGGTAATTAGCTACGTCAGGCTTGAAGGGTGTGTCGGTTCGACTTACTAGATAGTCTACTGTTTCGGGTCCCTGCGCCTTCATGGCGTTGAAAACATCACCCAGCTGATTCTGCACTTCCTTAATTTTTTCATCCCACTGATTGGGAGGAGGTCCTCTGGAATTACCACGGAAATGACTCTCATGCTCAATGTTTTGGTTTTCACCCTCATCCTCTTGAAGAGGAGGGTCTACACCATGGGGAGCAGGAGCAGGGGCTGGAAGAGGAGGTTCATCATGGTGGGCCCCCCTTGGCTGGGCGCCCAAGGGTGGGGCGCCTAAGGGGGCGCCCGGAGGGGGAGCTTCTTGATGACCAGGGAGTGAAGCTTCCCTAGCTTGAAGTCTGAGCTGCTCTCCTCCTTGTTGCCCAAGCATCAGCTGCAGAATCTGTTGGTTCTGGGTCATAAGTTGCTGCATGGTGTCCAGCATCTGCTGCGCATTCGGGACCGGATTAGCGGGCGGAGGAGGAGTAACCTCCTCTTCTCGCACAGGATTGTTTTCAGGGGGATTCATGGATTTGACAGAGAAGATTTTCTAGAAATGAGAATTTTTTCGTTTCCCACAGACGGCGCCAAACTGATGATGCACAAAATTGGTTTGCACACCACAGTCAAGTGATTGGTATAAAATGCAGTAAGTAATGAGAAGAGGAAAGACAAGAACAACACAAGGATTATAGTGGTTCGGTCAACAAGACCTACGTCCACTTTCAATGGCTGAGTTCGTCGGGAAGTTTATTAACTCCGGTGTGTAAGGAGATCAGGGCATTACAAGAGAGAGAGAGAGATGAGCTTGAGTTTTTTGTCAGATGTCCCAAGTGTTGGTGGGGCTTACACTTTATAGTGGTTGCCTCATAATGGGTATTTAATCAGGTAGGCAGGGGGTCTCAACGGATTAGGAAGATTTTAATAGTAAGTAATGGTTCGGCGACCCCTCCTCTTCTCAACGGGCAGGGGAGCTCCAAAGGACTCGGTCAATGTTTGAGGGAAGGTTGACTCTCTCTCCAAGCGGCAGGGGTGAGGCTCATGGACGCTCCCTTGATGACGTAGCTCGTTGAGGGACTTGACCGGCTTGGATCTCATAGTGTTTGTTGGATCTTCTCTATCCTTGGGCTTTACCCAAGGATTGGGCCATTTGGGCCTGGCCCATCAACACCTTCCAAGCAAGTGATGAACATGGCCGTATATCAATATACGTTGTTCCCCTGGATCAGCAGTAGCATTTGCAGATTGCCTATTTGGGTTGCTAAATATATCAAATAAGTGAGGGAGGAAACTTCGTCCATATATTGTACCCATCTGCTTACTGAAAAATGACAAACCTTGTCATTCTATCAACCAGGTGGGTGAGCTTGAAGATTCAACGAAGCTTCTTGTATCCGGACTATGTTTTATGGATGTAAATCTTGTCAAATACTTTTTCTTTCATTTATATCATGGTTTACATTGACGTGTGTTGAATCTCACTTCAAAGTTTGTAAGGAGATTTTGGGTATATATATAAGAATAATGGCCTAAAATGGCATCTTCTTGATTAGAGTTTTTGGATGAGTCTCCGTGTTATTTATATATAGTATCCGAGTCGGCCTGTGCACGCCAGTGGGGTTCGGGGGCCAGTGCAGCTCAAGATTAGTGTTGATCGAGATTGACCACGAGCTGATCATGGTACTTGCAATTGATTATGAGTAATTCCTACATTGGTGTATGCTGAATGCAACCAAGGATCTTAGTATATATATAGGAAAAAATGACTTTAATTGACACCTCGTTAGCTAACAAATTTGGGTGATTTTTCGTAGTTATTACAATTCGATTCAAATAGGATCTACTATTAATATGTGGCTCTTTGAACCATAAATGTTGGGTGATTTCCACTTTACAAAAATAGGCACAATTTCTCAATCAATTTTTTATTTTTCCATCATATTACTGCTCACATGGTAGTTGCATGGTCTATTTTCGGTTGTTCAAATAACGACATTAGACTAATTATGCGTTTAGGAGAAAATATTAGGTGTAACGATGACAACATGTTATCGTCGTCATGTGAGAAAAAATACTGGATGTAATGGTGACACCACATGGTTATATGGTTTCACTAATTAGTGATAGAATATCAAGTGAATTTAGTGGATTTCATTGTTTTAATAATTACCAACAATTGTCTCCGTCATGTTGGCATTGGGGGGTTCGTAAATCCTATTTGTTGTTTTATAATGAAAAATACTAAATAGACTTAAAAAATTGACTTATGGTCAGTTTAGTAGGGTAGATGGAAAAATAAAATGATAGAAAGTGAGAGTGAGAGTGATAAACTTTCAATCCTTCAAGGAAGAAATCTTTCATTCCCTCTTTTGTGTTTGGTAAGAGGAATGAAAAATAGGAAGACTTGAGGTATGTTTGGTTTTTATCTCAAAAAATAGTATTCGAAAACTATTTTTTGAGAAAAATTTTAAGAAAGTGTTTTTAAAAATTTTTAGATTACAAAACATGTTTGGTTATATATTTTTGAAAATAGTTTTAAAGAACAAAAATTATAAAATATGTTTGGACAATAATCACAATTTCCACCTCTCTCTTTCTTTCCCCTGTCTTTGTCTCCACAAAACACACATGCACACACACACACATACGCATACACAAATACAGAGACACACACAAAAAAAAAAAAAAAACACATACACACACACACACACGTAGACACACACACAAACGCAGACCCACACATATATGTGCTCAGATCTACACAGATCTGAATCTATAGTTGTTGCGAGAGAGAGAGGCATATCTGAAGCTGGAGAAGACGCTGGATCTGAAGCTTCCTCTGTTGTTCTGTTTGACTGGCAAAGTGGAGAGAGAGAGAGATAGAGGAAAAAGAAAAAGGAAGTCTTTTGCTACTAAGGGGACTCGAGGGGCACACCTCATTAAAGAAAGCCCTGTCTCCGTGTTTCCAAAATTTTTAAAGAAAATTCTGAAAACAAGTGTGACTTGTTTTCTATTTTTTTTTGCTCCAATTCTCACTTTTTTCTGAAAATTTGAGAACAAAAATGTTAACCAAACATGTTTTGAGTGTTTTTGAAATTTTGAGAACAAAAAACAGTTTTGTAGTTTCCAACCAAACACCCTGTTTGTGTTTGATAAGATAGAAAAATATTTTTTTATTTTTTATTTGTCTTAATTTTTTATTTTTAATTTTTTGTTAAAAAATATAAATACATATTTTATATTTATATTTATATTTATATATAAAATTAATTTATATATAATATGTAATTGATAAATATGATATATATATATATATATATAGACGAATAACATACATTTTAACATATATAATTAACTTTCCATCTATTTTTTCATCTAATTTTTGAGAGATTGATTTTGGTGAGTTGGAAAAAAAGTTAATCCATCAACTTTTCCATAATTTATATTTTTCTTCCTTATCAAATATGATGTTTTATCTATTCCTCCAACTTTCTATCATTTCAATTTTCTACCTTTCAATTTTTCTATCGTACCAAATGAAGCATTAAAAACTTGACTTGATGAATCACTACCATTGAATAGGTAGTGAATTCTAATAAATAATAGGACTCATAGTTAAATCAATGACAAATATAACATCCACAGCATCAAATCAAATTTTTGAAGTCTATGCAGCATGATTTTTTTATAATTGGTTAGTAACATCACGTGGTATCACTATTCAATAAGAACATAACAAGTAAACAAGTGAATCTCACATATTAGAGTAACCACGTCTCCATGTCATTTGATAACCACCAAATGTCTGAAAATAACTATTTATAATGTTCATCTTATTCACTTGTAAGTTTATTATTAAATAAAAATATTACGTGATGATGATAATATGATGTCACCGTTACACCAAATATTTACTCATTGAGCTAGACAAGATAGCTAAATATTTGCATCACACTCTAAAACCGTGGTATAGACTATAGATTAACCACGTTGCTGAGTTATTTATCAATTTACAGTTATTTTGAAATAATATTATCGATTTACGACAGATTTGAAGTTATTTATCAATGTACAATACTTTTTAAGAGATTTTCTTTTAACAATAAAAATGAAATCAACAATCCCATTTTTAATATTAAAAAAAAATTAAAAAGCGTAATCACTAAATTAGCTTTCCCTGTTTTTCACGGACGCAATGGGCCTTTTTTTTTTATCGGTACACGCAATGGGCCTTTTCTTCCCTCATTTGTCATTTCATTTCATTAGAATAACTCCGATTATTTATTGATTACGCAATGGTATGAAATGATAAATGATGTCATCGACTCATTGCTAGTGACTGTAAAAAGACATGGAAAGACGTGTTGAGTGGTGATGCGCATAACGCGTATTCGTTGATTATATTTTTAATTTTTTTTTTTTAACTTTACAATTAGAATTGTTGATTTTATTTTTAATTGTTAATAAATTTGCTTTTAAAAAATATTATATATTAGTAAATAAGTTCAAAACTACTATAAATCAGTAATATTATTTGAAAAGAGCTATACATTGATAAATAACTCCGACACTGTTTTCGATTTTTACTTTTCTTTAGATACGTACCTGAATAATAAATGTGTTGTTTAAGAATTAAGATGAATATAAATTATTTTTGTAAAATAATAATTGCACATATTTTTAATTTTTTAAAGAATTTTTGTACTAAAATATAAATACCTAAAACCGTTAAGAAAAAGTAACTTACCTCAAAGAAGTTCACACGAAGAGCACATGCAATGACAAAACATGACAAGAGTGAAAAAAATGCAAGTTGGTATGTGAATCATGCGAGGAATTTATTTATACTTGATTCATTTATTAATTCATAATAAACGTATTGTGTCATATTGAATCTGTGTTGCGTGTTAGTGGCATAGCCACATGAGGACCAGGGGCACGGCCCCACCTGAATATTTTTTTTAAAATATTAGATTTGTGTATTTAAAATTATTAAAAGGATAATTAAGTATGTCCATTCTATTATTTTTTGTTATATCAGTTAATAGAGTCATATAACTAAATAATTATAAATTTTTTGACACACTTTGAATACTTTATTAATATATATATAGATGAATCTTTGACATATCAGACTCATTTTTAAAGTTATAGATATTATAAAAATTAGGTTAAATAACTTAATTAGTGATCAATTGCTAATAGCTTGATTGGTTATATAGAGAAAGACTATAATATCTCTTATACAGTTGGTCTCATTTATTATGAAAGGTTGTAATTAACATCTTTTTTTATTTTTTATTTGTGTATGCTATCTTTATCGAAATTTTATAATTTTTTACATTTTATGAATCTTTAGGTATCAAATACAATATCATAAATTTAAATGCATTATTTTTTTTAAAATTTTTTTGAAGTTTATGGGTAAAGTGCCCACCTTAGACATAATTTCTGGCTCCGCCACTATCGCATGTAAATTTTGTATATCCGCTATATAAAATGTGTTGTATCGCATATTTTTTAATTATTTTTATTTATACTAGATTCGTTTATTAATCGTGTCGTGTTAGTCCACTCGTTTATGAAATAGATTACTCAAGAAAAATTCAAACATTCTAATGTTATATTGTATCAACGAATTATATCATATTTTAACACCCCAAATATAAGTGAGAGAGAGAAAAAATTATTAATTACATGACGTGGAAACTGTACATGAAGCGAGGGACTGGTATGGCTACGCACTTGATTGCAAAACCTGTAGACCAAATGCAAGCACCTCTTAAATCAATTAAGCCACTCTTTACATATGGCAATTGGCTTCGCTTTGTTTATTTCTTTCTTTTTTAACGATCAGAAGTGTCCGAATCAATTTATATGTACATCGATTAATTCTCTCTCCTGTCCGGTTTAAGACAAGTTATCTATGCCGGAATTAAAATATTCATGAGGGATAAATCCATTTTGACCTGATCCTACGAGAGTTGTCAAAATTCAAACTCAAGATATCTAAGTTTACAGTTCGTCCCTATTACCATTTAGGCAACTGTTATGGAGTTTTATTTTATGGCTTCACTTTCATTCTTTCAACAATAGTGCATATAAAAAAGAGATTTCAATCATATATTTTTAAATACATACCCATATCGTAATTTCATGCACAATGCAGTACTACTCAATCTACATACGCATTGGACAAAGGGAGGATCAGAGTGTAATTTAAACTTGTTGAGCACCTGTACACTATGCTGTTTAACACTTTAACTACGTGTAGGCGTTTTTTCGCTGCTGTCTCGTTACGTGTACTGCATGCAAAATAAGAAAACAAAAGTACGAGAAAATTCGAGGAAAGTTCAGTCACCAAAACGCACTTGTCCTATATATATAATAAAGTCTCTACACATTATCAAAGCCTTAAACACAGAGAGGTGATCTGAGAGATCGAGTAACTTTCGTCAACTACGCCATTTCTGTGCGTGTTTGTAGAGAAAGTAATAGAGCTTAGAGATACTCATATTATACCATATAATATAACATGGGTTCACAAGAGCATTGGAACTTAGAGAATGGGGTGGACACAAAGGACATGATGAGCAGCAAGGATCATAAACCTATAGGTTTGACTGCTCAGATCATATCGTCTTCTTTGTTGAGAACTAAGTCTGATCCGATGCTTGTGTCAAAGGTTCGGTTTGGAATGCTCAGACAAGTCCTCACCAATCTTCAAGAGGTGATCCTTGGAACAAAGCTTTTTGTCTTGTTTCCGGCCATCCCTTTGGCAATAGTGGCCGATTATTACAATTTTGGAAGAGTAAGTCACCGTGCTCTCGTATCCCAATATAAAATATTTATGTTACATTCTTCTCTAACAACTTAAGCTTTCAGTTCAGGTGACGATTTTTTTTATATGTTTTCTGACCTAATTAGCAATGGTTTTTCTCTGATATTTTCTTTCTTTTTTTTTTCCCATCAATTACCAGGCATGGATTTTTGCTCTGAGTTTACTAGGGCTCACCCCACTTGCGGAACGAGTTAGCTTTTTAACCGAGTAAGTTGTTGTTTGAATTATAAATAACGAAATTTGGAACTGAATTAATAATTTAATTCACTGCTGTTGTTGGATTATAATAGATTTTATCCGATATTAAAATTTACTAATAATCCAATAACAATGATGAATTACATAGTAAATTAATTAGATCATATGAACTTAAGTAGCGTTAGTTGTTGATTATATTTCAGTACCACATGTTTATTATTTCTAACATTTTGCTTTTTTCCATTTGTTTTTTTGTGGTTTACTAAACATCAGACAAATTGCATATTTCACCGGTCCAACAGGTAATCTTGAATCACCTCTCTCTCTCTCTCTCTCTCTCTCTCTCACACACACACACACACACACACACACACACAGAGACATATATATGTATATTAATGCTACTTACTGTAAATATCAGTTGTTTGTGAAGTTTAAGAGATTGAAGTGAATGAGGTTTGCCATTTTGCAGTTGGGGGACTACTTAATGCAACATGTGGTAATGCAACTGAGCTCATAATAGCAATATTTGCTCTTCGTCAAAACAAAATTAGTGTGGTCAAGAACTCTCTCCTGGGTTCCATTCTTTCAAACCTTCTTCTTGTTCTTGGGACCTCTCTACTCTTTGGAGGATTAACCAACCTGAACAAGGAACAAAAGTTTGACAGGGTAAGACGATTAAGGCCTCTTAATGCGCGCGCGCACACACACACTCTTTCTTTTGTAAACACAGTTAACTTGTTCATATATATTTGTTGGCTTTGACAGAAGCAGGCCGACGTGAACTTGCTCCTTCTATTGCTGGGATTGCTTTGCCATGTGCTGCCATTGATATTCGGATATGCCGTAAAGCCTGACAGTACCACAGCCGATTCAGTACTTGAGTTGTCAAGAGCAAGCAGCATACTTATGCTTGTAGCATATGGCGCATATCTCTTCTTTCAATTAAAATCCCATCGGCAATTGTTTGAATCAGAAGAGGTATTGAGTATAATAAATCTCTTATCTTGAAGAATGCAACAATACTTTTTATTTTTTTGGGGAGGGGGGTGGGGGCTACTGGACCAAATGAAAAATGGGTACCAAATGATGTGGCGCTCATGCACACACCGCATGTCAGCGCCACTTCATCTGGTTTTTTGTCCCATTTTTTGGTTCAACAATGTTATGTCGACTAAGTTTTATGTCTCAAGTGATGTGGTACAATTTTAACTATCAAATAAATGGATTCCATTAATATTTAATGATAGAGATTGTGCCACATCACTTGAGATGAGAAATTTTGTATGTATAACTTTACTATTTTTGGTCACATATGCAATCCAAACTCAATCCCTTAGGATGTATCTCATCAACCACTAGTAGGGATATGGATGGAGTCTCGCTTAATAAAAAGAGTTGTAGATTCGTAGAGTATGGGAGAAGAGCCTTTACTTTTATATTAGTTAAGTGTGCTAGCTACAATCAAATTAATCCAACTCAATCCCTTGGAGCTAACTTATTTTGGTGAAAATGATAGGAAAGTGAAGATGGTGACAGTGAACTATCTCAAGAGAAGGCTGTGATAGGATTTTGGAGTGCATTTATTTGGTTGATTGGCATGACCATCACCATAGCCATACTATCTGAGTACATCGTGGCTTCAATAGAGGTACATCAGTAAATTAAACTTACTATATATGTTTCCCCACAAACCTATCTTTATAAGAATTAGCATGTCTTGCTCTCAAAACAAAATGAAAATACGATTAATCGGAGATACTGTGCCTTCTCAATCAGGCTGCATCAGATTCTTGGGGCATTTCTGTAAGCTTCATAAGCATTATTTTGCTACCCATTGTCGGGAATGCAGCAGAACATGCCGGAGCAATCATATTTGCTTTCAAGAACAAGTTGGTATGATTTAAAGATATCTTCTAAGTTCCCAAACTACACTATTTTCTGAACAATATTGTCTGTTACTTTGATTAAATGTCTTTTCTTGGCAATCGAACAGGATATCTCTTTGGGTGTTGCTTTAGGATCCGGATCTCAAATATCCATGTTTGTGGTAAGACTTGAAAAAGAAAAACAAATAAATTAACATGGATTTCTTAGAATCGTGGGTTTATATGTAAGTAAATATATACCACGCCCCGGATATTTTAGTCAAGCGTTTGTATTCAAAGTCGTATTTATTTCTCTCCTCAAGTGATATGGGATTGTTTTTTCACTTCACTTGTTTATCAACACAAATTGTTCGCTTTTCTAATATTTAGAATCTCATCTGTTTGTTCCAGATTCCTTTTTCTGTGGTCGTTGCATGGATAATGGGCATCCCTATGGACCTGGATTTCAGTCTCCTTGAAACTGGTTGTGTTCTTTTTGCAGTTATCATCACAGCCTTCGCCTTGCAGGTAATGTATCGAATTTACTTTGAAATGATAACTATATGTATTTTGATTGTTTACTAGAGTAACCAAAGTCCCACACTCTTAAACCATTCGACCCAAAAATTAATTGACAATAGATGAAGAACCCCACAAAACCAATTTATTAATTTAGGAGTGTTACTATGTCCATATGGGACCAAGCTCTAATCTTTGCCACACGTGCAACCCGATCACACCTGGAGAGATAAACAAAATTTTTTTGATCCAAAAAAAAAAAAAAAAGTTAGCTTTAGAATACTAAAAGCTGCACTTGTGGCACAAAACAAATGCAGAATCAATTGTGTAATGGACACACACTTTCCCAAATATTTTTGAAACCTTGTTTTAAGACCACGCATCCAACTCAAAAACAACTGGTGACGGGTGAAGGGGCCCACAAAATTCATATACTAGTTTAGAAGGTATTATTATACTTCTGTAGGATAACTTGTGCACACAATCACCAATAGGCACGCATATATATATTTTTTTCAATAGCTGGTAAAATTTGCAATTTCTTGATTATAATGCAGGATGGAACTTCACACTATATGAAAGGAGTGGTTCTTTGTCTATCCTACTCAGTTATTGCAGCATGCTTTTTTGTCCAGAAATTCCCCGGCCCAAGTAAGTTCATGTACCTAAGTTTCTAGTCGCCTAATTTAATCTCTACCACTCGATATTCATAGTAATGTACAAGTGAAAAAAAAAAATAGTAATGTACAAGCTAATTTTCATGGCAGATCAAACAACTGTCCCCAACTTAGGAGTCCATTCACCATCTGGAACTTTGGCCGTTTAATCGGCTTCAACCTTGAAGATATGAGCTATGTTGGTGCATCATCAACAAGTTCCGCAAGTAATTTATTTGTTGATTCAATGGATTTTCCATTTTCAAAGCACTGGGAATTGCGCCTTCTGGTGACAGAAGCTCAAAGGATTTGGTGGCTTTGAAGAAGAAAGATAATGTTGTGTGCATAGTTCTTGTGTTTTCCTTAATAAGCATTGTTTCTCAGTTTTGAAAACAGTGGTGGCAAAGGGCATCTGGAGTTCTGGACACAGTCAGTTGATGCAGAGAAGAATTCCATTAAATCATTTGCTGTTGCAATAATAATCCATGAATAAAACCTCGCTTTCACTGATCAAAATAAACACTTGTTCATTGAAATATGCTATATTGATATTAGCTTTTCACTACACTCCCTTTCCTTCTTGACTCATTATTAAAAAGGTCTCATTGTTAAAAAGGACTCATTGTTACGTGCACATTTTAAGGAATTTTGAAAATAAATGAGAAATAGAATTGAGGGAAGAAAACCTGTTTCGAGGGGAAGAACCTCTAATAGTTCAATTCGAGAAGAACTTATCTCTAAAGTTCAATATAATATTTATCATATCATTTCTATTGATAGAAAATTCTTTAAATACAAGTTGATAAAAACTACCTTAATAACTAACATAGCCCATGACTCCACTATCTTAATAACTACCCAGAAAATTACCCACAAAATACTCTACCAATAAGCCACTATTACATATCCTCCAATTAACTAGCTAACTACCGCTAATTTGAATAAAATAAATATATAGAAAATAGGTACATAACAGTCTGCCATGCATACTAAATTAGATTTAGCTACATGAAATGTATATTACCATTCTCAAATGAGAAGATCAAACTTACCAAACGTTGAAATAGCCTTTACTTAGTGATGGACATTTCATTTCCCAGCTTCATTATCACACACTTAATGTTATGTGAAGTTATATTATCAAGATATATAATATTTTCACGATAAGAGGTTATGTAGCAAAGCAAGGTCCAAGTAGTGGGCATTAGGTGATAGATATACGAGTAACCCCGCTTCAATTAGGCATCTTTTAATTTATGGTTATAATGCAAATTCCAAATACACCCACTCATTCGCAAATTACATGCCTTAGATAATCCAAAAGGCTTTTACTAGATCCAAATTTAAACATTTCAAGTTAGTCAATCCTAAAGTCTTTGATGACATGCAAGTGCATGGCTGTTTAGCAGTGTTTATAGGCTTGGCTTTCTCGCTTTCAGACGAAGAAAACGATCAATTGTAACATAACGTCGGCGTTGATGTTTAAATGCCAACAAAGCCTACCTCAACTTAAAAACTTCTTATAATTTCATGCCTCGTTATTCATGGAAGTTCCACAATATATATATATATATATATATATATATATATATATATATTGATATTTCGATCAAATGTGTCCGAGTCAATTTACGCACATCTTAACTAATCTCTTTCTTAATACAGTCAAAGATAAGTCATTCACATCGAAACTAAAAAATTCATAAGAGATAAGATAAATTGTCAAGTTTCAAATTCAAAACGTCTGAATTTACACATCGTCTTTATTTTTGCTCAACTATCCCATAGGGTTTTCCCAAGTGTTTGTATAATAAGAGACATGATAACCACGATGAATAATAAATAATAGCTCTTCAATAGCATTGGACATTATATCCTTGTGGCCTATATAAATAATGCAAGAACGGGAGGCACATGCATAGCCATGTGCAAACCGAGGATGTGTTACATAAACTTTATGGGGTTATTATATCATTATTAAAATATTAGGGGGTCTCCATTTAGTTAGTTAGTTAGTAGAGGGAAGTTCCGAGACCTATGATTTTGATATCGTTAGTCATACCCTCTATTTGTAGAGAAAGGAAACGTTATAGCCCTTTGTACTACGTGTTAAAGTTTCATCCATACAACACATATTTAAAATAATTTTGTTAGATATATAAATGTGTTACGTACCCCTCAAGTAATTTATATTCTTAATTTGATTTTTCTACCAGCACTAATCCTTAAGCAACTTTTTTTTTTAATTATTTTTTGAAACTGCTTAACTAGTTAACTGTTGTAAAAAATATGAAGAATTCAAATATTATAGGTAGGGATGGTAGTGGATCGAAATGGGAGTGGGGGTGTAGTCTCCATCCCTGTATCCGCTTAAAAAAACTTTGTCCATTCCCGGTCCACCCTCATTAACAGGTATAATTTTCATCCTCATCCCCGTCCGCGGGTAAATTTATAATCCCCGCCCCCGTCCTGTCCCCCGCGTTCACCTCCTCCCTCACCCCCGTCCACCTTATCCGCCCAAGCCTAAGCCCAAGTCCAAGTTCAAACCAATATAATCCAAAATTCTAAATAAATCTAACATTCTAAATAATCTAACATAATTATAGAATATCATAACATAATTAAAAGTTTGTCATTTACAACATAATATAATTAAAATCTTATCTACAACATAATCCAATATAATATAATTAAAAGTTTCTCTCAAATCCAACACAATATCACACAACACAACATAATGTAACATAACATAATCCAACATGAAAATATATAAAAACACAAAGATCTACATTTTTACAAGCCAAAATCATGAAAAAAAAATCAAAAAATAAAACAATTTTCAAAAGAAAAAATAATTCAATAATATGTTGATTTGTATTCACAGTAATATGTATAATAATAATAATAATAACGGGTAAAGCGGGGCGGGGATAAGTGTCAGTCCATCCCCGCTTTCATCCCCGCATGGGTTTATACGGGTATCCCTATATACGTCCACCGTCCAATACATGTGGTCTATCCCCGATCCAAACGGGGCGGGTTTGGACGAATACCTATTTTTATCCGGTCCACTGTCATCCCTAATTATTGGCTTAAAATATATGCTTAAAACTTTATGTAAAAACTTAATTTTGTGCAAAACCAACCTTTTTTTTCACATTACTCTTCTAATGTTCAACTCATAATCACATATGACCTCTGTTAAATAATCATCTACTTCAAAAGTTTAAGTTAGAGATGATGAAATTTAAATATTTATATTTCAACACGTTTCCACCCGTACAAGCTAATTTTTTGGGTTTAACGCGTAAAAATCTTTTTAATTACTAGGTTGGCAGCGAGATTCGAACACATAATCTACTGCTCTGATACCATGTTAAAAAATCATCTACACCAAAAGCAACATACACTTGAAATTAATGTCAATTGGCTCCAAACCTTTTCAAACACAAACTAATCAATTTATCTCTCTAAAATGACAATATATAAAATTACCTATCACTTGTCTCTTTTATATATCTCTTTATAGACGAAATTTTTGTGTGTTGGGTGTGTGTGTGTGTAAGCTTTAATGTTTGACACTGACATTATACAACTTATATTTCTCTTTTGTTCTTCAAAAAACAAAAGCAACTATCAGGGAATACAGATGTAAGGCACCTAAACACGTGTGTACGTCATTACATTAGTGGCATGCCCTATTTTATTGCTACAATGGATGATGGGCTCACTAAGCAACCTTTTGGTAGCCCCATTCTTTCGGAGGGGAGGAGTATTATAGCTAGTCAAATGAGAATTGTAATTGTCAGGCTGTCCGATCTTATGATGCACCTACAAAGGTGGAAGACCTTCAATAGTTGGGAATATATATATGTGTGTATTTTGTAATATCACGAAATACCCTAATGATTTTTGATATTGTTAGAATGACATCCTCATCACATATTGTTGATTGATGGTTGTTAACGGTTTCAAGTTTTGATCATTTTGTCCTCAAACAATTTTGCATCCAAATTGAAGTAAAGACACACCCGGACCTATTACCAAACGCCTTAGATTCATCTCTTCTTTTTCTTCTTCTTCTTCTGGTGATCACCACCTCCTAAAGCACGCACCACCATGACACCACCAAACTCTCCCTACCACAAATTGTACTGAAACCTCAAGACCTTAGATTCATCACTTCTCCTTCTTCCTCCCCTTCAAGCAAGGACCTTCACCAGCTCTTTCTTTCCCATCCTTTTCTGAGGTTCATAATACTTAGTTTCGTTTTTGCTGAACCTAATTCACCATGGTATGGACGTCTTTGATTGGATGGAGACAGATATATAAAAAGTGTGAAAAATAATCTTTCTAGGTAGCTCGTCTTTGTTTAACATGGCCTAAACGATTTTCAAAGGCTCTCATGCCTTTCTTGGTGTGGGGATAAAATGGATAAAAAATTTCAAAAAATTGGAGGGTGTCTATTAATAATAATTAGTAATAAAGGATTGTTATGTGAAGTACAAAATCAAACCAACTAGAATCTCATAAATCATGGGGGTATGCTTTGAAGTAATCAAAAACCACAAGGATATCATTATTTAATTTACCCTAAACAGTATGGGGGTCTTCAACTCAGTTGAGAAAACTTGAGAAATTATTGAAGACTTGAAGTATGTAACCTTTTATGAATTTTCTAACTGAGATGCCAACAATGAAACGGCTGGTTTCACAATCTGCCGGCCTGCAGGCCATACAGTAAGGCTCTGACGCCGCAATGACTCACCAATCGCCAAGTGGCTTTTAGCTTAATTCATTCATAGGCCAGACTACAGTACAAACATTAAAAAGCTTCAACATAAATTTAAAAAATTGGTAATAGGTGAATTATTGACGTGAGAACCAAGCTTTAAATCATCTAGAATCGTCCCTATAAATAATCTGATTATTGGATAAGCCAAACAATCCAAACATGGCCTTGGAAATATCAAATGGAGAAGATGGTCCCTCTGAAAATGTTGCAGTCATCTTTGGAGTTACTGGGCTTGTTGGGAAAGAGCTTGTCAAAAAGCTCCTCTCACAATGTAGCAGCTGGAAGGTTTACGGCATAGCTCGCAAACCAGATTTAATACACATCCACAATTCCAATTACCATTTCATCTCATGTGATCTTCTGAACCCCTCAGAAACCACACAGAAGCTCTCTTCTTCTATACAAGACGCGACCCATATTTTCTGGGTCACTTGGGCAACCCAATTCCCCCTGGATAGTCCAGATTGTTGTGAGCAAAACAAGTTCATGTTGTCCAATGCCTTGAATGCTCTCCTCCCAAGAGCTAAGTCATTGAAACATGTCTCTCTCCAAACGGGCGCTAAGCATTATATATCGCTCCAAGGCCCTTTTGATAATAAAGTTTGCTGCTACGACGAGGAGACTCCGAGGGTGAGTAAAGGACATAACTTTTACTATACCCTCGAGGACCTGCTCAAGGAGAGACTACCAGTTAAAGTTTCCTGGTCTGTCCTGAGACCGGGTTTGATAATGGGTAGTTCTCAGAGGACACTGTTCAATTTCATGGGTAGTTTGTGTGTTTATGGAACGATCTGTAAGCATCTAAATCTCCCATTTGTATTTGGTGGGACAAAGGAGTGCTGGGAGGAGATTTACATCGACGGCTCCGATGGCCGGCTAGTCGCTGAACAGCACATCTGGGCTGCAACCAATGAAGCAATATATTCCACTGATGGCCAAGCCTTTAATTCGATCAATGGGTTCAGCTTTACGTGGAGGGAGGTATGGGAAGCTATAGGGTTGAAGTTTGGGGCGGTGGTTCCCGGTGACATGTTGTCGCCGGAGTTTATGTTTTCGCCGGCAATGGCGGACAAGGGAGGAGTTTGGAAAGAGATAGTGGCCAAGGAGGGACTGGTTGAAACAGAGATGGAGGATTTGGCAAACTGGGGATTTCTAGATATGTTGTTTCGATGCCCTGTGAAGATGTTGGGGACGAGAGAGAAAGCTGATCGGCTCGGATTCACGACGACTTATCAGACCTTGGATTCAATACTCTATTGGATTGATGTGATGAGAGACCAGAAGCTAATTCCGTGAAGAATCTTTTGACTTCGCTAGGAAGAGAGAATGTGGTGCACCACAAAGTGCCTGTTACATATACAACAATGCTACCTTTACCCAAAAAATAAAATAATTCTTTGGATTGTTAGATTAATGAATTTTATTGGTTTTTCACTAATGGACGAATTGTTGTGATTAAGTTACTGTAATAGATTGAAAAATTAGTGAAAGCAACACAATTGTTAGAGAAAATAAATTACCAGCAGATCACAAGAAACACAAAAAATTGATTTGATGCATTGAATTTCTTTTAATATGGTGTTTGACTGCTTCTTGTTGTTCCCGGTTTCATGAACATAAAGGTAACATTGGCTCATTGAATATTGGGAACGCCGAGTTCTCTAACTTGGTGCCCCTTGTTTTACTGATCATGTCTCTTAGAAGCTGTAGTCGACATGACTTAATATTTAGCAACCTCCTAGGCATTGTGCAGCCAGGGAACCACCTGGATTTTCTACGCACCTAGCTTTTCTTTATGTTGATGCTGAAATTTGGTTTATAAGATCGGCATTGGTTTATAAGATCGACATTCTGTTCAAGGTTAACCAAGGCTCAAGTCAATCATTTGTGAATCTTAAATTTTTTTTTTAAAAAAAGAAGATAAATTATCAACATAGATTAGGCCATTAGGGTTATGTTATTTTGTCACGTAGAGCTAAACCTTTTATCCGGAGGATCCTTAGGGAATGGTTAGGAGACATCACCAGTGGACAATGAAAATCGGTAGCAAATTTATTAGCACTCTGTTGATTTAGTAAATATCCTTGGATATTTGTTCCTTAAAACATTGCTCACTGAAAAATTGTGCGTGCCAAAATTTTGATGTGAAGATTAGGCCTTGAGATCGTTGGAGTAAAAAATTCCAAAGGGGGTCCCCAACAGATGCAATGTTGGGATAATGCCACTGGGATCAGTAAAGCCTCCATTTATCTTTTCTGGAAGTTGAGGAGTTTGACAGAGATAGCAAAGACGATAAAGAAGAAAACACTGAATCCAAGAAGAGCTGCAGCCGAAACCCAAATCATCCCAGGGCCATAGCCAAGACTGACCTCCAAATATTCTTTCACAGAGCCCTCAAACCCAGGTCCAACAATTTTTGTTTCTACGTCACCAAGTTGGGAGCTAATGATGCCCCTCAGGGTCCATGCAATCGGGCAGATGTAGTAGAACCATAGCCACCATCCCGGGATATACTGTATAGAGGCAAGTGAAACACATGAATTCAGTGTTCAATAAGCAATTTGACTGGTCTGGTTGGAAGCAAATATTTCATCACTTTGTAGGATATTACCTACATTGCTAATATTTAATGGAAGGCACATGCAATGAGCTGTGCAATTCAGAAGGATGGAAAAATCTTGCAATGTAATGACACTATGATATACCATCTTATGCATTGTTACCCATAAAGGCTTGTCACGCGGTCTAGGAATCTCAACACGATCACTATTGTTGAATTATGATCACTATATGCCATGGCTCTCTTTCTCTGACAAGTAACCACCTCTGAAGCAATTATCAAAGCAATGACAGATATAGGAATAATTCCTCATTTTGTTTCAAGTTGTTTTTGGTGGGTTATTTTTTTGTTGGGGGGTGTTGCCCACAACTGTTGCCTCAAATATCTGTCATTGTTTCGAGAGAACATATCTGAAAGCTAATCATTCAAAACAAGAAAAAAAATGATTCCAATGAAAGCATGAGAGATGTCTGGTCAAGAGACATTTGGGACAAGTGAGCCCCTCCAAAAGAAAAAAAAACATTTGGCTCCTCACCCACTGCCTTTTCTTGCCTGATAATTTCCTCAATGTTCTTTATCTGTTTTGTTGTGTGTGAAATGCAAGATGAGACAAGATAGATTAAATGTGTACCGCACTGTATGTTGCAATCAGATGTGATGGTGGAAAAAAAAATAATTGTAACAATCTGGATTCAAAGCAATGAAATTTTGAGTAAGAATATACAGTACTTACTGGTTTTGGAACAAGGAAGCCTGAGAGGAGATTCCATAATGAGTAAAATGCAGACGAAACTACCGCAGCCAAGTGCTGAGATGGTGTGAGACCAACAGCCATCATGCCGTAAAAGGTGAAGTAGGTGAAGGTGAGGAACATGAACAAAAGGTAGAGTAAAAATTTTCCTGCAACATGTGAACCATAACTTACAAAATTGCGTTATGATCAAATTCATTCACATGGCACATCAATAGAATCATGGGCCATTTTGTTCATATACTGGGAAATGACTACAACATGAGAAAAGATAAAGAAAAATCAACACTGAAAGTAATGACAAAGTGCAAGCCCGCCAGCAGAAAAACTGAACTAAGAAAAATTAGTAATGTTCAATATAGAAAATAGAGAGCATATAGCCAAGAAATTAAAACCCAGACCTGAATATTGAGCAAACCTGAGACAATAGCAAGACTGCCTAACCATGGATATTGTAACAACAACAATTAGATCTCTTTTTATTTTAGTTAGGGAGCCATAAAGTCAATTTCAAAATCAATGCTGGAAAATAAGAGCAAAAAAGTGAATAGGTGCATTAAAGATGATGTATTCCTGAAATTGAAGTGAACTGTCTTAAACATTCTTAATCATGTAATCCAGTACGCCATAAAAAAAAATTGTTGTCCAGTACAAAAAAATTTTGTCCAAGGAATTCCAAAATCTCATAATTAAACCAACTCCTGGGCTCCTGCTTGTTCAATGGAGAAGTTTTATCAGGGTACATAGTCAAAAAGATTGTATTCTACTTTATACACAAAAGTCGAAACCATAAAGACCCAAAAAGTACAATGAGAAGGCACCAAGAAAAATACTTTTCCTTCATAAGTAATGACAGTGATAAGACTCATAACTCACAAGATCGACCAAACCTAGAAAGTATGATTTCCAGAGAACCAGAGTAAAAAGGAAGTTACTAATCATACAGAGGAATAGTTTCCAGCCAAATTTTCGTTAGAAATTCCAATGTATGCTTAGGTAATTATTTCTTGTGGATGTGATAACAATAGAAGAATTCCCTGATATTATATTTCTACTTTTACTATAGAAATATAATATCAAAAACTATAGGTTGATGTTAGGTGAAGATTTATGAGCCTGATAATACGAACTTGAATCTCAGCAAAACTTGTACTCAATATTTTTCATTCATAAAAGAAATGCACCTTCCTTATTGATCTTATTTTACTACAAAACACAAAGGTCGCATAAATATTAATGCAGCTAGAGAGGACTTAGAATCATACCAACTGCCCTTTCGAAGTTAATCATGAAGTATGTAATGACACCATATACTATTGTCTGCACTACAATGTATGGGATCTCCACAAGGCCCTGTTGATAAAACAAAAAACCAAGAAAGTCATTGCCAAAATTCCAACATTACCAAGAGCCAAAATTTTCTACTTTTACTCGGGCTTGATATGTTTTTAGGGAATGTAACCCTGGACATGATATTAGGAGAACTCAAACATGGTTTAAGTGGTAGCACCTTTTTTTTTTTTTTTTTGGGGGGGGGGGGGGAGGGGGGAGGGGGAATAAGTGGTAGCACCTGAACATGGTGCTTAAGCTCCTAATGGTAACCCACAAGGTAATGCCATCAACAGCATAATGGAAACAGGGTTATTTCATTTCATTTTTGGGATGCCAATATCCCAGATGCTTGCAAGACATGATGCTTCAGCTCAAAGAGCATGATTCTTTGACAATGTTGCTTACCAATGATATGCAACCTGTACCAACAGGTTGCACAAATTTCCTTACAAGAATTTTTAACTCCATCTGAAGTTTAAATAGAGCGTCATGGTCAAATCACTTACCTGTGCTGCTGCATAAGGGAATGGAGAGTACATTCCAGCTGCTCTCTCTCTGTAGAAAACTGTTCTCTCAATTGAAATTACAGGCTGTACTGACGAAGAATTATTGACCCCAAGAAACATGACAGCAGAATATAAAGCCCCCATAACAACGAACAAATTTTGAGTTGAGTCCCTGCAGAACCATTAAAAGTGCACTGAATGACATGCCTAATTCATCTCCGAACACTGTTATAGCAAAAGAAGACGATACTGATGAAAAATGTCCATAAATAATCTTGTGGCAGCTCCTTTAAGTCATAAAGAACGGTAAATACCATAAATAGCCATACCAAACTAATATGTGTTTGCATCAATATCATATCCAAACAAAGAGAGCACAAAACCAACATTATGGAGTTAAATTTGCAGAGGTTGACACCTGGGTATATAACCAACTCAACAAAGCCTCTAACCCCAACTAATAGGATTCAGATGTGACTTATCTTATTTATGTCGCAACCTCTAACACTTACAGGACATCATATCTTTTCTCACAACGGACCCGTGTTCTGCCTCAGAATTTCAGAAACATTAAATTAGTAATAGCATAGTCACACAGTACTGACAGAAAGAGCAAAAGCAGCAGTGGTCAGTGGTGGAGGCACATGGAGGGGGATAGGGGCAGCCCCCTCCCCAAAAAAAGGAAAAAAAAAGTGCTCCCAATGCCAGAGATTTTGAAGTTCTGGTGATATCCATTGGGAACACTTCAGCTTGACCACCAAAGAAGGCAAAGGCTTTTTCCATTGAGATTCAACCAATTTACTGCTGATTGCCATGTCATGGCTGAAGCTAGAGGATGTCAGCCCCTGCATGTGGGTCAAATACGACTCAAAGTCACATCCCAAATGACTAATACTTTAAGGTGACTGTTATTACTGCCCACTCTTTGGTAAGGTGTTGTGGCAAGACATGGGCATCCAACCCAAACATTGACTTCTTGTATAATCATATAATTGAAACTTCAAATGCCTTTGCCATCTGATTATGAAGCATGTGATATGAAACAACCAGTGCAACTCATTTGATAATACATGCTGGGTTGTGTTCAGTTAAAAATTATAACAAAAGCCATTTTTTCCTCTCATTTTTTCTAAGAAAGAAGAGGAATTAAGAGGTTTGATTTCTTGACCATCTAAATCATTATATTGGAGCACGTGATTTTAAACTTGAGAAATGTGCATAATTTATTTTTAACATCTGGTTATGACATTGTTTTATCAAGAATTGTGCAAAATTATCACAAAAAGAGTGCAGTTGTAATCTGTTCGAAAGAAAGATATGAAAACTTATACATCGGGTTGAATGGCTAAAGCCTCCTAATTAAGCTCGACTGGTTTACTAAAGATGTCAGGTAGGTTGACACATTAAAAACCCACACATCAATTATAGTTAACTCAAAACCATTAGTTTCATTTATTTTTGGGTTGAGCTCATTCCTCGTGTCAAGATTAGCCATCCCTAATATTGAAAGGCCGTGAAGCTTAATCGCTTATCAGTCCTCATATTCAAACAAGCAGAGGAGCACCACCCAAAGTTAAAATGCAAAAGAACAAGAAATTGTGAACAAAATAAAATAGCCTTATAAAATTTCACTTCAAAGACTGAAAAAATTTAAAAAGTTTACCTTTTTGAACCAAGGTCCCAGAATATAGAGCCAATTATCAATGCACTCATTGTTGTAAAGAACATTCTCACAACATTGTACGGCGGACTCCGCCAATATACAAGATTTTGTTTCCAGAGGCAAATTCTAAATTGAGATAAAGCATCTTGAGAATACGTGGCAGCGAATTTTAGAGGCTCTGAACCAGAGGGTGGAATACTCGTACACTGAATGGAAGCTTCAACCTCCCTATATAGGTGTAAAATAAATAATATGAATAAATATAGAAATAATAAATGAACAAGATTGAACATCTTGTTTCTGGTAGTAACACAGCATCAATAAAGATCACCTATATTGCTCAGAGTTTCTGTATATCTCTGCAAAGTCTTGACCAATTCTCTCCTCAGCAGCAGGTGTACTGATCTCAAGCATCCAAGTTGCTGGATTGTAACCGCTGGGAATTGGAGGGATTCCATGAACTCCCTGAATCAGAAAAGGAGCACAAAGATCAAACACCCTATTCAAAGAGACTGCAACCAAATACAGCCAAGTTGTATTTTATTGACAAATTCCATAAATTGATTAAATTCCAATAACAAACTACTACAAAACAAAATAACAATTAGGGGGCCTAAAAAAATTGCACAGACGGATATAATTTAGTCTACATGAAATTTGTAACGGTAGACCGGAGAATTGCGAAGTAAGAGTAAGAACAACAATGACACCGATAAAAAAGGTAAGCATAACAATACTATGACAAGGCTTAAGCATGATTGACAGTTATCAAGTAGAATTTATTATTGCAGTTGCAGCAATTTTAGAAACAACGAGACTAATCCACATCATTATATTTCTTCCACTATGGCTTTTTTATTGATTTTGACAATTAGATTTCTCTATGAATGGAAAAGGGTGCTTTAGATTATAATTCATAAGTAACTAATAGTGATAGGAAACAATCGAGGGGAAGGAAAAAGGAAAACATGAATCCTACATTAGTCAATTGATGTGTCATCGTGAAAAAGAACGACACACGGATCGTATTCGAATCAATGTCCCCAGAAACAAGGAGTATGCCTGCGTGTAGAGGTGTTCAAATTTTCGATTAGCCGCAATTTCCTACCCTACCCAACCCAACCCGACCCTACCCTATTGAATGGCTAGCCGCAAAAATCGAGTAGGAATGCGGAAGAGTTTTTTATCTTCCGATTAAATCGGGCAGGAATGCGGAATACCCATCAATTTCCGCATTCCTATCCTACCCTACCCTACCCGCAAAAAATATATTTAAGTTTTTTATATTTTTTTTAGTAATTATAAGAGTATTTGTGTGGTATAATTTATATTATAACATTGTTATTGTTGTGGATGTTTGAGTTGCTAAAACATGAACTTGTTTTTTGTGTAGGTTATATGATTTGTGGTGAACTGGTGATCTATTGGAACAGTTATAATTTTAATGTGTTTCATATAGTTTAAACTTAAAATAATTGTTATTGTATTTGTGTAACAATTATGATAGATTGATGTTCATACTTTCTTGTGTTTTATTGTAATTGTTGTTGTAGTTGTTTTAGGTTTTAGTGTTATTGATTTATTGTGTTGTTAAATTGGTGCATGTTATTTAATTGAATTGTTAAAATGATCCAAAAATTAATAACTACAAAAGTGTTTACCCTACTTCTTACCCGATTAATCGGGTAGGAAGTCGGGTAGAAATACCACACCTGATCGGGTAGGATAGACCAAGAAGAAATTCTTCCACAAAGTATCGGGTAGGAAGACGAAAGACTATATTTCCTACCTGAGTAGGGTGAACACCCCCACCTGCGTGTTCCAATAAGAAAACCTACAGAATCCTAGCCCAAGCTTGTCTTAAAACCAAAAACTTACCAAAATACAACAGTCAAGGCCGAGCATAGTCCATAATACTAGATATGAAACGAAGACCTTGTTGCTAACCAAGTATATCCTTTTGGGTATTAGGAATAAAATATATTATAAACATATGACGGAACAAACTAAAACATATGAAACGTTGTCTTTGAAGTGTGTTATATATGTGCATGTTTGTCCAAAAAAAAAAAAAAAAGAAGTGGGCTAGAACCGTCCAAGCATAACACAGAAAATAAGAATGCCCACACAATCATGTCGGTTCCGTATCAACAATCAACAGTTCATAAATTGAGAAAAACAATAAAACACGGTGGCAATTATCACTTCAAAATTATTTCGAACAAAGTGAAATGAGAAGAAAAATATGTTCATTTTTTTTCGAAAGTCACAGTGTCCCGAAAGAAATTGAAAACAGTGGAGGAAGTGAGAACAGAAACAATTGGGGTCTCCCAAGATGTGGACCACAGGTCTTCAAGCAGCAAGCTTTTATGCACTTTTACAATAAAGTGTATGGTTTAGTTTCTATGAACAATCCATCTAGAAAGGGAATTTACAATTTATAAAAGCACAACGGTCAAGATTGATCTAATTTTGATATATTTTAAATCAATTGTACAAAATTTATTTTAAAAAAATATCTAAAAAATATTATCTTCTCTGCACGACCTTCAATATCAAATAATTCAACCAACACACTCTCTAATATCAAATTAATGCTACTTGGATCATGAGTTTCTTTAATACGTGATACGAGTAGGGGTACACGATACGATAAAAGTTGACTTAGCTAGAACAGTATTTTAGGTTGCAATTCGTATATATATCATAGAATATCCATAAACATTAGGAAAAATTTCATCCACATCCCTTGTAGTTAGGTCTAAATTCAATGACACCCCCTCCCGATTATAAAACTTCATTGTACCCCTTTCTGGTTTAGACTTTCAAATCAATGACACCCCATTAACGATAACTTTTGCTTTAGTCAGTATATAAAGTAATAATTTGACTAAATATTTTGTAAAAATGCCAAAATTATATTGTGTTATATAAATTGACTAAAATGCTCTCAATCATTTTCTCATTATATATGTTCTAACCCGTCAGTAAGCGTGATTTCTATCATTATATTATCTCAATGATTTTTCATCATTTTAAAGCGTTGCATAATAATTTTGTTATAATATTAGTCATCATATTATCACTCATTTGGTTACATAACCAAGTTTTTATAATTTTTATAGTTAAAAATATTTTTTTATAATAAAAATTACAATCAATAAAGTCAATGTCAAAATCTCATCCATTTTCAACTCCTATGCTATCATTTGTCCTCCACAACATCACCTGACCACTCTTCACACATAAGCCTTCATATGTAAAATTTAAAAATTTATTTGATAAAATTTAATATTAATCGAATAAATTTGGTCTTAATTTGATAAATTTAAATATTAATTTAGTGTTAATTTGATACAATTAAATATTAATTTAGTGTTGATTTGATTAAATTTAGGAAGAATTACATTCAGAACCCTGAAGGTTTGTCACTTAATCCCTCTCTAATTAGAATATTTTTTGTTTAAGTACACACCTACAAACTTCAGGGGATCTGGGTGTAATTTACTAACAGAATTTGAAGGAAGGGATCTAAATGTTACGCGTGTATAAACCTCAGGGTGTGTGTAATATTTCAATGTCAGGGGTTTAAGTATTATACACGCCTACAAACTTCAGGAGAGCTGGGTATAATTTAGTAACAGATATACTAATGGACATTGATGGCAGGGATCTAAGTGTTATGTGTGTATAAACCTCAGGAGGTCTGTGTAACATTTCAAATGTCAAGGGGTCTAGGTGTAATTCTCCCTAAATTTTAATGTTAATTGAATAAATTGGAATGTTACTTTAATGAAATTGAATGTTCATTTGGTGTTAAATTAAAGAAATGACATTAATTTGATCAGGTCAAATATTAAATTAATGGAATTTAATATTCTATTTAATATATTAAATCTTAATTTAATAAAATTAAATGTTAATTTGGTGTTGAGTTGATGAAATTAAATAGTAATTTAAAGTTAAATTAAAGAAATAATATTAATTTGATAAAATAAAATATTAAATTAATAACTAAATGCTAATTTGATAAAATTAAATATCAATTTTGTGTTGATTTGATGAGATGGAATATTAATTTATTTTTAATTAAATAAATGACATTAATTTGATAAAATTAAATATTAAATTGATCAACCTAAAGGCTAATATACTATAAATAAAATGGAGTGCATTAAAATTTTAGAATTGGGAGGGAATGTTGTTAAAGTTAGGTCTATTTAGGGGGGTATTGTTAAAGTTATGTATATTTACAAGAGGTGTGGATAAAATTTACCCTATAAAATACTCAGGGGTATTTATGTAAATCAACCATCATCGTAACCCGACAATCACTAACAGGGGATGACAGTGAAGATTCAGAATCGGGAGGGAGTGTCATTGAATTTAGACCTAACTACTGGGGGTATGGATAAAAAATTTTCCCTAAACATTAAGTCAGTTATTATTTATCTTACATTTGTGTTCGATGTTCTACTATCTAAAATATTGTCTGTACTATTACTATTACTATTACTATTACTATTATTACTAATAAAAGTACCTTAACATAAAAAACTTTTGAATCTCTATTTTACCCTTATAAATGATTACAAAGACTACTCTATCATTTTCACAATTAAATATTTAAACTATCATCATATTCTTATGTATTTAAATTTCTAAATTTGAAATGATATTTAATTCAGATACACATATTTAATATGTTTTATTAATTTTTATATACAAAAATTATTCACTTAGAACGTACGTGGTGCATTGCTAGTATAATTATATGTCTATATCTACGTAGTCAATTAATATATATTTTATATTTATGCTACATGTTTCAAAGCAAATCAA
Source organism: Ilex aquifolium (assembly GCA_951799425.1). NCBI lineage: Eukaryota > Viridiplantae > Streptophyta > Magnoliopsida > Aquifoliales > Aquifoliaceae > Ilex > Ilex aquifolium. The sequence goes on from OX637394.1 coordinate 7,738,888, forward strand.
TTTAAGGTTAGTATTTCAATTTGGGGTCGTATATTTTGGTAATCTGGATCGCGAACCCATTCCGATTGGGATCGATGCACCCAAATCGTAAATCGTTAGGTGGTTAATGAAATCTGGTAATTATGTGTCAAATAACTCCATTAATTCACACCTACCTCTCATATTATCTTCTTTCTATTCACTTTCATCTTAAATTGCCTAATTAAAAAAAAAGGAAAGGAAGAATTAATTATTATTTAAAATATAAAAATTGCACAATCAAAGTTTAATTTTTGATCTTATAGAGTGTTTTTATTGCTAGTCTTTAATATTTTAGACAAGGATGAACCAGATAAGGAAGAATTCTTGAATATAAAACCACATATATGCTGTTACCTGAAAATAGTTTATCAAAGTTTGTGACTTGTCGCCAAGCTTCCCTCCATATATTACTCGCCCCCCTCGTTTCATAAGGAGTAGCTGTGTTCATGATGAAACTAAAATTTTAGTCACTTCACACCTTTCATATAGTTCACTGAAATACTAGTTTGTATTACAGAACTTGTGCTAACAAACCTCATCAAATGCCTCAAATATTTCAATGCTTGGTTGATGAATGGTGCAAACCACCGTCCTTCCTGTATCAACAGTATTACGAACCGTTCGCATAACAATGGCTGCTGCTCGTGCATCAAGCCCGGATGTTGGTTCATCCATAAAAATTATGGAGGGATTTGCAACAAGTTCCACTGCAATTGTTAAACGTTTTCTTTGTTCTGTGGATAAGCCAGTACTACCTGGCAAGCCTACTAAAGCATGCCTTAGAGTATCAAGCTCCACTAAGCTCATCACTTCTTCAACAAACTCCTGCAGAACAAGGTTGGGAAGAATTCTATGGAACTGAAAAAAAGAAACCAGCAAGAACCCAAAATTTTCTGAAATTGAAAATTTGAAGGTATTTCGCAACTAACTTGTCTTTGTTCTTTCTTGACTTCCTTGGGAAGGCGTAGAGAAGAAGAGAACCAGAGAGACTCCAGAATCGTCACTTGCGGAGAATGAATATCATTTTGTTCAACATATCCTGCAATTCTTGCGAAAGTGCGTTGTTCTTTTGGATAACCTGATATTTTAATGTCCCCTTCTATGTATCCACCAGTTTTCCTACCAGCAAGAACATCCATCAAAGTGGTTTTTCCTGCTCCACTTGACCCAACTAAGGCAGTAAGAACTCCTGGCGAGAATACTCCGCTTACATTGGACAAGAGTTGCAACTTGTTTTCTGGTATACCTTTCAACCTCATTTCCTGAAAAACGCAAAGATGTATTTTGTTTTGCCTAAGTTGAAATAGGGGTTAGTATGGGAAACCATAATTAATGAATTTCCACACCTTCGGCATGTCAACAAAATAATTGACATTATGGAAAGTCATTGTTAATGGTTGAAATGGGAGAATCATTCCCTTCTTTTTAGCTCTATCCTCACAAGAGACTGGATTCAATTCAGATTCCTGGCCGCTTCCTGCCCATTAGTTAAGATGCATGTGAAAAGAAAATATTTAAGAAATATCACAAAAATTACAGAACAATTGAAGGTCATCTGATAGAAGAGCTATCAACTCAAAATAAGAACAAGTTATTATTAGTGAAAAAGTCTTAAGATAACTGACCACCATCCCCAGCTGAATTCCCTTCCACAACATTTACTGGAATAGTCGTCTGGGCTTTTTTGCTGGCTGTGGGAGAAAACAGGATAGAGATGATATTTCTTATATACACACAAGTGAGCATGCATATGTTGATGATATCCAATTACCAGTCCATATTACAAGCATTAAAGGAGATACAGAAACAGGGATAGTGCCCTAAGACTTACGCTTGAGGTAGGCCAAAGCCAATGTCACTATGATATTGAAAAAAATAGAGTACAGCAATAAAACAGCAACTCCAAGCCAATACCAATAACCAGAAGTAGGTAGACTATGCGACTGGAGAACACTGTATCCAACTGATGTGTTTCCACCGGCAGATCTCTGAAACTTGAGAGTACCCAAGTCTCACTCAGTAATCATTTCACAAGAAAATATAACGAAAAAAAAGTATTTCTTAATATTGTCTAATATTAAGAAATATAGTACAGCCAAGTCATCCACTAGTCTTAAGAGCACACCTCCATCCATCTTGTCGCAGTAAATTCATTGACAGAAATTGCTCGTTGCCCATAGGATAATGGTGATACCCAAAAAGCCCAGGCCCACCATGGCTTGATCATTTCTAAAAGAAGAGTAACGAGTCACTCACGGTATTGTGCCTGTAAAAGATATCTGAGAAAACTACAAAACCATACCTTTTGGCACGATAAATCCACCCAGCAAGAATATGACAAGGAGTGCAGCTGATCCAAATGTATTGGCAATGATAATATCTCGTGCAATAGCAGCCATCGCCCGGAAGAGACCCAACGCCATTTGGTGAACCGCAAAGAGTAAAAACATATAACGGAAAAACCTGAAACAATTAAAAGGTGATGAATATGATGAATGTATGAACAAACATCTACTATTGTGAATTAAACAGGAGATACCTTCCAGCGCCAGGGGCAAATCCAACAGTGTAGTATACAACGCAAGACCAAACAACAGCTTCAATGACAGAGTAAGGTACGCGCAGAATCCAACTAGAAAAAGACCATGACCAGGCAGGATAAAAATTATTATCTCTTTGCTTATAAAATACTGGAAGTCGAAATATCATTATAGGTAGCTCAGAAAACCCATTGAACATCATATGCACCAGGCCGAAAAACAGACAAGAAAGGTACAGGTTGCCATTTATCAAGTCTGTCGGGTGTATTCTTGTTCGCAAAAACATAGTACATGTGACAAATCCTACGAATGCAACCTGTAAAACATGTAACAGAAAGGTATGAGATACAAACTGAATACAAATTTTTTAAATGATAAGGTACACACTATAAATATGCAGGTTTAATGCACCCAGATAGAGCTTTGAAATACATCTATCAGCTGTAAGAAGTGATCACATGAGATAAAGTACAACGATGAAGATAATTTATTTTGGCAACTTTTACAGATCAATTGGTATACACAAATGCATGTATTAGAAAGTAGGTGGTAAGCAAAAGCAACAAAGTAGTATAGCTTTCTAACCAATATGTAACACATGACTTACAAAGGAACAAGTCTATGTTTCCTTTTTGCAAATCTGGACTTACGTTGTTTGATAGTGTGTTGCATAACTAGGAACAAATTTTACATCATAGTGAAAGATGGCTTAACCACTGCCCATAAGCATTATTCGTTTAAAACTTCCCTTTCCAATCTTTGTGTGGGACAACTTCCCTGGCGTCCTTGCTTACAATTGGCATCACCAGGCGTTTTATTTTCAACATAATTTTTTTCTTGACAGCAATATTCAACCAGTTAAACAATTCTGGTGACATTCCACAAAATTGCAAAAAGATTCTAGTGAAATGCAGCGGCAATGTCAGGAAATCGAACTGGAGAAGCTGTTAAGATGGCCAGATTCAAAGTACAAATGAAGATGACAATTTGAGTTTACGTAGACAATACAATGTCACCATGCTATGCCAAATGTCACTCACCAAACTAGACATAAAACTAAATTAGAGTTTCATATCAGAACAATCACGAAAGTTCCCATTTTAAAATTACCCCATTTGCTCATTATTCCCTACAACATAGATTAGTCTGTATTCATTCTCTCTTACATTCCCCCTCTGGACATAGGGCTTCCTCTCTCCCTCTCTCTTCTCCCTCCTCTGCTCCCCTTCCTCCTACTACTGATCACTTTCATGCGTCTCTCTTGTGAGATTTGTACGAACCCCTAGCACTTGATGAAACTGGTCAGAGAAATATCCAAACCACAATGCCGTACTATCTGAGATGTTTGTGGTTACAAACCAATTATTGTATTCCCAGTGTTTTTCAGGGCGACAACATTGTTTGCCACAAGATCTGTTTCTGCTTTCCAGGTAGAGCATGTACCTCTTTCCCCATCAAAATTAGGTGCTTGTTCAATGTTTGAAGCCAAATACACTCCAATCCTAAATTTGTCTCAGGAACCTAATATTGTACATGGGTTGGACCCCGTTTTGAAACTAGTATGGAAGACTATGAACAATGCTTAGAACAAGAAGTGGATTAATCCAACAAGCTGCAACCTGACCAAATATATACCTTTAAGTATACATATGGTCAACGTCAGTAAACAACAAATAAATAGATAAATGAATGAATTTTTGCAATCCAAAAGAGTTAAAAAGAAGTATGAGATCATAAAAATGACATACCTGGCATGTCCTAAAAATGTAAAGAAACCGATGTCTACTTATTAGAAGCAGTTCTCTGGCAAAGCATGTCCTAAAGAGGTCCCATTTTGATACGGCAAACTTCGTTCTGGACAGAGCTGAAGGATGGCACTTCGATATATCATATGGAACAGAAAGAGAGGACTTAACAGAACTTCCCCATCTGGAACTTCTGAAAGCTTCAGCAATTTTTGAAACAGGAAGGAACACATATGGTTTTGAAGAATCAGCCCAGTACTGTGCCTGATCCTTTATTGAGGTCACCTATAAAAGCGAAGTTAAGTTAGGAAATTAGCTAGTAAGCTTTGAGCAAAATAGTCAACTACCAAACAGAGAGGTACCTCTTGAAGAAAATCTGCGACTCCCTTACGAGGTGGCAATCGGAAACCTAATGACTCAAAGAATTCTATAACTTCAGCTCGAGGGCCTTGATACACCATATGTCCTTCTGATAATAACACCAGATCATCAAACAGGTCAAATGTCTCAGGTGCGGGCTGAAGAAGAGCCATCAAAACTGTCCCTTCCATTAGATGAACAAAATTTCTCAAGCACTTCACAATTTGGTATGTTGTAGAGCTATCAAGTCCAGTGGATATTTCATCCATAAAAAGGGTTTTTCTGGGACCCACAACCATTTCTCCTACAAAATTATGACAAAGTCAACCATGAAGATATGACAGAAGATTGTGCCAGAACGAATCTCAGTGAAAATTTCTTCTGCAATATGCACAGGCAGCTGCATATGAAGTTCTTTTTCATGTTCTCCTCCTTTTTACATATGAAGGTTGACACATCAAAAGATTCATAAAGTAATATGGAAAAAAAAGACAGAAGCATATGCACCGCAGAGTATTAGTAAGAGATGAAAGCCATGTTTATATGCTAGTCTAAGCGTCTACGAGTAGATGATTGTGAACAATCTTAACTGATGTTTTGATGAGTTTGGATAAAAACTAGAAAGAAAAAACAATGCTGCGGTGAAAAATATGAAAGTATAATTTGTTGCATTATCCAATTTTTAACATGCCAATGAATTAAGTCACTTATCCCATTGTTAACGAAGCATCTCACCAGGGATTGCAAAAGATGTTCCACTAGAGATATTCTTGCCATTGCTTCAATTCATATGCATTAGACATAAAGGCTTCTTATTCCACACAGCAGAAAGAACTTTTGGATCATTAAGACAAGCTTTGCCAACCTTGAAGTTTTAAAGTCTTAAGTTGTGGTTTTCCATTCGGTAGTGGAAGTCAACTAGCTACTAGGTGAACTGGTACTGGCAACAAGCACTTAGTCACTTCACATACAGTGGATTGCAATTCATTACTCCATCATTGGATTGCAGTTTTTCATTCCATCCAAGCGATCATACAGAGGATTGCAATTTCTACACCAATGACTTCCAACCCTTGCGTGTAAGGACCAGTTTAAGAAATCAACCAATGAAAACTGTGTCCTAACCCTCCCATTCCCTTAGAAAAGTAGTGAATAGACAATGATGCTGATAGTTGTGAGCAAACCAGACAAGACTTGTCATGGTAATAGTTAAAATTAAGCAGGTATAAAGTATATGTCAATACACCAAAATGCTCTTACACTGGGTAAGTATCTCAAGACTATTCCTGCCTTTAGTGTTGGTTTAGCAATGAAGGGAACTATATTCCGAAATCTTGGATTGATATTATTCAATTGACCTCTCCAGTTCAAGTTTCAGTTTTTTAAGCAACATCAACATTTCCAACATTGGAATAAAATATAACCTGGTGCTCAAAAACACCATCAAGAGATCACATTACATTGGATGTTTAAACTCAGGCTAAAAAATATATATGCCTGAACTTACCATTAAGATTCAAGAGCAAATCTATTCTAATGATGCATACTCATTTAGCGTCGAAAAGTTCACCCATAAATCATAGTGAAGGACACACGAGGCATAGCAACATAAAGTCGGCAAATTTCAGTATATGTCAATAAACCAGAATGCTCCTCAATGTAAACTTATGCAACATAAAGCTTACACTAGGTAAGTACCTCAAGACTATTCCTGCCTTTAGTGTTGGTTTTGCAATTAAGGGAACTATATTCAGAAATCTTGGATTGATATTATTCAATTGACCTCTCCAGTTCAAGTTTCAGTTTTTTAAGCAACATCAACATTTCCGACATCGGAATAAAATATTACCAGGTGTTCAAAAAAATCATCAAGAGATCATATTACATTGGATGTTTAAACTCGGGCTAAAATATATATACCTGAACTTACTATAAGATTCAAGAGCAAATCTATTTTAATGATGCATACTCATTTAGCATCAAAAAGTGTGGAGCAATATGCAATACAAGATAGAGAAAGTTCACCCAGAAATCATAGTGAAGGACACACAAGGCATAGCAACATAAAGTCGGCAAATTTTAGCATTGAAGAGAAATGTTTTTTTTTTTTTTTTTTTTTTGGGGGGGGGGGGGAGAGACCTGTAGTGACTCTCTTTCTTTGGCCGCCTGAAACACCTCTGAGCATATCATTACCAACAAAAGTCTCTGAACATACATCAAGACCAAGCACTTTCAAGATGTAATCTGTAGAGACACTGTGCTTTCTACCACCAATAGATGATGCCTGAGCCATTATATTTCATCTAGTCAAATTACAGGACAAAACTAACCATATGTGTATACAGGTGAGGCACAGATGTAATTGAAATGTTGACCTTCATAAAAGCATCTATTTCAGGACTGGGACGTATGTTCTTTTCCTTCTCTAAACGAGTAAGATCATTCATATATCCTGCATAAAAAAGATCAAAAGGGATCGGATGACCACAATGACACATCCAATATTTTGCAAAACTTGGCCTGTTAGCCCATACATGGAGCTAGCAGATTACAATCATCAAGTATATGAATAGTTGACAGTATATCCCTTCCCGTGATATCTAACAAAGGCTTAGTTGTCTTAGCATTCCAAATCAAGGGAGTTTACAGAATATATTGAAGACTAATATTATGTAAAATGAGATTTAAGAAATAAACATGTTTAGCATTATAGAATTGTAACAAGCACAGAAATTGGAGACGTGTGCATGGCTATAGAAGTAAACACTGCAACAGAAACTAATTAAAGATGGAGCTGAGTCCGGAGTAATTTAGAAGACAAGTCAAACTTAAGGGAGAAAAGATTTCAACAGGAACTAATTAAAGATGAAGATGAGTCCAGATTGGTATAGAAGAGAAGTGAAATAAACATGAAGAATAAATACCAAGGGGAAAAACAATTGTACACTACACAGACGTATATAAATATATAATTTTAAAGAGAAAAGGTACTTCAATCATTATCATTGAGAGTCAAATTGTCCCAAATCAAATATTGAGATGACTCTTGAATCACTGAATCTATTTGGTCTGCTTAGCTTCAGAATTGGACCAAATTCACAAGTTTAAAATGACTGGTGTCACAGTTGCCAATAATTGAATGACATGATTGCACAATTTATATATAGAGGGGTAGGTGTATAATTCCGCAACCAAAAAAATTACTTCTGGCGGGCATAATTTTGAAGGACAAAAACATTCTGTAGTATTGATCATGCTAGGGGAACACAAACTGATCCTAAGTTTCTAAAGCTGGAAGGCCAGTCACACAATAAAATGTTATGAGTCATTCACAAAAATGTTAAGTTGTGTGAGGGGTCAATGGTTGTTCACTGTAATTTAAGAAATAGAGATGTTAGTTGGACAAAGATCATAGAGACTATGCATATTTATTGTACCCTTAGATGTGCTGCCGCCCTCTTATACAGCTGTCGTAGCTAGAGTTCTATCCCTATATTTTCCCCCACAAAATAAGGCAGATGTATACTACCGGTGCATAAGGCCAGTAGCAACAATTGGAAAAGAAAAGGACTAACTTGTAAGGAAAATTTGATAAATAAAATTCTATTTTGATGTTCTGACTATGAGTTCTGATCTAGAAGAATTCACAGTTTTTCGTCTTTCTTGAAGAAAGAAAAGCAAAGTGACAAGATATTCAGTGTGAACGAAAAGTCAAGATTTAAGTCATTGATGAGGTAATATAATAGAGTGATGCCAAAACCTAATCACATAACCTACATGATAAAATCAAAGACCAAGAATACACTCATTGTGAAAAAAATAAATAAGACAAAGCAAATCTTCTTGCTAATGAATACAACACACCTGCAAAGCCTTCACTTGCACCTTCACACCTAGCTGCAAAATCTAGTGTTTCGCGTACAGTTAGCTCCGCGATGTGATTATCTGTTTGACTTATGTAAGCAGAAGTCCTTTGAACTTGGAAATCATGAAGGTTATGACCATTGTACATTATATTCCCACTTTTCTGAAATCACAATATCATGTTATTTAAAAAAGGGCCAGAATTTATTAGAAAGAGGAAATCTAAGTAAAAGCCAACTTTCTTTCTGTTTCTCTTCCATCTGAAGCAGATTGTTTTCTATTTACAAATATGAATAAGAAGAAATGAAGGTCAATATAAGTCGATATAAATTCAAAAACACATTTCAATGACACATAAAAGCTTCTTCAGTCATTACATTATTTGATGCCAGGCAAAAGAGAACCAAAGTAACATCAGCCACTTTGAGAGACTCAAGTTTTGTGTGTACAAAAACCTAACAAGTAATTCAAAGGACTCCCACTTGCATAATGAAAACAGATAATCACATAGCAGAGCTAGCTGTAACTTTAGGTTACGTACAGTTAGCTTGGTGATGTGATTATCTGTTTTAGTCGTCTAAGTGGAAGTCCTTTGAACTTAGAAATCATTAAGCTTATGACCGTTGCTTGTAATATATGCAATCTTATGAAACAGAAATTAATTATGAGCGAGCTGGAATCTATTTTACAATTGAAATCCAAGTGAAGGCTAATTCTCGTTCTATTTCTTTTCCATTTGAGGCAGACTATTTTACATTTACTTGTATGAATAAAAAGCAAAATTAAGGTTACTAAATGTTGACATAATATTGAAGAAGACATCTATCTTTCAGCTATACATAAAAGCAGACTCTCTCTTCAGTCATACATTTTTTTTTTCTTTTTTTTGGGGAGGGGGAGGCTTGAACCCTTGACCTCAAGGCAAAGCCTTCACAAAGTAAGGAATACCATTAGACCAAATATCCATTAGTCTCTTCAGTCATACATAATTCGGCAAAACAACCAAAGCAACTCTCAGGAGTACAATTTTTCAATCTACAAAAGATAAACAAGAAATCCATTAAAGTCAATTCCAAGCCTTTCACTTTGTAGGGCCACCCTTATACTGCAGCCACTCCAGGTATGGATTGAAAAACACTAACCGACTCAACCAACTTTAGTACGGGAATTTTAATTGAGCAGTTGTCCTCTTTACATAAAGTTAGTCTAAAACTATATCTAAAACAAGTGGTCATAAGTGATACACAAGTCTCCTGTCCTGTCGATATCATATGGGAGAGAGAAGATGTATAAATCTGAGGTTATTCTTCAAATAAGTAAATTCATTAATCCCATGCTTTTTATCTCCATTTAGCTCTTCTTCTTAGAAAATATAATTAATTTCATCCAACAATACTAGATCGCCCATTAGCAAAATTTGTAGAAAGAAACGTTTTCTAATTCCTTTTTTCATCTTTCTGCCTCATGTCCTCACAGTTTTCTTCTCCCTTTTTTGTCTCATATTATATATATTTCTGCGAATCCCATTACAGGCCATCCACAGATTGCACAAGGCGAATCTGGAGTTAGAAGTTTAAACTTATGACAGCATCTTTTATCATCCGATATCAGGCAATGATAAGCAACAAGAAATATTGTCTTTACAGGAATTTCCAAACACTTGTCAGACTGTACTAACCTTTAAGCCATTGTCGAGTTTGCCTGCTAAAGCTAAAAGTAAAGTGGACTTCCCAGAACCTGGAGGCCCTAGAAGCAATGTCATCCTAGCAAGAGCAGAATAGAGACCATAAGCTTCAATAATATACCAGTCTTAATTAAAGTTCGATAGTACTAACAGTAAGACAGTTAAATTTGGGTTGTAATGTGTCCCAACTTTCAAACCATCACGATCTACTGTTTCAGAGTTTCAAACCGGCTAACATGAGTAACGTGACCATGCCTCAACATTTTTTTTAGACTCTTTAACAGTTACCCTTCCTTTTTCGTTCGAGGGGGGATTAGAAATCCTCCTAAGAAAAGCATTTATAGATTATAGTGTCTCATGATTTATGTGATGGATAGGCCACAATTCCATTCCAGTTGGTAGGGAAGTTTTAGTTAAGAAAGTTATTTTCAAATTTCTTGTTAATTAGTATTTCCGCTGTTGGTTTTGCCATGTCCCCCAACCCAACACATGAAAGATATGCTAGGCACGTGCCATGCAACCTACAAAACATTTAGGACATCTAAAAAAAGACAAATCTCAAACAAAAGAATGATAGATGAATGCTAGGGGCAAATAAAAAAGTCAAAAAGAAGAAAACAATGATTTCTTAGAGGCTTTGGCACTTGGTGTGGGCTATTATTGTGCGAGTGTGTTTTAGGTTTGTGCCATCCAGAGTAGAGCTCTAGAACCACCACACCCAAAAGTGCCCATTGAAGCTTGATCTATGCGGCTGCATCTCTTTCGATCCAAACAATGGTACAAAGAAATTGCTGCTCAATATATTCACATTTTAAACTCACAGAATGTACTGATAAAGCTTTAATATATGAAATGAAATCCACAAGACAAATCATTTATCATATGTGTGAATTTTACTTTTGAATCCACTTTGTAAGATAATTAGGTTTTTCTTAACATTATTGGACATGAAAAAAATGATTTGATTTCCTATTTTAAACTGTCAACAAGGATAAAGAAAACTAATTTCCATCTTGTCTCTCATGACAGACAATGAATTATTGCATCTTCTGGACCTCATCCTTAACTATCTCAGATACTAAAAAAGGTGTATTAGAAGAATAACATCTACTTGAGAAATACACTCCTGGACTAAAGAACCAAATGAAATGCGGGCATGAGAGAGAGTCATATCAGAACATCTTCAAGCAGGAATGGCCATATTATCAGCATTTCAATTCTTTCAATAGAAGGCTTAAATTCCCCCCCCCCCCCCCCCCCCCCCCCAAAAAAAATAAATAAATAATCCATCCCAACAGAAAAAGGAAAACCACAAAAATACATAAGGCCTACCCAATAGACAAGTAGTACACAAACAAGAAAGAAAGAACGTCCCAAGTAGGACTCGAATGCTGCATCATGCATTCACACGCCACAAACAATATCAAATTGATGTCACGATTTAAAAATCACAAAAGCACCACAACGGTGCATTTATTAATCAGCCCAAGCACTGAATTTCAACAAAAAAAATGTGAATGGAGAGAAATGACCTCACCCCAAATTGTAATTTTGAAACATATTGCAATATGAGTACCAATGATTCCACTCCTTTGTAGAACACAAACTATAAGAAGTCCTATTAATCTTCCCCTGATAAAGTTGATTTAATTTTGCAGAATTATATCACAAGATGAGGTATTATTCCACTAAGAACCAGCTGCCAAGATTTACTGCCTGGAAAATTCTTTCCAAAAGGTCAGGTGCCCCAAAAGGATATGTAAGGCCGTAGAACTTACAGGTTCAAACTTCAAAGATAATATACTGACCATATAATGCTAATTTCCATTTACATGGCTTTCAGAAAGCTTATATAACAGCAACAGAAACTACACCAATTTATGCATATCCATTATCTAAAAGAATGTGCTAATTCTGTGAGAAACATGAAGAATATTACCTTCCCGGTTTCACAAAACCACTCACATTGTTCAAGATGGTTAACGAATGTCTGTTGGGCCGAAAGATCTTTGAACTAGTTAGAACTTGCTGCATTCAATCAACACCACTTGAAAATTAGTCAATTCAGAACTGGAAAACAGGTCGTATGTAGCTTAGAGGACAAAAATACAACGGAAAATACTCTACCTCAATCATGTCACGAGCATAATTGACCAAAGTGGGCAAAGCTCTGGAACCGACTTGCACATTGGCCGAGATGTTTAGGTTTTCGAAACGAACTTCAACCTTCGGAACCTCTAATCCGACTCTTTATCATGATAAGGATTTAAATAGAAAATAATCAGAAAAAATTCATGAGAAGATAAACTAATGAGGGAATACACATCTTTTTGCAGGAGGGAAAACACATCTAGTATGAATTCTCTCTTCTTGGTAATCCTAAATAGATTAACATTTAGAAGCATAGATGAACGTAGTCTTGATTGTCCATGCAACCGTATGACTGTAAGGAAATTAATGGTACGCATTACATGAATATGAAATTTAGGCGCCCACACGTATACCCACGCACACACACTGAAAAGAGAGAGAAAGAGAGAGAGAGACTCATAGGTATCACCTATCTAGTCGTTCTTTAATGGCAGAGAGGAGCTTGAAATTGTCCTGCTCAGACGTAGCCAATGCTCTTTTAACAACGAGTTCGCGATTGAACCGATTCAGCTTCCTCACGTCCACCGTCTCGGTTCGTTCCTCTCCGCCGTCCGATTCCGACGCTGTTCGTCTCAGCAACGCGAAATTCGTCCGTTTCTGGGACGGCAAACTCTCCAGCGCCGCCCAACGAAGCTCTGCTTCGTCCTTTGCTACCGCCTCGGCATTTGACGGCCGTGAAAAGTTCTCATATTTCTGAGCTTCCACATCTATCTCAAAATACTCGCTCCCATTCGAAGCTGCCATGATCGGTCTCCCTCTGCTCTCTCTCTCTCCTCTCCCTCTATATAGCTAGTTTGTGAGAGAGATTTCTCTTCTCTATCTCTCTCTGTCCCTGTATTTTACTTTGCTAATCAGAAAGCGAGAGTTCCACTTTCTCTAACTGTCTCTCCCTGTCCATCTCTCTGTGTCTCTCTATAGGTTTACTTTCTTGATCGGAAAGTCACTTCTCTCTCTCTAAAGTTAAATGTTTCTCTCTCTATAACTAACTCAATGTGTGCATATTTGGGCCTGGGAGAGTTTTAATACAACTGAACACTTTCCGGCTTCCCATAATGAAGGCATGGCATGAGGGAGCTGTCCCGCGAATTTTGAAGACCTAAAAAGACGAAAGTGTCCCTCGCAACACTGAACGGTGTAAAGATTGCCAGTTACTTTTTCTTTGCCCGGTTCACGGGGAAAGTAATTGTGGTACATATTTGTTACACGTGTACGGAAGATATTGATTTCGAGAGAGAGCCAAAAGATTTGCTTACCGTTGAGACTATTGTTAGATGATAAACAGGGGGAGATTGACTTCTGATCCGGATTATCCGTGAGGCAGCTTCAGCTTCAATGGGATCATAGGCAACTATGGTTAACCCCATCAATGCTATTGAGATATAATTTAAAAAGAAAGGTTATTGGGATTTAATTTATTAATATAATTTGTTGATTTAATTTATTGTGATCTTTGGATTCATTATAGACTCCATTAAACATTGAATTTTGGTGTTAATCTAATGATTTCTATGAAGCCACATCATTATGTCAGTAAATTATGTCAAATTTTTTAGGTCCAAATAATATTCCTCTAATTTAAAAGATTTAGATCCTCTATATTATTTTTTTTTACAAAATTTTACTTAATGGTAGATTATCCATCGCATATATACTTGTCAATGGATCAAATTTTGATCAAAACTCGATCCAAATCAGATCCACTAAATATAGATTAATATTTTTTGTTGATAATTCAAACCAGAATCTAAATCCAATATCTTATATCCGATTTACTTATATAAATTTACTTATATCCAATCCGACTATAATCAGATTAGAATTATTTATATATTTTTATATAAATATTAAGAAATTAAGTGATTATTTAAAGAAATTTAGTTAAAATTAGATATTATTTGTTAAATTTTAGTTAATTAAGTTATTCGAATCGAATCAAAATTTTAGATTATTAAAGGATTAAGATATTGACCACAAAAATAAAAAACGTTGAATTATCTAATCAGATTCGGATCAAACTTTTGAAATCAAATTTGGATTCGAAATCCGATCCAAACCTGATCCGTTGACAAGTCTAACCGTATATGGGTGAAGGGTCCACATATAAATAATGAATTATACTTGAATACATAATGAGTGATCTACCATTAAGTAAATTTGTATAAAAAAATAATAAAAAAGATCTCAATCATAAGGATATAAATTAGGAATTTAGTAATTATGGCCATTAAATTATAAATGGATCCTAGCATTAAATGAACGTCACGCAATAAATCTCCCAATTAGTGTAACGGTAACCCCTGTGATTCCACTTTGAGGGGTGATAGATACATACAAATAGTCACCCACCGTTGCACGCCTCACCCCTTCGTCTCTCTCACAAGAGACCTGTACGCACTCACTGTCGTGGACACATATATACACATCCAGAGTTGCCCACCACCGCCAGCCTCTCCTCCCTCTAATTGTGTAATCAGAATTTTCTGTTCATTTTGTATGAGGGTGGACCTATCGGGATGGACTCTCTGTCTCCACCCCTTTAAAAGAAAATAGAAAAATCGATGGTGGAAGAATGCTTGGTTCCAAAATGGAGGTCAAATTAGGCGAGAAGAGCGGTGGTATGAGGTTTTGTGGATGTGTAAGAGAGAGAAGAAGAACCCAATATGGGCTGTTGGTGAGTTGTGCCATTCATAATATCATATCATGCACTGTGTTTAACTATAAACTTCACTAAATTAGTGAGTAAATTAAGGGAAACACTCTTTCTCCTCTCTTTTGTTTGGTAAAGTGCATTAATATGTTCGGCCGACAACTCAAAAGTCTATCATGTCTTTGAAAAAATAAAATTGTTTGGTATTCAAAAAAAATTTAGGGCATCATCAAGATAATTTAAATATTTCAGATTATAAGATAGAAAACAAAAAAAAATGACTAACTAATTGTAGATAGATTTTTTTTTGGTCAGAAAAATGGGGGAGAGGGGCAACCAACAGGTAGTGACCCCCCCTGGGCATGACCATGAGGGTCTCCCCCGATGTGGAATGTTCGGTTAGCCATAGCTACAGACCCCTTTAGAGTAGCCCGTCATCACACCACCACCGAAGCACTAATGAGTAAGACATGGGGACCCCGTGGATTGATCCCTGCTTGCTAACCTCATGGGAGTCAGGGAGCGACCCAAGACGGGCACACCTTACCATTAGACCACCAGCTCCGGTGGTAATTGTAGATAGATATGACTAGTTGTAAATACACATATTTTTAAAATACATTTTTACTAAGAGTTAGGTATTTCAAAAATTTATTTTCAAAAGTCTATTTTAAAACAAATAGATGATGTGCACACATACTGGTTTGCGTGATAAAGAAGGATCAATAAATGTAGGAAAGATCTCCCATCACCCATCACCGTGCAAAAGGAACTAACTTACGTCTAAAATGGCCGAAGCCGTGTGCTACAACTAATTATCCACCAAACTGGGCATAAATTAGGAGTGTCAATTCATGTCACATGACTCGTTATTTTTGAATCTTGGCATTGAAATTTATGTCGTGTTTGCATCAATAATTATAAATAAATAAAAATTTAATGTGTTATAATCGTCAAACATCAATCAAACTTATTTATTACACATATTTCTCAAATGTGTCAATTTTGTATTATGTTTGTACTGATAGATCAAATTAATACCCCTAACATAATGCGTCGTCAAGAGTGCCATGCAGAGAACAAGAGGAATTAACAATAAAATGAAATAGAAACACGATGCATGATATAATAAAAAAAAATAAAAAAAATATTCACACATCCTAAGTTTAAATCTTAATAATTCTTTAAAATTAGGTCATAAAATATTTATCTCTCATAAATAATTCAATCCTCGCGTGAATTGTTTGTCTTTGATTAAACTAAGAAAGAAATTAATTGAAGTACACGTACACTGACTCTACAGACAGCTCTGCTTTCCGCCAAAATACAAAAAAACAAAATTCATTAGAAACCTTAATGGTTGAGACTTGAGAAGATGACAAAAAGAAGACCCAACTCCTTAAACCTTTCACCACCTCGCGCCTATTTTCAAAAATCCAATCATTCTTTTCCAACCAAATAATCCAAACCGTAGCTAAAATTGCACAATTCCAACAAGGCAATACATATAGACATTTTACAAAACAGTTGCCAGAAAGTACAAAAAAACCCACAAAGGCAGCCAAAACGTAACAGAGCTGCATATCCTGTTCAACGCTACCACGGTAGGTGGAGCAAGTTCACAGCCAAAAGAAAACGAGGAGGATCAATGCATTAGCCCATACAAAATTGGCCAGTGGGAACCTCCTTGGGATATTTCTGTTCATAAGCTTCAGCATTTACTCTTAGATTTACACGGAATTGATTTTGAATAAGGTTTCTTTGTCTTGGGTCTCTTACCCTTGGAACTGAATGCATCATCATCAAAATCATCATCACTGTCGCCCTCGAGCTTCTTTTTGAGTTTCTTCTCGGCCTTTCCACAAAGAATAATCTTTTTCTCATTCCGTGGTTGTTCAATCTCAAACTTCTCTTTGGGCTTCCAAATGAAGAGAGACCTGACAGAGTTGCATAGTTAGCAACAAAAAAGCATTGGCAAATAAACAATCAGGACTATCATATGAAAAAGAAGAGGAAAAAGGATCATTTCAAATAATCCACTGAAAATTTTGAACTTAATACCAACAATGCCTTACCGCCCCCAAGAAGACATCTCAACAGGACTGGAAAACACATTAAAAAGGAAAACAAAAAAGAGTTTATACAAGGAAAACTTCACAGAAGAAAGCTGGAGAGAGAAAAACATTAATTCAGCATAGGAACACTAGCAAAGAATGAGTACATAACCAAGTACCAGAAAATGAGGAAATTGAGAACTCAACCTAGCGAAAGTTGTGTTAATTCCCAACAACCAGATATAAGCTACACAAATGCGTTTCAGCAATTTGCAGCCAAAGAATTAGTGACAAAAGACTCAAAAAAACTTGTTTTTAAGACATGATGGGGGGCTACGAAAAAAACCACCTGGAAAGAACTGGCAGAAAGGAGCACATGTAATAAAAGGAAAATCATGTAATTAGAATGCTGAATTAGTAATAGCTTCTGGCCCTTGAGTAGCATATTCTTGACAACAATTTAACACCAGAAAAGAACGAGTCCAGAAGTGCATAGTTGATAGTTCAAACCTTGAACTGCCAGTAGCCAGAACATCATCTCGTGGATGTAGCTTATTCACAGGACTGATAGTTGTAATATTTGAATCCATGACCTCAGCAACTAGTTGCCCTGTGCTGATGTCTATAAAATCAATGGGATGCAAGGCAGCACCATTATAATTTTCACTGATATAACGCCCAATAACTACAAGGGACTCCGATGGGTCCTGCATTAGGAAAAAAAAAACCTATAAATCTTAATATTTCCTGTTCTTTTTCTAGAAAGTAATTAATAGATGAGTTCTCCATGCCACAAACATTAAAGCATCACCTTTGGGTCCCATTCAGCCCGAAAAGGTGTAAGATGTCGATTGAAATCATGGCTATGTACAATTTCTCGGCTTGGGGAATCCAACTCGCCAAAGATAGAATCCCATACACGAAGACGGTTATCCTGTGATGTAGTAAGTATTTTGCTCCCACTGTGTGGAGAAAAATATGCCGAGTTGACAACACGTTTGTGTGAAAGGTTATAAAGAGAAGATCCAGCTTCTAACCGGCGCATGTCCCAAATACGAGCCTAAGATGCAAAAACCATTTCATTATGTAACATTATGAATGTGCATACCATGCTTCGATTTCTTTAAGCATGCCAACAACAGTAATACAGCAGCTGTTGAATTAAAAAACCTTACAAAGTGATCATTTCCACAACTTAAAAGTAGATCTGGCTGAACAGGATTGCAGTGTAGCCCAACAACTTTGCTTCCTTTCTTATGAATCAAAATAGAATCCCCCAGTTTGTTATTGGACCGGACATCCACCCTACATATGCCAATAAAAGAATACAACCTAGTTTATGCATATTTTTCTCGCTGGAAAGGCACAAAGACAAGCAACTTGATAAACAGAAAAATATATGAATTTAAGTTGTGACCAAGACAGTCTCTTAAACACTAGTTTTTTAGTGGCCTAAATGGTTAATGTCTGTATTGGTTTCAACTCAGGGCCTCTAATATAACTAGGGGACCTGGGCAGCCACCTAAGTGGCCTAGGCCTAGGGCAGTCCCTGATTCTATTAAAAAATCGAACAACAAAAATTTCCCCCTAAGCCAAAAAGGAACACCCCCCCCTTTTCCCCTTCCTTTCCTTTTACAAAATTCCATTGTTCCAGCATTTTTCCTTTTCAAAACTTCAGATTACTCAATAAATACACGTTTATGGGCATAACAAACTCTCGAATCTCATAACTGAATTAACCCAAACTACACAATTGCAGCATGCAGACATCTAAATTTTTTTTGAATTCATCACTAAGTTTATCATTAACCAAAAATAAATCCAGACAAATAAACACGGTCAGATTGGTATCACACAATCAACATTTATAAGTACCATCTCTATTATGCATTGGTTCAAATCCTCTCTAAATAATTTAGAAGTGTAAACGGTTTAAAGTATAAAAACAATGGCAGAAAAAATGACCCAAATCATCCATAAATCACAAGTCTTATAAGCGTTTGGGCCACAGATATCAAATGTATAAATGTAAGTTAAATGATCAGAATCACCAACCACGAATCAGAATATTGGTTGCTGTGAATTTAGCCCTTCAGTCACATGGTTCAAATGGCAGACAATACACAGGGCACATGATAAATGAAATACACATTTTCTTATAACATAAGATTTTCATCTTGTTGTCCCAGTACATATATCGGTATCTGGGCAGCACAAAGGAAGTGGCAAAAAGTAGCTATAATGTACTGAAAACAGAGTCCAGACTAATCCATTGCTTCTACATCTCTCCAGACGCAAGATTTTACTGTAGCCATTGGGTAGAAGGTCAAAAGGATACTTACAAGTAGAGATATCCAAAATTATCTGCTACAAGAACAAGACTTTTTTCGGTGTTTATAGCCAACCCATACAGCATCCTCCAACTGCTTGGTCCCTACAGGCAACCAACCAAAACTCATTCTGTGATAACAAATCCAAGATCCCACAATAGTATATGGGACATATTAAATCCCCCCTTCTCCCCTCAATTTCCACGAACATATGAAAGGAAGAACAGAAAAAGGAAAAGAGGGGGGACAGGTAAACAACTATAAACCGTCAGAACAAAAACGCTGGTGCTGACCATATGTCCTATTGGGTGGCAGGTCATGCAACATAAAATATAGAAAAGCGGACATTAATAATAAACAATTCAATATTTCAAGTATTGCTGATATTTAGGCAGAGTAATATGCTTTGACATTAGAAAGATTTCCATGATAAATAATTCATATAAATCAATAAACATCAGCTGATAGCTTATATGATTACATAGAATGGTGAATTGCTGCGCCATTGGATGGAAAATCATCGAAACAAAAATAGGCAGGTGTATGATGCATTCCACATAACATGGAACTTATTTCACTTTAAGTCTACTTTGTCACTTATAAGCATATCATTTATAGTCAAATGAAATAATACTTTATTTAATAGGGCCACTTAAAAAAGGGAATAAAGGAATCAAAATTATTAAGAACACACTAAATACGAGGATGGTCCATAGAATCAGTGAGAATCTTTTCACCAGGTTAAGGAGCTTGAAAATCAAGTACAAGAATCACACACAACTCTAAATGTATAGATTCAGAAATCTTATCACAAACCGCACATGTGGCAAAGCTTGATTGATAAATGAAAAATTAATCCCTGGATAGAAGATGACACAATAGGTGGACTTTGATTTTGGAAAATAAGATACCTGCCACCCATCAGGATTAAGGTTCATCAATGATAATGAAATTCCAGTCTCCAAATCAGTGCAACTAATGGTTCCATCCGAAGATGCAGAATATATTGTTCCATCATTTGTGGGATTGAACCTGCAGATATTCGAATAACGATCAACCTTCTAATTAAGGGACTAGGCAACCACAAGGCTGCATTTTCACACTAAGTTATATAATTAACATAACTATCCAGATGAACAGATAACTCACTTCATGTTGTTAAGTATGCAGCCATGTACATTCCCATAAACTGTCTTTTCATATACTTTTCCAAAATCCCATACTCCAAGTTGTCCTTTCTTTTGCATACGACCAAGAGAGAAAGTTGACGTGTCAATAATAAAAAACAAATTCAACTCTAAGCAACATAGAACTAAATCAGTTGTATATTACAAGCTCTAGTTAACATTGACCTTATCACCAGATAAAAGAATGTTATTATTTGTTGGATGGAACTCCAAGCATGTAACTCGTCTACTGTGGTATCTTATAACTGCACAATTCACTTGGTCTGGGATAACAAATGCCGGTTTGATCTGTGAACAGGTACAAAAGAAAAAAATTAATAATTGAAAGAAATAATAAGGATAAATATAGACTATGGGATCACGACAAGTCTCGTAGAAATCTGAAAGCTGTGAAAATATTTAAGAATAAACCATATATTCACATGTGCTCAAGTCAAAAACATCAACCGAACATTGCATAGCCAAAAAGAAAAGGAAGGCTGAATTTGGGCAAGAGAGCTCAAATGAATCTTTTAAATAGAAGATGCCACTTCATCAAATAGTGATGAAGACCAAGAAGGACAGCAGATACAGCTTAGAAAAGTAGAAACCGAAAGCCCAAACACACACACACACACACATACACAGAGTCTAAAGAAAGGATGCCTTAGCTTATGGATCAGATATTTAGTAAACCTAAAATATAAACCCTAAAAATTTTGAATGATCAAACCAATAAATAGAGCACATGACTAGAGTTCCCAATTCAGCTGTTAAACGAACCACTGAATTTCAACCTAGAATCTGCTAGAATTGTCAGCATGCCCTACTGCCTTATATAACTCATATTGGCTTCAGAAAAAATAGAAGTGAGACAATGCATCTTGAGGAAAAATATTCATGTTACAAGCAAATAAATATTCTGTGTCATCACATGTCGCAAGTCAACATACATCTAGGAATAAAAATTTTGAAGTCCAAGTAAGTAATAACAAGTAACTTGTATAGTCTTGAAAACCACATGAGAAACAATGGGAAATTTAACAAGCAAATAACAATTAGAACCCTCTCCCCATCAATAAGAATTTCGAACATAGAATAGACGAGAGAGAACTCACTCTAGGAATGTTGGGTCTAAGTTGCCGTTCAAAGATGTAATCCAATGAGTTGTATGTACTTTTGTGTGGTGCTGGGATGACCCCGTACTCAGTAGCCACGCGATGTGGACAAGTCATGGTAGTGTGCCCTTCAACCCAGAAGACAAATGAGAAAACAGAATTGGCATCATATACTAACATTGTAAAATTTCAAATTCAATGATCATAGAAAATATCTAAATCATCAAATAGTACAGATCAATAGTTCAATAGACCAAAAGGCAAAGGAAAAAGGACTAGCCACCTTTAAAAGAATTCCATTTATAAGAATGCAACTGGTCAAAACAATTCATGTATGCCAGTTGTAAGTTTAATAATAATTTGCCACAACTAGGGTGCACATGTGTACAAAGGTTGCACACACTATTATTTAACCAACAAACTTACAAGGGTGATTAAATGTCCACGAATCATTCAAATTTATGATATTTTTTAACAAGCTTTCCACAAGAACTCACCCCCACGGTGGCAACAAACACAAAAACCACAAATGCAGTGGCAATACAAAAATAAAGCCGAACGAGTCAATTTTAATAAAAAAACAACACATTCAGTCTAACAAATCAGATATTCATATAACCATAATGCAAAAACATAGTAGCCGTTCAATTTCCATTGAACATCTAACTGTCCCATTAGTACAATTATTAGAACTCTGCGGATACCTAACCACATAAAATAGAGCCATGAACCGAATGGAAGTACCAATAAAGATTTACCAGGCATTTTGCAAAGAAAACACGGTTTCATTGGGCAATCGATATAAGTAGCCCCCTTGAACCCTGCTTCATGACCCGTTTTCTTGCACACCTAAAAAAAACGTTATGTAAGAATAGAAGAAATTCAAAAAAAAAAATGTAATAAGGTCTTCATACCCTAAGAAGCACAGTCAAATGAGGCTTACTTTGCAGACTTTCTTGAGACTAATAGTGATGGGTGCTCTCTCTCTCTTCTTCGACCCCGAAACCACTTCACCTTTCACTACATTTTCTGGCTCTTCAGCAACTTCTTCTTCTTCTTCTTCTTCTACCTCTTCTTCCTCTGATTGTACATCGTCGTCTTCAACTTCTTCTTCTTCTGATGAACTTTCTTCAGAGTCTGCGTCTCTCTCGATCACTACTTTCGGAAACGAGGTTCTTCTGGCTTGGGAGGGCATTTTCGGAATCGAAGAAAATATGCAGAGACAGAGCAGAGTATTGGGGTATTGAAGCAGAGGAATGAGCAGAATCTTGGAATTGAATTCAATTGTGGGGCGTAAGGTGAGAAATTGACTACAACCGGCTTTGCAATCGAGAGGGAACTGGGGAACAAAATTACGGAAGTGTCCTTCTATTCTTCTTGGAAGGGATTATGATGACGGTTGAACTGGGGGGACACGTCCGACATTGGACTTTCGGGAACTGGCGGGAGTGACGTGGCTTGTTATCTGCCGTTTGGGGGCTTCTACGGCGCTCGTGCTTCTCACGTGCCTTAAGAAATAAATAAATAGTTGGAGGATAAGTTTTAGGGTTAATTGCACTAGAGAACCCCAAAGTATAAAGTTTGTCTCATTTTAGTCCCTAATGTTTTAATTGTATTATTTTGGTCTCTAAAATATTGAATATCTATATAATAAAGTAACTTACAATTCAAATCTCAGACTTTTGCTATTTGCGGTTAAGATCGCTTTAAATTTTACTTTAAAGTTAATCTAACGGTTAATATTAACACCCTAAATTTAATAGGAAAAATCGAGTTCTAAGGGTGTGTTTGGAGTGATTTTTAAAAGTACTTTTAGAAATTATTTCTCATAAATACTTTAAAAAAAATAATAGTGTTTGAAACCGCCATACCATTACCTCTACCCCCACCACCACCGCCGCCGCCGCCACCACCATCGTCGCCGCCATCACCGTCACCACAGTCATTGTCACCCACCACAACCATCACCATCTCTTACCACCACCACTGTCGCCCACCACCTCTCACCCCCACTACAAACCGATGCTTAAATTATTTTATCTCTTCTCTATGTTTGTGATTTGATTTTGGATATGAATACAAATATGTTTATTGTTTACCATTTTTTTATTACACTGTTCCTTCAGGCACATGCAATAACTAGTGTTTCTATATGGTCCCTCATGTAGACAGTGTCTAAATTGTTAACGATTTTTTATCTTAAACTCGTCTCATGATACTTAAATATGGATAAAAAAATAATTTGGATAACTCTTGATCAAATTTTTACTCAAATTTTGGTTAAATATCTACCTAAATTACACAGTTTTGATTATGAGTTATCCAAATTTTAATCAAAAGCTACCCATATTACACATTTTTTTGTTAAGAGTTACCCAAATTTTGTTTAGGAGCTATCAAAATTATTTTTTGTTCATATTTAGTTATGACGTGACAAATTTATGATAAAATATCGTTAGCAATCTGGACGTTGTCTGTTTGAAAGATCATATGGAAATATATTCAATACTTCAAGGACCAAAATTGTGCAATTGAAACATTGGGAATCAAAATGAGCCAAATCTCATACTTTGGAGACCTCTAGTACAATTAACCCTAAGTTTTATTAGAGTAGCAATGTTTTATGAGGATGTAATTTATTAATCTAATTTATTATAGTTTTTGGATCGATTATGGATTCCTTCAAATATTAGAGGTGGGTGTTGATCCAATAATTTTAATGAAACTACATCTTAAATTTTTATGTCTAAATAGAATTACTCTTTTTTTTTTTAGTCATCAATAGAATTACTCTTTTAGGAGATGGATATTGGGCGATTAAGAAAATAATGGTTCAAAAAATAAGATATTACAAAAATCAGAATATTAAGATAGATGTGTACAAAAATAAGTAATGATAAAATTAGAAATTAATATACTCGTAAAATCGTAGAAATAGCACCAATAAAAGATAAATTAAGCTTACATGGTTTAGACATATTTACAGAATACTTAATAATGCACCAGTTAAAAAAGTGATTTGATACATATAGATGGTAATGCGAGAAATAGAGGTAAGTCTAAAATAATTGTGAACGAAATAGTAAAAAAAAGTATTATAGTTTATAGTCTCATAGAACACGTGATCTTTAATAAAACGCAACAAAAAAATACGACTCATATAGCCAACTCCAAATAGTTAGGATTAAAGTTTTATTGAGTTTAATTAGATTCATTCCCTTTGTGCCATTATAAGTGCTAAAAGTTGTACATAGTTCCCTCAATTCACTTTGCCATTTAATTTCTCGAAACTATTTGAATATGGTATCGGACACGAGATTTACAAAACCCCTCTCATCTTCCCTTCACCCATTATTTTAGAAATTAAAAATTCGTAAGTTATAAATTACTTGACAATTAAAAGATAACCATAAATTAAAAGATGCTTTATGCCCAATTGAAGTGGGCTTACTCGTATATCTATCACCTAATGCCCACTACTTGGACCTCGTTTTGCTACATAACCTCTTATCCTGAAAATATTATATATCTTGATAATATAACTTCACGGAACATTAATTGTGTGAATGAAGCTTGGAAATGAAATGTCCATCACTAAGTAAAGGCTATTTCAACGTTTGGTAAGTTCGATATTATCGTTTGAGAATGGTAATATACATTTCATGTAGTTAAATTTAATTTAGTATGTGTAGTAGAACTTTTTAATAATGAGTTGAGAAGGAAAGGGACTGTAGTCAAAAGCTAGTATCAATATAGAATATTTCAATGAACAAGTGTTTATTTTGATCAGTGAAAACGAGGTTTTATTCATTATTATTATTGCAACAGCAAATGATTTAATGGCATTCTTCTCTGCATTAACTGTGTCCAGAACTCCAGATGCCCTTTGCCACCACTTTTGTCAAAACTGAGAAACAAATGCTTATTTAGAAAAACACAAGCTATGCACAGAACATTATCTTTCTTCTTCAAAGCCACTAAATCCTTTAAGCTTTCTGTCACCAGAAGGCGCAAATATTCCCAGTGCTTTGAAAATGGAAAATCCATTGAATCAACAAATAAATTACTTGTGGAACTTGTTGATGATGCACCAACACAGCTCATATCTTCAAGGTTGACGCAGATTAACCGGGCAAAGTTCCAGATGGTGAATGGACTCCTAAGTTGGGGACAGTTGTTTGATCTGCCATGAAAATTAGCTTGTATACATTACTATGAATATCGAGTCGTAGAGATTAAATTAGGCAGCTAGAAACTTAGGTACATGCACTTACTTGGGGGGGATTTCTGGACAAAAAAGCATGCTGCAATAACAGTGTAGGATATACAAAGAACCACTCCTTTCATGTAGTGTGAAGTTCCATCCTGCATTATAATCAATAAATTGCAAATTTTACCAGCTATTGAAAAAAAAATATATGCGTGCCTATTGGTGATTGTGCGCAAAGGTTGGCCTACAGATGTATAATAATACCTTCTAAACTAGTATATGAATTTTGTGGGCCCCTTCACCCGTTTCCAGTTATTTTTGAGTTGGATACTTTAACGTGGTCTTAGAACAAGGTTTCAAAAGGTTTTGAGAAAGTCTGTTAATTACACAATTGATTTTGCATTTGTTTTGTGCCACAAGTGCGTCTTCATCTATTGTCAATTGATTTTTGGGTCGAATGGTTTAAAAGTGTGGGACTTTGGTTACTCTATTAAACAACCAAAATACATATAGTTATCATTTCAAAGTAAATTCGATACATTACCTGCAAGGCGAAGGCTGTGATGATAACTGCAAAAAGAACACAACCAGTTTCAAGGAGACTGAAATCCAGGTCCATAGGGATGCCCATTATCCATGCAACGACCACAGAAAAAGGAATCTGGAACAAACAGATGAGATTCTAAATATTAGAAAAGCCAACAATTTGTGTTGATAAACAAGTGAAGTAAAAAAACAATCCCATATCACTTGAGGAGAGAAATAAATACGACTTTGAATACAAACGCTTGACTAAAATATCCGGGGTGTGGTATATATTTACTTACATATAAACCCACGATTCTAAGAAATCCATGTTAATTTATATGTTTTTCTTTTTCAAGTCTTACCACAAACATGGATATTTGAGATCCGGATCCTAAAGCAACACCCAAAGAGATATCCTGTTCGATTGCCAAAAAAAGACATTTAATCAAAGTAACAGACAATATTGTTCAGAAAATAGTGTAGTTTGGGAACTTAGAAGATATCTTTAAATCATACCAACTTGTTCTTGAAAGCAAATATGATTGCTCCGGCATGTTCTGCTGCATTCCCGACAATGGGTAGCAAAATAATGCTGATGAAGCTTGCAGAAATGCCCCAAGAATCTGATGCAGCCTGATTGAGAAGGCACAGTATCTCCGATTAATCGTATTTTCATTTTGTTTTGAGAGCAAGACATGCTAATTCTTTTAAAGATAGGTTTGTGGGGAAACATATATAGTAAGTTTAATTTACTGATGTACCTCTATTGAAAGCACGATGTACTCAGATAGTATGGCTATGGTGATGGTCATGCCAATCAACCAAATAAATGCACTCCAAAATCCTATCACAGCCTTCTCGTGAGATAGTTCATTGTCACCATCTTCACTTTCCTATCATTTTCACCAAAATGAGTTAGCTCCAAGGGATTGAGTTTGATTAGTTTGACTGTAGCTAGTGCACTTTACTAATATAAAAGTAAAGGCTCTTCTCTCATATTCTACGAATCTATAACTCTCTTTATTGAGTGAGACTTCATCCAAAAATAGTACTATGATGCTTACAAATTTTGCATCCCAAGTGATGTTGCAAAATCTTTATCATTAAATATTAATGGGACCTCCTTATTTAATGATTAAAACTGTGTTACATCACTTGAGATGAAAAACATGTGGTGTATACTTCAGCCCCACATCATTTGGTACCATTTTTTTCGTTGGTCTAAGTAGTCCCCCCCCCCCCCCCCAAAAAAAAAAAAAGAAAAAAGAAAAAGTATTGTTGCATTCTTCAAGATAAGAGATTTATTATATTCATCACCTCTTCTGATTCAAACAATTGCCGATGGGACTTTAATTGAAAGAAGATATATGCGCCATATGCTACAAGCATAAGGATGCTGCTTGCTCTTGACAACTCAAGTACTGAATCGGCTGTGGTACTGTCAGGCTTTACGGCATATCCGAACATCAATGGCAGCACATGGCAAAGCAATCCCAGCAATAGAAGGAGCAAGTTCACGTCAGCCTGCTTCTGTCAAAGCAAACAAATATATATGAACAAGTTAACTGTGTTTACAAAAGAAAGTGTGTGTGTGTGTGTGACTGTGCATTAAGAGGCCTTAATCGTCTTACCCTGTCAAACTTTTGTTCCTTGTTCAGGTTGGCTAATCCTCCAAAGAGTAGAGAGGACCCAAGAACAAGAAGAAGGTTTGAAAGAATGGAACCCAGGAGAGAGTTCTTGACCACACTAATTTTGTTTTGACGAAGAGCAAATATTGCTATTATGAGCTCTGTTGCATTACCACATGTTGCATTAAGTAGTCCCCCAACTGCAAAATGGCAAACCTCATTCACTTCAATCTCTTAAACTTCACAAACAACTGATATTTACAGTAAGTAGCATTACTATACATATATATGTCTGTGTGTGTGTGTGTGTGTGTGTGTGAGAGATTACCTGTTGGACCGGTGGAAAAAGGCAAAATGTTAGAAAAAATAAACATGTGGTACTGAAATATAATCAACGATTAACGCTACTAGGATCATATGATCGAATTAATTAATTCAGTTCTAAATTTCGTTTTTTATAATTCAAACGATGACTTACTCGGTTAAAAAACTAACTCGTTCAGCAAGTGGGGTGAGCCCCAGTAAACTCAGACCAAAAATCCATGCCTGGTAATTGATGAAAAAAATAAAAAAAGGAAAGAAAATATCAGAGAAAAGCCATTGTTAATTAGCAGCCTCTTATAAAATCAAAATCTATTACAAAACCCAAGTTTTATTTCCAAAAAACAATTGAAATTAAGTCAGAAAACATATAACTGGAAGCAAAAAAAATAAAAAAATTTGACTTCAATGTGTTGATCTTGATCGTCACCTGTTCTAAAAATTTAAGTTTTTAGAGAAAGATGAAACATAAGTATTTTATATCGGGATACGAAAACACGGGACTTACTCTTCCAAAATTGTTATAATCGGCCACTATTGCCAAAGGGATGGCCGCAAACAAGACAAAAAGCTTTGTTCCAAGGATCACCTCTTGAAGATTGGTGAGGACTTGTCTGAGCATTCCAAACCGAACCTTTGACACAAGCATCGGATCAGACTTAGTTCTCAACAAAGAAGACGATATGATCTGAGCAGTCAAGCCTGTAGGTTTCTGCTCCTTGCTGCTCATCATGTCCTTTGTGTCCCCCCCATTCTCTAAGTCCCTATGCTCTTGTGAACCCATGTTATTATATGGTATATAATGAGTATCTATCTCTAACCTCTATTACTTTCTCTACAATCACACACACAAATGGTGCAGTTGATGAAGTTACTCGATCTCTCAGATCACCTCTCTGTATTTGAGGCTTTGATATGTGTAGAGACTTTGTTATATATACTAGTTATATAAATGTGATATGATAATCTCAATGTACCCTAAAATTCTTATTTTTTTACTAATTTGTTCTCATGATTATTATCTTCTGGTTGTTGATTTGTTCGAAAAATGAGCATGTTGGTCAATTTTTTTTGCACTTGGTAGGCTTAATGTTCAGTTATTTGTTATTGGGGATAAATCGAAGCTTCCCAAGTCTCTGCAACAAATGTTAGCAAGAGCAGAGCAGGCTTTAAAGGCAAACTCAGGACACCATCTTATCATGGCACTAAATTACAGTGGTAGATATGACATACTGCAAGTTTGCCAAAAAGTTGCCAACCAAGCGAAGAATGGCCTTATTCAACCTGAAGACATCAACCAAAGCCTGTTTGAAAAAGAATTAGAAACCTGATTTAAATACCCCAACCCTGATTTACTTATACCAACTAGTGGTGAACATAGAATCAACAATTTCATATTGTGACAATTGACTGAACTTTATTTTGCTAAAGGGATGTTTCCAAATTTTGGAGAAACAAACTTTATGGAGGCTCTTTTTACTAATGACAAAGACGATATGGTGGACATAAATATTAAACATGTACCAACTAAGTTTTCTTTTACTCTATATAATTCATCTGAAAATTACCTAAGGATATGATAAGTTCTCGTTGGCATGTAATTTGAATTTCACATCTTCTAAAGTGTGATAACTACTTTTTGCTTCAGAAGTTTAAGCCATTTGATAACATCTTAAATTTTTTTTTTTTTAGCAATGCTATATGGACTTAAAATGTGAATTTAAAATATAGACTTGATCAATCACTGTCATTGATTTCATTATGGGTCCCAGCATTTATTGGGACCCATTACCTATTTAATAATTGTGATTGGTCTACATTTTAAGTCCAAATAGCATTTCTCTTTTCTTTTTAAAATTTTTGGTTTTTAAGTAGCAATTATTTTGTATTCTTATATTTATATTTATAGTGTTTGGATTTAATTGCTCACTTTCTCCATGCTTTACCGTAGTGTATTATTGTTTTATATATTATGATACATTTGATCATTTTTTTGTACCGTACTGAATCGTGACTGTTCAGGCAACTGTAGTAAAACGTAAGGTTACTTTTAGTTTTTTTTCTATATCTTGAAGCTTCAAGGACTTTAAATAATTTTATCAAATAGAGACGTATGACCGTTATTGTAAAGTAAATAGTGGGAATGCAAAATAACAAGTAAATTAAATTCAAATCTGGAAGACGAAACGAATACCGAACTTAGCATTAAATGGAAGCAGTGAAATATCACAATAGTGATTTATTACAAGAAAAGTAGAGTTGCTCGGAAGCAAGAAGCAAGAAACAAGAAACAAGTAAAAAGATAGGTTGACTCTATGAAGAACTTTTTGCAATTGATCGTGGCGTCCTATTCAGTGGCTGGCCTATGCTATTTATGGAGATGACTCTCAATCATCGATCCATCTTTTTTGGCCATTAGTTGTGATCATGGTCTTATCCCTTGAGATACGTGAATGTGTGTTGAACAGTTTTCAACTGACGGCTTATGATGTCCCGTTTCCTGAGATCCAAAGAGTCATATTCCTCTAATTGTCCTGTCAATTGTAGACTTTCACAAACTCTCTTGTGAATGTCGGATCTCTTTCGCGTGTTTCCCTCTGATCGTACTATTTTTTGGTGTAACACCTAGTAAATGAAGCAACGGAGAAGAGAAGAAGGAAAAAAAAAACTAGAGTATAGGCATATAGATGTGTAGACATATTGGGTCACTCTCAAATGCAACTGTGCATACTCAACGTTTCTCTTTGGTCAGGACATTTTTGTCTACTGAATTGATGTAGTTTATTAGGGTAAAAACCCCATGTTTATGACTTAAGTGGTAGCCCACTGGAGATTCTCACACATTACAACTAATTAATGGCTATCTTTTTCAAGATATGTGTAAGTGATTTTTTAAAATTTGATCACGTTTATTCAAACATTAGTCATAAACATAAAGAAGTTAAACAAATTTGTCAAATAAACTTGAGTTATTGTATTCACGAATTCTAAGGTTGTCTCCTATCCAAATGGTAAAATTGGCTAATGCATTAATTCAAAAGCATATGATAGAGTGCTAGTATCTTAAAAAAATCATATCTTTTCCTCCCCGCCCAACAAGTGAGGGACACGGTTGCTCGCTGGGGTTAACTAATTGGAGCTAATTAAAGACACACATGATCATGAACTTCCTAAACACTCCACTGCATTGGGAAGCATATACATGCTTGGAAAGAATCTTTCATAAAGGATATTTATATACACCCTGCCATCACTCTCAAGATCATATCATCTTTTCCGATGTTTCGATATCCCAAAGTCTCTGTAATTCAATATCTCCACGCGGCATTGGTCCGTATCCCAAGGCTCTCCTCTTGCCTCCTTGCGGTTAAGGTAATGAATTTGGGCATGGCCAGTTCCATAGCATGACGGTCGGTGTGTACAAGGTCTGGAAACGAATTCACCGTCGTATGGCTGACCAGCGATTACTAGCGATTCCAGCTTCATACAGGCGAGTTGCAGCCTGCAATCCGAATTGAGGAACGGTTTTTGGAGTTTGCTCACCCTTGCGGGATCGCAACCTTTTGTCCCGGCCATTGTAGCACGTGTGTCACCCAAGGCATAAGGGGCATGATGACTTGACGTCATCCTCACCTTCCTCCGACTTATCACCGGCAATCTGTTCAGGGTTCCAAACTCAACGATGGTAACTAAACACGAGGTTTGCGCTCGTTGCGGGACTTAACCCAACACTTTATTGCACGAGCTGACGACAGCCATGCACCACATGTGTCCGCGTTCACGAATGCACCCCTCTCTTTCAAGAGGATTCGCGGCATGTTAAGCCCTGGGAAGGTTCTTCATTTTGCATCGAATTAAACCACATGTTCCACCGCTTGTGCGGGCCCCCGTAAATTCCTTTGAGTTTCATTCTTGCGAACGTACTCCCCAGGCAGGATACTTAACGCATTAGCTACAACACTGCACGGGTCGATATGCACAATGCCTAGTATCCATCGTCTACAGCTAGGACTATTGTGTATCTAATCTCATTCGTTCCCCTAGCTTTCGTCTCTCAGTGTCAGTGTCGGCCCAGTAGAGTGTCTTCGTCGTTGGTGTTCTTTTCGATCTCTACGCATTTCACCGCTCCACTGAAAATTCCCTCTGCCCCTACCGTACTCCAGCTTGGTAGTTTCCACCACCTGTCCAGGGTTGAGCCCTGGAATTTGTCAGCGGACTTAAAAAGCCACCTACAGACGCTTTACGTCCAATCATTCCGGATAACACTTGCATCCTCTGTATTACTGCGACTGCTGGCACAGAGTTAGCCGATGCTTATTCCCCATATACCGTCATTGCTTCTTCTCCGAGAAAATAAGTTTACGACCCGTGGGTCTTCTACCTCCACGTGGCATTGCTTGGTCAGGCTTTCGCCCATTGCGAATAATTCCCCACTGCTGCCCCCCGTAGGAGTCTAGGTCGTGTCTCAGTCCCAGTATGACTGATCATCCTCTCGGACCAGGTACTAGTCATCACCTTGGTAAGCTATTGCGTCACCAACTAACTAATCAGACGCGAGCCCCTCCTCGAGCGGATTCCTCCTTTTGCTTCTCAGCCTACGGGGTATTAGCAGCCGTTTCCAGCTGTTGTTTCCCTCCCAAGGGCAGGTTCTTATGCGTTACTCACCCGTCCTTCACTGAAAACATCACTTCCCGTCCGACTTGCATGTGTTAAGCATGCCACCAGTGTTCATCCTGAGCCAGGATCGAACTCTCCATGAGATTCACAGTTGCATTAGTTATAGCTTCCTTGTTCGTAGACAAAGCGGATTCGAAATTGTCTTTCATTCCAAGACCTAACTTGTATGCATGCTCTTCATATTCGCCCGAAGTTCGCTCTGAAAAATATAGTCATCCCTGCCCCCTCACGTCAATCCCACGACCCTCTTATCCATTCTCATTCAATCACGGCGGGGGAGCAAATCAAAATAGAAAAACCCAAATTGGGTTTAGGGATAATCAGGCTCGAACTGATGACTTCCACCACGTCAAGGTGACACTTTACCACTGAGTTATATCCCTTTCCTGCCCCCATCGAGAAATAGAACTGACTAATCCTAAATCAAAGGGTCGAGAAACTCAACGCCACTATTCTTGAACAACTTGGAGTCAGACCTTCTTTTTGCACTATTACGGATATTAAAATAATGGTGCTATTGGGAAATCTACACAGATAGGATCGCGTACTTGGTCACCCGATGCTATGGAGGGTCCCACTCCAGTATCTACTTTGATTCATGCAGATACTATGGTAACAGCTGGCGTTTTCATGATAGCAAGGTGCTCCCCTTTATTTGAATACCTTCATACGGCTTTGATTGTTATTACTTTTGCAGGAGCTATGATGTCATTCCTTGCGGCAACCACTAGAATATTATAGAACGATCTAAAGAGGGCCATAGCTTATTCAACTTGCAGTCAATTAGGCTATATGATATTTGCATGCGGCATCTTTAACTATTCGGTAAACATCTTTCACTTAATGAATCACGCGTTTTTCAAAGCATTACAATTCCTGAGTGCAGGTTCGGTGATTCATGCAATGTCGGATGAGCAAGATATGCAGAAGATTGGGGGCTTGCCTCCTCATTCCCTTTTACCTATGCCATGATGCTCATGGGCAGCTT
Source organism: Ilex aquifolium (assembly GCA_951799425.1). NCBI lineage: Eukaryota > Viridiplantae > Streptophyta > Magnoliopsida > Aquifoliales > Aquifoliaceae > Ilex > Ilex aquifolium. The sequence goes on from OX637394.1 coordinate 7,772,920, forward strand.
ATCTCTAATTGGATTTCCTTTTCCAACTAGATTTTATTCCAAATATGTGATCTTTGAGCTCGCTCACACTAAGTATACCATCAGTGAGAACTTTGCTTTCTGGTTGGGAAATGTCTCTGTCATTTTCACTTCTTATTACTCTTTTCGTTCACTTTTTCTAATATATTCCTGGTACCAACTAATTCATTCGGGCGAGACATTTTACGATGTCATGATGCGCCCATTCCTATGGCCATTCCTTTAATACTTCTGGCTCTCGGAAGTCTCTTTGTAGGATACTTGGTCAAAGTGTGATCCGTTAGCCCATAAGTAAGTATTATGACGAAGCGGTTGTTGCTCACCCGACACGATCTTACGAGGTTACAATTCACCTAACACAATCATCCGGGGTGAACAAGAATTGGGGATCGGATGCGGGCGAAATTCCCGCCAATGGCTGAGATGTTCAGTCAACTCCCTCCCCCTTTGTGGGGGTTCAGACCCCTACGAGTGAGCATAAAATGGAGGAGGAAAGAGGCCCTAGTGAACCATCATAATTAGTGATCAAGTGTAAACTTCGCTGCCCGACAATAAGGAGTACTGACCACACCGAGGGACAGGCCCTGAAGCGAAGGACGGGAACGAGTGGAATCAATGTGTTCCAATTTCTGGCCTTGCACTGACCATCCAATGGACCATGGACTAAATGGCCACTGCCTAAAAGGACTATGTCCATGGGATCACTGCCCCTCCCCTCCATTCCCCCCCCCCCCCCCCCAAACAAGGTACATCTCGCGCCTATGGGCCACTTTAACTATCCAAGAAGACACTCGAAACTGAAGGAAAAACAAATCCACCCGGTGGATTGCCGAGCTACAAGTCCAACGACATAGGAACGGGATTCTCTAAAAAGCCAAGGTCGTGGGTGGCCAAGAGGGCCCACTTGGAGACTTGGGATCTCAGCAGGAAATGCGAAGGTTGCGACCAATAGGCGAAAGAGAATCAACTAGTTTAGTTCTGATCTGAGTAGACTCATAATAGGGAATACCCTAACCCTGGGAACCGGGGCTCGGCCATCCTTCATTTGCGGTCGACGTTTCGACAAAGTTTGTTTGTCGATAGCTAAATCTTTCGATCTGTCTCAATTCCTGGGCAATCGCACCAAAAATTCGAGTTCCATTTGGATTTCCTTCTTGATCAATGACAACTGCAGCATTGTCATCATATCGTATTTTCAGACCATTGTCACATTTGAGTTCTTTACATGTACGTATAATTAAAGCTCTGATCACTTTTGATTTTTCTAGAATGTAGGGCCGGGTAAGAAGTAACGGAAAAAATGGCATCTCTTACTCCATTCCTTCCTAATGGCAGGAATGACGGGATGACCGTCATACTAGAAGGGCATCCCTTACTCTATTCATTCCTAACACCAGGAATGGCTGGATGTGAGACTTACTCGAAGGGCATCCCTTACTTCATTCCTTCCTAAGGTTAGGAATGGCGGGATGGTTGACATAAGTCAACGCTTACTGTCTGAAGCCCCGTCTTCAAAGAAAGATACTCTTATGCGTTCGTGCTCCAATAAAGTGAAGCATTTCACTCACTAGAACGAGCACATAAGAGCTAACTTCTTGAGTTGAGTCCAAGAGAACAATTCTCTCTCCTAATAGGGGACGATTTGTGCCCGTTGTGCCCAGTAGAAATACCGGAGGGATTGTTTCAAACAATCTAAAGTTTTACTTTCCTCCCTTACAATCCCTCTGGGTGGTGGACTAGGGCAGAGCCTGGCCCTCGGGGCTAGATATCTGAGCTTGAGTCCAGATTGGTAAGGTGTTCTGGGGGAGGAGGCTCCCTCTCGTGCAAACAACCCCTTCATAATACGTTGTCACAATCCCAGGGGGGTAATCATAATCCCAGGGAAGGAAATAAGACATGACTCATCAACTCATGAAATCAGTAACTCATCAACTCAATAACTCAATTCAGTCATCTCTTATTCCATTCCTTCCTAAAGTCAAGAATGGCGGGATGGTTAAGAGCAGCTATTGCAACTCATACTCCCGTTTCCTGCTCCGAACAGGGAAAACTCATAATTCATAACCTACTCTGAACTCTTTTTTGTGCTTGCTTGCATATTGCGTATGTGATGTTTGAAAGCACTATCCTGATTTAGTATGAACAAAGTAACTTATTCATCTCAGAACCTCTCGCTTCCCCGTGACCCTCCTGATGCTGTACCCGGAAAGGGATGCTATTCTGCATAACTAATATAGAGAATTATGTTCAACTATTAGTCGGCTTGTTAGTTCATCCCTTTCGAGACCAAGGAAAAAGGTTCATTGATGCCAAAACTTTGGGTAAAGAAGTATGTTTCAAGTCCTTAATAAAGAACACTTGTTGTCCATGTGAGACACACGCTCGGGCCGAAGTGCTATAGTATGTGAGCAACCCGACTTCTTTATCAGCAAATGACCAACCTTGTCTAGTAACTATTCTGAGTGGGTGTACGAGACTAAGCGAACCTTACTAAATTTTCACTAAAAAATAAGAGGATACGTACTAGACGGCGGACATTGATGACTGTAAGTCGAAATTATGATACCAAGACTGCAGCGATCGCTCGATAGTAGTGCTTATATCCTACGAGATTCTTCATTACAATTAGTTTTGCGAGTTACGGAACTCCCACATGTTCATGTGCATCACTAATTTATTTATTTATTTTTTACTTTGGTTCTATATTTGGATAGGTTTGCATCACTAATTTATACCAACTGCCAAACCATTCAATTAAAAAATTAAAATAAAGGGTAAAATATACTTTTAGTCTCCAAAGTATGTGTGTCGTGTCTATTTGGTCCCTAAGATTCCTAATTTATATCTATGTGATCTAATCCCAAATGTTTGTAAAAAAATTGTTAATATCTCTGGTCACGTACCAATAACGTGGGAGTAAATAGACACAAATTAAGAACTTTAGGGATCAAATAGACACAAAATTAAGAACCACGTGATTGACACGTGATCAAAACAATCACAATTTTTGACGGACGTTTTGGGATTAGAACACTTAGATACAAATTAGGAACCTTAGAGACCAAATAGATTACAATTGAAAGATTGAGGACAAAATAGACACTAAACGTATATTTTAAGAGACTAAAGGTGTATTTTACCCTAAAATAAACTTTTAGATTCCGATAACAATCCTATAAAAAGAGTGTTTTGGCCCAGCTCTGTGACTACAAATTCTATTGTGGCGGGGCGAAGAACTTACAACAAAACAAAAGAGGAAGGCAGTGACACAAAGACCAATAACTTTTGCAAAATGCTCTCCCTGCCATTCTCATGTCCTCCTCCCAAGAACACTCTCCCTCCTTTCCAAAACAAACCCTTCTCTCCTTCTTCTTCTCTTACATGTGATCGTGCTCTAGGAAAAAGAAACAAATCAAACTCATATACCTTTCAATATCTCTTACCAAACTTAGTTGTGTTTATTGAGAAATTAGTTGTGATTGAGAAATTAGAGGGGTGATAGAGATGTGATTGAGAAATTAGTTGTGTTTATTGGTCACACATGATATAAGAAAGTTATCCAAAAAATTAGATTTATTTATTGGTTAAACAATTTAAATTAGAAGTGATCCCCAAAAACCGAAAAAAGGATTAGATGTGGGAATACTGACCTGGTGATCATTATAGATACTAAAATCTAATTAGGTATATGTAGGGAGTCAGGATAAAATAGTTAGAAATAATAGAATAAGATTTTGGTTAAAGATAAGCATAAAGATGACACCTAAGATTTTTAGCATTAAAAAATTGAAAAATCTAGAAAAATTGGATTGATAGAATGGAGCCTCGAGAGGAATTATAGACACATCTCTTTAGTCTATAGATATTCATCAAGGATTCTAATTAAGGGGTCTAAAAAGCTCATCCTTGCTAGTTTTTAAAAGTCTATCAATATATATTTTGTAACTGCACATTAAATCTCCACTTTACTCTATGCAAGCTAATTATTACAATTTTTAAGAATTTGATGGCACACATCAACTATTGAGTATTTTAGGATTTCGTACAAATACACATTTTTTGGCGAATTGTAATTTCTCTTTTGGGTGGTACGGATACTTCACATGATGTGCACTTGACTTATTTTTGCCTAAGATTTTGATGATTATAATTGATTGGACTAAATTGATACTATTCTAAGACTTGGAGGATAAAATTGAAAGAATCGATGTGAGTAGCCTTGTTCATATGTTGGGTGTGAGAATTTTTTCTTCTTCTTAAATGTTGTCATCCCGTAGAGGCACATTGAGAAGAATTTTCCACGGATGAAGGTGACTTCTAAGAGAGAATGTGAAGTAATTGTCTTCTTCACTTCTATCATTTTTAGATATGACAGGATAAGTTTTTTGAAATAACAAATGGAACAATTAATATGATACGATGTTACTCGCACTCCCATTTATTTGAAGATACGAGATGGGGCACCAATGAAATAAAAATATATGGAGTTTATTTGCAAAACGGTGCCATAAATCATTTTCTGCATTACTTTAGACCCAATACGATCATAAGATTGGGGTCTCAAAGTCCCACCACCCACCTAGAGACAGTCTCTCTATAAATGTGATATGGTATTCTCAATGTACCCCAAAATTCTTGTTTTTTATTGATTTGTTCTCATGTTTATTATCTTCTTGTTGCTGATTTGTCCAAAAAATGAGCATGTTGAGCAATTGTTTCTGCACTTGATAGGCTTAATGTTCGGTTATCTGTTATCGGAGATAAATCGATGCTCCCCAAGTCTCTACAACAAAGTTTAGCAGGAACAGGTGAGGCTTTGAAGGCAAACTCGGGACTCCATGTTGTCATAGCACTGAATTACAGTGGTAGATATGACATACTGCAAGTTTGCCAAAAAGTTGCCAACCATGTGAAGGATGGCCTTATTCAACCTGAAGACATCAGCCAAAGCATGTTTGAAGAACAATTAGAAACAACGTGTACCAAGTACCCCAACCCTGATTTACTTATACGAACTAGTGGTGAACACATAATTAGCAATTTCATGCTGTGACAATTGGCTAATACTGAACTTTATTTTGCTGAAAAGATGTTTCTAGATTTTGGAGAAGTAGACTTTATAGAGACATTAAGTTCCTTTCAGCAACGACAAAGACGATATGGTGGACATAAGTATTCAACATCTACCAACTAAATTTTCTTTTACATAAGGATTTGATAAGTTCCCGTTAGCATGTAATTTGAATTTCACATCTTCTAAAGTAAAATAACTACTTTATGCTTTAAAATAACTACTTTATGCTTCAAAAGTTTAATCCATTTGATAACATAGTCACACATATTAGTGTATTATTGTTTTACATACTATGATACATTTGATCATTTTTTTTGTAAAATTATTACTAAATATGTTTTTAATTTTAACAAAATTACTTTTTTGTTTCAATAAATAATTAAAACGATACCTTAAAACTAAATTAACCTAGTAAAAGAAGTAGCGGAGGAGAGAAGGAGGTAAAAAATAAAAATAAAAAAGCTAGTGTATACGCACATAAATGTCAGGAAATATTGGGTCACTCTCAAATGCAACTGTGTATACTCAACTTTTCTCTTTGGTCAGCACATTTTTGTCTATTGGATTAATGTAGTTTATTAGGGTAAAACCCCATGTTTATGACTTAAGGGTTCTAAAACCCTATGTTGGTATAATAGTAAGAAGTCATCTTTGATGAGTAATGAATCCCATATAATCCAATAACTATTCATCTAATGCAATATAAAAACTATCACATATCGTAATATCTTAGACCCGCAACATACAGTATTGTCCAATTTAAGTTATACATGAACGACTTAAAATTTAAGTCATACCTAGCGATTTGATGTTGAAATAATACAATCCACCCAGCTTATATTTGAATTTTACAAATTTATAACTCTTCCAACCTATGTCATATGGGATTCTAGAGGTTAATCCCATCATGCTATATCAGTACTCAAAGTTACGTACAGACTATATGGCAATGCGAGAGGTAGAGGTAAGTTTAAAACAATTGTGAATGAAATAGAATTAAAAAAATACAGTAGTTTATGATCTAACAGAACATATCACCTTTAATAGAATGCAATAGTGAAACACGACTTATATAGTTGACCCCCAAATAGTTGGGATTAAGGTTTTGTTGAGTTTGATCGGATTAATTCCCTTTGCGCCATTATAAGTGTTAAATCCCTCTCTCATGTGCGAAGGCATCAATATGTGGTGTTACACTTAGAGTTATTTACTCCTAATTTTTTCTTAAAGCTTACTGGTTCACAAGTTTGGGAGCAAGGCGTGTGAAGATTCTTAACATCACAATGTAACTGCAGACAATAAATTTTAATTTGGGTCTACTTAATATTTTTCTGCATTTCATGGTATTTGTTACAAATAGTTTATGTCAAAGTCGTATTATTTTTTTCAATCTATATATGTGTATGCATGATTTTTTTTTTTAAATTTGATCACGTTTGCTTAGATGGCACTCATAAACATAAATAAGTCAAACAAATTCATTTCTCTCTCTTCTATCTTTGTAATTTGATTTTACATGTAAATACAAATATGTTTATTGTTGAACATTTTTTTTATTACTCCGTGCCTTCAGGTACGGGAAATAACTATCTCAACAAATTCAAATCTTTTCCTCCCCGCCCAACAAGTCAGGGACACTGTTGCCCGCTGGGGTTAATCAATTGGAGCTAATTAAAGACACACATGATCATGAACTTCCTAAACACTCCACTGCAATGGGAAGCATATATATATGCTTGTTCGTTACACAAACGGAAAGAATCTTCCTTTTTTTAAGAAAAGGATATGTATATCATATAATCTTTTCCGATGTTTCGATATCCCAAAGTCTCTGTAATTCAATAACTCCATTGTTAGGGTTTGCTTATATCCTACGAGATTCTTCATTTCTATCAGTTTTGAGAGTTACGGAACTCCCACATGTTCATGTGCATCACTAATTTATACCCACTGCCAAACCATTCAATTAAAAAATTAAAATAAAGGGTATAATAAATTTTTAGTCTCCAAAATATGCATGCACTGTCTATTTGGTCATCAATCTTCTAATTGTGTCTATTTGGCCATAAGGTTCCTAATTTATATCTATGTGATCTAATCTCAAACTTTCGTCAAATATTCGCCAATGTCTCTAGTCACGCGCCAATCACATGGGAGGAAATAGACACAAATTAGGAATTTTAATGACCAAATAAGCAAATAGACATAAAATTAGGAATCACGTGATTGACGTGTGATCAGAACTGTCACGATTTTTTAACTGACGTTTGAAATTAGACCACTTAGATACAAATTAGAACTTTAGGGACCAAATAAATTACAATTAAAAGATTGGGGACAAAATAGATAATAAATGCATATTTTAGAGACCAAAAAATATATTTTACCCTAAAATAAAATTTTAAATTCGGATAACAATCCTATAAAAAAAAGAGTGTTTTGGCCCAGCTCTGTGACTATAAATTCTGGTGTGAGGGGGCAAAGAACTTACAACAAAACAAAAGAGAAGGCAGTGACAGAAAGAGCAATAACTTTTGCAAAATGCTCTCCCTGCAATTCTCATGTCCTCCCAAGAACACTCTCTCTCCTTTCCAAAACAAACCCTTTTCTCATTCTTCTTCTGTAACCTGTGATCGTGCTCTAGGAAAAAGAAACAAATCAAACTCATACCTTTCAATATCTGTTCCCAAACTTGGCAAGGTTCTTGTGAGTGAAGCTTCAAATGCAATACCAGGAGGTGAACAAAAAGAAAGATTGGCTGGAACAATGGATTTGCCGGAAGAAGTGGAATTGCCGGCAGGTCTCCGGCGAGAACTAATGCCAAACCATGTCGCCGTGATTATGGACGGCAACAGGAGGTGGGCCCTGGAGAGAGGTTTGCCGGTGGAACAAGGTCATAGGGCCGGTGGACAGGCACTGATAGAGCTCACTCGACTCTGTGCCAAATGGGGAGTTAAAGTTCTTACAGTGTTTGCGTTTTCTACGGAAAATTGGGTGCGTCCCAAGGTGAGTGGAGTGGTTGTTGTTGGTTTTTCAGAGTGATGAACACTGTTACCATGTGTATAAAGATGGAAATTAAAGATAGGAAAAAGAATGAAACAAACACAGTGTGCTTTTATATATTCACATGTCAAAAATATTAAGGTTAAAACCATTTTTGGTAGGAATCTATTGACAAAGTTCATGTTACGACGATTTATATGGAAGGGCAGTTTTGTTGATGCATTCCTATTGAGAAAGTTTTTTTTCTTGAATTCTCCAACTCCGGATGAGTTTGAGGTCTCCGGCGCCTTGCCTAAAGTAGGAATTTTTTATCAGTTTAGTTCTCAATATATTAATTTTATCAATTTAGTCTTTATAGTATTCAATTCATATCATTTTGGTCCCCACATAGATGGCTGTTAAGTTTTTTTACGAAAGTGGCCACATGTCATTTTTTTAGACGGTATCACGTGTCCAACACGTGATCATTCTGTCAAAAACTTAATGATCCATTTATGTGGGGACCAAAATGACACGAATTAAATATTTTAGGGACCAAATTAACAAAATTGATACATTAATGATTAAACTAACAAAAAATTTCTATTTAAAGACCAAAAGTATTATTAACCCAAAAAACTATGTGAATGTTTTATTACTTAACAATTGATAGAGATAAAATATCGTCTAATTCAACTACTGTTGGATATCTATGTTTCTTATCAAGTTTCTAACTAACTTGTTCACGAGGTATAATGACTTTTCTAATTTGTTTTATATTAGATGTGGAATTTTTACATGAAATATTTCAACTGTAGCACTACAAGAACCATTGTTTTCATAGGTCTCTTTGATTTTTATAGTGGCATGTTTGGTAAGCAATACTTTTTAATATTTGTTTACACTATACATTCGTAAGTCATCCTAATAAGTTTTGTTATTTTTCCAAATATAACTTTTTAAGCAAACAATATTTTTTGTCAAAAACAATCTACATGCATATTGATGTACAAATACTAAAATTATATATGTATATTATTATACATGCAATATAAGCATGGGGAAGTGAATAAATCTGGACAAGAAAAATCTAAAAAATAAAAAATAAATGTAGTATCTTAAGCTTTTGTAGCAATAAGTGGTCAATTTGTTTCTTCATTTCTCACTTTTAATCCTTTAAAATCTTATGGGAAATAAGATAGCAATTAAAATTTGTATGGGTAAATTGACAATTATTTAAACTGGAGTTTTTTTAGACTTCTTAACAATTAGTTTGATGTGGTGCAGGAGGAGGTTGACTTTTTAATGAGGTTGTTCGAAGAGGTGACAAAAACGTATAGCGAGGATTTTGCGAGGTACTCTTATAAAGTCAATGATATTTAATAGAATATATTCCAGTTTAGGTTTGCAGGATTGCAAAATTAATACACATTTGTATGTGCATTAACTAGTATTTTGATATTGACTCCAAGAGATGAATGAGAAGTTCATGAGCCTCCTCTTTTGTTTGTTTAGCGAGTAAGTGCAGGAAAGTGTTGGAAAAGGAAAAATAATAATTTTTCATACGTTTGATTAGCTTGAAAATATGGTTTCTCAAAAAAGTTTTTTTCCCCCGCAACACGCTTCTTGCAAACAACAGCTTTCATTTCTCACAAATTATGCGAGGAAATTTTGTTTTCATGGAAAACTTATCTTGTTTCCTGTTTTGCCCACTTCACATGTTACCCATTCCAGCAAGAGAAGTGAGAAGAACTTAGATATTTTGCTCACAACAAAATAAAAAGAACATGATATTTTGGTTACAAATATTACTTTTTTTTTTAATCAAATGGACTAGAGTTGTGATATTATTCGTGTTATGTTTAAGTAGTAATATTGTGTTAAAATTTGTCTAACTTACACCTGTGTATGTGTTAGATTGATATGATAAGAATAATTTAGTACTTACATTAATTTTTCTAGCAAACTTTTCATTCTAATCAAATACATACAACAAAATAAATGTTCTTTTCTATTTCCTTTCTTTCACTTCACTTTCTAACGTTTTCACTTTTCATCTTCAATTTCTTTAACCAAATGGAGCTGTGGATTCAACACTGGTACAATCAAACAAAAATCCATAATACAACGAAACAAAAAAATAGTAGATCGTCAAGCAAGGAATGACCTATAAAACACTATGGTCAAGATAATAATTTTTTCGCTATGATCCAGGTGGACTCTTGTAAACTCTATATTTCGTAATACAATGATTTTTAAAGTTGCATTTCTTTGTAAAAAAATAAAGTCCCCAACAAACACCAAAAGTTAACATCTTTTTGAAAAAATTAAACTGGTTTTTGAATTACTAAATAATTTGTTGGGTGTGTGTGTATTTTTTCACCTTCTTAAATGTTATCATTCGGCAAAGACGCATTGTGAAGAATTTTCCACGGATGAAGGTGACTTCTAAGAGCGAAAGTGAGTAACTGTGTTCTTCACTTCTATCATTTTTAGAGATGACACTACAACACCTAGAATTAGAAATGGATGAAGGAGCCTATGGTAGAGTAGCCTAACTCACAGGCAGAGCTAAAGGCTATTAAATAGACGAGACTCTGGATGGGGCACCAATGAAACAAAAATATATGGAGTTTATTTGCAAAACAGTGCCATGAATCATTTTCTATATTACCTTCGACCCAATACGAGCATAAGGCTGGGGTCTCAAGTCCCACCACCCACTTAGAGACAGTCTCTCCATAAATGTGATATGGTATTCTCAATGTACCCTAAAATTCTTATTTTTTACTAATTTGTTCTCATGATTATTATCTTGTGGTTGCTGATTTGTTCGAAAAATGAGCATGTTAAGCAATTGTTTCTGTACTTGATAGGCTTAATGTTCGGTTATCTGTTATTGGGGATAAATCGAAACTCCCCAAGTCTCTACAACAAATTTTAGCAGGAGCAGAGCAGGCTTTGAAGGCAAACTCAGGACTCCATGTTCTCATGGCACTAAATTACAGTGGTAGATATGACATACTGCAAGTTTGCCAAAAAGTTGCCAACCAAGTGAAGAATGGCCTTATTCAACCTGAAGACATCAGCCAAAGCATGTTTGAAGAACAATTAGAAACAACGTGTACCAAGTACCCCAACCCTGATTTACTTATACGAACTAGTGGTGAACACAGAATTAGCAATTTCATGTTGTGGCAATTGGCTTATACTGAATTTTATTTTGCTGAAAAGATGTTTCCAGATTTTGAAGAAGCAAACTTTATAGAGGCATTAAGCTCCTTTCAGCAACAGCAAATACGATATGGTGGACATAAGTTTTAAACATCTGCCAACTAAGTTTTCTTTTACTCGATGTAATTCATCTAGAAATTACATAAGGATATGATAAGTTCCCGTTGGCATGTAATTTGAATTTCACATCTTCTAAAATAAAATAACTACTTTATGCTTCAAAAGTTTAATCCATTTGATAACATCTTTTTTTTTTTTTTTGCTTTGAACTAGTAATTATTTTGTATTCTTATATTTATATTTATAATTTGTTTGGATTTGCTCACTTTCTCCATGCTTTACCGTATATAGCAGAACATAGTCACATATATTAGTGTATTATTGTTTTACATACTATGATACATTTGATCATTTTTTTTGTAAAATTATAACTAAATATGTTTTTAATTTTAACAAAATTACTTTTTTGTTTCAATAAATAATTAAAACGTACCTTAAAACTAAATTAACCTAGTAAATGAAGTAGCGGAGGAGAAAAGGAGGGCAAAAAAAAAAAAAGCTAGAGTATACCAACATAGATGTCGAGACATATTGGGTCACTCTCAAATGCAACTGTGTATACTCAACTTTTCTCTTTGGTCAGCACATTTTTGTCTATTGGATTAATGTAGTTTATTAGGGTAAAACCCCATGTTTATGACTTAAGGGGTCTAAAACCATAAGAAGTCATCTATGATGGGTAATGAATCCCATATAATCCAATAACTATTGCATCTAATGCAATATAAAAACTATCATATATCGTAATATCTTAGACCCGCAGTATACAGTATTGTCCAATTTAAGTCATACATGAACGACTTTAAATTATGTCGTACAATAAAATTTTAAAACTCATAATTATAAAATACTTTACACACATAATATACCTAGCGATTTGATGTTGAAATAATACAATCCACCCAGCTTATATTTGAATTTTACAAATTTAGAACTCTTCCAACCTATGTCATATGGGATTCTAGAGGTTAATCCCATCATGCTATATCGGTACTCAAAGTTACGTACAGACTATATGGCAATGCGAGAGGTAGAGGTAGAGGTAAGTTTAAAACAATTGTGAATGCAATACACGACTTATATAGTTGACCCCCAAATAGTTGGGATTAAGGTTTTGTTGAGTTTGATTGGATTAATTCCCTTTGCGCCATTATAAGTGTTAAATCCCTCTCTCATGTGCGATGGCATCAATATGTGGTGTTTTATTCACTCCTAATTTTTTCTTAAAGCTTACTGGTTCAGAAGTTTGAGAGCAAGGCGTGTGGAGATTCTTAACATCACAATGTAACTGCAGACAATAAATTTTAATTTGGGTCTACTTAATATTTTTCTGCATTTCATGGTATTTGTTACAAATAGCTTATGTTAAAGTCGTATTATTTTTTTCAAGATATATATGTGTGTGTGTGCGCGCGCGCATGATTTTTTTAAAAAATTTGATCACGTTTGCTTAGACGTCACTCATAAACATAGATAAGTCAAACAAAATTGAGCAATGCTATTTAGATCAAATTTTTAGGTACAAATAACATTTATATAATAAAGTAGCTTACAATTCAAATCTCAAAAGATAAACAAAATGACTTTTGCTATTCGCAGTTGAGATCACTTTAAATTTTACTTTAAAGTTAATCTAATGGCTAATATTAACATCCTAAATTTAATAGGAAAAATAGAGATTTAAGGGTGTGTTTTGAGTTACTTTTTAAAAGTACTTCTAGAAATTATTTCTCATAAATACTTTTAAAAAAAAAATAGTGTTTGAAACCGCCCCCACCACTACCTCTATCACCGCCCCCACCACTACCTCTACCACCGCCACCACCACCGTCGCCGCCACTACCGCCACCACCACCGCCGTCGCCAACCCACCGCCACCACCACCACCATCATCGCCACCACTGCCACCATGGTCATTGCCACCCACCACAACCATCACCGTCTCCTACCACCACCACTGCCGCCCACCTCTCACCCCCACTACAAATCGATATTTAAATTTCTTTATCTCTTCTCTATGTTTGTGATTTGATTTTGAATATGAATACAAATATGTTTATTGTTTACCATTTTTTATTACTTTGTGCCTTCAGGCACAGGCAATAACTAGTCTATATAAGAGCATCTCCAACCTTGACTCAAATGTAGACTCAAATTTAAATTTGAGTCAAAATGGCCTAAAAAACTTCTCCAACCTTGGACTCAAACTTATACCAAATCAAGGTAGAACTTATTCTGGACCAAAATTGAAGCAAACTCAAATTCTATACCAAATTTCTAACGGTAACTTTTTAACATATCCAAAACTAAAAGACTTTTTTGACTACTTGTTCTCTGCCTCTTTTTACCTTTATATACTACACTGCTTCCATCGCTGACCACCACCAAAGTTTTCACAAATCATTTGAAGGCCTGTAGGTAAGTTTTTTGCTTTTCATCTTCTATCTTCTTAATTTCTTGTATTTTTCAAAACCCTAATCTCAATCATCTTTCATACTATATAAACTCTAAGCCTACCCATCATATTTTTCTTTGATTTTTTCGAGTTAAACACTATCGGTAGTACAATTTGAATTTCAGACCACCGATTCTTCCTGAAATTTTAAGCTTTCGGTACCCACAAATTTAGAAAATTTGTCATTTTATTTATTCAATCTTCCATTTTTGTTAAAAACGTATGTTTTTGTGTTCTTCAGACCATGCCCATGATAACTTTTTTTTTTTCTTTATTTGGATTTATAACAAAATGATAAGATATTAGAATAATCTTAGAATTCCTAGGTGGTTTCTTTATTTTCATTTAGTGTTGTATACATATTTATTTTATTTTTTTGAATTATTCATTTGTGGAGAGATGAAAGTTTCATTTATTTTATCAAATATTATGATTTGAATGACACAAAAAAAATGAGTTTTGGGATAATAAGAGAATTTTTTAAAAGATTTGAGTAGATATTTGAGTTTGTCCATTGGAGTACTCTATACCAAATCAAGCTTTTTACTTAAATTTAGACTCAAATTTGAGTCTAAATTTGAGTCATGGTTGGAGATGCTCTAATAAAGTAGCTTACAATTCAAATTTCAAAAGATAAACAAAATAATTTTTGCTATTCGCGGTTCAGATCGCTTTAAATTTTACTTTAAAGTTAATCTGACGGCTAATATTAAAACTCCAAATTTAATAGAAAAAATAGTTCCCTAAGAGTGTGTTTGGCGTCACTTTTTTAAAATGTTTCTAGGAATTATTTATCATAAATACTTTTTTAAAAAAAATAATGTTTGAGACCGTCTCACCATTACCTCTACCACCACCACTGTCGCCGCCACCACTGTCGCCGCCACCGCCACCCCCGCCACTGCCACTATTACCACCACCGCCACCACCACCGCCACCGATGCCATCGTCGCCGCCTCCACGGTCATTGCCACTCACCACAACTATCATCGTCTCCTACCACCACCACACCTCACCCCCGCTACAACCGATGTTTAAATTCATTTATCTCTACTTTATGTTGGTGATTTGATTTTGGATATAAATACAAATATGTTTATTATTTATCATTTTTTATTATTATGTGCCTTCAAACACAGGCAATAACTAGTTAATCAACAAAATTTGCCAAATAAATTTGATTTGTCGTGTTCGTGGATTTTATCTCTAAGATTGTCTCTTATCCAAACCGCTAGTATCTCAACAAATTCAAATCTTTTCCTCCCCGCTGACTTGATCAATTGGAGCTAATTAAAGACACACATGATCATGAACTTTCTAAACAGTCCACTGCATTGGGAAGCATACATATATATATGCTTGTTCGTTACACAAACGGAAAGAATCTTTCATTTTCTTAAGAAAAGGATCTATGTATATACTACACCCTGTCATCACTCTCGCTCATTGACTTCTTAAGATCATATCATCGATATCACAATGCTAGTCTCTGTTAGTCAATAACTCCATGGTTAGGGTTTGCTTATATCCTACGAGATTCTTCATTGAAAGTTACGGAACTCCGACATGTTCATGTTCATCACTAATTTATACCCATTGCCAAACCATTCAATTAAAAAATTAAAATAAAGGGTAAAATACATTTTTAGCCCCCAAAGTAAGTGTGTAGTGTCTATTTGATCCTCAATCTTCTAATCGTGTCTATTTGGTCCTAAGGTTCCTAATTTGTATTTATATCTATGTGATATAATCTTAAACGTTCGTAAAAAAATTGTTAATATATCTGGTCACGCATTAATCACGTGGGAGCAAATAAACACAAATTAAGAACTTTAGGGATCAAATAGGCAAATAGAAATAAAATTAAAAACCACGTGATTGACGTGTGATTATAACCGTCGCGAATTTTTTATGGACATTTTGGGATTGGACCACTAAAATACAAATTAAGAATCTTAGGGACCAAATAAATATAATTGAAAGATGGGGATAAAATAGACACTAAATATATATTTTGGGGACTAAAAATATATTTTATCCTAAAATAAAATTTTAAATTCCGATAACAATCCTATAAAAAGAGTGTTTTGGCCCAGTTCTGTGACTATAAATTCTCGTGTGACGGGGCAAAGAACTCAACAACAAAACAAAAGAGAAGGCAGTGACACAAAAGGCAATAACTTTTGCAAAATGCTCTCCCTGCCATTCTCATGTCCTCCTCCCAAGGACACTCTCCCTCCTTTCCAAAACAAACCCTTCTCTCCTTCTTCTTCTCTTACCTGTGATCGTGCTCTAGGAAAAAGAAACAAATCAAACTCATACCTTTCAATAGCTCTTCCCAAACTTGGCAAGGTTCTTGTGAGTGAAGCTTCAAATGCAGTACCAGGAGGAGAACAAAATGAAAGATTGCCTGGAACAATGGATTTGCTGGAAGAAGTGGAATTGCCGGCGGGTCTCCGGCGAGAACTAATGCCAAACCATGTCGCCGTGACTATGGACGGCAACAGGAGGTGGGCCCTGGAGAAAGGTTTGCCGATGGAACTAGGTCATAGGGCCGGTGGACAGGCAATGACAGAGCTCACTCGACACTGTCGCAAATGGGGAGTTAAAGTTCTTACGGTTTTTGCCTTTTCTACGGAAAATTGGAACCGTCCCAAGGTGAGTGGAGTGGCTGTTGGCTTTTCAGTGTGATTCCATTTAATTCTATTTATATAGATAAAACATCTGGAAATTAGGGTTCTTCTAATCAAGTTACGTGTGCTAACTACTCTTCTTTTTGTGCTTGTGTCTTCGTCTTCTATGTGACAACTGTGCCAAAGCCTCATCATTGATCAAGAAATCCCCTGGCTGATTCCCATGAACAGATAAAGCCAGAGAACAACAGATAAAGAGAAAGAATGAGTGTAGTTAAATGGATATGAGGCTGCCCGTTCCCTTGAGTTTGGGAGGGCTTAATTATCAAGATTTTAATTAACTTATTCACGAGATACAACGACTTTTCTAATTTATTCACGAGATATAATGACTTTTCTAATTTGTTTTATATTAGACGTGGAATTTTTACATGAAATATCTCAACGATATGAGTGCAAGAACTATTGTTTTCATAGTTCCCTTTGTTTTTTGGAAATATTTATAGTGGCATTTTTGGTAAGCGATACTTTCTAATATTTGTTCAAACTATACATTCGTAAGTCATCCCTAATAAGTTTAGTTATTTTTCGAAATAAAACTTTCTAAGCAAACAATATTTTTTGTCAAAAACAATCTACACGCATATTGATGTAGAAATGCTTCTACTATATATTATATTATTATACATGCAATATAAGCATTGGGGAAACGAGAAAATTTAGACAAGAAAAATCTAAAATTAAAAAATAAACGTTACTTGCAAGAAAATAAAAAACAAATACTGAACAAACGTTGTCGAACAGTATCTTAAGCTTTTGTAGCAATAAGTGGTCAATATGGTTCTACATTTCTCACTTTTACTCCTTTAAAATCTTATGGGAAAATAGCAATTAAAATTTGTATTGTTAAATTTATACTTATTTACTTATACTTTTTATGATAACTGGAGTTTTTTTAAGCTTCTTAACAATTAGTTTGATATGGTGCAGGAAGAGGTTGACTTTTTAATGAGGTTGTTTGAAGATATGACAAAAACGTACAGCGAGGAGTCTGCGAGGTATTCTTAAAGTCAATGATATCTAATAGTATATATTCAAGTGTATGTTTGCAAGATTTCATAACTAATATACATTTTGCATACGCTTTAAGAAGTGTTTTTTTTTCTAGTGCTATTGACTCCAAGAGATGAATGAGAAGTTCATGAGCCTCCTGTTGTGGGTTCAACGGTGGTACAACCATACAAAGATCCAAAATAGAACGAAATAAAATGATAGTAGATCGTCAAGTAAAGAATGATTTATACAATATCATAAAGATAATAATTTTTTCGCTATGACGTATATAGACTCTTGTAAACTCTATATTTTTATGATACAATGATTTTTAAAGTTGCATTTCTTTGTTAAAAAAGGTCTCCAACAAGCACCAAAACTGGTTTTTGAATTACTAAATATTTTGATATCCTAATCCTCCAACCGATTACTTTTCTCCATCGTCTTCTTCCTCATTGTCTTCTTCTTCTTCTTCATATAACCATATATATTATAACACCTCTTTAAAAAAGCATTAACATGTGAAACTTCCTTTTAAAGTACAATTCATTGAGGATTCTAGTTAAAGGTTCTAAAAAGCTCCTCCTTGCTAGTTTTTACACAAAAGTCTAGCAATATTATCCCCTCATATACAGTCATGGTGTAAAATATATTTATTAATGGTGAATTATAATTAGGGTAATGATCAATTTTTTTATTTTTTATTTTTGTACCTGCATATAAAGTCTCCAATTTACTCTAATGCAAGTTAATTATTATGACTTTTAAGAATTTGATAGAACAAATCAACCATTGATCAGTATTCTAGGACTTCGTATAAATACACACTTTTTTTTGTGTAAGATTTTGATGGCTATTGTTGATTGGATTAAACTGATACTATTCTAAGACTTGGAGGATAAAATTGATAAAATCGCCAAATGTGATATGGTATAAGGTTGGGGTCTCAAGTCCCACCACCCACCTAGAGTTAGTTTCTCCTTAAATGTAATATGGTATTCTCAATGTACACCAAAATTCTTGTTTTTTACTGATTTGTTCTCATGATTATTATCTTTTGGTTGTTAATTTGATCGAAAAATGAGCATGTTGAGCAATTTTTTCTACACTTGACAGACTTAATGTTCGGTTATCTGTTATCGGGGATAAATCGAAGCTCCCCAAGTCTCTAAATCAAATTTTAGCAAGAGCAGAGCAAGCTTTGAAGGCAAACTCAGGACTCCATGTTGTCATAGCACTGAATTACAGTGGTAGATATGACATACTGCAAGTTTGCCAAAAAGTTGCCAACCAAGTGAAGGATGGCCTTGTTCAACCTGAAGACATCAGCCAAAGCATGTTTGAAGAACAACTGGAAACAACGTGTACCAATTTCCCCAACCCTGATTTACTTATACGAACTAGTGGTGAACACAGAATTAGCAATTTCATGCTGTGGCAATTGGCTTATACTGAACTTTATTTTACTGAAAAGATGTTTCCAGATTTTGAAGAAGCAGACTTTATAGAGGCATTAAGTTCCTTTCAGCAACGACAAAGACGATATGGTGGACATAAGTATTCAACATCTACCAACTAAGTTTTCTTTTACTCTATGTAATTCATCTGAAAATTACATAAGAATATGATAAGTTCCCGTTAGCCTGTAATTTGAATTTCACATATTCTAAAGTAAAATAAACGTTTTTTGCTTCAAAAGTATAGATGTCAGGAAATACTGGGTCACTCTCAAATGCAACTGTACATAACTTTTCTCTTTGGTTAGCACATTCTTGTCTATTGGATTAATGTAGTTTATTAGGGTAAAACCCCATGTTTATGACTTAAGTGGTAGCCCAGTGGATAAAGAAGAGGGTTGGGATACTACAGCCTTGCCCTTTACTCGGAGAGGGGTTAGCTTCACCCTTTGTGCGTTGGGCGTTGGCCGTTGGGCCTTAGGCGTTTGCGCGGCTCCATCCTCTACAGATGCCAGTATGTCTTTGGGCTTTTGTTTTGGGCTTTGGGCTTCTATACTTTCAAGAGTATGTCAGATAGCTTCTGCTACCAGGTGATGTAGATTCTTTTGTTCTGTTAGCACCAGCCTACTAAGATTCAGTTGGAGATAAGAGCATTATTATGTGTTGAAACTTGAAAGATAGGATTAGGTTGGTGCATTATTAAAAGATCCACATACTTTATTAGTAAAATAAAATAATAATAAAAAGGGCTTATCATTAAGGGATCAAATCAAATTCAACCTCTTATGTATTTCCTGTATTCGAGTTAGGTGGGACAAAAAAATCTCTTACATGACTTGAAGGCACAAACTTTTCCATTTAAATCCAAGCAATCTAAATTAGTAAATTCAAGTTTAACCACAACTGAACCCCAGTATAAATGTGTAATTTGAGTTTCAAACTCAAGAAAAATTCAATTTAAACATGCATAGAACTTAAATTTTGAGTAGTTTTTTTTTTTTAGCTACAAGGTATTAAGGTTTGCGCCAACTATTTTCTCGAACTCAGTGACTGACCATCGTAACTTGAGCTGGGTTAAAACATATCCCTAAAAGGACAAGAGTGTGAAGGGATTGAACCTAACATTTCTGAATTATTAAAGATCAAGTTCAACCACCGAACTATCTCTAAGAATTACCATTTTGAAGAGCTAATTCTTCGCAATTTTATATGAGTCCAAGAGCAATTGTTATTATTCTTTATTGTTAGGAATTGATATCATCTCTCACTCTAATCCCATCCATTTTTCAATTTTGATGACGGCTCTTTGATAATTCCCCTCCCCCCTCCCCCTTTTTATCAATTTAGTAGTCTATACTTATTATTAGACAAGTAAGCACTTGGCAGCAAAATATAATAAAAAAAAAAATAGAAAAACAGAAAAAATGCTAGATTAATAGATCTTGGAATTTTTAGATTCACATCAAATTTAGATTAATATAGCCTTAATTTATTAATTTCGTGCCAATTTTAATCATATTAACTTATCATGTTACAATTTAATAATCTTATAACTCAAATTTTCAATAATATAAATAACCTTCTAGGCCCCACTTAAGAAGTGGATAAATGATCAACGGATCTTTAATTTAATGGTATTTCTTATCTTATGAAAATTCTTTCTTCTGGAGGTTAAGGGTTAAAGTTTCTCCTCACCTTCTTCCTAAAAAAAAAATAAGAAAAAAGAAAAGAGGAGGAAAGAAAGAAGAAGTGAATAAATGTCATCCCATTCAAATGTGGGCCCACTCCAATCTCAAAAACCAGGGGTCCGCGCCAGCCGGTTTTGGGCTATTCTCTACAATGCGTCTCCAACAGAGCCAATATATTCACCAATACAAGATCGCCACGTCAGACCATTGACTTCGCTAACACTTGACGCTTCCGATGTAGTCAATTTCTATTGGCTGACACACAATAGCAAAACTAAGCTAGATCACATTCCATCTTGGTCCACTCAGGTGCATGAACCTTAAAATATTTATTGTCCGATATCCACCAAGGATAAGACCGTAATAAATAAATAATTTTTTAATCGAATTAGCACTAATTTTTTATTTGTAATTCTATTTAAATCGGATCAGTGTGTGTTCTTTGTTAGAAGAAAAAGTTTGTTTCTCGGTGGACAGTTAATCTACAGAGTTAAAAATCAGTCCTTTACTCTTTTGGTTTCTAAATCCTTCACATACTTCCACCGACTTGGAGATTTTATTCTGCCTTTTTTTTGTTTTTTTTTTCTGGGATTTTTCTGCTGTTGAATGGGAGTTAATTTTCCGGGAAAATCGTGGCCATGGGAAAGTCGTTCAAGGATTCTCTTAAAGCTCTCGAAGCTGATATTCAGCTTGCCAATACTCTGTAAATCTCTCTCTCTCTCTTGCTGATTTTTTTTCCCTCTGTTTTTTCTATCTCTGAATTGAATGTTGTTGTAAAGCTTTATTATCCTTGCTTTTTTTTTTTTTTCCGGCTTTGTTTTGGACTGATGATCATGCGAAATTAGTTACCAGTACTTTCTAAATCTACCTCTTTGTCTCTGATTTTTTTTTCCTCTGTTTTTTTTTTTTATATCTCTGAATCGAAAGTTGTTGTGAAGCTTTGTCATTAATTTTTTTGGGCTTTGTTTGACTCAGAATCATGAGAAATCTGTTGGGGAGCTCTGATTCTATGCCGTTTTAAATTCCATAATATTTGTATATGCATTAATTCATGTGATTGGGGGGTATAAATGGAACCAGTGGATACTAGTGAGGTGTGATGCCTAATTTGAGGCAATGAAAGAATCATTTACCCTTTAGAATAGTAAAGCGTTTTAGCATTGTGACTGCAAGGAGGTATTGTTCTTAAAAGTTCAAAATAAATGCTTTCCGAGCTTTTAGTTACATATTGTATCTAATAGTGAACAGAGTGTCCTAGTGATAGTCGGTAGGGGTTTGGCATCGAATGAGGAAACGTTTGTGTTGATTAGCATGGCAATGTTGCTCAACAAGAGAAAGCAACACATTCATCTTTCGTCTTGGTGATGCTTCTTCATCTTTTGAGTTGGGACCAGGTTCATAAAGTCACATTATCTATGTTTTATCTATTATGATTGATGTCAACATATATCTACTTTGCACTATGGCAATGCCTTTACGGCCATTGTAATTGCTGAAAAACTCTTTGAAGCATGTGGTCACTATAGTTGCTACTGATGAAGTCAGGATTTAAGCATGCACTTGACAGCTTCACTCATGCTCATATAAATTCTCTTGTAATTAGCATTTTATGTGTTATCCATTGGTTGCAGTGATAGAATTGTTTTTCCATAACCTGCCCTTTTTGTGCTAAAGTATTGAGAAAGAGGAGATGGACTGCATTGGTTGACTATCATCATTAAGAATTAGTCAAATTCCCGGTACAGTTTGGAGAAATCTTTGTCAGCTGAGTTCATTCGAGTGCTTTCAACATGTGGGCAGTGTAGGACCCTTGTAAAATGTTATGATTAACTGCGTTTCTAGTGCTCGGTTTACCTTCGACAGCCTATTAGAAATTGCCAAAGAGAATTTGTCTGCGTACAACAAGTTTGTCAACTGACATTCAATCGTGTACATCTTGCCAGAAAAAGGTATGATATTTATTGACCTTGAGAAATAAAACAAGGGTTGTAGAAGGATGGGGGTATCAATCATATATATTGATGTGATTAAAGGGCATGCATGTTTGAGCCACAAGTAGAATGAGAATAGTGGGAGGAAAGACAAGTAAATATTTAATGACACTTGAAATATTTAGAAGAAAGAAAGGGATACAAACCAATTGTAGAGCCCCCGTATATATAGTCAAAAATACAGGTACAATAAGGGTAAAATAAGGAAAACCCTAACAAACTAAGAAATAACTCCAAACTAGGAAATAACTCCAACAATGACAAAACAGGTCTCCATTACACGAATAAGAACTTTCTAATCTCTTTGTTAACTATTGGTTCATAGTGTAGAGGACTTGGATTTAGAACCAAGCTCTCCAGTCTAAAATCACTTTTGGTAAAGACTATTGTGTAAGTTATCAATCATGTAAAAGTGCGTGGGTTTTGTCTTTGTCTTGGTCACCAGCCATTTGATGTTCAATTCGTGCAAACCTGGTTATACTTATATGAAGATCATCCAAACACTACTCCATTCCTGTAAGTGTACGTTTGAAGTATATTGTTGCCTTCAAAATTACCTTTTAATGATCCCTGAAGGAATTCTTGACATGGTTCCCTTGTAGAACAATGTTTGAGTGCTTGTTGTGATGCCATTTTTCTTTTTTTCTTTTTTCTTTTTTTTTTGGTGGGGAGGGGGGGGGGACTTGAACCCTTGACCTCAAGAAGGCAAAACCTTCACAAGATAAGGAGTACCATTGGACCAAATGCCCATTGGTGTTGTGATGCCAATTGGTTGCCAGATTTCAGCTGCAAAGAATTTTCCATCCTAATAAACTATATAATAAAAGAAATTGACCAAATACATCTGTTTTGGTTTTCAAATTTGTACAAGTTGTTGAGGATACTAATTTATGTTTTGTGTAACCCACGATCATTATGGGATCCTTTTTGGACTAAAAAGGGCGGCCGGGTGCACGAAGGCCCTCCTGCCTCTGTGGGGTCTGAGGAGGGTCACAGTGGCTGGAGCCTTGCGCACTGGGCCACCCTTTTCAGTTCAGGGATGGTCCCATAACGGTCATGAAACATATAAATAGTAATATCAAACCAGAAAGCACACACAATAGATATTATTTAGTTTGTCACATTAGTTACAATGCTTGTTAATTATACTTATTTATGATCTTCTAAATTGTGAAAATGGGATAAAATGAACCTTTGATGTGTGTCTGATGAAGGTGAACTATCTGCCCTTTTCAATAGTACTTATACTTTGTACTCCACGTTTTCTTCATATCTCTTGTTTTCTTCTTATGAAATCTTTTGACTTTTCTGCTTTGAGTGATTAGCGTGATATGTTGAAGGGCGGTAAGGATTATACTAATTTTTGTTGGTTGATCTAATGACTTTTGGTATATTAAACATTATTTTATTGACATGACATTTTCTGGATTCTCTTAATCTTATGTGTTGCTTCCCCTGTTTCCCTCATTATTTCAGGGCTTTGGGTTATCCCAGGGAGTATGATGGAGCATGTCTTCAGATGAGACTGTCCTACAGTCCCCTTGCACACATATTTCTTTTTCTTGTTCAGTGGGCTGATTGTCAGCTTGCTGGTACTTTTGGGTTCCTTCGGATTCTTATTTATCAGGTAAATTCATAGATTTTACTTTTATGCTAGTATTTTTCCTTATCCTTAGTATTTCTTGAACCACAATAATAAACCTTCCCTTTCAACAATAGTATAATTCCTACATAACTCTTTCTCGTTGGCATGCGGCGAATTGTGGAATGATGCAGACATACACCGATGGTAAAACCACGATGTCTGTATATGAAAGGAAAGCAAGCATTATAGAATTTTATGGTGAGTGGGATCTGTGTAAATTACAATGTTGAAGCTCTACTGTTAAAATTTTTTTGCTCCAAGTGATTGGTTTAAATTACGAATTGTGTATTGTTTTTAGCATTAAACTATTTATGTGCTTACAAGTTGACTCTTTATGAACAGCTATAATATTTCCCTCTTTGCTGCAACTTCAAACCGGGATTACTGAATTGGAAGATAGGAAGCAGAAAGAGACATGCTTGCACAGGTACAAAAGAAATGATGATGTGGACAAGGGAAAACTTTCTATAACTGATTGGGAGATAGAAAATGAATGTGGAATTTGCATGGAAATGAATACAAAGGTCGTGTTGCCTAATTGCAGCCATTCATTGTGCTTGAAGTGTTTTCGCAACTGGTAAGGTCCTTGTTTTTTTTCTGTCCATTTTTATATAATATTTGAAAGGAATAGCATGTACTTATATTACAAAAAATTATAAACTCATTCATTCGTTCAGTTCAAAACGAAAATGAACAAATCTAATTCTTAGATCCATGTGGTTGAATAACATTCAATTGACCATTTGAAATAATTGCAATGCTTAGTGTGTGACCCATTGGTTTTTTTACCGTTGCGATTAAATGGAAAAAAGACTAGGTCACACTATAAAAATTACTATCCCTGTGTTTGATCATTAGGATTTTTCTCTCTTTTTTTTTCACTTGCTAATCTCCGAACCCAAGTAAGCCTTGTCCCTATTACTTGAATTCAGCTGGTTTCTCTCTCTCTCGCACACGAACACACACAAGCAGATATCTTTCTTCTGTCACTTAGATGTTTTGCCGTCGTAGTTGTGATGCATTGGTCACACAAATCGGGGGGTTGATCTAGTTGGCAGCCAAGGAAGCTTTTGGCTTTTGACACTAGGTTTTCCTGTTACAAAGCTGTGTTTTCATGTACTTTGTCATCTTCCCTCATTGCACTAAATACTTCTTAGTGATTACTCTTGTACAGCATGGACACTATTGAATTTAACTGTTTATGCTGTGAAACTGATGAACCACCCATGACCCAAGTGAAACTTGGGATTGGCATTGTTAATGTGTTCACATTGTTGTTGGATGAGAACATGAATATACCTTTTCAACAATTGATTTGGACCTGACCTGATGTGCTGCTTCATGTTTTCTGCAGGCATGAGCGCTCACAATCGTGCCCCTTTTGTCGGGATAGCCTCAGACGAGTAAACTCAGGTGATCTTTGGATTTGCACTGACAACGATGAAATAGTTGATTTATCCATTGTTTTAAGGGAAAACTTGCAGAGGCTATTCATGTACATAGAAAAGCTGCCTCTTGTTGTTCCAGATCCTGTTTATATTTCCTATGATTTTCATGCGAGACGAGGATGAATGTTGATACTCTTGAGAAATCTGCTTGTATATAACTGGATTTGAGGATAAATGTCGGGACTGAGACAAATCTACATGTACATAATTTTAATGCAAATTTCATCATGTATATAACTGAAATAACCAGCTCACAGGTTGCATGAAATTCATCGGTAAGTCCCAATGCTGAAAGCAATTGACCATAATGTTTGGCCAGAAAAGAATGTTCACTGAAATTTGTTGCTTCTACATAAACACGCGGGGGGGGGGGGGGTGGATGGGGCGATGAATTATTATTGATTTTGCATCTGCACATACTCGCCATAAAAGCGAGGCCCTGTGTCTTCTTGATGAGCAGTGTAGGCATAGCCTCCATGGCTGGAGATATCAAGTCCCGCAATTTCATCATCAACGGATATCCTCAAAATCCTGAGTTTGTGAAGAGCATAGAAAAGGGGTCCCATTGTGACACTAACCCAACCCACAATAGCCAAAAGCTCAACCACTTGAGCTCCTAGCAGACCCCACCCTCCACCCAGAAAGAGTCCATAGGGTCGTGCCACCCCAGATACACCTGAGTCATAGGCCTGAATAACAAACTCCTCCTTGGCAAATAGCCCCGTAAAAATCAAACCCCAAGCTCCACATCCACCATGCAATTGAGTAGCCTCTAAAGGGTCATCAAATTTCAACTTTAGGGCTAAGATATTGAGTCCAATCAAAACCCAAGCTGCAATGAACCCACATATGATAGCAGCCCATGGCTCAACCACCGAGCAGCCTGATGTAATTGCAACAAACCCACCAAGCACTCCATTACAAACATCTAAAGCATCCCAGTGGCCCACTAGAAGCCTCCGGCTGAACAGGGTTACGATTCCGGCAGTTGACCCAGCCAGTGTGGTGGTGACCGCCGTCCGGCCTACAGCTGTCCAGTTACCTTGGTCAGTGGTGTTAGGATAAGACACTAGAATTTTATCAAACGAGCCTGGATTAAACCCAAACCAGCCAAACCACAACAAGAATGTCCCAAGCACCACTAAAGCTGCGCTGTGGCCTCGCATTGCGACGGGCTTACCAAATGCATCGAAGCGGCCCACCCTTGGGCCTTCTATGAAGGAGCCCCATAGCCCAGCAATCCCACCCACTAAATGAACCACCCCACTTCCAGCAAAGTCAATTGCACCTGACCCAAACAACCCACTTGAGCCAGGGTTGAGCCAACCGCTAGAGGACCAAACCCAATGGGCCACAATTGGGTAAACAAACCCAGACAAGAAGAAAGAGAAAACAAGATATGAAGTGAACTGTGTACGTTCAGCTATGGAGCCACTGGTGATACCAGCAACAGCTATGGCAAATGCCCATTGATAAAGAAAGAAAGTGTAGTCATAAGAGCTTGTAGGGATGTCTTTGAGAGCAAAAAATTGGGTACCGATAAATGGGTTTGAATTTGTTCCGTCGCCGAATGCGAAAGCAAAGCCGAATAGATAGTAAGAAAGACTGCCGACGACGGCGTCGACGACGTTGGTCAGCATTATGTTCGTGGCGTTCTTGGCTCTGACTGAGCCTGCACATAGCATGGCGAAGCCAAGCTGCATTACAAAGACCAAGTAGGCTGAGAAGAGAAGATAAATGGTGTTGATTGAATCTGTGACACTCATTTCCCATGAGACCTCCATTGCTCTGACTGTGAGAGGGAGAGAGAGAGATGGATGGTGCTGAAAGAACAGGGGATATAGCTAAGAGATAGGTGGTTGGTGCTGAAAGAACAGGGTATATAGCTAAGAGAGATGTGGTTGGTGCTGAAAGAAGGAAGAAGATAGCTAGATATTAAAGATTTTTTTTTTTTTTGGACCAAATTATGGCAATTTTTCAACTTTATTTCCAGGTGATTCACGAGTTTATTTCTTTCTTGAGAATTACACCGGTTGTCACTTAATCACTCAAACCTACTAATATTTGAAATATTACAAATTTTTTAAAATTTATATGTATATAACACCTAAATTCCTATCGTCAAGTATATTCGTTAGTAAATAACTACTAAACCCCCTAAAATTTATAAGCATATAATATTTAGATCCTTCAAATTTAAAATATTATAATTAAACTAAAAATACTCCAATTAAAGATAGAATATCAAATATTTTAAATTTTACAACCAAAATACATGTTCTATTATGACATTTATTAAAATAAAATCAAAAATAAAATTTAAATTTTTCTTAAAAAATTATAATTAGTATAAATTATACTATCTATTGAAATTTAATTTGGTCATTCAAACGAATAAATTAAACTACTAAATTACCACAATTAAAGTTAGAAGATATTGTGTTTATTACAGTTTGATCCCTTATTTAATTTTTTAGTTTTATTTTAATAGATAATATAATTATATATTAATTATAATTTTTTAAGAAAAAATTATATTTTTATTTTTGATTTTATTTCAGTAAATTATACAATAGAACATAAATTTTGGTTGTAAAATTTAAAATATTTGATATTCTATCTTTGATTTGAGTATTTTTTGTTTAAGCGTAACATTTTAAACTTGAGAGTCTGAGTATTACACACCTACAAACTTCAGGGAGTCTAAGTATAATTTATTAACGAACATTGATGGCAGGGATCTAAGTGTTACGCGCATACAAATCTCAGATGATCTGTGTGTAATATTTTAAATATTAGAGGGTATGAATAATTAAGTAAAAAACCTCATAAGGTCTGAGTATAATTCTCTCATTTTTATTTTTATAGTAGCTTTAATGTAATAGCATAAAAAGCATCATCTCTAATGTTGATCCAAACTTAAACTCAAATTTGAGTAAAAAAATGAGTATAAGTTTGATTTGGTACAAGACATTCTAATAGACAAACTCAAATTTAAAGGAGGGCAAATTCAAATTTAAAGAAGGGCAAACTCAAATTTAAAGGGAGATAAAATATGTTCATCGGATCTTTTAAAAGAGTGAAATTTAACCATTAAAAATTTGAGTAAATATTTAAGTCTACCTTGATTTGAGTAAAAAATTGAGTCTCCCTTCATTTGATATAAGTTTAAGATAAAGACTAAAACTTGTTTTTAGTCTGATTTTACTCAAATTTAAATTTAAGTAAGACTTTAAATAAGAAGTAGAGATGGTCTTACAAGCTCGTTATACAAACGTTGTCGAGCACTATTATAAGGGGACAATAAAATTTGTATCTGCGATCTTAAAAATAACAATTTTATGAGGAAAAAAAATAAAAACAAGGGTAAATTGATGACTGTTTTGTAGAGATTACTGCATGGCAGGTATAGTAGGTTGAGATTTGAAGGGTAGATGAATTGATTTTGATAAATGGTATACATCCCACGTTTTTTTTTTAACATCCCACGTGAAGTTGACAACTTGTACATTCTGATTCACTGACTTTATGTTATGTGGATAACTTTAAAGTTTAAACTCGGCCGTTTCCACTCGGTATAACTCCGGTGTCGGCTGCTGCAAATTGGAAAGATATTAATTGAAGTACGCGTAAATTATCTTAAATATCCCTAATCATTGAAGAAAAAAAAAAAGAGGGAAAAGAAATGATTCCCACGAGATTCGTGTGTTACAATATAAACTTCGAAAGTAGTTGGAAATTAAACTAAGCTTATTTGTCTATTTACTATGTTTAGATAGTCTGAAAGGGTTCGTTTGTTTAGCGGGAGAATGGTAGAAAATGCAAGAAAGAGAAACTTTTTAAAATTTTCATGTGTTTGGTTAGCCTGAAAATGAAAATGATAGAAAAAATAATTTTCTTTCATCCTTGAATTTTCTCACAAATAACCAACTTTTTTTTCTTGTAAAAAACACAAGGAAATGCAAGAAAGTTGTTATCTATAACTAACATCATGGACTTGAATGGTTGTCCTATTTTATGATTTGTATAACTCTTTTATTTTAGAACTCGTCACATGAAATTAATTATTTTTAAATTAATTTAATTTGTGATACAATAGTAATGGTGAATATTGTTGATTGATAAACATCGGTTAACCTTTAAGCGGTAGCACAATCATGTCATGCAATATGTACATGAATTAAAATAATGATTATAATAATTTGTCTCCAAATATGTAGGAGGAGTGCCTAAACTTCTCAGTAATGCAGCTTTTATCAAAGTAACAACTAACAAAGCAACTTTTAAAGTTTTGTTAGAAAAACGTTTAAGAATTTAATCTTGAAGAACTATGGGCAAGCTAAAGCAACTTATCAAAGTTGTTGACCACATGCTTGTGAAGCTCTTAACTGAATATAGCAAAAGGCTCAATTACAGTACAAATTCATGACAATTTCAAAGCAACGAATCAATGAGTCCTCAACTAATCAATTAGAATTAAACATCACAAAAATTTGACAGTGGAGCAGTGTTGAAATGGAAAGGAATTAGATGGGATATGCAAACTTGTGTATGCATCCGTTGCCTTGGATGAGGCATGACTGAGGAAGGAGAGAATCCAAATTGTCGAAAGTAGTGGAACAGTCTTCAGAGCTCTGGACTTCGCGAAGCAAATGCATCACAAATTCAATTCCAAACAACATTAATTCACACAATGAGAAGTTTATGGTAACTAATATATGCAACTAAACACTTAGAGAAAGATGTTGCACGATTTGAATGCAACCATATGCTGGAGCATAAAATTTACTTTATGATAATAATGGAGGATAAAATGGAAATGTAATTCTTAGAATAAAGATAAAATCAACTTTATAACATTATTAAATGGTAAAATAGAAAATAAAAACTTTTGACATTCACCTAAACATAATCTTTAGGCAGTAAGTACAAACATAAATTTTAAACATAACGATGAATCATATTCTAAATGTTCAACAGTGAAACAAATTTACCTCGAAATCCATCTCATCTTTTATTCCAATTCTTATTTTATCCTTCCATGTTATTATGACCTATGAATTAGTTATCTCACCACCATAGGCAACTCCATCCCTGCAAAAATTAAATGAATCGATAAGGATTTGTTAGACTGCCATCGTTACTTTAGGCAAATTTAAGAAAAAAGTACCTAATAGACATTTATTAATATGTTAAGTTATTTTATCAAGCAAGTAATAAGTTGATAACCACATATACAATGATACCAGCATGGATTCCATGAAATGCATAGTTTGGATATCAACCAAAATTTTATTGTATTCACAGTGTCAGATGCATTTGTTTTAAATTTATGAGAAAAATCTTTTGTAAATAGATGTCAGTATCCACTAAAGTATATAGATATAATAGTCTAGAGTTCAAGACACAATGCAAACCTTAATTTCTTAGGCTAATCTAATAAATTTAACCAAAAAATTAGTCTCCAACTAGGCTGCAAGCTTAGAGATCTTGGCTATTTTCGCTGATCACATGCAAAACGTCTCTTCCTGGATACACATAAATTCGAGAAAGTCAAATCAAAGCCTTCACTATCCACATGGACATTAAAATTCTGTTCAGCTTTCTAAATTCACCAACGTATGGCATTTTTGTATAGGTGTAATCACTAATATTTTTTACAGGTTAGCAACTTAGAGAGTTCACCAAATATGGTATGAGACACTAACCGTTAAAGCTCCATTGTCGTTCCTTCTAGCGGTGAGGATTTTATTGCTTAATAAAGAATGAAATATGTTCTGAGATGCCTATTCCTATATTAAATGTTTTTTCATATGCATTGGTAGACTAATGGAAAGCTTAATATATATAGCAAAACAGAGCAATACACCAGAAACCATCAACAAATAACCATAAAAAAAATAAATTAAATATACGTGCTTAAAAGAGAGAAAAATGGGTTAATCGAGCATTGCAGTGCTACCAATAACAGGCTGGCACTTAAAGCATTGGTGAAACAAAATGTGCCACCCAAGATGGCGACTTGCCGGACATTAGAGGATTTCATTGTGCTGAAGCTCCAATTCTTACAAGTTACAACCTAATTTAATCTATAACTGGCTTAAAGTCTGCGACTTCCTCAAGTGACCAAGGAGCCTTTTAGAAATAGGAAATTTCCAAAGCTAATATATAGAGAAGAAAATTTAGAGGAACTAATAGACACAACTGGAACTTGGATTTGTGCAAAAGAAAGAAATCAATGTTTTGTAGGCAAATCATACGAATCTGGAGAAGTGCATTTTTGTATGTCTCAAATCTCAACATCTTTTTCTCGAGTATGGTACAGAGAACGACCTTAACTTTTTTGTACCAATGCATTACCACTTTGCTTTTCTCTAATTTGATCATTTCGGCATTCATATATGCACACCCGTATAAAAATATGCATGCATATATAACAAGAGAGAGAGAGAGAGATGAACTCAAAATGACAGCAACAAGAAGAATGCACATGCCAAAACTTTAAACGACCCAATCGTACTTTTCTGCAAAATGGCCGAATCAAACATACTAATCTTCCAATTCTCTCTTTCAATTTCGGGTTTGAATTTGTGTAGATTCGCCAACGAGGAGTTCGATTTGATGCTAATCTTTCTAACACATTGTCGATACAGAAAATGTGACACCACCAGTTATGATCGACTCGGACAGAGGAGGGTAAGCCTAACGGTGGTGAAGGAAACTGATGGCCTTTGTGAAAACCGAAAGTTACAAATTGAAAAGTTGCCAAGGGATAGATTATGGCAAATTTTCATGGGTTTTGTATTTAATGGTGATTAGATATGCGATCGGTGCTTACAATGATGTTACGACCATTAAGGCCTTGAAATAATAAATGATATATTCACTCCTTGGCTTTTGGTCATCCAAATGATAAATGATGTAGTAATTTCAGGAAGGGGAAGAGTTGATTGGTTTGGGTGAATCTCTTCAAATATTCATTGACCGGATGGGTTTTTAGGTAATTAAAATATGTAGTAGGGATATTGTGGTCAATTAAAAGTTTTTCCATTATATGTACATTTTAGAGTAGTATAGATATAGATATAGATTAGTAGTAAATCTTAATATTTGATGAGACATTTAAATAATTTGGATTAGTGAATTAAACTAATAAATTCGATCTTGCATTGCATTTTGAGAACACTGCAACTTCTCGTTCTTTTGCCATGTACCAAACACACGTAAGTGGTTAAATATAGTATTAAAAAAAAAATAGAAATGGTCAAATAAAAAAATATTAAATATTAATAATAGACTTGTACTTAACTATTAATAACTACCAATAAGCTCCCAAAGCAACCCTTCCAACTTCCAACTTCCAAAAAATTCTCTACTGCATCTCCTAAAAAAAAAAAAACCAAAAAAGGTGTCACAAGAATTTCTATTAGAGCATTAAATGAGGCCTATTTAGGTATTTTGCCTGTCGAGTTGTCACTTTTTTGGTAACTCATTTGGACTTAATCTTTTAATTTAAGGTTATTTGGTAACGTTATCACTTTTCTGTTTGGGTAGGATTATTTTTACCTCTTAAATTTTATTTTTCACCCTATTTAATTCTTTTATTTCAAACTAATAAGTTCACCCAATTTATATCCACTTTATTAATTACTAAATTCATCTCATCTATATTTACTAATTAAAAACTAAATTTATTTAATTTTATATCAACCTTCTACATAGGTAATGATTAAAATTTTGTTTTGGTGTATTATTTTGGTACGAAAATATTTCAGAAGTAAAATAAAAATTAATAAAAAATTAATAATTATTTTTAAAATATTAGTTAAAATATACCAAAATATCTTAAAATACTTCAAAATATTTCAAAGACATTGGTGAAAATATATCAAAATATATTAAAATAATATAAATCATCTCGAGACATTGAAATTTCACTTCAATTATTATTTTTGTTTAGGTTTCTTTGACATATATTTAATAGTTTAATTGAATGTATATAAATGGGGTAAACTTAGTAATTAATAAGGTGAGTATAGATGAGTTGAACTTAATAATTTGATGTAAGATGATTAAATGAGGTAGAAAAAATAGATTTAAAGGATGATAATAGCCCATCCTTTCTATTTTCATAAAAAAACGAAAATAGCAATAGTTTTAGTGTTTTTCAAAACATCAAATTTTTATTTGCAAAAGTTGGGGTTGTTTTCAAAACAAATTGGATGGAAAAAAACACGTACCAAACGCACCGTTGTTTTTTTTTTTTAACAAAAAATTTAAAACAAAAACAAAACGGTTATCAAATACACTCTTAGTTATTCGGTCATTATTCCCGTCTAATTTTGTTGTCTTAACCAGAAAAATTATAATTATAAATAATTAGATCAATAAATTAAATTCAAATAGCATTGTACTATTAAACATGAGCAGCAATTTTTCATAAGCAAAATGTTATGCAATTAAGGGTGTCCATGGGCCGGGTTATCCACGGATCCCGTTATTTGGCCCGAAAAAAATAAGCTCGAAGTCCGATAGGCCCGATAATTAGCCCGCCCCGAGCCCGAGTCCAGTATCCTTAAAAAGAGGGCTTGGGTTTGCCCCCAAACCCATTACAAGAGCCCGACCGAAGCCCCGCCTAAGAGCCCGCCCGCCCGCCCTTCCTTTGAAAAAAAATTATACTTTTAGACCATTAAATTTGAAAGTGTGAAATAAATCTCCCAATATCGAAATTTGAAGTTTTAAAAATTTAGATATTATAAATAATGTATTATTTTATTTTTCATGTATTAAGCATATAAGTTTTAAATGGTAGAGTAATGCAAATGACAAAAAAGTTAGTAAGTGTCAACCTAGTTGAGATTTATTCATTCTATTGGATGTAGTTCATTATTTTATTTTTATCTATTTTGACCTTACTTTTGATTCAAAAATATAATTTACACAAATATTAAGTTACAAAAATATTAATTATTTTTAAATAAAGATGTATATAAAAAAGTCCACAAGCAGGCCCGTCCAATAGGTTCACGGGTTGGGTTGCGGGTAGCCTATCCCTATCCGAAGCCCGACCTGACCGATAACTCACTTGGGTAAGGGTTTGGGCCTACACTATCCAGGCCCACCCCGAAAAAATTTCACCGGCCTAGCCCGGCCCGGCCCATGGACACCCCTATATGCAATCCAAATTTGAATTTCAAATAGCATCCCAAATAAACAGTGATCATTTGATGGGTAGACGATCCTTATTGATTTAGAATATTATTTGAGATTTTAAAATTGGGTTGAATAGCATTCCTCTTTTCGTAATTGAATGTTCGGTTGGTAATGAAAGCAACCTTATTTAACAAAACGACGTCGTTTTGTATGACCCGATTGCAGCTCCGCTGAAACTAACATGACAAATTGGCTTAGAAACCCTTAAGTTCTCGTGTGCTTCAATAGTTTTTGGCGATTTCATCTAATCCTCTAGGGTTTTGGATTTGAAAGTCTCTCCCGAGTCTTTTAGTTGTGTCGGAGAGATTCGGAATTCGGTGAGATCTGAGCTCGTCGCGCGTCTGTTAATATTTTCCTTGCAGTAAGTTTTTTTGATCTTCTAGGGTTTAGGATTTGAAAGACTATTCTGAATAAATTATAGTCTTGGGGAAAATTCAACTTTTGGGGGATTAGATCAGAGCAATGAATCCATTGACATTGGTGAAACGTATTCAGAGTCATAACGCCAAAGAAGCAGCTCTAGGTATCTCCGAAGAAGCATCATGGCACGCCAAATACAAAGACTCGGCTTACGTGTTCGTCGGCGGCATCCCGTTCGAGCTCACAGAAGGCGACCTTCTGGCAGTATTCGCACAGTGAGTCCAGTTCAATTTTATAATTCATGCGTGCTTTGATTCTCCATTTTACTTGAAGAACTCCAATCATACTGAACTTCATGGATATTAAATTTCGATTGCATACATAAAGTCAAGCAAGAAGGGATATACAGTCTATCAAGCATAGTCATTTTACAAATACACACATTTTACCGTGTTTTCTTGTTTAGATTGCGGAAAATCGCTAGTTTCAGTTTACTTAGACTTAATCACGTATTGACATAATTAGGTCAAACTTTTAAGATTAAAGATTAACTGTGCTGAGATTAGGGACTTTATTGCCGACTGGGCTTGGAGAATGATTAGATATTGGAGAAAGATGAGAGGCTGGAACATGGTTCAAGTAACTTTCCTACAACTGTAGTGAATATTAAAGAAAAAAAAATATCAAATTTGGAATTCAACAGCAAATTTGCAAATTTTAAAACGAAATTAGTCTAACTTTTTGACTGACGAAAGATGATATCCTTTCAAAAGACTCTATGGTCAAGCAAATAGCAGAATTCTTGCTGATGGAAGGAGGATGAATTCTAGGATGAACAATGGTGGTGCAAAACAACTTTTCCTTATTTATTTGGTGATGCCGTCTTTTCCTGTATGCTCTTTCTGCAATTATCTTGGCTTTCCTCATCTTTGTAAAATATTTACTTCGTTTCATCTATGAGATCTATTTCTGATTGTGTGACATCCAGATACGGGGAGATCGTTGATGTTAATCTTGTTAGAGATAAAGGCACGGGAAAATCAAAAGGATTTGCTTTTGTTGCATATGAGGATCAAAGGAGTACTATTCTTGCCGTGGGTTGGTCTCTCCTTTCTCTCTCTATGTATGTGTGCATGTGTGTATGTGTGTGCATGTGTGTGTGTGTCTGCACAAGACATTACATTTGCATAAAGAGTATCTGTATGGATAAGTTTTTTCAGACTACTGTAACCAAATTTGTTCACTTGTCCTATTTACCTCACAGACAACTTGAATGGTGCTCAAATCCTTGGCCGAATTATAAGGGTTGATCATGCTGGAAACTATAAAAAGAAAGAAGAAGAAGATGAAGAGACAGCGCAGCAGAAGAGGGAGGCACGAGGTGTTTGCCGTGCTTTCCAAAGAGGTGACTGCAACCGTGGAGCTGGGTGCAAATTTTCTCATGATGAACAAGTAAGATATATAATTGTTTATAGGCATCACTATTGTGCCACTATCACTTTTATTCTTGTTCCAGTTGCTGCACTTCAATCACGTGCACCTTGATCTGAAAGTAAAGCATTATGAGGATAATTACTAATTTAATCTCTTCTTGTCCTCTACTTAAACTGTACACCAGCTCGTTGCTGAGGTGGTAAAGACAGATTAACTGATTGCATTTTGTATTGTCTTCTTTAACAACATGCGTTTGAGATTGAATCACATTAGTGATGACTGATGAGTCCTGTCTTATCTGATTTCCAGCCCATGCATTGCTGAGGTAGCTCAATAATAATTTTTTTTTCTCATAATAGTATTGTTTCTATTATTTGTTTGTATGAGGAATGAAAATATATGTGGGACTCTCTTTAAAGGTTGGCCTTCAAAGCAACCTTTTATTGGTGAACTTCCCCCAATGAATGGATTTCGACGTTGGGTGAATGATAAGATTGTGGAGGTCAGTGCAGGACTATTTAAAGGAACAGTAATTTAAAGGAACTGGTCTATGTTATCCTTTCCAAAACCAATGAGCCCACTTTAATTAAAAAAGGACCTGTGATTGGTAATTACATCAATATCCTAGATTTTGTTGAATAATTTGTCTATCTTCTGTCTATGTGACTGATGTTCATATGCTTCATTTTGCACCCATCAGATTTAGCATATTCGGTTCAGGAGAGTAGTGAAACTGGTTAAAAAATTCACTAGGTAGATGCATCGAGTTTATTGAACTCTGGAGCCATGGAGATTGATCCCATTTACTCTGATAAAGATTACTTTCGATGATCTGATGACTGATGAAGGATGAAAACCACATTTATATATTACTGGAACTTGGATTATTTAATTTTGTTTTTTATCTAATTGTTTTAGGTTTCATTTTATTTCTTTAATATGTTTTTTTAATGATTATAGGAGATTATAGGCTATGTTGTGAACTTATATTTTTGAAGTCAAAACATAAATGCATATTTGCATCACGTGATGGTGACTTCAAGTGGCATCCGAAGTTCTTATTTGGCTGTCCACGTTTTATGGATATATTGTGGTGATTTATTCATCTTTCTTTCTTGGGTGAGTTAGGTTTAATTAATTGATGCCATCTTCTCTGGTTTGGCAGCTTAAATTGTGGGCCTAGCTTCGTCAATAAACCTGTTTTATAACAAAGATACGGTTTTCCTCTTTTTGGAATGTTCATGTCTATGGTGCCGGTGGCATCTGATATGCATATGTCTCTTAAGTATATATTCGTGTTTTTAGTTAGCTTTGCGTTGGACTTTGATCAGCAATGTGAATCATGATCTTGAATTGTCAGTAAGTGTGATCTTCAAGTGCAGCTGCCTTCAACATAGTCATTTTGGTAAACTTTATTGTTGCTTGCTGCCCTAACATATGAATATAAGTAGAGGTGGACTGCTTGTTAACTGGAATCAAAATTCCTACAATTTGATATATCTTGTTAAATTTTATGTCAAGACCTATTCACAGAACTTCAAGCATGTTTAGTGTTTTTCTGGTTTTTGGTGCATTTAGTGAAAGCATTTAGTTTGATGTGTGGTTGCATTTTGTGAAAGGCACTACAGGAAGCTGGCTTCTGCTACTTCTCTTATGTCTTCTTCGTTTTCAGATTATCCAAAATTTTCCCCTTGAAGCATTACATTTTTATTCGATGCAATCTGAAGCACTGTACTTATGGTCCTGTTGTCTCATAATTTAATTACTCGAGCTTTGTTTTTCCTTAAATCCAGAGAGCTGCAAACACTGGTTGGGGTGCCGAGGATAATAAAAATCCAAGATGGGGTCATGAAAAGTTTGAGGGTTCTATGAGAAATGAAAAACGATCTGGCCAGTCCAATCACGTTGCTGAGTCTGCTACTCAGGAAGGGCTTAGAATGGGTGATAAAGATGCAAGAAGTTACAGAGCAAGGGGCTTTGAAGCCAGCATGGAACGCCATTCACAGTCAAGAGATCGAGACAGCATAGGCCTGGAGAAACGATCAGAGCAAAAGGAGAGAGGAACAATCGACAAGGATACGCGAGCAACTGAGAAAAGATCAAGAAGGCATGATTTTGAATTAAATTCTAGAGAAGATCGTGATAGGAAGGAGCAAAAGGGATCGAGAATGCATGACTCAGAATCATATCACAGAGAAGACCGAGATAAAAAGATAGGAGACAAGAGGTCAGCTCATGATAGAGATTCTTCATCCCATCGTCGTAGAGGGGTTGATGAAGATCAACGGCATAGATCACACAGATAAGAAATCTTTTTAGTTTTTGGAAACAGAAGCTCTAGATTTTAGAAAGCACTGATTTGCAACTGGATCAATTTCATTATGCTATATATTTGTCGTCCCTTTCGCAGCGGCTACCGATTAAATGCTAAAGTTTGTGAGCTTGATCTTGTAAGTCTCCATCACTCCAAGAAAACTTTCCATACATATAAGGTCCATTTCGTGTGTTTTACATTGGTTGAACTTCTAAGTCCATCATGCTCTTTGTATAATTGCTCTACCTTACAGGAAAAAATGTAAAGTGTTTTGTTTTTTTTTCATGAAAGACGCACTATCGAGCACACAAATATTCAATTACTTACCCAACATTAATAGCAGAACATAAACCTCAGGAAGGTCAAGAAGTCTAATTTTACAAGCTTTTAATTAAATTGGAAATAATCAAGTTGAATTTGGGTGGCTACAAGAGCTACTTATAATCATTGGTTTGGATTACCTATCAATTTGATAAGAGCAATACTATGTATTCCAAAACTCTAACCTAAATTTTCATCCTAAATCAAGGGAGACCATTGGATCAGTGAGTCCCATTTAAAAAAGTTGATAGGACCCACTCATCCAACGATTTTCATTCATTTGGGATGAAAATTTGGGTTAGAGATTTGGGATACATAGTATTTCTCATTTGATAAACGTGATCACGTGAATTCCTTCCCCAACCCAACAACACCCACCAAAAAACCAACTTTGTATTTTTGGACATGAATGTAATTTTCTTTTTGGGTTTTGTTGCGCATGTCAGGGGCGGCTCAACCCAAGTGGGGTTCTAGGCAAAAATTTTATATGAGGTTCTATTAATATTAAATACTTATTAAAATTTTAAAATATGTTTATTTAAAAATCATTTGTTTTGTCTTTTGAGATACAACATAATAATTAAAATTTCAAATTGAAATTTTGTAAATAAAAATTGTGTTAATCGAAGTCAGATACGAAGATCAAATGCAATGATACTTGCTATTTGTTTAAGATAAAGAGAAATATAATTAAAAATTAGTTAACTAATAAAATGAATATAAAAATAAAATTTTATACAAGTTGACTGATCCTAAAATAAATTAGACATCGCTAAACATTGCAATGAAACATGGCTATTTTTAAATAAAAAAAATAGTAAAATAACAATAGTTAATTAATTTCAGATATTGCACTACTTCTAATCACTCTATTTTATATAATCATCCGTTGAATTGTTAACAAAGTAATTAAAAAAATGACCTCACATTTAACTTGTTGAAATATAAAATTAATATAGAATTAAAATTTATCGAATAATTTGGTTTTTTATAAATTCAAATATAGAATAGAATGTGAGAATAAATTGATGATCATACTCACTCCATCGGTGGTGTCAAACCCAACCATGTATACTGTAAAGAATTGAGTTCTTTGAAATGGTGAGTACACACTTACTTTTGCTCAATTCAGTTCTTCAACACCCTTTTATGTTTGCTATTCAACCCTGTGGGTTCAGGAAATGGAAAAATGGAGGACCCATCTCCTCAAGAAACTCCCAAAGAAAGATTATTATGGAGATTCAATTGAAGAAGTTGTTGGAATATGTACTATGGTAGTTTCACTTTCCTTGTCTCATTTATGCTTTTTATACCTTTTTCTATCCTCTTTTTCTTTTTCTAAAGTTGGAAATTAATGTTTATAATAACTTAATTATACGTGTAATAAAAAAAAAAGAAGTTACGCAGTACAACGGGGTTAATACATGCTTGAGGAATATATGGGGTGGGAAGAGAAAATATTTAGTGTTTAATGGAATAAATTTAGTAACTAATAGAGTGAGCATACAATATCCAGTAATGATAACTCACTTTAAGAACATATCCTAGAGTTTAATAGGATGTTGATGAATAATTTGGAATGGAATAGTCCCACCCCTTTCATGTGTTGGTAGCTTGGCTGTGATTAACTTTAAACAGGCAGTGGCCAATATGAACTCCTGAAAAAAAAAGTAGTGTGAACATTAGATAAGAAGGTCTTTTGAGAGTATCAGTTTTATGAGAATTTAATAGTAAGCCTTGTCTGATGCTCTATACTCAATATAATATGATTAGAAGAAAGTATCCACTTTGATCAAAGGCTATTGACAAATAATGATTCGCTTCTAGTCAGAGTCAATCCCGGTTGTTTATTTTTTATTGAAAAAAAAATGGTCCAATATCTGGGAAAGTCCTAATATTTGTTGAATAGGTTTATTAGTGACCAAATTAAATAGGAAATAAATTAGAAGAGTTTTAATATGTCATGAATATATAAGAATATTAGACATGTGATAGAAAACATAGATATAAAGTTATATCTGAATAAGTTTATGTGATAATATTTTGTCCCTATGAATAGGGTTAAGTATGATATAATCAATTACCAGATGTCTAGTTTTTTAGTGAATAATATATTGAAGTAAGTTTTTTTTCTTGTGGATATAAGTACAGTATACTAAGGTAAATATGTTGTATTAAACCACGTTATATCTTTATATTTATTTCATTATTTTTTCTATCTTGAATTCCTATTTTTCAACTTATGGTATCAGTATTAATTATCTGTTGTACAAAATCAACAAGTGGTATCAGAGCTAGTTGAACGATTTTGTTACAACAATCAAAACAAGTTGTTGACGATCCAATGATTAAGTTGGTATTTATGTTATAGAAAACTCCTATGTCACGTGTATACGACGTGGTGTAAATATTGATTTTATCATGCGGACATTTTATTGATAAAATGTTTGGATCAACAAGAAAAAATATAATATTTTCATAATCAATGACTGATGATTCTTGTTGAATCTTGAAGTTATGCAGTTTGTTAATATTGAAGATATTTCTTCGAGATTTGGGCTCTTGAGTTGTTGTCCAATAATTTGGGATATATTGGGTCGATATCCATCCAATATTGATTTGGTGTCTTGTAAATTTATAGGAAAATTTGGAAGTTGGTCCCCTTTGTAGACTTATTTGGTGATAAGTCTATTAATGAAACTTGTTTAATATTAAGTATATTTTGATCTTCATTGTCTAAAATATTCCTAGTAGTTATGTTTAATTAAAACAAATTTAAAAATTAACAATTAACAATTCTTAAATTTTAGTAATTTGACTAATATTAAAATTCTCTATTTCATATCTATATCCATATATACACACACACACACACACACACATAGTAACATTCAAATACAAAAAATAATATCATTTAAATACAAAAAAATAGTAACATTTAAATATAAAAAAATTTGAATATTCAAAAACAAAAAAATAACAACATTAAGTATTAATATTTGGGAAAATAATAGTAGTAACATGCTCAACAAAAACAGTAACATGCTCACAAAAACAGTAATATGAAAAGTAACATGGAACATTCAAAAATAAAAAAAATAGTAACATTCAAAATCGAAAACAATAACATTTAAAAAAAATTAAATGTTAAGGGATAATATTAGCATCAGTTGTTCTTTGAATTTGAATTTCAAATTTATGTAAAAAAAATTATTGGCATATCTTCATTGATAATGAATTAAGGGATGATAATTCTCAAATTAGGAAACTAATTTAAAGTTATTTTCAAGGAATGGTATTTTTTAGTTTTAAAAAAATAGTAGACTTAACTACTTATTAGTAAGATGAAAAACAGACTTATCCCCAAATAAGTTTTATTGACAGACTTGAGACTACACTCATTATAAACCCCTTAAAAATGGCTCAGTCCCAATTTTCAAAAATTTATAAGGTCATTGGGCTTTACCTTGATAGATAAGGAAATCAATTGACCAATGAATCTTCTCAAGAGCAAGTAAGACGCTGGTAGATGCGTATAGGGGTGTTCAAATTTCTGATTAGCCGTAATTTCTTACCTTATCCGATCCTATTGAACGGCTAGCCGAAAAAATCAGGTAGGAATGCGGAAAAAATTTTGGTCTTCCGATTAAATCGGATAGGAATGCGGAATAACCATTAATTTCCGTATTCCTACACTACTCTACCCGCATTAATTTATATATATATAAAAACTAAAACCTTAATTCCCTAACCATATAGTTTAAACTTAAAATAATTGTTATTGTATTTGTGCAACAATTATGATGGATTGATGTTTATGCTTTCTTGTGTTTTATTGTAATTGTTTTAAGTTTTAGTGTTATTGGTTTATTGTGTTATTAAATTGATACATGTTATTTAATTGAATTGTTAAAATGATCCAAAAA
Organism: Ilex aquifolium; assembly: GCA_951799425.1. Taxonomy (NCBI): domain Eukaryota; kingdom Viridiplantae; phylum Streptophyta; class Magnoliopsida; order Aquifoliales; family Aquifoliaceae; genus Ilex; species Ilex aquifolium. Next base: position 7,816,226 of record OX637394.1, read on the forward strand.
TTAATAACTACAAAAGTGTTCACCCGATTTCCTGCCCAACTTCCTACCCGATTAATTAGGGCAAAAGTCGGTAGGAATACCACATTTAATCGGGTAGGGTAGGTCAAGAAAAAATTCTTCTGCAAAATATCGGGTAGGAAGACGAAAGATCATATTTTCTACCGGTATGATAGGTTGAACACCCCTAGTTGCGCATAAACAATATAGTCGAGGCGCAGGCTCTTGAAAGATAAAAAGAATTGTGGCAAATCATAACAGTTTCACACACGAGACGTGATTTTGCATGCGGTGCTTGAAAGTAGTGGATCAAAATTAAGTGAGAACTAAATTCGACGTGGTTCACATATATGATTAGAAATATAGAAATAAAGTTGTATCTGAATAAATTTGGGTGACAATATTTTATCCCTATAATAGGATTAAATATGATATAATCAATTACCAAATAACTAATTTTTTAGCGAAATAATACATCGATGTAAGTGTTTAGTACTTAGATATAAGTATAGTATAACAAGATGAGTATGCTACATCAAATCACATTATGTTTTGTTTCATTGTTTTTTTCTTCACTTGAATTCCTATCTTTCAACTTTGGGTATCAATATTGATTATCAGTTGTACAAAACCAACATTCTACGAATTCAATAATGTTTCTGGGAATTCAATAAATTTTTTTTCTATGCAATTACACTGCAAAAGTAGTCCAAGAACACCTAGTATAAAAAGTAACTAAGAGTTCGTTATGTATGACCACCACTGCCCATCTCAGGCTACTCCCTCTCTCTGTCTCTCTCCCTCCTTCCCTCCCTCCCAAATGGAGTTTCCTGCAAGTGTAAGTCTATTCTACTCAGCAACCTTTCATGCCATCTTTATCTCATATCTCATCTTGTCCAACTCAGAACATGCTTCAGCTGCCACACCTGGTGGCAATGAGACAGATAAACTTGCATTGCTTGAATTCAAATCCCAACTAACTGAAGATCCTCTTGGGATCTTGGCCTCTTGGAATGAATCTATCCACTTCTGCTCATGGAGTGGGGTCAAATGTGTCTTAAAACACAAAAGGGTCACTGGACTGGATTTCGTAGGGCAGGAGCTTGCTGGTGCCATATCACCCCATCTAGGAAATCTCTCGTTCCTCCGAACTTTGAAGACATGATCCCCCCACAGTTGGGTCGCTTGATTAGAATTCAAGACATGAACTTGAGCTATAATTTTTTGAGGGGAAATTCCAGTGAACATATCTCCCTGTTCAAACCTCTTAAATCTTGCAGTTGATCACAATTATCTCACACACCAGATTCCTTCTGAGCTGAGCTCATTCAAAAGACTAGTGACTTTAGATCTTAGAAGCAACAATCTTACAGGAAAATTCCCAGCTTCTTTTGGAAATCTTTCGTCTCGTCAACACATTAATTTGCCATATAACAATTTGGAAGGCGAGATTCCAGATTCCATTGCCCAACTGAAAAGTTTGACATTCTTCTCACTTGGTGTAAACAATCTTTCTGGTGTGTTTCCGCCCTCACTGAAATCTATATCGTTGGCTTTTAACAACTTTTTTGGGAATGTCAGGAACAACATTGGCCTCGCTTTTCCTAGTCTGCAAGTACTTCTCTTGGGAGGGAATAGATTCACAGGAGTCATCCCAAATTCTCTGTCTAATATGTCAAACCTTCAGAAACTCGACATACCTTTCAACAATTTCACTGGAAATATACCCATGAGTTTTGGAAACCTGCAGACTTTGTTTTCCATCAATGTTCCTGAAAATCTACTAGGAAGTGGTGCAATTGATGATTTAAACTTCCTCAGTTCTTTGGCCAATTGCAGCAAGCTAGAATTCCTAGATTTCAGCCACAACCTGTTTGGAGGAGAGTTAACACCTCCATAACCAATCTGTCAACCCAGTTGAACTGGTTAAATATTCAAAAAAATAGTATTGGAGGCAGCATTCCTACAGACATCACAAACCTAGTGGGCTTGACTGTACTTGGTATGGGGCAAAAACTTTTAGTAGGTGACATTCCAGCTTCAATCGGGAGGCTTGCAAACTTGAAAGAGCAGTTATTGGATTCAAACCAATTGACAGGTCAGATCCCCTCTTCCTTTGGCAACATGAGCCAACTGCTGAATCTCTATGTGGAAAATAACAGCTTAGAAGGAAAGCATACCTTCAAGTTTTGAGAATTGTAAGTACCTGCAGGAAATAGACCTTTCTCAAAATAAATTAAACGGCAGCATACCTACACAACTCATTAGTATTTCATCTCTTAGATTCCTCAATTTGTCTCACAACTCCTTGGCTGTTGCCTTACCAGCTGAAGTAGGAAACCTGATAAATCTTCTTGCAGTTGACATCTCATACAACCAATTGTCTGGTGAGATTCCAAGCAAGCTAGGGCTTTGTTTGTGCTTGTTACTACTTGGTATGCAAGGCAACTTCTTCCAAGGAACCATTCCTAATCTGGATCAGTTGACAGGTTTACACGACTTGGATCTTTCCAGCAACTACTTGTATGGACATATTCCTCCGTATCTTGCTAATTTTTCCTCCTTGCTATATCTGAATCTGTCATACAACCGTCTAGAGGGTGAGGTACCCATAGGAGGAGTGTTCAAAAATGCAAGTGCTGTTGAAATTGTTGGAAACAATAACCTTTGTGGGGGGATCCAAGAGTTGCAGTTGCACCCATGTCATGGACCCAAGCCTGTGAAAAAAAGGAAACATGTTGGTCTCAACTTGATTCTCGTTATTGTCATTGTCTCTTCTTGTTTAGCTCTATTGTTGCCTTTACTTTTACAGTTTTACTGTTCTCAAGAGGAAAGTTGAGAAAGAAACTCTATTCCACACCTTCATTTGGCATCTTCTACCAAACGATTACTTATAAAGAGCTACTTGATGCGACGGGTGGATTCTCTTCAGGCAATATAGTTGGCTTAGGTAATTTTGGTGCTGTGTATAAAGGAACTCTTGGACCAGGTGAAACAACTGTTGCCGTTAAGGTACTCAACCTTCAACAAGAAGGAGCTTCCAAAAGCTTTATGGCTGAATGTCAAGCCCTAAGAAACATTCGGCATTGGAACCTTGTGAGGATCCTAACAGCCTGCTCAAGTACTGATTTTGAGGGAAAGGATTTCAAAGCTTTAGTCTACCAGTTTATGCCCAATGGCAACTTGGAGAAGTGGCTACATCCAGAATTTGGACAAACACAACGGAGAGGTTTAAATCTTATCCAGAGAATAAACATTGCAATAGATGTAGCATCTGCATTGCATTATCTTCATTCTCAATGCCAAGTCCCTGTAGTTCACTGTGATCTCAAGCCAAGCAATGTTCTTCTTGACAATGATCCGACTGCTCATGTAAGTGATTTTGGTTTGGCAAGGCTCCTTTCAAAGTTCAACAAGGGAGCTAGTTTGAACCAGTTCAGCTCACTTGGGATCAAAGGAACCATTGGGTATACTGCTCCTGGTAACTCTTTCTATGACTCTCCTCAAGGAACCTTTAGTGTTGACAAATTGGTTCTGTGACAGCATAACTATGTTCTGTTATTTTGCAGAGTATGGCATGGGTGGGGAGGTATCGACTCAAGGGGATGTGTATAGCTATGGTATTCTCTTGCTGGAGATGTTCACCGGAAGAAGCCCAGTTGACAAACGATTCAAAGATAGCTTCAACCTTCACAACTTTGTCAAACAGTCATTGCCAGATCAGGTAATGGAGATCGTAGCTCAATCATCTCTGAATGAAGAAGTGGGAGAAGATTCAACAGATATAGTTGAATGCTGGAGTGACTTGAAAAGTGAACAAACCGAACGCTTGATTTCTGTTTTTCAAATTGGACTTGCGTGTTCAGCAGAATCTTCACATGATAGGTTGGACATGAGGCAGGTTTTGAGGGAACTACTTCCAATCAGAGACAAATTTCTAGGAGCCGAAATGCAATGAAGAACACTGCATAGATAATAGGTTAAACAACCCTCTGATACTGTTTTACGTTGATATTACTTCTAATAATGCAACAGAGTATGAATCTGAATCTTTTGTCTTATCCAGCAGGAGTACACAGATAGTTGAAATCATATAAAAAGTAGGAAATACAGGTGATGAAGCCTGTAATGTGTGAAGAACATAAATCTCTCTATACTTCATACAGCATATGCAGCCAAGTTTATGTTATTATGTTTCCCAATACATTTTCTTAGATTCTGTTTAAAAGATTGTTTGTTATGTAAACTAAGTGAGGCTGTTGGAATTGAGGTGAGACAAAAGCTTATTATGTGATGTGAAACGTTTGCTAAAAAGGAACGCCATCTTTTGAATTGTTGAAAGCAATAGTAAAGTAATCTCTCCATACATATTATTGTCATTACGCCTGAAAAAAAAAAAAGGAACTACAAGCTCAAAACCCTAATTTAAGCCCCAAGATTATGCAAATTCAGTCAATACTTGACAAAATTTCAATCCCATCCAAGTATTTCAACTCAAAACTGAAACAATATCTCCACCAATTCCAAGCAAAACCACTAGAAATTCATAAAAACAAGCATTTGATCAGATAATATCCAAATTCACATTACCACATAGCCACCTCACAAAGATCAAAACAACTACGCATGCAAAATTCACAAAAACAAAAAAAAAAAAAAAAATCCCATCAACAAGAACAAAGGATCGCTCACCCAATTGAATCTAACCTATCGTTTGCTATCGTAATCGACGACCTCGGAATCCGTAACCGACCGCGAGTGCTGAACAATGGACCGTCCGATCGAATTAATCCATTCTTCCTTTTCCTTCTCTGAGTCCGCAATGAAGTACATGGTGTCGCTATGCGTGGAGAGCTCGAAAGCGAAGGGCCTGTGGAGGACGTCCTCGGCGCCCTTGACGGTGAGGCAATTGGCCACTGTGATCACGCCACGTGGAATGGAACCGCGGGTGACGGACGATGGGTCTTTGAACCACAAGAGCTTACCTTGTTTCAAGACGAACCACCGGCGACGCCAGGTCTTGATGTACTCGCCTTGTTTGGTGAGCCAACCGGTGCGCTCGGGGCTGGACCAGAACTCGATGCCGGTGTAGTCTGATGGATCGGGGTTCGCAAGGGTTACTGATCGCCATAAGCTCTCCATCAGTGGAACCTCCCGGTAAGAGTGAAGGCAGAGAGAGAGAGAGAGAGAGAGAGAGAGATATCTGTGAAGTAGTGTCAGGTACGATGCCTTCGCTGTCGTAAATTTGTAAGTTCCATCGGTTGGGATCGGATTTTATAAGTCAATTAAGTGTCCGAGTAAAAAATTTCGAAGATAAAAAAATTATCTATTGACCTCTGAATTATATTATTTGTCACAATAGACTCTTTCGTCCAAATTCACGGTTAACTTTGACAGAATTTATCACGTACACATCACATGAGTCGGGGATTATGGTATAATTTATGGGTCACGTGCAGGGGTGGAGCCAGAAATGTTTTTTTGGGTGGGCACACTAGAATTTTTTAATTTTTTTTTTAATAGACCGTAAAAGTTCATAAATTTATATTTAATACTGTTTAAACATAGAAGATTAAAAATCGATATACTCATAAACAAAAAAAAAATAATTAAAATTTTTTATCGAGAATGCGACTAATTATTATTACTTACAATTGACCATGATATACTTTTATTATTTGAAAGTGTTACAAATTAATTTTATCAATAATATTTATTTTATATATAAAATCGCGATAATAATCTTCCATTTATGATCCTATAATTTACTACATAACGACACACATTTTTATATAATAACGAAATAACCCTATAATTTAAAAAAATTATAAAATAACATAAATATGTTCAAAACATATTCGGACATGTCTAAAAGTTAACAATTATATTAGTTGTACCTAATTTGAGATTTAATTGATTGAGACCCAATGATTTGTGACCATTGGATAGACAGTAAAGTTTATTAAATATTAAGACTCACTATTATATTTAATATCGCAATGTATTAGATCCTAAAATTAAGTTTCAATAATATTGTTTAAAAAGTTAACAATCATTTAGATATGAGTCTATTTAAATCAATATCACCAAAATACAATATTATAGTTGACACAATTAAATATGGTGGGCCAAAAGTTTTGTTTTTAAAGTCTTAATGGTGGGCCAAAAGTTTTGTTTTTAATGTTGGGCCAAAAGTTTTGTTTTTTTAATAGGTTTAGGTGGATTGTGATAGATCAAATATTTGATTTTTTAATAAGTTTGGGTAGATAATGATGAGCTCAATTTTTTTTGTTTTAAATTGGCTTAATTTTTTAATTCTTTTGGGTAAATAATGTGGGCCTAACATTTTTATCTTGGATTTGGGGTAGACACAAATAATATATTACACAAATAATATATATATACATAACTAATTAAAAAAAAAATTTGAGGGGGGCACTTGCCCACCCTGGCCCCTGCCTCCCTCCGCGCGTGGTCACTTGTTGTGCATGTAAATAATTCCGTCAAACTTAACGACGAATTTAGATAGAATGACCATATTGACACAAATGTTATAATTTAGGGACTAAACTAATACAAAACAAAATTTAGGAGCTTGATTGATATAAAATGATATAATTCAAGGGCCAAATAAATAGTTAATTTAAAAAATTTCGATCCAAATTTTAATTCTACAATTAATTTTGTTTTTATAAGTCCATGCTTGAATTTATTAAAAATGACAATCCGATCAAAATACGATTTTAACGAAATTGAATCTTAACAAATTACATATGATTGTTATAATAATTAAATATAAATAGATAATTAAAATGTAAATAAATAAATTTTTTGTGTTTAAAAGATTAAAATAAAAACAGATAAATTTATTATAGTTAAGAAATTAAAATATAATTTATAAAATGAGCTTTTAAATGTAAGTGATTCTGAGTTAGTTTTATTATATAGATATACTAAAATGTCCTCGTGCAAAGTACGTTAAAGGTTAAACATAAATAGGTTGAGTGGCAGTGGTTAAAAAATTTAAATTTAAATCATAATATAAAAGTCGTTGAATTTAAACCATCTGAGTCGTTATTAAAGGATCTGAACCATTGTTTTACTTTGTGTAAACATGACTGTGTTTTATTATATAGGTATAAATGTGAAACTCGATTATGCATTGTGATGATACCTAGAAAAAAGCTCTAAGTATGAGCTTGGACATGGAGGTCAGAAACAGTAACCAGGGCTCCGCAAATCCAGACCTCAAGCTCTCCTCAAAGAAAACAAACGGGAAATTGAAAGGGAAACAGCTGGCTAGTGAATGACATCCTCAAAGCAATGGAAAGCTATAATCAAGGCACAAAACTCTCAACTAACCAAGATCCTCTCCCAAAAATCAAGGAAGATCCCACGGATGAAGGGCAAAGATCTCGATGAAAATCCCTTAGAGATAGGAATTACACTATAAATACTGTACAACGCCTCAATCAAGAGGCACAGAACCCTACTGGCATCAAAGGCATCTTGTAAAACATTTTCTAGATGAATACAGATTCTAGGAGCAAGAGACTCCATTGAAGAGTGGACTAGCCGAGCTCCCAAGCCGGTGAACCACTATATTTCTACGTGTTACACACACCACACCTCGGACAACGAGAGCATTCAACCACCGATTCATGGGCCTTGTAGCTCAGATCTGTTCCTAGCAATTATACTCTAACTTGCTGCTCATTCATGTGAAATAACACCATCAGTTTGGCGCCGTCTGTGGGAACGACTGTTCCTGTTACAAATAAGCTGATTTCTCAGTGACTGATGGTAACAACTCGAAACATGAGCAGAAGCCAAACAAACCCACCACGAATGCAGGATCAGCAGGAAGCCACCAACGGTAGACAACCCGAGAACGTCCAAGAGACTAATTCCCCCATTAACAACGAGATGGAAGCCCTTCGCCTCGTCAACCAACGCTTGCTAAAGGAAAATACAGAGCTATCAAAGCTCATACAGCGCCCACAGGAGGCACGACCGGCCCAAGAAGGCCAGAGTAATCCCCCTCACAGGGAACGGCAACACTTGGACCCCCTTAGAGAGGCCAACGAAGGAGTGGAAAGCATCCAGACCAGGGGGCATATTCCTTACATACCCGCTAGGAATGGCCACAACGAAGAAGGGCAAAGTCAGAACGATGGGGGCGAGAGAGACAATTCTTTCCCGTACCAGCAGGACAGGAGAGAGCAGCACTGGGAGCAACGCTTCAAGGACATCCAACAAGAGCTCAGCCATATGAAGGAGGCTGTAAAAAGCAAAGCTCCGGTTACAATGGACGCCCTAGTACAACAGACCGAGTCCCCATTCACCACAGGAGTGCTGCACTTCCCTCTCCCACCAAAATTCAGGATGCCACAAATAGAGGTCTTTGACGGAACGAAAGACCCCGTAGATCATCTCAACACATACAAGAACCAGATGGAGCTACATGGATACCAGGATCCTGTACGCTGCAGAGCCTTTGCCATCACGTTGAAAGGCTCTGCCCTAGCCTGGTTTAACAGGCTCCCACCAACCTCGATCTCATCCTTTAGAGAGCTCTCCATAGCTTTTGTATCTCACTTTATAGGAGCTCGGATATACAGAAAGCCGAGCTACCACCTGTTGAATGTAAAACAGGGACCCAACGAGAACCTACGGTCTTATGTCCAAATGTTCAATTCAGAATCCCTGAAGGTAGATATTCTAGATGATAAATTCGCTATCACTGCTTTCATTGTTGGATTAGGAGTGCAATCGAAGGATTTGATATTTTCTATATCAAAGAACCCGCAAGCAAGCATGACAGAGGTGCTGGCTAAAGCAGAAAAGTATATTAATGGCGAGGAAGCCCTTCTCTCAAAGGTAGGGAGCTCATCCTCACAGAAGGAAAAAGTGAAGGAAGAAAATAAGAGGGATCGAAGTTCTAGGAAAGAAAGAGGACGAGATAGGTCCCCAAGAAGAGACAGGGATCGCTCCTCCAAGAGAAGGGAAGATGTCAGAGAACGAGACGAGCTCTTCAGCTCATGAACATCAGATGAGCTCTTCAGCTCATAAATTTAAGATGAGCTCTTCAGCTCATAAACTCAAGATGAGCTCTTCAGCTCATATACATCCGATGAGCTCTTCAGCTCATAAATTCAAGATGAGCTCTTCAGCTCATAAAACATCTGATGAGCTCTTCAGCTCATAAATTTAAGATGAGCTCTTCAGCTCATGAACTTAAGATGAGCTCTTCAGCTCATAAACATCCGATGAGCTCATCAGCTCATAAATTCACGATGAACTCTTCAGTTCATAACTTGAGCCAAGCAGCTAACGATGAACTATTCAGTTCATAACTTGAGCCATGCAGCTCACGATGAACTATTCAGTTCATAACTTGAGCCAAGCAGCTCACGCTGAACTCTTCAGCTCATGAACTCAAGATGAGCTCTTCAGCTCATAAACATCCGATGAGCTCATCAGCTCATAAATTCACGATGAACTCTTCAGTTCATAACTTGAGCCACGCAGTTCACGATGAACTCTTCAGTTCATAACTTGAGCCACGCAGCTCACGATGAACTATTCAGTTCATAACTTGAGCCAAGCAGCTCACGATGAACTCTTCAGTTCGTAACTTGAGCCACGCAGCTCACCGATGAACTCTTCAGTTCATAACTTGAGTCAAGCAGCTCACGATGAACTCTTCAGTTCATAACTTGAGCCATGCAGCTCACGATGAACTATTCAGTTCATAACTTGAGCCAAGCAGCTCATAATATGAGCCACGTAGCTCGCGCTGAACTATTCAGTTCATGATATGAGCAACACAGCCCACGAAGAACTCCAATAGTTCAAAAAAGAGCCCAGGAGCTCGGAATGGGCTATTTAATTCCTAAAAAGAGCCTTGTAGCTCATAATGAATTCTTTAATTCCTTAAAAGAGCCCTGAAGCTCATGATGAGTTCCCTAGTTCATAAAAAGAGCCCGGCAGCTCATAAAGTCAATAATTTTGCTTGAAGAAGCACTGAAGTACTTCTCGAAGTAATGGGAACTCGGCAACCGTAGGAAAAGCAGCAGCTCTCTGCACCTCGAGCTCATGCAAATCGAGGTCGATGTGTGGAAGTTTATCTCAATTCAGCATCGACTCATCCCTTGCCCAAGCTCGCTTGGGCCAAGGGCTGGGGGGCAACTGATGATACCTAGAAAAAAGCTCTAAGTATGAGCTTGGACATGGAGGTCAGACACAGTAACCAGGGCTCCGCAAATCCAGACCTCAAGCTCTCCTCAAAGAAAACAAACGGGAAATTGAAAGGGAAACAGCTGGCTAGTGAATGACATCCTCAAAGCAATGGAAAGCTATAATCAAGGCACAAAACTCTCAACTAACCAAGATCCTCTCCCAAAAATCAAGGAAGATCCCACGGATGAAGGGCAAAGATCTCGATGAAAATCCCTTAGAGATAGGAATTACACTATAAATACTGTACAACGCCTCAATCAAGAGGCACAGAACCCTACTGGCATCAAAGGCATCTTGTAAAACATTTTCTAGATGAATACAGATTCTAGGAGCAAGAGACTCCATTGAAGAGTGGACTAGCCGAGCTCCCAAGCCGGTGAACCACTATATTTCTACGTGTTACACACACCACACCTCGGACAACGAGAGCATTCAACCACCGATTCACGGGCCTTGTAGCTCAGATCTGTTCCTAGCAATTATACTCTAACTTGCTGCTCATTCATGTGAAATAACACCATCACATTGCATGCATATGAACATAATTTTGTGGGCTAAATTAAAATTATGTGAAATTATTAAAGGGTTAATTAAATTAAATCTTTCATAGCCAAGATGTGTGTGAGCATATATTGGGTATGTGGATCCTGTTAGTGATGTATTAGTGAGACCCATTCATAGAAATTTCATGTGTGAAAATACTAGCGGGTCGATTTCGAAATCACTTAAAAACTTGGGGGGAAGTAAGTGTAATTACTCAATTAACTTATGAAGTTGCTGAGTCAATTTTAAGGCCAAGTGTATATGTGTATGCCGTGTGTGTGTGTATAGAGTGTAGGGTGTGTGTGTGTGTGTGTGTGTGTGTGCACTTTAAGATTTAAAGGAGTGTGTGTGTGTGTGTCTGGTTCTTTGCTGAACCGTGAGTGAGGGTGAGCAAGAGAGGAAGTGAAAAAATAAAAAAAAAAAGACATCAAGAAAAGGTATATTTATTTTAGTGTGTGTGTGTGATTAATTTATTTAAAATGGACTGGTTTATTTGAATTTTAATGAGCTATTTTATTTTAACTGCAAGACAGTTTTTTTGTTAGTTTAATTAAGTGAATTAACATAATTTAGAGGATGTTAAGTATGGGTATTAAACTAGGTGTGAGAAAAATGTAAAAAATGCATATTGAGATGTTTGGAATGCTTTGAGTAGACTAAGTCGAAACCGAAATTATGGGAGTGAAATGGGTAGTTTAAAGGTTCAATTAGGGGTTGTTTTGCATTGATTAAATGTGTATGTGAATTTAAGTGTAGCGGTATTAAAAGGAAAGTGCGATAGAGGTTGGAAATGGGTGCCGGTAATGCAGAAACCCTGATTTCTAAATGTTATTATCACATGTGTGAATTTTAATCCGAATGACCTGAAATTTTGCATGTTGCATTTTTAAAATAATGCTTGATGTGATAATATGACTTTCGAATGCAAATGAATATAATATCCGGTACGAAATGTATGGAATGTCGGAAGTGCAGTTTTTAGGATTCGGGGTCGAAATATATGAAAATGGGCCCCCGGTCAAGTGTTTGACCTACTTAATCCTAATTGTGATTAATGTGAGTGATTTTGGAGATTTGGGGAGAAAATGTGATCCCTAGAATAAAAGTGCTAGTGTGTGAGTGGATAGTGCGGTAACCGGAGTTACTGGGGCACTTTGGGGTGCATCATCTTGCATGCATTAGTGCATGATTAACTATTAAATGTGATAAACATATTGATATTGTAATTACAAATGTGTTAGGTGGAACGGGTGAGACAGTCGGTGTTGGAACAGATACAGTAACACCGAAAGGATCCACCGATAGGACCGAAGTACCATAGATTTGTACAATTGAGGTGGGTGTATATCTTTATATGTTTTGAAAATGATATTATAAGATGATAGTAAATGATAGAATTTAATAGCATTTTTCCATGTGCTATGTGCTTATGTGATTGAATGATGTTTTGTACTGTGTATTGTGGAATGTGGCGCACTGTTTGAGACAGGAGCGTGGATGCCTGATCACTGGGCGTGCAATGGTGTGTTAGCACTGTGGTGTTCCCAGGAGGTTCGGGAGACACGGATCCACGTGGGATCGGTTACCCGATGAGGGGTAGTGTGGAGGTGATGTGGCTTCTGAATTCTCTGGAATTGGATTGATGTTGTTGTTTGATACGTATATTTATGTAGTATCTACTTACTTCAGTGTATTACTATCATTTCTATTTCATATACAGCATGTATACTCACTGAGCGCATGGTTTAGCTCACACCCCTATAGTTTCTCCTTTTCAGGTATTATAGAGAAAGATGCAGACCAGTCCACTGTTCAATCAATTGAGTTTTGTACAACGTTAGTGTGATATCACTCAGGTTGAGTGTCGGTATGACTAATTGTTGGGTTGTGTATTATATTTGTGAGAGATTATTATGGCAGGTTAATAGTATATATTTGTATATAGACTCAACAAGCATACTTTGTGATGTATGCTATGTGGGTGTGAGATTTTATATATGTCTATAACCTGGAATTGGAAAACAAATAATTGGTACATGTGTTTTATATATGGTACAAGTTATGAGACATGTTTTATCATCATGCTTAATGACTAAGGTGATGGAAAGTGGTGTTGTTGCACCTGTGAGATTATTTAATGTTTAATTAGTCCAGATTATACATATATGTAAACAGGTGTATCAAAAACCTAGTCGCGTCACATCCTTGGGAGACTGGGATGGGGCGTGACAATAAACCCCTCTGCGCAACTGCTTTCCCAGCACGACCTCACATGATAATTTGTTCATAATAGAGATGACAATCATGTCGTATTGTGTTGAGTTCGTGTCGTTTCATTACGGATTTATGTCGAGCACTAGTTAACCTTAATCTAACATATTTAACTAATCGTATCGTATCGATTGACTTGCTTATTTTCGTGTCGAGTTCGAGTTCATGTTGATCTATATAAACTTCGAATAAAAAACTTAACGCCGAGATTTAAATCTAAGATTCTATTATCAATTAATTGAATTTATGCTCATATTTTTTCTATAAATTAAAAATTAACTTAATAAACATAACAATAATAATGAATAAAAATATTTTTTTGTACAATAATTATGTCAATGCTTAATAAACAATACAAATAATTAGCATTTTATTTCTATAATATTAATTAAACGCGTTAATCGTGTCAATTTCGTGTTTGATACTAACCAACCTATTTATTATTCGTGTTAATAGGTCGTATCATTTACAAGTTCGTGTTAAAAAATGACCAACTCTGACCCGCTAATTACGTGTCAAATTCAAGCCGTATTTTTTGTGTTTTGTCAAAAATTGCTACCCTTAGTTCATAACAGCTAGCCATTAGTTGAACCTAATGATAAAAGACCTGTAAATCATTTCTGATAATAACACTCTAATGTTGTGTTAACTTAATGAATGAATGGGAAGAGCTAGCCAATCAATTGATAGATGCATTAAGTTAGCATTAATTAAGGATTCAATATTCTATAGGTCTTGGGTTATCAAAAAAAAAAACTAAATTAATGGGACACAATTACCACTTCAATTCTACACTCATCTGGAAAAAAAATATATGAGAAAACAGCCAAAATGTCAAAATCTGATTCAACCAAACTGAAACAAATTTTTCAGTACCATCCACAACGTCATCCAACAGCACGGCCTTGTACAAACTGCAAAGCTATAGCAACAAAACTCGAGGTTGATCCGAACCCAGCAGGCTCTGAAACCTTGTACAACAAGAAGGCAATGCTCATCAATTTCTACCATGTGTTTTGTCCATGATGATAAAAGACATGCAAACGAAACTCAACCGCAGGTCAGAGGCTGTAGACTCTTGGCTCAAAGACATTCCACTTGAAGGCTATAGATGAATCAGTCATAATGTGTCCAATCTTTCCCTTACATGAGACGTCTTAAATCTTCTCTTTTAGTTTCAACTCGACTCAACCCAGTAAAGATTTATTCCAATTATTTGAGGTCGGCCACGTAAATCATGTTTCCGGTTCTACTCAATCAAATGGGAATTCTAGAAAACACAACTAGCTCTACAGGCGGATCAAAAATACTATTTCCCAACAAATGATGACTCTGCAAGGTCAATGGCACGGGCAAGAGCAGCAGCTTTGCTCTCACATTCTCTCTGCTCATCACCAGGATCACTATCAGCCACTATACCTGCCCCAGCCTGAAGGTGGGCAACCCAATCTCGTCGTTTGTTCGCATCCTTGTACGAGTACATTGTATCATAACGTATTCCAGTTGGAAATACAATGGTCCTCAAAGCTAGAGCCACGTCCATGTCACCAGAAAAGGAAATGCCTCCAAATCCACCACTATATGGCCCACGCCTGGTGACTTCCAGCTGATCAATCAATTCCATGGCTTTCACCTGTATCGCAGCACAGCTGATGATAAGAACCACCTATGAACTCCTCGTGAGGCCACAATGATAAGTTAATCACTCTATATGATGTTTTAGTACATGTTCTAAAGTCACGTGAAGTATCACAATTTATAGCTGGATAACTTCAGCGTAACAATAATACAATTTGAATTTTGTCAAAACACCGTTGCAAGGCTACACTTCGAATCGACGTTACTGAATATATGAAAAAATAAGCAAACTCTTGTTGCAAAGAACGGGCTGGTACCCTTTCCATGTGTATTTCACTCGATTATGAGTCCCCTTCTCAATATAAAAATACGGGCCTTTGTGTGGCCCAACTAAAATATATGCCGTGGACTAAAGGGGATGGAGACTACAATAGCATTCTGGTAAATTCCCTTATTTGGACCTAGGTCTGCATTTGTGCATGCTGATTGCATGTTACAAACAAGTGCTAGAGCATTATCCA
The DNA here is from genome assembly GCA_951799425.1 of Ilex aquifolium. Taxonomy (NCBI): domain Eukaryota; kingdom Viridiplantae; phylum Streptophyta; class Magnoliopsida; order Aquifoliales; family Aquifoliaceae; genus Ilex; species Ilex aquifolium. Next base: position 7,831,378 of record OX637394.1, read on the forward strand.
CTACCATGAATATTAGGGATATACTGCTTTTGGCGGTTTTTGTTTTGGACTTGAGATTAGACAGCTTGAATGGCACAAGGTATCGGGAAGACTAAAGAGCATGCCTATATTTTACATGGACAACAGAGAATTCTTAATGCATTTACTACGTATAATGGGAAGAGTTCAAATATTGCAGAACCTTGGGGGCGCCGCTAACTGTTCCAACAGGCAATGCGGCACGTAGAACGTCCCAACTGGTAAGATGATCAAGTAACTCTCCAGTAACCTGCAAATGTAGGTGTAAACACTGACCAAATACATTGAATTACAAAAAATGCACTAAACAAGTGTGTTCCTCAATCATACATGGCTTAAATGGTTTTAAAACCTACAAGAATACTTTGGCTATAGGCCGTGAAGGAAAAGCACTATCATACTTGATATCTACCAATTTAGTGATTCATGCACGAGTGACATCCTACGATAATCACGATTCCACAAAGACACGTGATATAGGATACATCACCGATAAAAAAAATACACGTGATATAGCATATAATATTAAAGGCTATCCAAATCTCTTTTGGCCCATATTCAAATCATACGTAACAACCAATCACTATTCCACAAAGACACATGATATAGGATACATCACTGATAAAAAAAATACACGTGATATAGCATAAAATACTAAAGGCTATCCAAATCTCTTTTGGCCCATATTCAAATCATACCTACCAACCAAAACAGCCTCTCCGCACACACGCAGAGGTAAGGTTGCATACATCTGACTTGTCCAAAACTCCAAAATGGCGGAAGCCTCATTCACTAGGCCACCTTTTTAAAAAAAAAAAAATCTACCACACCTAATTTTATAAACTGCAACTAGAACACTTACTGTGGAACTAATGTGCATGACATGGGAATAGCGTTCGATGTTCATTAGCTTTTCAACTTTCACAGAACCAGGTTTAGAGACCTGCGTAGATAGCCTGTTTTAGTCACAAGATAGTGGCGGGCAATGAATATAAATTTTATTAGAAAATCAACAAAGGAGCAAGGGAACAAATATAAGGCACATGTAACATTAGGAGTTCATAAATGGGCCATATTACCAACAAGAGTTTCTGCACAATGCAGAAGAAATGTTAACCAGTTAGAATAGTAGGAGTACAAACCCTTCCAACATCATTCCTTCCCAAGTCAACCAGCATAATGTGCTCCGCACATTGCTTCTCGTCATGCAGAAGCTGTTTTTCCATCATATAATCCTCTTTAGGAGTCTTCCCTCTTCTAATAGTTCCAGCAAGGGGTCGATTAGTGATCTTTCTCTGTAACAATAAAACAATCCACGTATTTATGCTGATCAACTTGAAACTGCAATACACTGAAAAATGAAATTTTCCATTGACTATAAGTCCAGCTTATCACATTAGTTTACCTTCTCCACACGCGTAAGAATTTCTGGACTTGAAGCAACCAGAATACAACCTCTAGCCTAATCACAGAAAATGTTTAATGGAAGTCAGAAACAGAATCAAAAAAGAACTACTTAAACAAAAAACATAAGGGAAGAGCAGCCGGACTTGTAAATAAGTCATAAATGGACTTGGGTTGACAATTCTCAATGCTCTGTAGACCTCAAATGGGTCAGCAAAAGTTCGCCGCTCAAAGCGCTGACTTAGTACAATCTGAAAAATATCCCCAGCTAGGATATGTTCTTTAGCCTCTAACACTGCCTTCTGGAATTCTTTTCCTGTCATGGTTGACTCCTTCAGTGACGGACCAAAAAGGCTTGTATATAGTTGAATAGAACCTGCAGCCAGCCTTGGGCTGAGATAGACAATCCAATTGAAGTTACTATAAGAGTGAACAAAATCAGCCGTAGCAATGGTGTGGACATTCAAAAAGAAGTTAATCACTCACGGAATTATATCATGTACTCTAGAAACTAAACTTTCCAACCGATTCATTCCATCCTTAAAGGCCTCGTCCGCAGAGGAAAATCGATCCAATCGCACCCAGTGTATCACATATGCTTTCTGACATAGGAAAATAACCATGTCAAGAAGTCAACAATTTCTATGTATATAAAGCCCAATCAGCTTGAAATAAAATTAACAATCAAAGCTGCTAGTTTCTCAAACCGTTGGCACATACATCAGAAAGAAAAACAATTATTGGCATATATACTTTTATTTACTAAGCATCTTACTGGGAGAGTATTTGAAAAACAATTGAAACATAGCTAAAAAATAATCCTTTTAGGATTCAATTGCAATGTATTTTCAATGATATCAGACAGAATCCAAACATAGGTCATTTTTTATTTTCTGATTTAAATAAACTGTCCTCCATAAGCGCAAAAATCTTCAGCATATGAATTTCATTTTAAATCAGAAAAACATTAGTAAAAGTATTCCTGGAAAGCATGCAACTAAATTATGCACATACATAAAATGGCAAGCAACATAGACAGGAAAAAATACTAAATTGTACAAACGTCTTTTCAAAACCAACTAATTATTCAAAGGGCATGATGAGGGAACCTTCTCCACATGATCAAACACTATCACATCATCATAAAGGCCAAGATGAACATCAGGAAGGTTTCTATCATCCTCTGGGGCGTTTGAGAATGGCAGCTTTTTCTTCTCTACATAACGCACAGTATCATACGAGAAATAACCTACCCATCCACCTGTCAAAATGAACATCATTCGCTATATTAATAGAATGAAATGAGAATTTTGGTTATGGTTGAACAGGTCAACACAGAAATTGTTTGTTTTTTGCATTTTGCAGCGACATCGAAATGATGCAGTTGCTGGAATATATTTTTCTTTTTCACAAAAAAAATAAATATATATATGCACTTTGCAGCGAAAAACATCAACTGCACTTCAGACATTGTAGCAAAATAACTTGAAAAATGAATGTTTAACTACCAATGATTGAAAATATTCCAAAGAAAATTGCCTGTTGCAGTCCAGTGATGAATAGACAACTGAAAATAGAGCAAAGATCACAACATATACATTACATCTGTTAGAACCACGTGAATAGAGTGTTACTCAAAGAATGAATTCAAAATATGATAAATGAATCCCTGACAAACATTTTCTTTTATATTGCAGAAAACTATTCAGACCTGCAGGTTGAAAGCAACAAAGAAAGTCCTACAAATGTGCCTCCTCTCAAGCACATTGCATGTAACTGATCAAAGTTAGAGCCAATAGAAACATAAGAATTCAGATTTCAGAAGCACAACGCATGATTGATTATGTAGACAAACACCATATTGTGTGCGTGTAATCAGCCATACAAAAGTTAAGCCCGTAGAAGGCAGGGTCACCCTGTCTAAAACTAGTTGAAACTAAAGTGGCATGCTAAGACTGAAGAGGTTGAAGCTGAATGCAAGTAGTCAGCATACTGTTTAGATGAATTAAGCTCTAATTTATGCTTCACTACTTTAAATGCCAGACCAACAAAGCTGCTTCTTATTTTTCCTTTTTTCATAGAATGCTGGGAGTTCAGTATCATGTATAACAAAGTGTAAGGACAAACTGTCTGCAATGTGACTCTACGTTGTAGGCAGCTTGATATTCCAAATGTCTCACCGCAAAATGTTTCAGGGAGCTCATCGATACGTTGAGGTTTCCATTTCTCCATAATCCTCCGAGGAACAACCATTGGATCCTCCACAAACTCCTCTGTCCTCCGTCCTTCATGGTGGTCCATAATTGTAACCATATTTTCTTTGGCCACAATTTCCATTGTTGGCTGCGCCCCAATTACACTATATCGCCCCTACCACAATCAACCAATAGAGAATAGTACTTCATTAGGGAAATAAGAAAGGCCCCAAGTTCCCCGTAAATGCTCAGAATTTAAAGAAAAAACATAAAAGTAAAAGACAGATTTTTAATTTGCTTAATTGGCAATTAGAAATTTCTTAAAAGATATTAAATCTTGAATATTTCATGTAAATGTGTCTGGAAAAGAGCAAAACAGAGAGAACCACTAAAACAAACTTAGACTCAATAAACAATTCTGTTGCATTTCAAAGCAAAATGTGGTTTTAGTTTACTAAACTGAAGCAAGCAAAAGTACTTCGAAACCACAGAGGAAACAAATTTTAGTATCCAGAGACGAACAAGCTGATAAAGGGGCTTACAACACTGGAAACCTTCAAACCCGGCTCAACCGACTCGAACAGAAAGCTAGGGGCGTCTCTGTCATCTTCCTTAACCAAACACCGGTAAGCGAGGACCGGAGTTAAGTGATCTGAGAATATAGACCTGTACAGTGGAATCAAATTCCCATGCTTGGCAGCTTCCTTGAACTTCACCGAGTGATCGACTGCACAATACCAGTCACGGACAACACCAATTATAAACAAAACAAACAAACAAACAAACGACCCACATTGAAAAATCCGAATACTCATCGATTAGTATCTAGGTACCTGATGATGGAAGTGAGAAAGCTGAGCATTTGAGCGTACGGACACTTCCCGTAGGGGCCTTGAAGAGAGTGAGAGATGTTGAATGGCTTTGTCGGCGGAAACTGTAGAGACTGGAGGAACGAGGATTGAATGAGACCGGACGGCGAGAAAAGGTTAGGGTTTCCATGTTTTTTTCCTGGTCAGAGCATGTGATTTTTGTGAGGCGAAATGGGTTGGAATTGGAATGGAGGCTGCTTGAATTGTCTATATTTGACTGTTTCTTTGTTTTTGGAGGTGGACGGTGGGTTGAATGTTTAAAACTTCACTCGAACTGTAGAGATTTTGATAGTGAAAGGGGAGTGAGGTTTAGGTAGTGATTACTTAGAGCATCTCCAACGGGAGTGCATTTTTGGGTGTTAAATGCCATTTTATAATTTTGAACAGTATTTTGGCACTCCTAAATTATAAATCTGCTCCAATGGCAGGTGTCATTTTAATATTTTCAATTCCAATTTTAATTTTAAGTTGTATTTTCAATTCCAATTCCAATTTCAATTTTAAGTTGCATTTTCAATACATAGTTTTTCATAAATAATAGCAACATAAAAAATAATGACTAAAAATTAAAATAATTAAATGGTGTAATATGACAATACAAAATAATTAAATGATGTAATATGACAATACAAAATAATTAATTGTGTAATATGACAATACAAAAAAATTTTGAGGTAGAATGTGTCATTTGTCCTCAAATAAATAGTAGGCAGGGATTTCCCAAACCAGACAAACCCTTCCCCTTCCCCTTCCCCTAAACCAAATCACCCCAAATTAAAGCATATACCAGTGAGGCAAGGAGACAGCATATACCAGTGAGGCAAGACGATTTTCAGGCAAGTAGACACCTCCTTCCCATTTCTCTTTCTCTGTATTTTTATAGGAGTTTTGGATTGAATATAGCCGTTGAGATGAACAGTACACTCAACGGCTCTTTTGCAACCTCTCACATTCTCTCTCCAAAGTTTGCAAATTTGCCACCTCAAGCTCATAGTTGTCATTTTACCACCCCAGATGCCACCCCCTCTGGAGTGAATTTTTTTGATTTTGGGGTGGCATTTTGACGGTTAAGGGTTTGCCACCCCAAATAGCACTCCCCGTTGGAGTTGCTCTTACCCGAAAAAAAGAAGGGAGAATTAGATCTATATACTTGGGCATGTTTGGTACGTGTGTTTGGGAGGTTTTAGAACATAAGTTGGGGAATAAACTCCCTTAAATTCATATTTGACAACTATGCATTTAGTCCAGGGTTTGAAACCCAGCCCGATCATGGCTCGATCATGAAACTCAAGTTCATGGGTTTCATGAAACACGTGGGGGGTGGGTTTTATATGTAGGTTAATGAGTTTAACATCCAAATGACATTTATACCTCCATATATCCATACTTATGTTTGGATTAAATTGGTTAAGGGACACAATAGTCATTTATATATAAATATATTATCATAATAGTCATACATCCCTACGCATACCAAAAATGGGTATGAACAGCATTAAATGTTGAATCTCATCTTTGAATCCCATATTTGGGTTTGGAAAGGTTTGGACAAGTCAATTCAAACCCCTCCCAAAAAACATACCAAACAGGCCCTTGAGGTTTGTTATTTAATTATTTAGACTCTTGATATTTATAATATAAAATATGACAGATTTCAATAAACTCATTTGACAGTTTCAAATAGACTCATCACACGGAAACCAACATCCCTATCAAAACCATTTACGTTGAATTTCCCCGCCCCCAAATTCATTACCTCTCACTGATCTTGCATCGTACCTTCAGACACTGGTTATCTCTAATTTGAAATATTACACGCAGATCTCTTGAGATTTATACACGCGTTAAACTCGGTTGGTCTATTAATAAATTACACTTAGATCCCCTAAAATTTGTAGATACATAACACTTAAATTCCTTAAGTTTAGAATATTACACTTAAACTCCTTATTAATTACAAAACTAACAAAATTTATTAAACGACTAAATTACCTCAATTAAAAATAAAAAATATTTTGTTTATTACTGTTTGACCTCTTGTTTATTTTTTAGTTTTATTCCGATAGATAGTATAATTGTATACTAATTATGATTTTTTTTTTTAAATTAAATTTTTTTTTTTAATTTTATTTCAATAAATGACATAATAGAACATAAATTTTGGTTGAAAATTTAAAATATTTGATATTCTATCTTTAATTTGAAATTTTTTTATTTAAGTATAATATTTTAAACTTGAAGAATTTAAATATTATATACTTAAAAATTTTAGAGGGTCTGAGTATAATTTATTAAATGATAGAATAAAGGAAGAATGTCTAAGTGTTATCCGTACAAATTTTAGGGGGTCTGTGGCTAATATTTTAGATATCAGGGATTGAAGTGATTAAGTGACAAATCTTAAGAGGTCTGGGTATAATTCTCCCAAAAAAAAAGTTTACCTAGTGATAACCCATAAACGATAGAATGGTAATCTGTACAAGTCCGATGTAACATAAAATTTGAGTGTCAAAAAAATTAATTTTATTATATTAAATAATATTTTTTCTTTAATTATATGGATTCTCAAAATACATAAACCTAAAAAAAAATTAATATATGTATATTATTGTATGTGAATAATGCCTAAAATAAAATTACATTGATTCATAAATTAACCAAAAAATAAATGATTTAACTTGTGATATAAATGGGTGGAAAAAAATATGTGATTGGTGCATGACCAGAGGCGTTAACGATTTTTTTATGGATATTTTGAATTGGACCACATAGATACAATTTAAGAACCTTAGAAACCAAATAAGCACAATTAAAAAATTAGACACCAAATAAATACTATACAAATACTTTGGGGTTTAAAGGATATTTTACCTTGATAGAATACTAGATTTTTTTATTTTTTTTTTTAATCCTAGATTCAAAAGCATCAATTTGAATTAAATTTGGTCCATTTTTTTTAATTTTTTTTGCTGATAAAAAAAAGGGTGGGGACAAAAAAAAAACGCCCAAAGAACACTCCAATTTGCCTTAATTGGTGGGATCAGAAGAACTCTAATCGTGCTCGTTACTCATCTCGAGAACGAATCTAGTTAGGCTAGTATAACGATTAACCACCGAATTTTATTGTGAACTCCAAAATTCAAACTTCTAATCCCAGAATTAAAAATTCACCCGATATCCACTCGATAGTAATTTGGTCCTAATTCTACAACAATGCTTCAGGTCTGCACAAAGCCACACTGTGCCAATGGGCGCCCCCCCCCCCCCCCCCCCCTTCTTTTCTTTTTGCTCTCTCAAGTTCTCAGAAAATCTTACATACCAAGGGCAAAATTTGTCGGCATGTATTTGAGAGATTTGTTTTCGATTATTTTATAACTAATAACAATTCGTGTCTAAAATATAAAAATTTAAACATTGATCATATTATATTTATATTTTAAATAATATTTTTTTATTTTTAATTTTTTTTAAGAGAGACATAAGAAAAAAAAAGAAATAAATGTAGATTAATAAGTTGTCCGGCATTAAAGGTTGTGTAATTGTAATATTATATTATGAGCAATACTATTTGGACCTAATTTACTAACATAATTTACTGACCTAATTCACTGTGACATTTGGATTCACTGTAGACCCCATCAAACATTGGAACTAGGTGTTGATCCAATGATTCCTATGAAGCCACATCATTATATCAATAAATTATGTCAAATTTTTAGATCTAAATAGTATTACTTTTATATTAGATACTACTTTCGGTCATCCTAATTTGGTGATTCTAAGCCAAATGGGCAAAATGACTCTTTTTTTTTTTATATGCTTTGTAAAAAGGGTGGAGGGGCAACCAGTGGATAGTAACTTTTGAACGTGATCATGAGGGTCCCCCATTGTAGAATGTTCAGTTTGAGTCATAGTTACTAATCCAGAAAGACAATACGTCACCACAGCACCACCAATACCAAACAGCAAACTGCGTTGCTCCCGTGAATCAAACCCTATTTAATAATTGTATGGTAGTCAAAAACGACCTTAAATAAGTATGACTTACCAGTAGACTACCGGCTCAAGTAGTAGTGAACAAAATGACTCATAAATAAAATGTGATATCCAACATGTCCCGAAAAGGAACTCAAAAGGACGACCCCTTGTGTGAAATGTGAATGATTAATTTATATCTCTATACTATTTATAAATGTCCTTAAAAAATATTTAATTTCTTATTGTATCATTAATTATTATTGTAAAGTCAATTATCCAACATGACCTGAAAAAGAACTCAAAAGGACTACCCCTTGTGTGAATGATTAATTTATATCTCTATATTATTTATAAATGTCCATGTGAAAAAAATTTAATTTCTTATTTTATCGTTAATTATTATTGTAAAGTCAATTATACCCACATATTTGCTTTCATCCAATTTTTAATGTTTTCTATACCTATTAGATTTCTAAGTTCTTTTAAACTCTTTTATTAATAACATTTGAATTCTAAGTTCTTTTAAACTTTTTCATTTATTTGTAATAAACTTACATAGAATTTCTATATCTATATCTATTTATATAAAAAAAAAATTCAATCTATATTCTATTATTATATACATACAGTTGGCAAAATGAATTTTATTATCAAATATATGTCACATTCAATTTTTTTTATGCAATAATATCATAATATTATGATACAAATAATAATTTATAATTTTATCAATCTCTTTGACAATAAAATATAATAATATATTTAGATGTACAAATACTCAAAAATGACAATTTTATAATAAAACTTCACTATAAACAAAAGAGAAAATATTTAAAGAAGTCGGGAAGATGCCTAAAAATGACAAATTAAGTACTCAAAGAAGAGTAGAGTAGATCAATAATTAGGTTTAGTAATAATTAATATAAAATTTAATTATTTAACACATAATTTATTATTTAAATAAATTACAAATATAATTTAATTTTTTATAAAAAAATATTATTTAAATTTATTCACATGCAATGCACGTTGTGCAATGTTAGGAAACAAATAAATAGGATAAGTGAACTAATCCCGCTAATCCCTTGTTCCAAAAAAAAACCTCTACGAATCCCACATGTTAGTTATTCAACGTAACAATATTGATGATTATAAAATTTGATAGAGTCCTTTAATTTTATCTTCATATCCTATTTAAATGTTATTGATTGTATGATCTTTAAATCTTTGATATTAATTTTTAAAGTTTTTAAATTTTTAAGTACGTTTTAATTTACAAATGACAATCACTCACTCTTTTTTTATCACGTATCAACTTCCTTGGAAATCTAGTTTGACTAAACTTTCAACCCCATTCAAACTTGGTATTACTTTTTTTTACTTTTCTCATAAAATATTAGATTTTTATAATGTCAAATTATTTAATAATAATGTATTAATTTCATCAAATTAAATCTGTCCATGTGACTTTTACAACTACTCCCACAAAATTATTAAATAAGGATGATAGGATTGTGATGAAAAAGATTGAAAATATTGTGTATTGCACGCCTGTATAATATTTAGAGCAATGTTATATATCCCAAATTTGTATATCAAATGTGCATCCCAAATCAATAAGGATGGTTGGATCAGTGGGTCCCAATTAAAAAAATTGATGGGACCTACTCATTTAATGGTTCCCATTCATTTGAACTGTAAATTTAGGTTATATAGTATTTCCCTAATATTTATGCATAACTGATTAATGATACCATGCAGCACATGGGCCATGATTGCCTTCATTATTTTCTTTATTTGCTGGACTGGCTGCTCGGTTACTAAAGATATAGTTGAATTCTAGATTTTATAAAGGGTTAATTATAATTTGTCTTCTCTAATTATACTTCTTATTGTAATTATCTCCCTATAGTTTTAAATGATATAATTTATTCTCTCTAAGTTTCAAATATACTAAATTGATTGATAACAGTAGTTGGAACATGAAAATACCATTACACCTATCATCTTGTAGATTATTTTTCATTTTTTTTCTTAAGAGATTAATTCTATCACTAAAAAAAACAAGGAAACGAAAAAATCAAGAAAAAAATACATATGTTTAACCCAACATTAACAAATTGCAAAATATATTCACCTTCACATTCGCCTCCACCCAACATTAATACACGAGCACGTGTGCACATACACACACAGTCGTTTTAGGGATAATTGTGTCTTTTCAATAAAATAGAGATTACGTGAATTTTTCATGCCTAACTTTCGTTGTTTTTTGTGGTTTAAAATTAATTATTAGAGTTAATTGTAAAATGGTCAAACTTAAAGGGTGTTATTTTTGTTAAAATTAAAACTTGAAGGAGTGAATGACTACTACACAAAATTAAAGGGATATTTTTGTAATTAATCCTTTTATAAATGAGGTAAAGGAGCACGAGAGTTGCACGTGAGAGTAAATTTTCCAGAAATAAGCAAAAAAAAAAAAAAGGTCAAAAGTAAATGAACCTGGACCGTCCGATTATTTCAGTAATATTTCCCATATTTCACCACGTACATTGCATGACCGACTCGCATCGCACTTCCTCTCTCACATAGAAATCTTTTTCCTTATTAGGGTTTCTGCTCTGCCGTAACAGTACTACAAATATCCTCCCATATCCTCTCTTTGTCTCACATTTCTCTAACTTTTTCTCTCAAACCAAACAGACCCAAGAAAAAAAAAAAAAAAAACTCTTCTGATCTACAATGGCGGTTAAAACATCTAGGACTGAGAAGAAGGTCATGTATGACCAGAAGCTTTGCAAGCTTCTCGATATGTACTCCCAGATCCTGATCGTCGGGGCTGATAATGTGGGATCGAACCAGCTTCAGAAGATAAGACATGGTTTACGTGGTGAATCTGTGGTGTTGATGGGTAAGAACACCATGATGAAGAGGTCCGTCAAGATTCACGCTGAGAAGACCGGCCATACCGCCTACCTGAGTCTCTTGCCTCTTCTGGTGGTAAGTAATCTGAACGGGTTTTTATCTTTTTTTGGGGGGTTTTGGTTGTTTGGTTGCTGAGAAAGTGCGGTAAAAGAAGCGGGAGCTTAATATTGTACAGTAGGTAATAGTGTGGTTACTTGGTGTTCACGCAAAGTTATTTCTTTGTACTGGATTCGCCCTTATTATTAGGGCTTTTCAGTAGAGTTGATGTTTATTAAAAAGTTCGGATCATAGGACAATATGATTTGTATGTGCCAAATTTTTTTTGGGATTATGATCATCGGACAATGGGTTTTGATTTTTTTTTCCCTGAACTTGCAAGGGGTTTTGTTTTGAGAAACATTATTTATGTGGAATTTTCTCTCGGTAAAGTGTTTTTCTTGTTGTCTTCAGAATGATTTTGAAAACCCTAGTTTTGGTAAATAGATTTATAACATTCGCCTATTTTTCTTTGAAACAATATGGCGGTTTGCTTTGTGATTTTGCTTTTCAGGGCTGTGTTCAAAAATGAAAATCAGTTCTAAAAACATCAGATGGGAATTTAATTTAGTCTCTGGACTGTTTTTTGAAATTTTGTTTTATGTGAACTGGTTCTTGAGTTTATGGAAAGACTGAAAAAATATTTCAGATGCTTTGAAAAACAATTTCAGAACTGCTTTGTGTTGAAAACACTTTCCGAAGCTTTGATTTCTACATGGTTTGTTATTTCCTTGAATTTCAGAAAACAGAAAATATGTTTTAAAGATATGACCAAATGGGAACATGTTTTATTCTCTCTATTAATCCTATTCTTTCAGCACAAATCATTCCAAATTGGTATTAGTGGTTATTGATTTAATGCGGATTTTATGATGCTATAATTGTTTATTTATTAATTTCCTCATTTTGATTTAGGGCAACGTGGGATTGATATTTACCAAGGGTGAATTGAAGGAAGTAAGTGATGAGGTTTCGAAGTACAAGGTATGCCTCTCAAGTACCAGAGCTTCAGGATGAGGTTTCCTTTTTTATTTGTGATTCAGGAATCAGGAACTTGTTTATCCCAAGCATCATTCAAGACTCTTGAAGTTAGTTTATAGTGAAGTCTCACATTTGTTTTTCGGGATCTGGGTCTTTAGGAATTATTACAAATCCGGAGGTAACTTCTGATATAGATGAAGACTTTTTAAGCCAAAAATCAAAAAGTAGTATTTGTTTTGTGCAACAAAAGCTATTACAAAGCAAAGAATTAAACTACCACTTTTTATACTTAGAGGTAAAAATTACTTTTTCACTTTTCTCTTGTTCACTTTTTTCTCAATTTTAATTGAACATATATATACAAATATATGATGTTTTTGTACCCCACAGTATTGTTGGATTCATTGAGTTCAATCTTTTGATGTGGTTATTGCTTGAAATCTCAATCATATGGAATTGATTGTAATTGTTGCTTGTTTAGCAGGATTCAAGTGTTATTCCATTTGTAATCTCCATTTGTTATCGTCCTTTGTTATCTCCATTTGTTTTCTTCATAAAGTTCTAATATTCACTTGAACAGGTTGGAGCTCCTGCACGTGTTGGCCTCGTTGCACCAATTGATGTTGTTGTCCCCCCTGGAAACACTGGACTTGATCCTTCTCAGACTTCTTTCTTTCAGGTTATTTTCTAAAACTGACCAAGCATTTTAATTTGCTCCCATAATCTCATGCAATTTGCTTTTCAGGTGCTGAACATTCCCACCAAGATTAACAAAGGCACAGTGGAGATCATCACCCCTGTGGAGCTTATCAAGAAAGGAGATAAGGTGGGCTCATCTGAGGCTGCCCTTCTTTCAAAGCTAGGAATAAAGCCATTCTCTTATGGTCTCGTAGTCCAGTCTGTCTATGAGAATGGATCAGTGTTCAATCCTGAGGTGCTTGATCTGACAGAGGATGATATTATGGAGAAGTTTGCTGCTGGGGTATCCATGGTCACATCTCTTTCACTGGCTCTTGCTTACCCAACACTTGCTGCAGCGCCTCACATGTTCGTCAATGCCTACAAGAGTGTTCTGGCAGTTGCCGTGACAACTGAGTACTCATTCCCACAGGCTGAGAAAGTGAAAGAATACTTAAAGGTTAGTATTTAAGGTGGACCAGAATATTATTTTGTGGTTTTGTTTTTTTCCCCTCAGAAATGATTAGTTGTGTGAGCAACACACTTGCAGGACCCAAGCAAGTTTGCTGTTGCTGTGGCTCCAATTGCTGCTGATGCTGCAACTTCTGCTACTGCTCCAGCGGCCGCTGCCAAGGAGGAGAAGGAAGAACCAGATGAGGAATCTGACGATGATTTTGTTTCTGGTTTGTTTGATTGAGTTCTCGCAATGTAGTGACCTGCTAGGTGGCATTAAGAGGATTGCAAGAGAATATTCGAACTATATTTTGGTACTATTTGACGACCATTTGTTTTACGGATCGGACTATTAATATTAGGAGGCTTTAATATCAGTCTGGACAAGGTTTTTGGACTCCATATTATATTATGCAGTAATTTTATGCCCCTTCTTTTGTTATAATTCTGCTTGAATTTCAACTCTAAGATAATAAATTATGAATTACACGGGTAACAAGGGTTTTCTAATGGTCTCTCCAAATTGCCTACAATATAATTTTTGTACAGTAGCCCCTCAATTAATATAGGGGAGATGCAAAGAAACGAGGCCTCTTATGGCTTCCTATTGGTTGATGCTGATCTTGTTTAGTTTTTATGTTTTGGTGGATGAAGACCTGCTTTTGATCTGTGTAGTAAAGTGTTTATGCTGGGGAATTTAAGATTTGCGAAAGCAAAAACAGTTGCAGCAAGAACTTGGGAATATTGCACTCTCCGGGGCCAATTCAAATTGATCTTCTATACTCTTACCATAGTACTTTTCATGAAACTATTGACATGGTGATCAGGGAATTGTGAGTTTGAAAGATTAGATACATTATGTGACAATTGCTGTTCAATCCTAGTGTGTTCCCTTTGATTGTTTTATTGCAAAAAGTTCAAATCATGATTCTGTTACCACTCTAGACTTTCGTTGTAACTGTTCCAATTTATTTTTCTATTAGCCACAGGCTAATTTAAGTTGCCAATTCCCATTGTTTTCTCTGTTATGGCTGAGGGTTGTTTTCCTTGGATAGTACCAAAAAAATAAATTACAAATGAATCAAAGGGACCTTTTCAGAAAGAGTATATTAGTAACACTGGGAGTTCTATTACAAATTAAATATAATTCTATATACAAGGTTTCTCAAATTTTCTTCTTAATAATGTTTTTTTAATAATCTATAAAAATTATGTTGATTGAGATGCGGGCATGGCAACTTCACACAACAGTCAGTGAAGAAGCTCTTGAAGACTGCTAATCTTTCTATCCATTCACTGCAACATCTGCTTAAACTTGTTTGAGCTGCCTGTCATTAAGCTTGCTAGAGCACTGATCTATATTCACAAAAATCACTATTAGCTACACAAAAGTGACACCAATTAATGACTTCAGGAAGTATTACTAAAGCAATTCTTCCTAACCTTTAGTTTAGGAATAGGCAAATAATTGAAAATGAAACAGCAACCAATAGACGGATGAAGAATCACGAGTTCATATCCTCGTAAGAAATTACCGAAGACAATTCCGGAAGAAACGAACACCCTGCTCCAAAATATTGAAAGAATTAATTCATACAAAAATATGGTGGCCCTAAAGGAGATAATTTAAAAAGAAAACTCCAAGCAATTGAAATGCAGAACATCGGGGAGACTCAGATTTATGTATATGTACCTGCAATGCAAAAGTAATATCGGCCTCATTTATATTAAGGGTGACTCTTCTTACTTTATCTTCTCGTGATTGGCCCAATTTAAGAAGCCCCTGCAGTCGAAATCATTTCTTGTAACTCTCATTATACAATCTCAATCTTGTGCAGAGAATCAGATTGAAAAAAGATAATCAATCAGAACATGTATGTTTACTTTACCTGGTCACCTAGCACTTGGCACATGGTTGAAAGCTCCATAATTCCAACCGGTGGGATTAATGTTGATTTACAGATGTCTATGTAATATTTACTCAGCTTCATCCATATAACAAAGTTAGAATGCTAACTTTTATGGAAGTCTTTTATTGGTCACAAAGGCAGAAAATATACCTCCCCTACAGTTGTATCCTTCCTTCCCACGCGAAAAAGCTTCACAGCTGAGCACAGTATAATCTGCAGCAAAATATTGGTTTAGAGAGGTTCATAGGGACTAATCTTCCAAGACCAACGAAAGCAACAGATCTAAAAAGTAGGGCTACAGCTGCAAATTATACTTGCTCAAACTTCATTTGATGCATTGCTGTTTCTCTGACATTTCAACTGCTCTTTGTTGGTGGATGTACACCAATTCATGAAAAAAAAATGGCCACACAATACTAATGTGCTTTTGAATTCAAACAATGCAAAATTATTGGTTAATGTGATTCAACATTTTATTATTGGAAGCATAGATGACCTAAAATGCATCTTGATTCGTTCCTCATCAGAAACAGCTTTTCAGAGATCATAAATACCAAGAACCTGATGGTTTTGGGTTGCCGTAATGAAACTTCTCATTCATCTCAACGTTCGAAAAGCTTTCTTCTGGCACAGTCAAAGGAAATAAACCATCTGTTGAGCAGTTTATTAACTGAAATTTCACTCACTTGAGAGTGGTTTTTGAGACTGACAGATCAATCGAACAACTCGTTTTATTAGAGGCTCTTCAAGTTTAAAAGTCTTTGCTGTACTTAAGTGGTGGTAAACTCCTCCTACAGAAGGTAGCCAGTCTTGACAAGCATGGTATTCAATCCAGTTTTATGCCAGTAAAAAAAATTTCTTCACAGCAACTTCTGTCGCATCACATATTGGACCCACCCTTGGGGAAATAAAGCTTGCATTTTTCTGCCGACAGATATTTATCGGGCGAAGAGGTTATTATTGAACAAAGGTTCAACGTGCCTGACCGTAATAGGAGGCTTTTCATCCAGCAAGCCAGGTCGGTGTTTTTTCCAACAAGGAAAAATTGTACTCCTTGCCACCATTACAATGGTACAAAATACAGTCCCAGTTAAGGCTACCCAGAAGAAAGCCAATGATGCTAGTCTAAGCAGTGAACTAGAGTTTAAATTGAAGGCACTATATGCAAGAAGTATAATCATTCTTAGTGTCCATGTATACCTATATCTATCACCGTAAAGTTCAGTAACTCCTGCTAACAGTAAAGATAACCATGTTCCTCACAAAAATCACCTGTTGATGTTGTGGGAGGGATTGTATAGTGTCCAGTATTGGCGATCTGTATGCCTTAGACAAAGCAACAGCCATATGATCAACTCTCACCTGTGACAATTTCAATGCTAGTAAGAGGAAGGAAGATTACAAAGAAGCAATATCAACAATATCAGGACATGACAATTACCAATAAGGCAATAATGGAGTCATTGAAGTTTAAAAGGGAAAAATGATTGGCTTTTTGAAAAGTAGAATCAACTATACAAAAGATGTAGCAAGTATGGCTGTAACTAAAACTGAGGGAACATTAAAAATGCATTATAGATTACTAAAGAACTTCTGCGGTCACTTCGCATAATCTAAAGCAAAGCATAGATTTCACAAACAATGTATACATGTTTTCTCTCTATCAATGTGCTCACAAGTATCATGAATCATAAATTACATAAAACAAAATTGGTGATGTGAGAACATGTGTGACTAGCTTGCAGGAAACACTTCTAATAGTGGTTGTACCAAATAACTCAAGTGAATTTAGTAGTGTTTACAGTTAAGCTTTTGCCGCATGCTGGCTTTAGGTACGTGCTGATCTTGCATGCCAAATATTACCTATAACTAAAATATCCTTCAGGAGTATTCATGACTTACAGAAAACACAAAAAGAAAGGACCATAGACACTAGTGAAATTCTTCAAAGCTACACAATGCACTTTTGAAAAGTAGAAAACCCACAGAATTATTTTGAGTATGGAAAAGGAACATATCAAATTTGAGCACTACTTGGGTTCTTGAAGGGGGGGTATAGATGTGACTAGATTCTAGAAACCCTTTCATGTCTGAAATGAAAGAACTAAAACGGAGGACAGCAAAACAGAAGAAAAACGCACAAAGCTATATAGCTGATTTATTATTCTTTGTGCTAGGCTAGCAGGATTAGCAGTTCATATTGGGGGAGGCAATATGCAATGTAATTGCAGGCTAACAACATTTGCAGCATCAGTTTCACGAGTTCATGCTTTAATTTATAACAATGTCAAATTGACATTGTCAATATAGTGCTTACAATATTTTTTTCTTGCTTTGTTGAAATTTCACATGCACCAATGGTCTGGTGATTAGAAAACCCCCTCTCCAATTGTAACATATTCAGATTGCAGGTAGATTCTTTTAGCTCGGCTTCTAACATCTCAATAGCACTCCTGGAACAAGATGAAAAGGGCAAAGTAAGGACAATATAATTTTGCTAAGCTTAAGTGTACCATTTTTGTTCTACTTGAGATTTATACTATATAGGACCTTGGTTTTTTGGTAATTTCTCATATTAGATATAAGAATTACACATCTATTACCGAGGTGGCCGAGAATATGCTGACAAAAACTTTTTGACAAATCATATCATTTTGATCAAACTACATAGCCTTTGCTATTATATAGAGTTCCTAAGAGGAATGCGTTAAGGATTAAACCTTGCTACTTCTCTTCCTGATGCACACACAATGCAACTCACAACACAGTTTTGAAGCATAACTTATAACACATAAGCAGAAACCATTTACCAGACTAGAATTCTGGTGCTCACAAATACTCATTCAACATGGATTATAAACAAAATATAGCAACAATCAAAGAGCCCAGAGTGGCTCCAGTTAAACCTCGAGTGGACATCTATACCTTCGCATCTCAGATCATGCTAGATCAGCTAAAAATGAATAATTGCAATTGAGATTATGTCACACTAAATGTACCAGCTGTTTGTACGTAAGCAACATGTGCCTTTGATTTGTATAGAATGTATAAATATTATTAGTGTACCATCATGCATAAGATATTTGCTATTGGGAAGTTTCCAATCAATAGGGTTGATTGGAGCCACCCGGTATGCACAATTAAAATACTGACCTGCAAACACAAAGAGCTTTCCTCATATCTCCAGATGCAGCAGCAACTTTCTGCCATTCACAAAAATTGTCAGTCTCACTACAACATTGCACTAGATGAATTCAATATATTTTTGTGGAAATGTGTCAAATTATGATCAGGTGCTAGAGATTCATGGGTGACTTTAACAAGGGTATTTTGTGCCCTTAATGTCAAGCAAATATTTGTGAGTAAAAGCACAACTCATGTATATGGATGCCCCACCAAATTTGTGGCAATGTAGGAAGTGAAGAGAACCATAATAAATTTAAAACAAAGAATAAAGTAGACAATAAAGGACTCACCCTAGCACAGAGTTCCAATGCTTGTGGCTGGAAGACAGTGTAAGGAAGTGCCTGTTGGAAGAGCTGTCAGACTCAAAAGGAATTTCGCAATTTGCTTATTCTCTCAAGGAATCAATGGATACGATGACATAGGGCCCTGTTACTTTGTTTAAATGTATCAACACTAGATGTGGAAAAGCCATACCACCTAATCTCTGATCCCATAATAAATAATTACCATCACTGAGCTGCACCTTATTCAATTACCATCCAACCATTATTTTAATGGGTTAATATGTCATTTGGAAGAATCAAACATTATATTTGCAATTTGTGATGCTGTGCTATGCAAGTAACAAAATTATTTTCTGCCACTTTTGGTTGAATAATTGAAACCTAACTTGAATTACTAGAGATTCAAAATCGTACTGAATTCTACATGATGCAGAAAGAATTTTGACATGTCTTTTTGTTCAGGTGACTTTGGCTTCTTTTTGAAGACAATAACATGTAGCCATTCACTCATTGGATGTAGAGCAGAAACTGTACCTTTA
Organism: Ilex aquifolium; assembly: GCA_951799425.1. Classification (NCBI taxonomy): domain Eukaryota; kingdom Viridiplantae; phylum Streptophyta; class Magnoliopsida; order Aquifoliales; family Aquifoliaceae; genus Ilex; species Ilex aquifolium. Next base: position 7,850,834 of record OX637394.1, read on the forward strand.
GTCTCTGTTGAAGAATCATGATGATCTCACCCTTGGAGTAGGCTCGGAAAGTTATAACCATGGGCTTGCCTAGCACAAGAAAGCATTAGAAACCAAACATAAGTGCCAGCCTATGAAGCCAGTTCAATCTATGTCAATTTGATAGAGAATACTTTGGTTGGTGACAGAGAGCAGAATTCATAGGAAACTCATCACTGAGCATTGCAACCTGTTGAAATATGAAGAATAGAGAAGTAATTGCCAAAAAAAAAAGGCTTCCAGCTAAGGATGAAGGGTCTGCCTATTCAGCAGTATCAACATGGACCATAATCTCTAGAAGGAAGTTGGGATCACAAGAATCTGCAAGAAAAGAAAATGAAAGAATCTTCTTTGATTGACTGGAGAAGTTTTCCTTCTTTATTTCTGTCATATATTTTGTACAGCTTGCCAGAATTAGTTTAGCCACTGATTTAGGATTGGTTAGAATTTTCCTTTGTAAATGCTTTACAGGCAAGGCAATTGTATAGGTATAAATACAGGGAAGCAATGAGAATGCAATACAAATAATTCCTCCATTACTTTTAGTCTAGTCTTGGTTGCAGCACTTGCATAGTTTTTACTCTGTAAGCATTTCTTACATGGTATCAGAGCAAGGATGTCTCAAGACGATTCTTCCAACACAAATGCCAATCAAAATCAAGCCACAAATACAAACACCATTGACCCATCACAGCCAAACAGCCCATTTTTCATCGGAAATAATGATAGCTCTGGAGCCCTCTTGGTCACACAAATGCTGGATTTCAGCAACTATTACTCCTGGGCAAGATCAATGAGAAGGGCCCTTCGAATCAAAAATAAGTTGGGTTTCGTTGATGGAACTATTTGTGAACCAAATGCAGATGGTCCATTGATGGAACACTGGCTCCGTTGCAATGACATTGTCATCACCTGGCTGCAGAACACGATGTCAGTTGATATAAAACCAAGCACTCTTTATGCTGAGACGGCTCATCAATTGTGGCTGGAGCTTGAGCAGCGTTTTGGACAGCAAAATGCACCTCGGATTTATGAAGTGAAGCAGGAAATTGCAACCTTGGTACAAAACCAAGACACTGTGAGTATGTATTTCTCAAAATTGAAAACTCTTCTCGATGAATTAATGAATTATGAGTCCATTCCTAATTGCACTTGTGGAGGGTTGAAGAAAGTTGTAAGCAATCAGGAAAGAGATTGGGTGATGAAATTTCTTATGGGTCTTCATGATTCGTACAAGGATCTTAAGGCTCAGATTTTACTAATTAAGCCATTTCCAAGTCTTAATGAGGTATACTCGATCATCCAACAAGAAGAGAAGAGAAGGCAGATTTCTGTTGATGCTCCTACCACTGAGACCATGGCACTTGCAGCATATGGAAAAGATATTGGAAGGCAAAATGGAGTCCCTCAGAAGAAATATTACTGCACATTCTGCAAGATGTCAGGACACTCTATTGAGAGGTGTTTCAAGGCAAATCCTAATAGGCCAACATGTACGCACTGTCAAATGCCTGGGCACACAGAGGCAATGGAAGCTTTGCTAATCAAGCCACTGCCCTTCTGTCATCTGGACAGGAGCAGGTAAGTGACAATAATCAAGTGTTTTTAACTCATGGGCAGTATGCTCAGCTTATGACTTTACTCAAACCTCAGCACACTCATGTTTATGCTTCTTCGGTTAATCAAGTCCAAACCATCAATCCATCTTCTTCGGATCAGGCTGAAATGCCCAAAATCTCTGGTATCTCTCTCTGTCTCTCTGTTTATAGTACCAAATCAAATAATCTTTCTGATGTGCCTTGGATTGTGCACACTGGAGCAACAGATCACATGATCTGTTCGACTACATTGTTCACAAGCATTAAGGCAGAAATTTCTCACTCTGTGGCACTCCCAAATGGAGATGTTGCCACTGTCACTCATATTGGAACTGTCAAGGTAACAAAAACATTGATCTTGGAAGACGTTTTGTGTGTCCCATCCTTTTCTTTCAACTTGATATCTGCTAGGAAACTAGCTCAAACTTCTAAATGTTGTCTCATTTTCTTCCCTCAATCATGTTTTGTACAGGACCTTTCAACTTGGAAGACGACTGGAATGGGTGAGGTGAGGCAAGGTCTATATCATCTTCTCCAAAAGGATATTTCTCCCACAGCCTTGACTGAAGTCTTATCTTCCCTGGCCAGCAAAACAAACATTTCAGCTTCAGTTGCTAGTAGTCATGATGATTTCAATCTTTGGCATTATAGGTTGGGTCATCCTTCAGATTCTAGAATAGACTTAATGAAATTTGATATTGTTCCCAAGGCTACCGGTACAAATGAGCCTTGTTCTATTTGCCCTTTAGCTAAGCTTCATAAGTTACCTTTTTCTATCAGCCAACATAAAACCCAAAACAATTTTGAATTGATTCATTGTGACTTGTGGGGTCCTTGTAATGAAATTGCTCATGATGGATCAAGATATTTTCTCTCTATTGTGGACGATTTTAGTCGTTGTACCTGGGTTTATTTGTTAAGACTCAAATCAGATGCTACTACTGCTTTACAAAACTTTTGTGTCATGATTGAGACCCAATTTGGATCCAAAATCAAAATTGTAACAAGTGACAATGGGGGTGAGTTTGATATGAAACAATTTTATCTTGAGAGGGGTATCATTCACCAAAATTCGTGTGTAGAGACCCCACAACAAAATGCAATAGTAGAAAGAAAGCATCAGCACATCTTAAATGTGGCTAGAGCTCTAAAATTTCAGAGTGGAGTCCCTATGAAGTACTGGAGTGACTGTATTCTTATAGCCGTATATCTTATAAACAGAACCCCTTCACCTCTTCTTCAAAACAAAACACCATTTGAACTTCTCTTCAAAACCAAGCCAAACTATTCACACCTTAGAGTGTTTGGATGCCTAGCATATGCTTTTACCCTCACTCATAACAGACGCAAATTTGAACCAATGGCTAGAAAGTGCGTGTTTCTGGGGTACCCTTTTGGGATTAAGGGTTACAAGTTATTAGACTTAGAAACCAAGAAACAATTTATTTCTAGGAATGTCGTTTTCCATGAGAGTATATTTCCCTACAAAGACACCAGTGCAAACACAAGTCATACCCTACCAAGTACTCTCGAATTACCTTTCACTCAACCAACAAACATTGATTTAGACTACCCAAATGGCCAAAGTCTCCAACCCGAGGTTCAGACTGCAGAAGAATCAAACCACTTATCTGAAAATATTGATCCTGAAGCAGAGGTAGAACCACTTACAGAGCATTTCCAAGACACCACCATGATCCCTCATTTTCCTAGAAAATCCACCAGAAATAGGAAAGCACCCTCACATCTACAAGACTTCATTTGTCAGCAAGCCTCCTCACTTCTTCATTCGCAGGAGTTGAACAAGGATAAGGTCTATACAAAGTCAGGTACTCCTTCTCCTTTATGTGCTACACTGTCATATCATAAACTGTCAAGTAATCATAAAGCCTTTGTCACTTCTATTTCAACACACATCGAGCCTAGTTCCTACCAGCAAGCCCAAAAATGTGTTGAGTGGCGTAAAGCCATGCAAGCTGAGATAGATGCTCTAGAGTTGAATAACACTTGGGTTGTTACTGACTTGCCTCCTGGAAAGGTGGTCATAGGGTGTAAGTGGGTTTACAAAATTAAATTCAAGGCTGATGGAAGCATTGAGAGGTACAAAGCTAGACTAGTAGCTAAGGGATATACGCAGCAAGAGGGGCTAGACTACCATGAAACCTTCTCCCCAGTTGCAAAAATGGTAACTGTTCGTACCTTACTTGTTGTGGCAGCAGCTAAGGGCTGGTTTTTGTACCAATTCGATGTAAATAATGCGTTCTTACATGGAGATCTAGAGGAGGAAGTATATATGGAAATGCCACAGGGGTATTCTAAGGAGGGGCAGTCAAAGGTTTGCAAGCTTAAGAAAAGTTTATATGGCTTAAAGCAAGCTTCACGGCAGTGGAATTCTAAGCTATCTGATTTTATTGTCCAACAAGGCTTCCAACAGTCCAAGGCAGACTATAGTTTATTCACAAGAGCCACCAAAGACTCCTTCACTGCAGTTTTGGTTTATGTGGACGACATCATAGTAGCTGGCAATGACATGAATATCATCTCATCTCTCAAAACCTCTCTCAATGACAGATTCAAAATCAAAGACCTGAGGATATTGAAGTATTTTCTAGGTATAGAGGTAGCAAGATCAGAGAAGGGAATTTATATTTGCCAAAGAAAATATGCGCTGGACATATTAGCAGATTCTGGAACAATTGGATCAAAACCAACCAAAATACCACTTGATCAAAACTTCAAACTTTCAAAGGATGAAGGAGAACCTATCCCCGATCCTTCAATTTACAGGAGACTCATTGGAAGATTGCTCTATTTGACCATAACCAGACCTGACATTTCATATGCAGTCCAACTATTGAGCCAATTTATGCAGACTCCTAGGCTCCCACATTTGAATGCAGCTCACAAAGTATTAAGGTACATTAAAGGAACACCAGGACAAGGATTGTTTTATTCTTCGGCATCCAACATAAAGCTTAGAGCTTACAGTGATTCGGACTGGAGGGCATGCCCAGATACGAGAAGATCAGTGACAGGGTATTGCGTTTTCATTGGCTCTTCTTTGGTGTCTTGGAAATCCAAGAAACAGAACACAATCTCTAGGTCCTCAGCTGAGGCTGAATATAGGGCCATGGCCAGTGTGTGCTGTGAATTAAGTTGGCTTAGATACTTACTTCATGATTTACAAATAGAACATCCTCAAGCAGCTGTGCTATTTTGTGATAATAAAGCTGCATTACACATTGCAGCAAACCCGGTTTTCCATGAGCAGACCAAACACATAGAACTTGACTGTCATTTGGTCCGGGATAAAGTTCAAGATGAGAGTATTGTAACTGAGCATGTAAGCAGTGCCTCTCAAGTTGTTGATATGTTAACCAAGCCTTTGTGTTCTGCCAACTTTTTCTCTCATCTATCCAAGATGGGAGTAGAAAACATCTACTCTCCATCTTGAGGGGGGCTGTTGAAATATGAAGAATAGAGAAGTAATTGCCAAAAAAAAAAGGCTTCCAGCTAAGGATGAAGGGTCTGCCTATTCAGCAGTATCAACATGGGCCATAATCTCTAGAAGGAAGTTGGGATCACAAGAATCTGCAAGAAAAGAAAATGAAAGAATCTTCTTTGATTGACTGGAGAAGTTTTCCTTCTTTATTTTTGTCATATATTTTGTACAACTTGCCAGAATTAGTTTAGCCACTGATTTAGGATTGGTTAGAATTTTCCTTTGTAAATGCTTTACAGGCAAGGCAATTGTATAGGTATAAATACAGGGAAGCAATGAGAATGCAATACAAATAATTCCTCCATTACTTTTAGTCTAGTCTTGGTTGCAGCACTTGCATAGTTTTTACTCTGTAAGTATTTCTTACACAACCAGTAATACTCATAACCACTTTCTGAAGGGGGAAAAATGACAATAATTGTAAAATGTTGAAGAAAAGTGATTGTTCAAACAAGTAATACTGCAAGGAACCAAGGGAAGAACTTCGCACCCGAAGTGATACTGCCACACCATTTTGGTTTATCAGATAGTAGCTGAAAACATAACAATATTTAGAAAATAAAAAAAAGAAAAGAAAAAGGAAACCATAAACAACCAGGCATTGCAAGAACTTCCCTCATTGGCGATAACTGAGGGACATTCTTTGGCGAAAATTTGTCATCGTATTGGTTGAACCACATAATACAAAACTTAGTCTACAAAGGTACAGCTAATTTAGAAACAAAGTCCAACATATCGTATTAAATTAAGAACTCACAATTGAAAGACTGCAGTTTTGGAAGAAATCTATCTGCCAGGTCAATAGCATTAGCTATTCCTGAAAAAGTAAACACAGAATGAGAATTGCCTGTGCACAATGACTTCCTCGTTATTCCCTCTGAAGTCTAAGTAATGGATATTAGTCACCTGAGAAAAACTTTTGACAAAGAAATTTTTAGTAGCAAACCTACCTATCAAGATACATCTGGAGAATGGAAATGTTGTTAGCATGAAAAGATCATGAAGCACAGCCCGGTCTTTGGTAATCAAAAAGTCCAACTCATCAGCAATAATCAGCCTGTCAAAAATAACATCATGCCAATATTTCAGTTAAGCTAGCGGCTTTGGGGGGAAATATAAATTTCTCAATAACATAGAATAAACAAGCTTGCTTGGCAGAATATGCAACACGCATGTATATGAATATGCCATTGACTATAGTACAGAATTAGGGGGAGTCTAAGCTTATTGATGAGTGAGAGTATGCTTCTTACATCATCTTTGTGCCAGTTGATGGCTGCTTTTGAGAATACAAGCTTTGGAGATGCTGTAAAGGAGATTTAGAACAATTGGTTTTCTTCAGCGGTTGATTATTTCCAAGTATCTGCCAAAGCTATTACAATGTGAGGATATGTTTGCTTGGAGTGTTCAGGTATCTATATGAATATGCCATTGACTACAGTACCTTGCTGAAAATCTCAGCAGTGTTGGTAAGAGACGTACAATTAATGGATGCTACATCCGGTGGCTGAAAATGTGCCTGATAGTGAGGACAATGATCAGTTAGCATTAGCATTAACATAGTAGGAGCAGCATAGCTAACAGATAACTAAGCTACTTAAATTGCTTATTCAAAATAGCCAATTCCCATCAAAACAAACTTAACTTTTGCAAATGAAGCATTTGTATGTTTGAGGTCATAGAAGTCCAATGACGTACAGCCACTTTTAACAAATTAGAAAATCTTATTTCCTTTCTCAATTAAAATCGTATGCTTTAAATTGTCAGAAGAGACACAGGGCAGGCTCTCAAAGTTGAATGCCTTTTGTGTTAATCAGCCATATAAAATGACTGGAGACATGATGAAAATCTATAGAACTATATTAAAAAAACTATAAAAAATTAATCATATTAGTAATGAAGAGTAATTCAGCTATAGAATTGTTGTATTATATTGAATAACTTATCCATGACTCAGATCCAATAACAAAAAGACCAATTAAGGGCAGTGAGCTCACCTCCTTTGCCCAATCAAACAAAGCCTCCTTAACCTTTTCCATCAACAGCGATTTTCCGGTGCCAGGGCATCCACAAACATACAAACTGCCCGCCTTCTCTTGCTCTATGCGTTGCTTGCAGAATTCCAAAACCCTACTCTGCTCATCTTCCCGGCACACAACTGTAGATGGCGCCATTGAAACGTGCAATGCCTCCTTCACTGCACTCAACTGCTCCATATCTACACATTCTTGATCAAAATGTAAAAATAATGAACATAAATAGATAATATGCTAAAATGCATTGAAAAATTAAAGTAAAACTTGCCTCTCGGATTCCATATAGTTTTATCAGAATCATAATCCAATAATCTTTGTTTCACTGGTGATTTGCTTGATTTCACCATTGCATCTCCCGAATTTTCCTCGATTCCCTACAAATTTATGTACATCAATCCAATTTTATTGTAGTGAATAATGATTTCTACCAATACTCATAAAATAAGAATTGACAAGTTAATTGAAGTAATGAACTTACATTTCCCGGAGTTCTTGGGCTATCAGTGCCGCAACGGCGAGGCGATTTCCACTTCATCGGAGAACAATGCATCGGCAATTGAGTAGAAGAGATCGGACTGTCTTTTCGAGCCGAATCGGATCGTAATCTCCGTTTATGAGGAGTGGAACATCCTTTGGACCGGATCTCCCCGGTTTTTTCGGTTTCGACTGCCATCGGAGACGAGTGATGTGCGACGATGGTCGGCATGATGGAGCTTCCGGCGAATCAGACGGCCAACAGGATGTTCAGATTCAAAGTCTGTAATTCTCTCGGGAGAAATGGTATGAGATGAGAGAGAATTGTGCTGATGAATGATATTAAAACATGTGTGTGGTGTGGGAGAGTTTTTTAGCGGGAAAGAAGTAACCGTAACAGGTGTGTTTCCCGCCATTTATGTTGCGGGTATTGTTTTTGAACTCGTGGAGTTCACCAAGTAGAATAGAGGCCCGCGGGCTGCTATATTTCTGTTGTTCGTCTCATCTCTTTGCACGACGATATTAATCTTTTTCATATCATTCTAATTTTATCGGAGTATTAGCAAATGTAATCCACCAAGTTTCTAAAGTTGGAAGTAAAGATCATACACTAGCATGAGTAAATAAGAATATAAATGAACCAAATTAAGTCGAGCATTGGCTTGTTTAATAAGCCCATTATTTCATTTTTACAAAAAGTGCTCGGGTCGAATTGGGAGTGAGACAAAACTTTAAACATCTTGTTTAAGATCAATTTATTAAAAAAAAATTTCAAACTCTAACTAGATTCATCTTACTAGAAAAATTAAACTCAAAATTGCATTCAAACTTAAATTCTCAAGACTAACATTCAAGATCAAGAATGACACGTTCTATAAATAACAAACACTATTTTGCAAATAGATAAAGTTCAAAATTAAGAATTCGGTCAAATATTATAAGATTGGACATTTGGCGATACACGCCCTCTCCGGGTAGAACAAGCGGTACTACAATTCAAGGAAATTTAACCATGGTAGAGGCTCCCATATCCTGTGCATTTATGAGCCAAATAAACCATAATTTGGGTGGCTGGTTTATTAGAGAACTATAAATTTAAACTCGAGCTCGCTTCATTTGGTAGATGAATAAAATTTGAACCAGTATTAATCTAAACTAGTCCCAAACTATTCATTAATGACCTTGCACATAAAAGCCAACTCGAACTTAGCATTCCTTCTCACCATTTACAATAGAATAAACTACATATATGATTCTCAAATTATGATTTTTGTGTCATTTAAACTCTTAAACTTTTTTTTGTGTCAATTGAGTCCATTTGTCTGCCTCTGTTAGAGTTTACCACTCACTTGACTAAGGCTCAATTGACATAATTAGAGAGTTTTGGGGTTCAATTAACACAATTAGAGAGTTCATGGGCTCAATTGACACACAAAAAGAATCCAGGGGCTTAATTAATACAAGAGTCATAGTTTGAGGGTTATATGTGTAGTTTATTTCAACCATTTGTGTCACATGAGTAACACACTTCATCACTTTCCATTAGAAAATCTAACAGAGACAGGGAGAGCTCAATTGACACAATTAAAGAGTTTAAGAGCTCAATTGACACACAACAAATATTCAGAGGCTTAATTAACACAAAAATCGTAGTTTGAGGGTTATATGTGACGAGTCCGAAATTGACTGGGCCGAGCCCAATTTAAATGAACCAAGAAAGCCCGAAAGAAGTTCCAAATCAAGGTTGGGTCAACCCATCTAGAAGGATGCCAAAGCTCCAAGGCACCAAGGGAACCAAGAGGCATCTCAAGGATCCCAAGGGGGTGGGCGCCGCCCAAGGGACCCAAGTGGGCGTCGCCCAAGGGTACCCAAGGGGGGCGCCGCCCATGGCTTCCCTCCTTGGTCCTCTCCTCCCCTCTTTGCTCATCTTCACCTTGATACTTCAATCCAAGTCCAAGTCCAAGTCACACCAACTCAAGACAAGTCCGAGCTCAAAAGGAGGATCAAGCCCAATCCAGCTGGGAGTCCTCCTCCGACTGAATAGGAGCACGAGGGAGAGAATACCGGGATGAAGATTGAGAAGATCAAGTCCTACCATAACTGTACTTACTAAATTATAGTGACCGCCTCACCGCCTCTCCCAACCTATATAAATGTAAGTCCTCTCCATATGAAGAGGACATCTAAGAACCTCAGCACGCCTTCAAACCCCTACACTTACCCTCATACACACTGCTCTCCTTCTAGAAGCACTGTAACTCCGATATACATCGTCCGGTGACAATTGTTCATTAATAAAGAACACCGGCCATCGCTGCCATTCCAGAGAGTGGACGTAGGTCATCCGAGACCGAACCACTATAATCCTTCGCGTTGATCTGTTGTTTACTGTCTCAATTCCTTGATTGCCATTGATTGATTGTTTATTATTCATTAATTACATCATTACTCATACTTGACTGTTGATCTTGCCAAAGACTAATTTGTGCATCATCAATATGTATAGTTTACTCTAACCATTTGTGTCACGTGAGTGACACACTTCACCACTTTCTATTAAAAATTTTAATGGCGGCAGGAATGACTCAATTGACACAATTAGAAAGTTCAGATACTCAATTGACACAAAAAATATACAGGGACTTAATTAACACAAATATCATATTTTGAGAGTCATATTTGTAATTTCCTCTTTATAATATTTATAATGAATGGAAAGCTAAACTTAGACTTTATAATATTTATCATGAATGAAAAGCTAAACTTAGACTTTAATCCTATGTATACAATCACCAATATTAGCTAAAGACTCGATATAAGTCAATCTAAGCTAATACGTTGGATCTTATAGCCACTAATTTCAGCAAGAAAGGTTAAAACATGTTCATATCTTCCCACCTCCGTTCACGTGGTTTTCGTGAGCCAGGTCTTGATTTAAAGGAGTGATGTATATTTTGTATAGACTTGGACTTGGACTTAGACTTGGACTTGGACGGCCATGGTGCCACAACCACTCCATCTTCGAAGGTGACCACTTGCATTTCGAAAGAGACGACTTAGCTAGCCTTGTGCCAGATATTTTTCCTTGCCAAATTACTATACTGTCCTCAATCTTCTCAAAGCATCTCCAATGCTTGCAAGAGATATTTGGCCATATTTTGTAACTTCTAAGAAATTATGTTATTACATGTTTGTTACAATTTATGGAATTTAACTTATGCTAAGCATAGCTAAATAAGTTTTTTTGTTGTTTAATATCATTTCAGATCAGGAGATTTTGTGTTCAAATCTAGTTGTCATCCTAATTATTAAAAAAAAAGAAAAATTCACGTGCTAGACCCAAAATTTAGCCTGCACGTGAGAGAGTGTGTTGAACTATAAATAGTTAAGTTACATACTCTTCAAGAACTTAAGTTTTCAGAGTAAATAGTTGTTTAACAAACATATACACGAGCATTATTTGAATAAAAGAAATCAAAATTTAGTTTAGGAGGCAAACGTATATAAAAACTTAAAGAACTGATTTTAAAGAAGTAGAAGTTTTTTTTTTTTCACTTACTTAATTATTTAAATAGTAAAACTACTTTTGACTTATTTGGCAGTAATTAAAATAATTTATTTTAAACACAGTTTTTTTTTTAATTTGCTTAAGAGAAGTCATAAGTCTTAAAAGCACATTTAAAAAGTTACCCGAAACAAAACCTTAAGAGGTCTATTTTTCCTATTAAATTTGAAAAATTAATATTAGTCGTCGGATTAATTTTAAACTAAAATTTAAAATGATCTTAATCGCAAAAAATTAAAGTCATTTTTTATGTTGTACTTTATTATATAAATAGCTTTTAAAATTTTTCCAAAAGAAAACTAACGTGCAAGCCTGCAGAGTTTAGGTGGTTTTTTACCCATTACATATCCACTGAGAGTGTGGAAAATGGTTTGCCCAACCAATAATAAGATTTGGTAATAAACACCCACGAAGGGGTAATTTGGTCATTTGATCTACAATTTGGAAAAAAAAAAAAAGTTGAGAGTGAGAGAAATGTGTCTATCAAAGTCTTTCCTATTGGTGGGGGAGGAAAAGAGAAGAAGAGACGAGAGGATAAGGAGATTGGCGTGGCATTGGTGTCTGCATGTCTCTGTCCAATCCAACGTGGAAGCCAGCCCACGTGAAAGTTAACCTTCCAAACGTTTAATTGCCCTCTCTTGGCTATCCCCCCCTTAATGCCAACAAATGAATGTCGACGACCCCTCCCATCTCACCCAATAAAAAAAAAAGAATGCCAAACAAGTACAATAAGGACAAGTTATGATCAGTCACACAACGTCCTTCCCAGGCTATTTCTATTTAAAATGCTTGTATTGTAATATTTTTTAATTAATTATAGTTTTTTGTGTTGTAATTAAGTTTTGATAAAATTATCACTTGACTTTTAAATATTATATTTTTTATACAGTAATACTATATAAGTCAAATGAAACTAACAAAATTTTAATTCAAATGCATATTATTCCTTGAATGAGTGGGTTTCATCAATTTTTTCAGTGAGACTTACTCATCAAACACTCATCCAATGAAATGGTGTAGTCGTTGACTTACTACTACTTTTTTTTTTTTCAACGGTCAAGGGTGTCCGGGCAAGCTTGCACGCACCTCGAGTAGTCCCCTCTTCGATCCGATCAAAAACAAGTCATCTACATCAGAATTATATGATTCATGAGGAATAAGTCTCTCATGACCTGACCCCAAAGGGTTGCCAATATTTTAACTTAGAACTTCTGAATTTACAATCAGTCTTTATTATCACTTGAGTTACCCTTTGAAATTGACTTACTAGTACTTCTACGAGAAATACTATTTATACTTAAAAAATTGACATGCTTTATTAACTTGATAAATTACAATCATTGAATATGTAGTGGGTCCCAATAAATACTGAGACCCACAACTAAATTAATGACACTGATTGATCAAGTCAATTTTTTAAGTCCGTATAACATTACTTTACTTCTACACCGCACGCTTATCACACTCGTATTCCATCCCATCATACATACACACAAATAATATCTTACATATGCAGAGAGAAATTTAATCAATTATACAGGCACGTGTTTCACGTGCTTTTGGAAGAATTAAATAGCTTCCTCAATGATAATTAATTCCTAGAAAAAAATTGCCAACTGTCTAACAAAACAATGAAATCATAGTTTCGATAATTTATTTCAAATTGTTTATCCTATTTTGTGGTTTCTTATATAGATCTACTAGTTATTGTATGTGCTTAAAGACACAGCAATAAAAAATGATAAAAAATAAACATATTTGTATTCATATCTAAAATTAAATTACAAACATATAGAAGAGATAAATTAATTTAAGCATCGGTTGTAGTGGTGTGTGAAATGTGATGGTGGCGACGACGGTGGTGGTTGGTGGTGGCGATGGTGGTGGTGGCGGCGCTGATGGTGGTGGTGGCGGCGACAATGACGATAACGATGACGGGTGGTGGTGGTGGCGGTGACGACGACAGTGGTGGTGGTGGTGACAGCGATGGCGATGACGATGGCGGTGGTGATGGTAATGGCGGCGGCGACAGTGGTGGTGGTTGTGGTGGCGACGGTGGGTGTAGATGTAGTGGTGGAGCGGTTTCAAACACTATTTTTTTTTTAAAGTACTTATGAGAAATAATTTGTAGAAGTACTTTTAAAAAGTCACTTCAAACACATCATTAGAGGCCTATTTTTCCTATTAAATTTAGGATGTTAATATTAGTCGTTAGATTAACTTTAAAGTAAAATTTAAAGCAATCTGAACCGCGAAAAGCAAAAATCATTTTGTTTATCTTTTGAAATTTGAATTGTAAGCTACTTTATTATATAGAAGATTGTAATTTTTATTTGTTATTGCATAATCTATTTTAACTTATTTTAAATGAAAAAAAGTAAATAATATTAATGCCACACAAAAGTAAATACAGTTCTCGTCGTTTAGATTAATTTGTGTAACAATGTTTTTTAAAATTATTTTTTGACAGGCATCAGAATAATAAGTGGGGTTCCATTACAATACCGCAAAGCTAACCTTTTAGTATCGTATTTTCACATTAACAGTCGTAAAATTGATTTATAATTTTATTATTTTCGTAATCTACGATGATAAATCAATTAAACAAAAATCTAGGACTTTTCAAACAAACTTTTTAGACTTCAAATAATGGTAGTACTTTACATGACAAGAGACATATATTTTTGTTTATGAATTTCATACTTTTCAACATTACTACTAAATAAAAAAATGGATGTTTTCCATCGTTAGGTTTTTTCTTAATGTTACGTTTGGTATGATGAAAAATGGAAGAATAAAAAGTTGGAATGACGAAAAGTTGGAGGGATAGATAAAACATCATGTTTAGTAAGAAAAAAAAATAGAAATGATGAAAAAGTGGATGAATGAACTTTCTTTCCAATTCAACAAAATAGTCCCTCCAAAATTGGAAGGAAAGTGAATGAAAAGTTAATTATTTGTGTGGAAATGTATCTTATTTAGGACATATATCCTTTGATATATACATATATTATGTATATATTAATTTCATATATAATTACATTAATTTCATACATTAATTTCATGTATCTTAAAAAATTAATTTTTTTTTCCATCTTACCAAGCACCAAAAAGAAAATTTAATTATTTTTATTTTTCATCCATCTTACCAAACACATAAAAAAGAAAGTGTGTCATTCATATTTTCTTTTCTTAAAAGATAGAAAGTGTATTCCTCTTACCAACCGGAGCATAACTTTGTTAGAAACCTAGAACATACCACAAAATTTTTATTAGAAAAACAAACCGAGTGATTCTATAGCCTTCTATTAAAAAGAAAAAAAAAATATATAGAATATCAAAAACAAATGATTATGCGGTAACATTAAAACTACTCCGAGATTGTATTAACAAGTATGACTTAACTATCGTAAGAAAAATTCTCTGATTCATGGCCGACAAGCAAAACATATAGATAAGTTATTTTCAATTTTAGTCGTTCCCGTGGAGCCCAATTACAAAAGTAGATGTTAGATGCATTCAATTTGCAGTAAAATCGATATATTTTAGGAAGATGATTAGAGGCATGTCTTGTGAAAGGACTTTTCCACCATCAAACATATTATCTATAAGTCACATAGAAAGGAAATGAGATGGGTTTTTCTTTCTTTAGCATACACTAGACTATCTAATTTCCCAACTAGGTTCCGCCTATAAACTCATACAACTAACCTTTATATCAACTATGGTGGAGAAAGAAAGAAAAAGGCATGGTTAGATGAGATCATCTAGGCTTAAGCATATTGTAACGGCCCAAAACACACCCTGGACGGCATTACATTCTAAGACCATTCACAACATGAGAGCACTAAGATAATTCCATCAATAAGAAAAATTCATAAAGTCATCCATAATATTTACAGCATGATCCCCAAAAGAATAGGCCCATTTTGGCCTTTACATTCCAAGATCAAATAATGTAGCGCAGCGGAAATAACAAAAGGAAACTAAACTTCAAATGATTTCAAAATAAATTCTCAAGTCTATTACAAAGGAAGCTATGTCTCTACAGGTCTATCTCGGGATCCACATTCCCTCCTATAGGAGCTTCCCAATATTCCGACTCGTCAGTTCCGAGCTCCTCCTCAATACCCAGACCTGAAATATGTTGTTTGTAGGGGGTGAGCACTAAACTCTGTAGCAACATTCCTCCCAAACTCGAACAAGGTTTATAAAAGTATATAAAATGGCCGGTCTCATTTCACAAATAGCATATATAATCTTTGAAGTAAAACAGGGACATTTTAAAATGGATCTCAAGTTTAAGTAGCGACAGTAATTTAAATGAACAATAAAAGAAACTAAGATCCAAGACATATCCATTTTCCGAAATATAAACCGGTTTCCCACAAGACCTTGTGGAATCCCATACTCCCAAAAGTTCTTATAGGAAACCATTTTCCACAATACTACAATAATTCATAACTTGACATTAATGGCCATAAACAATTCCCAACAATTCTTCCGGTAGGTGGCATACTTTAGAGCAACCTCCACCCCCATTTTTCCGGTAGGTGGCATACTTTAGAGCAACCTCCACCCCCATTTTTCCGGTAGGTGGCATACTTAAGAGCAACCTCCACCCCCATTTATTCCGGTAGGTGGCATACTTAAGAGCAACCTCCACCCCCATTCTTCCGGTAGGTGGCATACTTAAGAGCAACCTCCACCCCCATTTATTCCGGTAGGTGGCATACTTAAGAGCAACCTCCACCCCCATTCTTCCGGTAGGTGGCATACTTAAGAGCAACCTCCACCCCCATTTATTCCGGTAGGTGACATACTTAAGAGCAACCTCCACCTCCATTCATTGATTCTCAAGCATCCTTACAAGGAACCTCTTGAGAATGGGTGAGCATTCTTACAAGAAACCTCTCACTCATTTGCATCTCTAGTTTATTCCTACCATCACTACACATATCCACATTTTTACCACTATTATTTAATATATATCTATATACATATATAAACGAAAATGCGGGGTGTTACAATCCACCCCCTTAAAGAAAGTTTCGTCCTCGAAACTTACCTCAAGTAGCAAACAAAAACGGGTACTTCTTCTGCATCTCTCTCTCCGGCTCCCAGGTAGCTTCCTCCACTCCGTGGTGTTGCCACACTACCTTCACGAGTCGGATGACTT
The DNA here is from genome assembly GCA_951799425.1 of Ilex aquifolium. Lineage (NCBI taxonomy): Eukaryota > Viridiplantae > Streptophyta > Magnoliopsida > Aquifoliales > Aquifoliaceae > Ilex > Ilex aquifolium. The sequence continues at coordinate 7,867,206 of OX637394.1, forward strand.
TGTTGCGGAGCACTTTTTCCTTAGCGTCGAGAATTTCTACTGGTTATTCTTCGTAGGTTGCTTCGTCTTGACTTTCAATCTCCTCCAAGTTCACGACTGGAGTTGCATCCGAGTGACACGTCCTCAACATCGACACGTGAAACACGCCATATACTCCAGCTAGCTGGGCTGGTGGTCAAAGTTGATACGCCGCATTGCCTACTGTTTTGATCACTTCCAACGGCTCGGTATATCTTGGCGCTAACTTCTCCTTCTTGCCGAATCGAAACACGCCCTTCTTGTGTGACACCTTGGGAAACATGTAATCTCCCACTTTTAATTCCAAGGATCTTCTTATGTGATCCGCATAGCTCTTCTGTTTACTTTGCGCCGTGCGTAGCCTCTCCCGGATGAGTTGAATCTTCTCTGTAGTTTCCCCATTGTAGTCCTTACTCCGTTAGTTCGCTGCGCACTCTGATATACATTACAATCCACCAAAGTTTACAGTTGAACCCTAACCAGACTTGTCCTCCCCTCTTAGCTTCCAAATTCATATACATTTTTACAACGAAATTATTTTAAGAAAAATGACCATAATATCATCGGAAATACCCTTTTTATTGGTCAATACAAATCACTAGAGTATTGAATTCAATGAATAAGTAAATAATCAAGCTTTGGAATCAAGAATGAATGGCTATTAAGTTTGGGAATCAAAAACAATGGAACAAGCAAGGTTTGAAATCAATGACAAATGATTAATTAAGCTTTGGAAATTAAGAACAAGGAAACAATTAAGTCTTGAGATCAATAACAACAGATATCAAGCTTGGGATCAGAGATAAAGTAATAATTATATATTGGAATCGATAACAAACGACTATCAAGGTGTGAAATCAAGAACAAAGGATTATGAAGCTTAGAAATCAAGACCAAAAGAACACTCAAGTCTTGGAACCAAGAATAAAGAATATCAAGTATTGAATATTGAGAATAATTGAATCCCAAGGGTTATAGTCCCTACCAAGTGCATATCAAATTTAGAAATCAAGAACACATGAATACTGAGCTTGGAAATCAAGAACAAAGGAACAATCACTTCTTGAAATCCATAACAACGAATATCAAGCTTAGAATTAACAATAAGGAACAATCAGATATTGAAATCAATAACAAACAAATGGATCATCAAATTTAGATACCAAGAACAAATGGATCATTAAGCTTAGGAAATTAAAAACAAAGGAACAACCAAGTCTTGAAACCCATACCACGAATATCAAGTTTTGGGAATCAAGAATAAAGGAACAATCAAAGCTTGGAATCCATAACAAATAAATATCAAGCTTGGGAGTCAAGAACTAGTGAATAACAAGTATTGAAATCAAGAGCAAATGAATATCAAGTCTTGAACTCAATAACAATTGAATTTCCAATTTAGATATCAAGATCAAATGGATAACCAAGGTTGGAGATCAATAACAAAGGAATATCAAGTTTAAATCTCAAGAACGAGTGAATATCAAGGTTTGAGATTAATAACAAATGAATATCAAATTTAGCTATCAAGAGCAAATGAATCTTAAGCTTGGAAATCAAACACAACGGAACAATTACTTCTTGAAATCCATAACAACGAAATCAAGCTTAGACTCGAAAGAATGGAATAGTCGGATAGTGAAATCAATTACAAACGTCTATCAAGGTTTGACATCAAGAACACTTGAAGAAATCAAGAGAACACACAATTCCCTTGAAAACTAGGGTTTTGAAGAGAAGATTTAGGGTTCACCCAACCATAATATATTTTAGCACAAGATAATATTAACAAGAATGTCAAGACATGATGATTTCCTAGAATTAAACATAAATTTAAACTCAAAGATTACTTATAAATAAATCCTACTGGTCTCCCCTTGTTGTCCCGTAGGCAAATTAACATATTCTGTAAGTTCGACTTCCTTGAAACCCAATCCCAATTCCACAGCGTACACAGTACGTGATTAGCACTCAAAAGTAGCATATTGTTATGCTCTTTTTTGGACTAATTATACTTTGATGGAGTTTAAATGATGATATTTTAGGTTCTAAAGTGAAGGAAAGTCCAAAGGCATCCAAGAAGTACATCTGAGGGACAAATGCCGAATTAACGCAAGACCAAGGGAGCAATGTCAGGAGAATGCAAAGAATGAAGGACAAAGTGTAATAAATGAAGGACAAAGTGTAATAAAAGCATTTGAAAAATCAGCATGCAAAGCACCACCGTTCACTTGCCCACTTGCCCACTTGCCCACTTGCCTTCCCAAGCCTATAAATAGGCAGCTCTTCTTCAGCTTTAAAGAGGCCAAACCTGAGGGAGAAATTAAGAGAGTATTTTTTTTAGAGAGTTTTTAGAGAGCAAAATTTCTTTCATCTTTTGTAGTTTCCATTTCAATTCATGTATTGAAGATTTTATGCTTATGTTCTTATGGTAAGAGTTCTTTCTTATAATTGTCATTTCTTTATAGCTTTTATATTTACTTGCTTATATAAATATAATGGAAGGCTGAGCCTCCTCTACTAAGTGTTTTCTTTTATGTTTTTATTATATCTTGGTTGTGAATTAAACACCAAGTAGTTAGTGTTTTTCTTTTATGTATTTTTATCTCTTGGTTGTGAATTAAACACCAAGTAATTATTGCTTTCTTTTAATTTAAGTATTGTTTTCTTTTACTTCCATTGTTGGAGCTTCCTTCTTCCCCTTAGAGGAGTGAAACTCTTCCACCTTTTTAGTGTTTTACCAAAGTCGGGAAGGGTGGAACGTGATTCACTTGTTCTTTGTCGAAGAACGACTCCTTGTTTAGATATTTTACTTTAGAGTATTTTACTTTGTAACACCTTTTGGGGATGAGTACTATTCATCATTCTAGCTTTACCATAGCTATGAAGGGTGAGTAGTCCTCATTCACTCTTTGGGAAGGGATGATAGATATGTAAAAGATTAATCCGGACATTATGTTTGTGTATCACCTTTATGCTTAAATGTTCTATACTCCACTTGATTTTTGGGTGATTGAATGCACCTAGCAAAGTAAAGGTACTTTGTATAATCAACGGATCTTTCTATGATAAATGGATGACTCCTACACGGAAAGATCCATTGATTCAAGGCAAGTACCCTAACTAACTCTTCATGACAAACTTTCAATGTCCACCATTATAGCACTTCATTCCTATCTTCCGATTAATTTGCCGTTGACACGGGAGTTAATTGAGTTATAAAGCATAAACATAATGCACCGGATAATCAACTACATATTCTGATTCCCGGATCAACGAGTGTTTGTTACATTTAATCATCTTATATTTTGTCTAGCAAAATACCCATTGGAAAGAATCTTACATTCTATCCAAAACTTCCCACAACTTCAAAATCATAATATTTCCAATTACAAGTCTTTCTCACTATTTACTTCAAAGAACACCAACCATAGTTCCCTGAGGATTCGACTCTGGACTCAAACCAGATTATTACTACAACTTGACCGCCTGCACTTGGGTGTACACATTTCGGATCAAGCCAGTACGTATAAAAGAATGAGTCGCATAGGAATCCAATAACATTCGGGCCCAAGAATCGTAGAAAAGAACGATACCTTCCACGATGGCGTTGGAGGCATTTTCCTCCGGTTGAGTCATAGCAAAAACCCTTCCTTGATTGGCGCCGCCGGGGGCATGAGCTTGTAACGGTCTCTGTGGTGGTAATGGCTGTCGTAGCGGTGGCCTGTTTGCATTCACTCACCCCGTTGCTTGGTTGGTCTTGGTGGAAAGCAATGGACAATTATCTTTGAAGTGCCCAACACTTCCACAGGCGAAGCATCTGCGTGCATCCGTGCCTACTCTCTATGGTACGCATCCCGCTCCTCGAGCTATCTGAGGTATCTTTTGTGCTGGCCTTGGTAGAGGTGGCTTGTTTGTTGGTACTTGCTCGGTTGCTTGCTTGGTCCTTGGGGGAAACGAGGGGCATCTATGTTTGAAGTGCCCATACTCTCCGCATGCAAAGCATTGGCGCGGGTCAGTGCTTGTTCTAGTCTGAGTCACTTCATCTTCTCGAACTATCTGAGGTCTTTGTCCAATCACGTCCACGTCCACGTACACGTCCACGTTCAAGTTCACATCCTCGTTCACGTCCACCGACATGTACACGTCCACGTCCTCGTTCTCGTCCACGGACACGTACTTGTATTCTCGAATTCAGCGTGTGACCCTCTTCTCGCGAATGGAAGGCCTCCAATCTTGTTCAAAGCGTTTAGCCCTCTTTGCATCCGGGGCCACAAACTCGATTGCGTAGCAAGACAATTCATCGAATTTGAACAAATATAAATAATTAAATAATTAAATAAATCCCTAACCTAACTAAACCACAAATCACACCTATTTCATACACATATAACCTCAAACCAATTCAAGCTTAAAGTTTCTTCAACCTAGTCTTACTTTACTTGTGGTAATCCATAACCTACAGCTCCCATGTAAGACCTAAAGCCTAAGCTCTGATACCAACTTTGTAACGCCCCAAAACACACCCTGGACGGCATTACATTCTAAGACCATTCACAACATGAGAGCACTAAGATAATTCCATCAATAAGAAAAATTCATAAAGTCATCCATAATATTTACAGCATGATCCCCAAAAGAATAGGCCCATTTTGGCCTTTACATTCCAAGATCAAATAATGTAGCGCAGCGGAAATAACAAAAGGAAACTAAACTTCAAATGATTTCAAAATAAATTCTCAAGTCTATTACAAAGGAAGCTATGTCTCTACAGGTCTATCTCGGGATCCACATTCCCTCCTATAGGAGCTTCCCAATATTCCGGCTCGTCAGTTCCGAGCTCCTCCTCAATACCCAGACCTGAAATATGTTGTTTGTAGGGGGTGAGCACTAAACTCTGTAGCAACATTCCTCCCAAACTCGAACAAGGTTTATAAAAGTATATAAAATGGCCGGTCTTATTTCACAAATAGCATATATAATATTTGAAGTAAAACAAGGACATTTTAAAATGGATCTCAAGTTTAAGTAGCGACAGTAATTTAAATGAACAGTAAAAGAAACTAAGATTCAAGACATATCCATTTTCCGAAATATAAACCGGTTTCCCACAAGACCTTGTGGAATCCCATACTCCCAAAAGTTCTTATAGGAAACCATTTTCCACAATACTACAATAATTCATAACTTGACATTAATGGCCATAAACAATTCCCAACAATTCTTCCGGTAGGTGGTATACTTTAGAGCAACCTCCACCCCCATTTTTCCGGTAGGTGGCATACTTAAGAGCAACCTCCACCCCCATTTATTCCGGTAGGTGGCATACTTAAGAGCAACCTCCACCCCCATTTATTCCGGTAGGTGGCATACTTAAGAGCAACCTCCACCCCCATTCTTCCGGTAGGTGGCATACTTAAGAGCAACCTCCACCCCCATTTATTCCGGTAGGTGGCATACTTAAGAGCAACCTCCACCCCCATTTATTCCGGTAGGTGGCATACTTAAGAGCAACCTCCACCCCCATTTATTCCGGTAGGTGGCATACTTAAGAGCAACCTCCACCTCCATTCATTGATTCTCAAGCATCCTTACAAGGAACCTCTTGAGAATGGGTGAGCATTTTTACAAGAAACCTCTCACTCATTTGCATCTCCAGTTTATTCCTACCATCACTACACATATCCACATTTTTACCACTATTATTTAATATATATCTATATACATATATAAACGAAAATGCGGGGTGTTACACATATAATTCTCAAAACATTTTTAAAAAAAAAATAATTAACACATTTAGAAGTTAGAAAACACGAATTCTCGTCCACCATTTGAATATGATATTGAGATTATCTCCACATTAGTCAGATGGCTACCTAAGATCCGCAAATGAAAAAAAAAAATCATTATTCATATAAATGACTCACATTGATATTATACATTATTAATTTATCGAAAAAACAGATATTACACATTAATAAGAACTTGTTTAAAATTTTTTGTTTAATTATTTGTTTGTGTCGAGTCACGTAACAGATCTGATATTCGCACGGGCAAAATCACTGTTTTGATCAGGGCCGGCCCAACAGTATGGAAAAAAAAGTATGGGTTTTAGGCCTCAAATTTTTAGAAGGCCCCATAATTTTAAGTACATCACTAGCTCACAAAAAAAAAAATTTTAAATCCATTAAATTTTAAGCCCCAAAAAATTAAATTCAATCAAAATTTTCATTGCAATAATTTGGGCCTATAATTTAATCTATAACATTAAAAACTTAGAAATTAAAACAATTAAAAAAATACACAAAAATCAACTTATATTTACTCTCATCCACTCTCTCTCTCTCTCTCTCTCTTCCTAAAAAAAAATAAAAAAAAGCAAAGTTGAAATTAAATACTATCTCCCTCTCTGTGGTAAAAAAAAAAACAGAAGTTGAAATCTCTTTCTCGACAACATTAACACATTTTTCTTTTGTTTCCCTCTCACATAGAAAATTAAAAATAAATTAATTTTTTTAAAAAAATAATACAAAAAATAAAAAAACATTCATTTAATATTTTCGCTTTAGACCTTAAATTGGCTTGAGCCGCCCCTAATTTTGATTGTCATTTTCCATTGGCACATCAGGCTGGTTCATGGCTTGTATCATCAGGCTGGCAGATTATAATTGAAGCAGACACGGCAGTTTGAAACAACTCTCTGAAAGGACTAAGGAGCATATTTTCCAGACTGCTCAAAGGTTGCAACAAGAGAAGTTTTGTTGACAAAACGTTTACTTTATACGTGCCATGTGATTAGTGGTTGCTATGCACATATTGTCACACCTCATTCCAAACATGGCCCCACTATGGTAAATATCTTGTCCTAAAGTCCTACATATATACTATTATGGCCGGTTTGGATGGCTTTTTTGGGGATTTGATTGTATTAATGAAACACTTTCAAACCCAATTTCAAAGATTTGTACATGAGATTCAATCAAAAACCTTATCTAATCACAAATTTAGTAAGTGGAATAGATATATGTGGGGTTCATGAATTCAAATCAAATCATGTTACTCCATTGACTAAAATATCCATTATTAGATAAATAAGAGAATAAGGGCCTGTTTGGTTTGCGTTTCAAAAACAGGTATCCGAAAACAGTTTTTGAGAAGAGTTTTAAGAAAATGGTTTTGATATTTTTTGAGATAAAAAACTTGTTTGGTTAGATGATTTCAAAAATAATTTTACAGAACAGAAAATAGTAAAACATGTTTGGACAGCCTAAATATATGTTTGAACAGTAATTCAAACATTAATAAAAAAATATAAGAAAGTTATTTTTAGATTGATAATTTCATAAAAAAAATTCAATAAACCAAACTTTAAAATATAATATATATTATATTATATTTAATATAATATTTATATATTATATTATATTATTATAATATTTATATATTATATTATATTATATTATAATATTATATAATATATATTATATTATATTGTAATATTATATAATATATATTATTATAATATCTATATATTATATATTATGAGAGAGAGGAAGAAGTTAAAAAAAAAAGGAATGAAGAAATTTGCTGTTAAGGAGATTCGAAGGGCAGACCTCATTAAAGTCCAAAATTGTTCTCCTTGTTTTCAAAATTTTCAAAGAAAACTCTGAAACAAGCTAGACTTGTTTTCTGTTTCTTTGACTCAAATCTCATTTTTTCTCAAAATTTTGAGAACAAAAATGCTAAACAAACATGTTTTGAGTGTTTTTGAAATTTTGAGAACAAAAAACAGTTTCCGGAAAGCTAACCAAACATGGCCTAAATTTTTGGGTAAATTAATATTGTTATCTACAAATTCAATCTCTCACCTTTGAAATTTACCCCTATGGGTTTTGTCAAATCCTTATTTGTGGGTTTTAAATCCATTGTTGCTAGCAAGCCGAGATTCAAATCCCGAACCTCAAATTTTAAACAAAACATGAATTCAAAAGCAGGGGTGGCCTGAGACATTTTGGGGCCTAAAGCGGAAACGATAAATGACGCCTTTTTATTTTTATATTCAAGTTTTTGTTATCATATTTGAACTTAATAGTAAGAGGGAGAAAGAATAATTGAAAAATTATGACTGTATGTTTAAACTTGACTTTTTTGGGAGTTAAAATTAGATTTTTTAGTATCTTCAGTTTTACCGTTAGTTTTTTTTTCTTTATTTAAAAAAATAAATTTTAAGACCTTTTAATTTTACGGCTAAATTAATAGGCCCAATCTATTTAAGTTGAAATATTTTGTTTAGGTATGAATTTAAATTTTTTGTTTGGACTATTAGTGTACACCTATAAATTATGGGTCTTCCTCATTTATAGGCCTTCCTTGAAGTGAGGCCTTAAATTTTTTTTGATTGGATTTGTATTTTTATAAGGCCTTTTTGTAGGGCTTAAAATATTTATAAATTTAATTTTTTTAGATGAACTATTTATGATATTTAAAAATTTGGAACCTTCTTTAAAAATGGGGCCTAAAGCCTAAACTTTTTTGATAACACTGTTGGACCGCCCCTGTTCAAAAGGTGCATTAGACTATTTTTATAAACTCACTTTTTAAATCTCATCCAAATCGTCATCCAAACAAACCCTTAGTAGGTTTCGACTATATTAAGCCTCAGAGAGAGGGATATAAATGAAACTGAGTCAAAATATATTAAAGTTTGACTTGATTGAAACTTGAAAGTGATGAAGCTCAGCTCAACTCCGACTTTGCAAGCATTCGAACTAATCTTGAACTAATCATGGGCTCTTTTTTTGGCAAACAAAATTAAAAATTAAAAATTCATAAACAATCCTAGAATAATTATTTTTAAAGTAAAAAATCTTGCAGGATTTATATAATCTATATAATAAAGTAGCTTACAATTCAAATTTCAAAAGATAAACAAAATGACTTTTGCTATTCGCGGTTGAGATCACTTTAAATTGTACTTTAAAGTTAATCTAACGGTTAATATTAACACCCTAAATTTAATAGGAAAAATAGGGCCCTAAGGGCGTGTTTGGAGTGACTTTTTAAAAGTACTTCTATAAATTATTTCTCATAAATACTTTAAAAAAAAAATTAATGTTTGAAATCGCCCCACCATTATCTCTACCACCACCGCCACTGCAGCCGCCGCCATCACTACCACCACCACTACCGCCACCACCACTCACTACCACCGCCACCACCGCCACTACCGCCACCACCACTCACTACCACCGCCACCACCACCATCGTCATGCCACCATCACCACCACCATCGCCACCGTCACCACCGCCGCCTCCACCACCGCCACCACCATCATCGCCGCCGCCACCATCACCTTCGCCGCCACCACGGTCATTGCCACCCACCACAACCATTACCGTCTCCTACCATCACCACTGTCACCCATCACCTCTCACCCCTACAAACCGATGTTTAAATTCTTTTATCTCTTCTCTATGTTTGTGATTTAATTTTGGATATGAATAAAAATATATTTATTGTTTACCATTTTTTATTACTCTGTACCTTCAGGCACATACAATAACTAGTTTATATAATAAAGTAGCTTACAATTCAAATCTCAAAAGATAAACAAAATGACTTTTGCTATTCGCGGTTGAGATCGCTTTAAATTTTATTTTAAAATTAATCTAACGGTTAATATTAACACCTTAAATTTAATAGGAAAAATAGGCCCCTAAGGGTGTGTTTGGATTGATTTTTTAAAAGTACTTCTATAAATTATTTCTCATAAGTACCTTAAAAAAAATAATAGTATTTGAAACCGCCCTACCACTACCTCTACCACCTCTACCCCCACCACCACCACCATTGCCGCCACCGCCACCACTGCCACCACCACCGCCGCCTCCGCCACCACCCTCGCCGCCGCCACCACCACCACCACTGCCGCCCACCACCTCTCACCCCTACTACAAACCGATGCTTAAATTCATTTATCTCTTCTCTATGTTTGTGATTTGATTTTGGATATGAATACAAATATGTTTATTGTTTACCATTTTTTATTACATTGTGCCTTCAGACACAGACAATAACTAGTCAAATTATAAAATATCAACTTACAAATTTAAATTTTAAAAAAAATCAAAAAGTGAAGAAAATAAAAGAATAGTGTAAGAGCACTAAATCCATCACAACCATTAATTGAATTAGTTACGGATCTTAACAACTACTGAAATTTATTGTCAATCTAATAATTATCGGTAATTAAGTCGAAAAATTAAATCCAAGTAGAATTGCTGTCTATTTTATATGTTGCCATTGATGCTTTCCCTTGTGCTCTCTTTCGGGCAGTGACTAGTTCTTTTCAACATTACATAGAAGGTGATTGTACCAACACAAAGGCTCTGAGGTTTAAAACGATCAGCCTGTCTACGTTAGTTAAGTTAGCTGTGGAGGTGACCATCTCTGGATGCGCACAACAATGATATGTTAGTAAAGGAAATTAAATAGAGATGAGAAGACGTGTTTGACTGATCATTAGATTTCCACATATCACATATATATACATTGAGTTGGGACTTTGGGTGAGACCTTATAAGGAAATGCATGCATTTAGAAGCCTTTTGTTCGGCCTAATTTCAAACCCGATAGTTGAATTGAAGCGCGTGTTTAATACTTTAATATCCAATTATAAAGCATTGCATGAGAAAGTATCGATAACTCTTTAATACTTTTCTCTTAAAATTTAAAATTGTATGGCTGGTAAGAACAACTCTAAAGGGAGTGATATCAAAAGTGACAATCTCATATGCTATCCAAAATTTAAAATTTGTCACTCCAAGGGGGTGGCAGAGCAACTCCAAAGGGAGTTGTTATTTTGGGGTGCCAAATCACTTATTTGTAATTTTGAACAGTGTTTTGACACCACTGAATTATAAATCTGCTCTAATGACAAGTGTCAAAATGGGGTGCCATTTTCATATTTTTACTCATCAATCTATATGAATCGTTGGATCTATATTAATCTAATGACACTATATTCATCAACATATTTGCAACATCTCACTTTCTCTCTCCAAAGTTACCAAAAATACCACCCCAAGACCCATGATGCCATTATTCAACCCCATATGCCACCCCTTTTGGAGTGAAATTTTTTGAATTTGGGGTGGCATACACATATGCCACCCCCCTTGGAGTTGCTTTGAGAGAGAGGAATGGAGAGGTTGCAAATGGGTTGATGAATATAGATTCGTTAGATGAATATAGATCTAACGATTCATATAGATTGATGAATGAAAATATGAAAATGACACCTTATTTTGGCACTTGTCATTGAAGTAGATTTATAATTTAGGGATGCCAAAATACTATTCAAGGTTGTAAATGAGTGATTTGACACCCTAAAATGACAACTCCTTTTAGAGATGCTATAAGTGGTTGCATCACCAATATCGAAGGTACATATATTTTTAAGTTTGCAGGATAAATTCACTAACACATATCATTTGACTATGTTGGGCAAATTGCATGGCTCGCCTTCTGGCTATTGATTAGTTCCGCCATGAAACTAGGTGTATACCACCACACAAAGGCGGAGCCATCTTATGCGCAGGGCATATGTCTACCTTCAAATTTTTTTTCCTTTTAAAATTACTTATATATATTTTAAGTATTTTTTTAATATATTAAATTATGTTCACCCTATTTTTTAGTCAACACCAGAAAAAGCATGATATATCTATGAATTTATTTGTAATTTTGATATTTATTTTAATAATTATCACCGACATGATAGAGAACACAATTTATAGTGTAATCGAATGAATGACAAATAACTAAGTGATAGTATGATTGTGGATATAAAGAATAATAAAATTAATATAAGACTTTCAATGTATGAAAATTCTTCGGAGTCAATTCAAAATGGTTTTGATTACTTTTTGTTTTATAAAAGATATAACTAGTCTCTTATTTTTTTTGTCATTTGTATCTACTATACTTACCAATTTTATTATTTTTACGTTTAATGAGTTTTTAAGAATTAAATAGGATGTAATTAAATATAAATGCATTATCTTATTTTTATCAATTGTAAAAAACAAAATTAAACTTGTTAAAATATTCAATGCCCACTCAAAAATAATTTTCTAGCTCCACCTCTACCGCCACATCAAAACAACCTTTTGTAAAATAAGATCACTATCGACTTTAAAAAGAAAGAAATAACAATCGTAAATGTTGTCATAATTTTATATACGATACTATCAGACATAACTTAGTTCTTCTATCCACCAATCAAAGCTAGTAGAGCAAATAACTACTTTTTATGAGTTATTTCAATAGTGATTCATTTTCTTTGACTTTTCTTATATTTTTTTGTCAGCCATCATCACAGGGAGGGATGATGAGATTCAAATTCACAACCTTAAAGTTCAACAACGAACATTTTTAGGCCTTTGGAGTTTGATGCAATCTAAGGGAAGCTTGCATGCAGGCTTATCCCTAGTATAACCTACTCATAGAACAAATAAAAAAGAGACGAAGCAAAAAATATTATTTTCAAAGCATGCTCCAAACATATAAATAATCAACTTCATAGTATGCAGTATACACAAACAAAGAAAGATGTAGATACTATGTTTGAAGGGTTTAAATCAAAGCCCTTAAAAAGATATTTCATAAAGAATGATTGTGACCGTTGATTTTCAGCAGTGCAGTATTTTAATCTTGGGTCCATGGTTGTTTTCCATCACTAGCAGTAGCAGCCTATTTCACTTGATAGAAACACAAGCGGACCGACTCGTTTCTGTGCTTTCATTTTAGACCGTCAGTTCTCACCTCCTCCAATTGGATGTTTGCTATTTATTCTACTCTTTTTTTTTTTTTTTCAGTTGTGAGTTGAATAACTTTCATGTCGATTGTAATTTTTTTTCAAATATTTAATGAGACAAGCATGATTCAATCAATTTTTAGTTTTGCATATTTACGTCATTTTTAAATTTATGAATTTAAAATCTAATTAGTCATAATAAAAAGAGAAAATTGGGCTGAGTCCTCCTTAACGGACTTATAATGAATTTAATCCGTTAAAGAAATTTATTTGGAGATAAGTTAGTTTTTAATCTTACTAATAAGTAATTAAATCCACTATTTTTTTTAAACTCCAAAATACCCATCATTAAAAGTAACTTTAAATTAGTTTTCTAACTTGAGAATTACTATCTCTTAATTCACTATTAATGATGATATGTCAATAATTTTTTTTACATAAATTTGAAATTCAAATTCAAGAACAACTGATACTCTATTTTTTTTTTCTCTCTCTATACACTAGCAATGCACGACGTGCGTTACACGTAAATTAATTTAAATACTATTTTTTATAAATACGAATTAAATGTATAATTAAATTAAATAATAAATTAGGTGCCGACTAATTAATCTATATTTTAATTATTATTTTATTCTATAAAATTTCCAGCACCTAATTTATCCTTTATTTAGGAATCTGTTTTAGTTTATTAAATAGATTGATTAGATTGCTTAAAATATTATTACATTATTGCATACCAAAAAATAAAATATAATATATATTTGATTGTAGAATTTAATTCGGTAACTATATGTGTATAATAATTTAACATATATAGAACTTTACTCTTCATATAGATATAAAAAATTATATGTAATTGTACTACTAATAAATGAGTTCAAAAAATTTTAAAAGTCCTTATAAAAGAGTCTAAAACAAGTTGAAAATCAAATAGGAGTAAAAAACAAAAATTAGATGAAAGTATATAGGTGGGTATAATTGACTTTATTATAATAATTATGAATAAAATAGAAAATTAAAATTTTTTTGCAGATGCTGACATTTATAAGTAGTATATATTACTGTTCATGTTGAACATGTTTCTACTATTATTTTCTTAAATATTAATACTCATTATTATTATTTTTTTGTTCTTAAATGTTACTACTTTTTTTTTTGTATTTAAATGATACTATTTTTTGTGTTTGAATGATGCTATTTTTGGTGTTTGAATGTTACTATTTTTTTTTTAATGTTACTATCTATATAATAAAATAGCTTACAATTCAAATCTCAAAAGATAAACAAAATGACTTTAGCTATTTGCAGTTGAGATCGTTTTAAATTTTACTTTAAAGTTAATCTAACGGCTAATATTAACACCCTAAATTTAATAGGAAAAATAGGTCCATAAGGGTGTGTTTGGAGTAATTTTTTAGAAATTAATTCTCATAAATACATTAAAAAAAATAATAGTACTTGAAATTGTCTTACCACCACCACCACCACTGTCGTCGCCGCCACCACCACCCCTACCGCCACCCCTACCACCCCATCCCGTCACCACCACCGTCGTCATCGCTACCACCATCGCCACCTCCCCCACCGCTACCACCACCGCCCCCGCCCCCACTGCCCCCACCACCACTGTCACCATCACTGCCACCACCATCGCCGCCACTATTACCATCACCACCACCACGGTCATTGACACCCACCACAATCATCACCGTCTCCTACTACTACTACTGTCGCCCACCACCTCTCACCCCTACTACAAATCGATGCTTAAATTCTTTTATATATTCTCTATGTTTATGATTTGATTTTGGATATGAATACAAATATGTTTATTGTTTACCATTATTTATTACATTGTGTCTTCAGGCACATGCAATAACTAGTATATCTATATAATAAAATACATAAAAAGTTGAATTTTATCCCCTACACATCCCCCCCCTCCCAAAAAAAATCATCACATCACAAATTTCTATCGTATGTTCAATCATTTAATATTTGATTAATTTTTAGTTTAACATAATTTTTATTTCAGACATTATCCATACACGATAATATATACATATATTGAGAAAATTTTATCAAATTACGTATTTTTGAGAAATTTTTTTTAATATTTTTAAGAAAATAATAGATAAAAACAAATTTTATTTAATATAGTAAGATCAATTTTTTGGAGGCTCGAATTTTATGTTCTATAGTGCATTTAGACACAGGTTATGACTAGTAGTATATATATCTATATAATAAAATAGTTTACAATTCAAATTTCAAAAGATAAACAAAATGACTTTTGTTTTTCGCGGTTCAGATCACTTTAAATTTTACTTTAAAGTTAATCTAACGGCTAATATTAACACCATAAATTTAATAAGAAAAATAGACCCGTAAGAGTGTGTTTGGGGTGATTTTTTAAAAGTACTTCTAAAAATTATTTCTCATAAATATTTAAAAAAAAAAAATAGTGTTTGAAACCGCCTCACCACTACCTCTACCCCCACCACCACTACTTCTACCACCACCACCGTTGTCGTCGTCGCCACCACCGCCGCCACCGCCACCGCCACCGCCATTGCCACCGTCGCCACCACCACCACTGCCGTCGTTGCCACCACCCCCGCCATTGCCATCGCCTCCACCACCACCACCACCACCGTCGCCGCCGTCACCCCCACCGCGGCCGCCACCACCACTGCCACCACGATCATTGCCACCCACCACACCGTCTCCTACCACCACCACCTCTCACCCCCACTACAACCGATGCTTAAAATAGATATCTATGTTTGTGATTTGATTTTGGATATGAATACAAATATGTTTATTATTTATCATTTTTTATTATTTTGTGCCTTCAGACACATACAATAACTAGTATATATATATATATATATATATGATAGATATAATTTTAATGTAATCAATTAGGAATTGTTAGTTTTCAAATTTGTTTTAATTAAACATAACTATTAGGAGTATTTTGGACAATGGAGATTAAAATTTAATTTAATAGTAAATAAATTTTCTTGATGGACTTATCACCAAATTAGTTCACAAAAGAGGATTGACCTCAAAATTTTTCTAATAACAAATAATATTAAAATTTGCTACAATCGATGCTTAATTGTATCCAATGGATACCAACTGCACCCACATGCATATTTGATTTTATTTTTCAGAATTTTATTAATGGTTAGTTATTGTATTCCACTTTTTTTAACAGAAGCTAAATATTATAAAGAGACAATGCTCGTGCAAGATGATAAAATGTTTTTTTAATTAATAATTTTGTTCGTACGCCACCAATTTTAATTGTGATTTATTACGTAATAGTTTATTGTTACATCATACAAAATTGTTGGAGTTTAATATAAGATCACTAGTTATTGTCTGTGTCAGAAGACACATAATAATAAAAAATGATAAACAATAAACATATTTGCATTCATATCCAAAATTAAATCACAAATATAGAGAAGAGATAAAAGAATTTAAGCATCGGTTTGTAGTGGGGGTGAGAGGTGATGGGCGACAATGGTGGTGGTAGGAGACGGTGATGGTTGTGGTGGGTGGCAATGACCGTGGTGGCGGTGAGGGCGACGACGATGGTGGTGGCGGCGGCTAGGGCGATGGCGGCAACAGCGGTGATGGTGGTGGTGTCGGCGGCGAGGGCGATGGCGGCGGCGGCGGCGGTAGTGGTGGTGGCGGCGGCAGCGGCAGTGGCGGCGGTGGTGGGGGTAAAGAAAGTGGTGGGACGATTTCAAACACTGTTTTTTTTTTTAAGTATTTATGAGAAATAATTTCTAGAAATACTTTTAAAAAGTCACTCCAAACACACCCTTAAGGTCCTATTTTTCCTATTAAATTTAGGGTGTTAATATTAGCCGTTAGATTAACTTTAAAGTAAAATTTAAAGTGATATCAACCGTAAATAGCAAAAGTCATTTTGTTTATCTGTTGAGATTTGAATTGTAAGCTACTTTATTATATAGATTTATTTGAGTTTGGCAAGAGAGAATGGTAAAGTGTCACACTTCATGAAAAATAATATCCACTAAAAGAGGTGGAAGAATTAGGTGTGGATCTCATGCAAATGGGTCGAATTCGGTCCTTTCAACCTCAATAATCATGTGAAATTTAAGGCAACTTCATTACTTTATATCGTGAAAATGAACCTTAATAGAAAAAAAAAGTACTTTATGTCCACAAATAACTTGCAATCAATTACTTATCAAAAAAAGATCAAAAATAATTTACTTACCCAAAACAATCATTTCCAATCGATATTTTCGTCAATTTGAAGTAAAGAAATAGTAGAGTTGAAATGTCGCCTTAATTATCATATTTTCAGACGTTGCAATTTTGCATGTGGGTGTAGCCATAGCTAAGGGCTTTATGGACATTTCAGCATAGGCGTAGTGGGTCCCATCTTCTCGATTGGAAATCGTTAACAAAAATTAATGGCTAATAGAAGTCATATATTTAATAAAAAAATGGGAAAATTTCAGCTATACTCCTTCTATTTTACCATATTTTCAATGACACTCTCTTTATTTTTTGAATTTTCACCGACAACTCTATCAGATTAAAAGTGTTAATTAGAATACAATTTTGTTAAATTACCCATGATATATTTTAGAAAAAAATTTATCCATACCCTCTCTTGATAGGCATATCTTCGATGAGATTCCCTCTATTTTTTAATTTTTTTTTACGTATTAAAATTCGGACTGATTAATACTCGATTCGAGTTAATTAAAATTTATTTTTATATATTAAAATTTGAGTAGATTAAAAATTAAATTTTTTATGTATTAAAATTTGAGCCGATATGAAATCAAATTTTAATTAACTCGCATTTAATCTTAATCTGTTCGAATTTGGATACATAAAAAATATATATATTTTTATCGACTAAAATTTTAATCAATTTGAATCGAATTGTAATTTACATGAATTTTAATAAGAAAAAATATAAATTTTAATTGATTTGAATTAAATTTTAATTAGCGCTAACAATTTAAGTAGAGCTAATCAATAGACTTTTGATCCAATGGTACTCCTTACCTTGTAAAAGTTTTGCTTTCTTGAGGTCAAGGGTTCAAATCATCTTCCCCTTCCCCCTCTAAAAAAAAAAGAAAAAGATAGAGTTCAAATCAGTTCGAATTTTAATACGTATTTCTTTAAGAGACTCGAATTTTAATACTTCAAAAAAATAAATTTTAATCAGCTCAAATCGAATTTTAATCGGCTCAAATTTTAATATATTGAAAAATGAATTTTAATATGTAAAAAAATAAAATTTAATCTAATTTTATGTACAAAGATTATTTGAGGTTTATGTATAGGTAATTTTAGTATTTTGGGGGGGTGTCAGTGATATTTAAATATAAACTAGAAGGGTGTCAGTGATGTTTTGAATAATAGAAGGGGTGTCATTGAAGATATAATAAACTAAAAAGAGTGTGACATAAATTTTTCCTAAAAAAATTGATATAAAAATAGATAAAATGAATTTAAGTATAAGGGATTTAAATTATAAATTGATTGATCTGTCGTATAATTTAATAAATAGACTAACACAAATTCAACTATCTATGAAATGACCTTAATTTCACATAATTAATTAGTAATGGTTTTTTATTTGTTCAACGATCAGGGGTGTCTGAACCAGTTTACGCGCACCTAACTAATTCTTTTCCCGGTCCGATCAAAAACAAGTTATTCATACGGGAAACTAAAAAATTCATAAAGAATAATTCCTTATAGCTTGATCCGAAGAGGTTGCTAAGATTCATTAATTAGTAATAATTTGATATTACACAAATTTAATTATACATAATTATAAATAATACATATATAAATTAAATTATAGTTTCATCTGATAACTACATTTCATGTAAAAGAACATTTTTTTGGTCAAATGTAAAATAATATTTATTTTTGTGTTTTTTGTCCTAATTTGTTCCATTTTTCTAAATGTTAACGTATCTATATATTTAATTTCTGTCGTTGGACCAACAACAAATTTTAATGTTAACTAAGTTTTATTATTAATCCAACGTTTATAATAAATTAAATCAGTAAATTGGGTCGATAGATTACATTTGAAATAAAATTATTTATTTATTTGTTTTTTACACAGAAAAAAGTTACAATGCACGTGGCAACAAAGTAAGAATCACGGTTCAAATAGGGAAAAAGAACCCCTATTTAATTAATGAAGTGTCGGTGTGAACACGTGGCACGTGAACAATGCCCATATCAGATCTAAAACGTCCGTGAACTCAGCCGCGTCGGACGAGTCCTCCAACCTGCTTCGCAGAAGAAACCCCCCAACCCCCTTCAACTTTTGCCGCTGACTCGGACCACCCACTCTCTAACCATACCCTAACTCCCTTTCCGATTCTACCCTTTCATATACCATGTAGGTTACACAATCTTTCTCTCACATACATATAAACAAACAGTATATATCGTATATATAATATATACGATGTTATAGTGTTCTGTACTTTCTACGGCTTGGACTGTGTCGAGATTTTTTTGTGAGAGAAGAGGCCCCTCGTGTATATAAACACCTCAAAGGCTTTCGCTTCTTGATAAGTGAAGAAGCTACGGTGTTCCTGCTTCGTAATCGGAAGATTTACCGGAAACCTAATCGCTTCATCGCACATCCATCGACGACCGGTACCAATCCAGTAAGCGTTTACAAAAACAAAAATAGAAATCAGAGCTATAGTTGTTAACATGAATATATGTGCCATGTCAGTCTTCTTGAATTTCGTTGTCTGATCCGGTTTTAAAGGGGGAAAAATAGTGGGTGTAATCATCAGAATCTCAAGCTCATTCATGGCTTCTAATGCGTTTATTTTCTGTGAAAGCTGTGATTATGGTCTTTCCATGTGGGTTTACTTTCCGGGAAAATTGTGATTATGGTCTTTGCATGTGAGTTTACTTTCCGGGAAAATTGTGTATACAGTTACCTGATTGTTTGACTTATTTGGTTGGTGGTTTATTTAATCATGCAGGTTCAGGTGAGTTAAAAGCAAGAAAGGAAGGATCTTTTCTGTATACAAATCAAAAGTGAGCGGGATTGCCGTTTGGAGGACGAGAAAATTGTCTTCCCACACAAAGCTTTTCCGAGACTTTGATTCCAAGCCTACCCTTTTTCTTTCTACACTTCACTTCTTATTTAATATACAATCAGCCTCTGTATTCTCTCTCTTCTTCTTTGGATTCGGTTTGGTGGGTGAGTAATGGGAATGAAAGTTGCGACGACCTGTTTGCATTGGTCGCAACCCTGTGTTCCTCACTCACCTCCATTTCCCCAAACCTTGGCCTCTGCTATCTCATCACCTTCTTCAAAAAGACGGTGTATAAGCGACGGGGCTCTCTTGTGCCGGTACGTCCACAGACTGGACCGATCAGTTCTGTTCGGAACCGCATCTACGAAGCTCCACAGGTCTCGATCTTGGGAACACCCAAAATCGAGACCCCAAACAATCAAACGGGCTTGCAGTGCCAGCTTAGACGCATTTTCAGACGAAGAATTCTCCAAAAAAATCCAAGAATTAGAACTGGAGTTCCAGTTATCCGAACATGATGAAGAAAACACAGACAATGCTCTTGTTGATTCAATAGATACACAAAGCAAGATCACTGAAGACATTAACAATAGCAACAACAATTTTGTGGATGGTAAAAAATTTCCAAGTTCAAGGCTGGACCCTGTTGAGCCACCCCATTGGGCGGGTTGGGATGAGATAATTCCGGCGAGTATAGAGCGGAAGGCGAACAGTGTTGACCTTCCGCTCTCTCTACGGATAATCAAAAGGAAGAAACAATGGCAGGAGGGTTTTAGAGAAGCAGGGGAGTCGGCGTACTGCTCTGTAAAGAAAGCCTTTTCGTCTATGGTGTTCATAATCCAAGAGCTCCAAAGCTATACTTTGCAAATGAGGGAGATATTGTTCTACGAAGATTTACAAGGGATCTTGGGTCGAGTACAGAAGGAGATGCAAGCGTCCTTTGTGTGGTTGTTTCAACAAGTATTTTCGCATACACCCACTTTAATGGTGTATGTGATGATACTTTTAGCCAATTATAGCGTGCATTCCATGGCTACTAACACCGCCATCGCCGCCACACTGCCACCGCAAGCCTATGCAGCTACGACGGAGTCTGTTTCTGTAATGGAAGATCAGAAGAAGCAGCAAAAGTTTGATTCTTCCACAACAAAGACGTTTTCAGTGTCTTCTTCAAGTGGAAAGACTACCTCAATTGGTGGAAGAAACGGCAGTGGTGGTGGGAAATTCAAGGCGGTTGCTAGTGGAACAGATGGTGATGGTGGGTTTGATGGGTCGGTCTCTTCGGAATTTCATCGAACAATTATTCCTGATGGAGTGTCATCTATTGGGACTTCAAGAACAAGTGAAGAAGAGTCTGTTTCTGGGCAAGTGACCAGAGAAGAAGAGGTGAGGCTATGGAATTCGATAGTGGAAGAAGCTTCAAAATTGCAGGCCGTGTTGAAAAATGATGCCTTGGATCATGAGACGATGCAGAGATTTGTTTCACCGATCAATGCGAAGATTGAAGATGATGATTATGCGGATTATATTAGAACAGAACTTCTATATCAAACAGGGATAGTTCAAGAGCCCAATAACCCTCTTCTCTTGGCCAATTATGCTCAATTCCTCTACCTTGTCCTCCATGACTACGACAGGTACATGTACAGTTTTCCTCCTTTTTAATCTCAATTAATTATTTGTGGGTTTTCGAATGAGTTATCAACTTTTTTCATTCACACAATTTTTCCTCCCACTTTTGCAATTAAACCCAATGGGATAATACTACAGTTAGTCTAAGTTTTTGAGCTTGGTTAGCTCAGTAACAAGTCAAGACTAGTTCAGTAGTTCTTATTAAAGACACAACTGTTCTAGGGAGCAAGAAATCTGACCATTTAAAATCCAAATTGTCGTCTTGTTAAAATTTGGGTCAGGGTTCAATCTTCGTAAGGGAGTGTGTGGTGTACCCTGGTTTGGTTTTCGATCTTCTATTAGCAAGAATGATCTCCATTGGCTGATGTCACACCACGAAAGAAATATCCAGGCTTTTTACAATCTCCAGTAGAGCTCTAGTCTTTGTATGGTAGCTTACTATCATTTTACTATTGGATTCCAGTGAATACTGAGTTGGGTTTGACAAAAAAAAGTATCTGTACTTTCTGGCAAAGATTTTAATATGGTCTTGATTATGCCGGGACTTGGCACAACGATAATAATACTCTGAGACATGTGTTCAACTAGTGGGGACCAGTGTTTTCACTTACACACCGTAGTTGTTGACAGTGGCGTGAACCTCATGTATTAGATTGTCATTTGAATATTGTCTAATGATCAAAAACACATTCCAGAGCTTAATTCTTACTAGTTGATTTAGTTCTTGGACATGTAAAAGATGGGTTTTTTAATATGTTTGCTTTTGCGTTTGAAACAGGGCTGAGGATTACTTCAAGAGGGCGGTGCAGGTGGAGCCTAAGGATGCTGAAGCATTGAACAAGTATGCAAGCTTTCTATGGCAAGTGAGGAAGGACCTTTGGGCTGCTGAAGAGACATACTTGGAAGCCATCTCTGCTGACCCCAGTAACTCCTACTATGCTGCTAATTATGCTCATTTTCTCTGGAGCACCGGCGGCGAGGACACCTGTTTCCCTCTCAGCTCCCCTGACACCACCACCAACGACGCCTAATCCAAACGAATAAAAGGAAAAAGGAAAAAAAAAATTACGAAAACCACTTCCCCCTGAAGACTCTTGTTGATCAACCCTCTTTACCCAATAATCAATTATCAACTATAATAAAACAGAGGAAAAAGAAGGAAAGAAAACAGAAATTTCCTCATTGACTTTTCTTTTCTTGAGCCTCTCTTGACTTTTCTTCTTTTTTTTTCCTTAGATATTTTTCCTCTTATTTTGAGTGGGGAAGGTGAGAAAGTAGGAGTTTCTTGTGGGGTTTGCAAATATGGACATGGAAAGGGGCGAGACAGAAACTTGTGTCCACAACTGCAATTTGTTCGGCAACTTTTGGTATCTTCAATATTTTCCAGAGATCTCTCAGTCCCAACACTATACTATTCGCAAGCCAGAAAGAGGAAGCTTTGCAATTTGTTTTTGCTGTGCACAGTTTTTTTTTTTTATATGTTTTATTTCCCCCTCATATTCTCTTGTAACACAGGCACATGGCCAAATTGTAGTTGAAGTTTTGTTAATACATCAATGCCAATTTTTAGCAATTTCTAAGAGTTGTCGAACTGTAAGGATAGTTCAAGTGGTAACAGGAATGAACTGTAAATTCAGACGTCCTGAATTTAAATCTTCAAAATTCTTTGGGATTAGGTTTCGAGAGATTTATCTAACACAAATATTTTCATCTTAGAGTGTATGACTTATCTTTGACTAGACTAGAGAGATGATTAATTAATGTGTGTATAAATTAACTTAGATAGCCCTGACAGTTAAACCAAAAAAAAAAAAAAGAACTAGAAAGATATAAAATTTTGGGAACGAAGCCCATGCTTCTCGTGCAGTGTTGTGTTATCTGCAACTTCAGTCTTTGGCAGTTTGCTATGAGATGCTCTGTGAGCAAATTCATGTTCCTCTCTGTCCAATTTTGATCTCTAGTGGGTTTTATTCCAACTTTAAGGCACAAGTTTAAATATAGAGGATCAAGCAGGGAGGCATAGCTGTAATGGTAAATCTCAATATAGTTTAAGTGGTAATATGAATGAATTGTAAATTCAGACTTTTTGAGTTTAAATCTTGATAATTCTTTAGGACCAGACTATATGAGATTTATCCCTCATGAATACTCTAGTCTCGGCGTTGATGGTCTGTCTTTGACTAGACCGGAGATGAGATTAGTTGAGATACGCGTAAGTTAATTCGAACACCTTCTACTGTTGAACCAAAAAAAAAAAAATCGACGTAATGGTACAGTCAATCCATTATAACTTATGTGTTATGAGTTTAATTCACAAAAATAATGTTTTCTCATGTTGAATGAAAACTCTGAACGTTTCTGTCTTCGGATTCGGTAGTTCGCAAGTTTTTAAGTCTCTAGATGGTTTAATATCAAGTATATGTAGTAGTAGAAAGAAAATTCTGCCAGAACTGAGGGGATTTATGTGTAGAGGCAGTGAGGTCCGCGTGTTATGCATCTTCGTCGACAATCTTCTCTTGGTTAGTGGTTCTTGGTGGCATGGTGTCTTGAGCTAGTTGCTTGCCTCATAATGAGGCTTCAAAAATGGATCATGCTTCCACTGGTGGCCGCTACATTTTCGCCTCAAGGAAACTAGCTAGTGCTCTCTTATATAAGAAAAAATTGCTTCACTGTTAGCATAATCACATGCTTT
Source organism: Ilex aquifolium (assembly GCA_951799425.1). Classification (NCBI taxonomy): domain Eukaryota; kingdom Viridiplantae; phylum Streptophyta; class Magnoliopsida; order Aquifoliales; family Aquifoliaceae; genus Ilex; species Ilex aquifolium. The sequence continues at coordinate 7,891,460 of OX637394.1, forward strand.
GCTTAATCTGTTGTGTAAAGAACATTTTAGTCCCACTGAGTTAGATCATGGATTTGCAAAGTTCCTCTTCCAATCAAAAACCTATGATTACGAGTATCGAGATCAAACCGTCTCGTGTTATTTTGGATTCATCTTGATTACTAGTTAACCTTAATCCGATATCTTTTAATTAAAATCATTGGTGACAAGTAGTATGTGTGACTTATAACTCGAGCGAAAGGCTTTCAATACATAAAATAACACCCAGTTAACAATGTAAAATGACTATGATCTAATTCCAACCTCTTAATATGTTTAAACATAAAGAATTAGGACTTTTTCTGTTCCCACATGCATCTCATCAAAGTTAGCAATGTCGACCGAAAGAGAGAAAAATAATCTTGAAGCAAGCATTTGATTGAACGTAGCATTGCCAACTGAAAACAATACAATAAATCAAATCATTAGGAAAACTTTTGTCGAACACATGGGGGGCTATGTACGATATGGGAAGATCGACCCAGGGGTTCGAGTTTGGCCAAGCAGAAAATGACGGCCAAAACACGTGAAGAAATGATGGTAACAGTAACATTGAGCTACTATACTGCTCCATGTCTCCATCTATCGACCCATGCCTTGCCAGTTGCCACCTCTCTTCTTCCAACTCCATACATATTTACATATTCTAGTCTTTAAGATGTTCAGATCCCTAAGAAATTCAATTTTTTTATTTCTCATTTTTCGAATAAATTGTTGGACACAAATGGTCTCACACTGTTTCATTCAAATTCACCCTTTTCACTCCATCTAGCATATGTATAAAATTTGTGTAATAAATGAAAAAGGAATAAAAAATGATCATATCAAATGCACAAGTCATTCATGAGGAGATGTAAGTAATAGACGGTCTTATTTTCATGTTAGAAAGACTGATTTTTAGACTTAAATTCACGATGTATTATTTGGACGAATGAGTATTTGTTGTCGTTTGAAATCTCACATCTGAAAAAGAGAATAGCTAAATTATTTGAATTAAAATGTATTGTAGCTTATTGGAGCCCAAATTTAGCCGATGTGACTTATTCCAAATTTCGCTTATAAGAAATCAATAACACTGAAGCTTTATCCCGATGCTTAAAGCCATTCACATTGGAGCAATAGGTCAAATGTCCTATTCTCCTCCCCATGCCCCATGCCCCCTCCCCCCACATATCACAAGCAAGCATCTTGTTTCAATGTCTTCACATTCTTCCCAAATGACAAGTGACGAGATGTTTGACATACCACGCACAAGAGAAAATCAAATACTAGGGAGAAAAAAGGTATCATTTTCCCAATGGGGAGAAACTGTAAGCAAGGGCCCATCATTTTGATGGGGCATGTTTGTCTCAAGCAAACATAATTTTTTGACCAGCCCATGTTTATGGCAATCCTATCCTATGTCCTAGTAGTATGATTGTCTCTATTTGTATTTTCTCTTTTGCTATTTTCCTTTGACGACAAGCTATTGGCTGTGTTGATGGGACTCATTAGCAACCAAATCAAGCTTCTTCTTTCCTTTTCCAACATTTTTTTTTAAAAATCAATGAGCACGGTGGGGCTGGGTGCGGGAATGCATTCACTTTGGCTAATTTCTTTTCACACCAACGGAGGATCAAATGGGAGTTGATCAAATAAATATAAAATTGAGTGAATTGGAAAGGAGTCCGATTGTTCAATGACAACAATGGGATTTGAATCTTTGTGCTCGCTTTTTAGTTGTCCAAAGCATTAGTTTCATTCAATATTAATTATTTATCTGGTCAGTATTAAGGTTGCAGGTTTCAATCTCATTGTTTTTCTCTTTGTAATAATGGGCATATTTAGAGCTAGTTTAAATAACTAAATAAGTAATTTTTAAGGGTTTTGGAGTAAAATAAGTCAAGTCCGTTTGGATCTTGATTTTTTTACCAACTTATGTAACAGTTTTTTGGATTAAAAAAGACTTATTTAGGCTGATTTAAAAAATTGATTTTTTGAACTTTTCTTTCGGCTTTTTGGAGTTTTGTCGCGGGTCTCACATAACTTTTTAATTTATTATATTCATAAAATATTATTAGTGGAGTAAAAAAATTTGAAATTCATATTTTGAAAACTATTATGCGTAATATATATATAATTATTTTTTTATTTTACACAAAACCAAAAAAGTTAGAAAAGTCACTCAAAACAGTTTTTTTCAATTTTTTCAACTTTTAAAGAACACTCCAAACGATTTTGAGAGACTTTTTTAACTCTGATTTTTTTACGAAACTTTTTAAACTTCAAATTTTCACCTAAAAAAACCAGCTCCAAATATGCCCAAGGTCTTACAAGAAAAAAGCTTCAATTCAGTATTTAAGCATCAAGATTGTTGAAACTTCTGTTTGGGCCACTCGTGAGCCATGACAAGGTCCAACAGACCAACTAAAGTACAGCAACCCAACAACTTTGTCAACTGGCTAACCCAACTTTAGTTGTTTCACTTAGGTCCAGACTAAATTTGAACTTGGGTTTCGTTGATGTCAGGGCCAGAGTGGCCCATTCGTCACAAATTAATATTTATCATTTCAGTTTCAATTAAAAGACGATTTGCCTGTCTTAGAAAAATAATAACGACATGACCCTCAAAGTTCTAACAATCATAGATTGACCCAAAACGTTGATGAGACATAGATTTCACAATTTAGACTCAATTACATGTTGACTCCTTATCTCTCGTAACTGTACATTTATTCAAAATAATTGCAATAATGATAAATGTTTCAATGCACACCATAAACTATTTAATGAGAATGACTAATCATTAATCACTTATTAGTACTTTTTTTTTTTTAGTTTAACAATCAGGGGTGTTCGAACCAACTTATGTGCACCTCGACTAATCTTCTCTTTAGTCTGGTCAACTGTAAGTCATTCATGTAGAGATTAGGGTATTCATAATGAATAAATTCCTCTTGACCTAACATCAAGAGATTGACAAGATTCGACAATGTATTTATTAGTATTAAGTACATTGTGCATTCTTGAACATTGACGCAACAAGTGCAATCTTTATCACGTTTCGAACTAATTTCATTAGGTAATTACACATGTTTATAAGTTTCACTATTTCCTTAAGAACACGCTTATAACATTTAAGTTTTTTTTTGCTGACCCAGTTATGCAAAGTATATCCTTCTATTCATTTTAGGATATTATCGATAGGGGGCGTTTATAGCCCAGACCTGAGTAGTGTAGACCCAAGTCCCCGAACGAATTGTCGGACGGCCTGGGCTAGGCTTTGGGTACTTGCAGCCCAATCCGTCACTTACTGGGCGGGCCTTTTTTATATATATACAATATTATTTAAACTATTTTCAACTTAATATTTTTTTAAATTAAAAGTAGAGTCAAAATGGAAAAAAAGTAAATAATAAATAGTTTTATTTAAATAAAGTAAAATCATATATTACCACAAAACTTTTAAAGTTTCAATAATCAATTTTTTTTTCGAACAATTGGATAGAAGGGTAGACGTGCTAGGTAAGCGGACTGGGCTAGATGGGTAAGCTGGGATAGGTTGGCGGGCGGGTAGGCTCATAGGCGGGTTTTGGCCCTGATAATGGTTTTGAAGGCAAGGCCAAACCCTCTATTGAAGGATATTGAGGTCAGACTTAAGCAGACCAACTATTAGGTCTATCGAATTTTGGACTTATTTTTTTTGAGTCGGATAACGGGACCCATGGGCAATCCGGCCCCTGGACACCCTTAATTATAGATGCTGTTGGAAATAAGAATCGAAAAAATAAAGTGAATGGAGGGTGAAGTGCGGATTAGATCACACTCGTAATTAAAAGGATTCATGCCTTTTTATAAAAAAAAATACAATGCAGAAGGTAGCAGTGCGTTGTCCCCAAGATACAACAGCTCAATCTAATTAATTGTTGTGTTACTCAAATATACACAATCGAATGAAGCAGAAGTTTCAAACAACAACTTTCTATATTACCTAGAAAACTAATGTAGTAAAAAAGAATCTAAAAGATGTTGATACCTAAAATAAATTCCAGACATGAGCTCAGGAGAAGAGGTCAGCTCGGGAGGTCGGGCTAGACACACACAGTTCAGGAAACCAGAGCTAAAGCTCTACCCCGAAAAAGATAATAGCAAAACTAACTAGGAGGTAGTTGGATAACAACCCACACCCCCAACGGAGTGGAAAGCTAGAATTAAGCCGAAAAACACTCAATTGACCAAGATCCTCTTCAAGAATTAAGGGAGATCTCATGGATGAAAGGCAAAGATCTCCGTAGAGATCTCTGAGAGTTAAGAACAGCCCTATAAAAACTAGGTAACGCCTCCATTGAAGGGGGACCCAAAAAATTGTACTGAGAGAGAGAGCAATCAATAAAAAGAAAGGAGCAAGAGCCTCCATTAGAGAGTGGACTAGCCGAGCTCATCAGCCGGTGAACCACTATATTTCTACTGTATTACACACACTTCACCTCGATTAATTAGAACATTCATCAACCAACTCACGAGCTTTGCAGCTCAGACCTGTTCCTCGCCATTGCACTCGGACTCACTGCTCATTCACGTGAAAGAACACCATCAAAAGATATGAAAGAGTTTCTATCTATTCTGAAATACATAAACATATATATCTTAAAAATATGAGTGTTAATATTCTGTAAATTACTTACACATTTAATCAAATAATAATTGTTAGAATTAAATGACAAAATGATTCTTAGAAAACTAGTAGTTAAACCCTTGGTATTCAGAAACTAAATTTTTATTAAGGTAGTTATCACGAAAAATAATAAAATAAAATAATAAAAAGTGTTGGGCGGTACTACACTATAGTGCGTAAATTGTAGAAACTAGTATCTCCTTTGTTGGTCTCATTTCTGCCCGTGTGTGAGACTCAAGATCTACAAGGTAACAATAGTATAGTATATAAACCCAATTTTTTTTAAAAAACTAGTCGACGTAAGATTTAGTTTCTATTCATTTTATTAAAATACTCTAACAGATGCGATGGCAATTATTTTCAAGGAAAAACCAAAGAAAACTCATTTCCTTTATACTGCAGGCCACCACCATATTATTAACGTTGGCTGGAACCATGAAATATTAATCATGCTTCCAAATTCGAATCCCCAAGGTTAACACACTCTTTAAGTTTTATAGTTTAGTCAATAGTATGGTTAATTATCATATTTGGATATTAATTTGCTCATGCAATTATGCCAGGCCTCACTCCTAGTTCTACCTTACCTTCATATAGGGTAACTATTTTTTGAGAAAAACAAAAGGAAAAAGTCAAGGAAATAACCTCTATGACAAATTATAAAACTTTGACTAGAGCTATAACACCTTAATGATGATTCCATATGATATTAATCAAAGTTAAAATACGCTAACGTTATCTTCAACTATGATTTAAATTTTATTCAATAGTTTGATTTAGAGGTGGCAATCTTAACCCATTACCCATTAAACCGCCCAACCCGCCCATAAATAAATGGGTTGGGTACCTATTTAATTGATATGGGTTTTAAATGGGTTGGGTAATATGATTCATCTTAATTAAGCGGGTTAATATGGATTACAAATGGGTACCCATTGGGTTGAGTATTTATCATTTTTTTAAATAACACAAGTAATAAAATTAAATAAATATACTAATATATCAAAAAATACACACACTATTACACCAATACACCAAAACATACACACACTAGTACACTAAAAACACACACACTAATACACCATCCATAACCCATTGGTCGACCCATGACAGATGGGTTGACGCATGACTCACGACCCATGGGTTTATCCATAACCCATGGGGTTGGGCCACGACCCTATGGGTTGATCCATAATTCATGGATCGACCACGACCCACGGACCAACCCATAACCCACAATTGACCCGACCCATTATGTGTGTATTTTTTTTTTTTTTTTATAAATGTGTTTTAGTTTTTATGTTAGTATATGTGTATGTATTTTTTGTGTATTAGTGTGTATATTTTTAATGTATTAGTTTGTGTATATTTTGGTGTATTAGTGTGTGTGTATATTTGTATTTTGGTGTATTACTAATGTGTGTGTGTGTATTTTTGTGTACTAATGTGTTTATTAAGAATTTTAATTATTTTATGGGTTAATTGGTTTAACCCAACCTGTTATAAACCCAACCCATTATAACCCATTTACTAGGTGAGTGAAAAATGAATTGGATTTATTTTAGCCCAATCTAATTTAACCCAACCCATAACCAATCCAACCCACCCATTTGCCACCCCTAGTTTGATTTAATACAATGTACTCTAATGGATTAACTTAAATTTAAAAGAGGAGAAATTCAAATTCAAATTCAAAAGAAGGCGAAATATTTAAAGAAGGGTAAAATCTTGATTTGAGTAAAAATACAGTCTCCTTTGATTTGAGTAAAAATTTGACTCCCACTTCACTTGGTATAAGTTTGAATAAAGGGTTGGAGTTTATTTTTAACTTGTTTTTACTCAAATCTAAATTAGATTTTCTAAACCTAAATTTAAATTTGAGTAAAAAGTCCATAAAAACCTTCTTTAATGTTATACTGAAACTCATACCAAATCAAGGAAAAGTCAATTTTTTTTTATCCAAATCAAGGGAGACTCCAACCTTTATTCAAATTACCAATGATTAGATTTCATTCTCTTTTAAAAATCTAATTGTCATATTCTATCATCCTTTAAATTTGAGTTTGTTCTCATTTAAATTTAAGTTTGTCATCTTTTAACTTTGAATTTCTCTATTTGAGTGGTTTATATCAAATCAAGTTTTTTATTTATTTTTTACTCGAATTTGAGCAAGAATTCGAGTATCTATTGGAGATGGTATATAGGTTTATGGTTTAGTTTGAAGCATGGCATTGACAATCACAGTGAAGGCCTACAATTGGTAATCCCAAGCTGCTCAAATTTGGACATTGCCAACTCTAGTAATTAACAAATTGAAATTTGCATGAAATTATGGCTTAAGCATATTTACCTGTTTTCACTTACAATGTGAGTCGGCCATCAACCCCAGAGACCTAAACTGACATTGAAGGCATACCAGTTTCTACAATGGGGAAGCATTAAGTAGTCCCCCAAGAGAATTTACCCCAGGGCTTAAAACCCTCCCCAATTCTCTCCTCCTTCATAATTGCAATTAAATAACTCATATTCAAAAGAAAATTTTGTACCCATCCTTTTTATTGTCTTTTTTCGTTATGATGGTACCAAATGAATCATTACTAGGGGGTGCCTAAATTAAGGATAATTCAATTTTATTCAACAGAATGATTTAATTTTGTTTACCAAAATGATTAAGAATTCAAGGTTTTATAATTAACTACCCCACTAATCCCTCCCCTTCTCTTACTAATTTTGTCTGAGAGGAAGCTGAGGAGTTACAGCCACCTCCAATTCTCAGCCGTTGGATGATTCTTACTATCAACGGGTGTCAGTTCATGTATCTCATTAAGACATTGAGAGTACTCTTAGTATAAGCTCGTTGTTCAACTATTGTTATGGAGTTGTGTTCCATGCAGAGAAGAAAACACAAAGACCCCTCTGCTCATTCCTTAATCAAAGCAGTTTTCATTGCATAAAAACAGTCTTTTTTCTCTTCTTGTTTTAGCCTCCTTTCAAGCCTCTCTTTCATGGAAGGTGTGGGGGGAGGTGGTTTTCGGTATGGAAATTTACAAAATAACCCTTATGCCTTTCGACCTCGTCTTTCATTAACAGCCATAGACAGGTTTCTTTGGGATCAAAACCATTTGTGTCACCAAAAATCTCTGAACAATGTTAACGACAAAGAGCCACTCGTTTCTCCAAATGGGGTTTTTAGCTTTTCAAGTGAGGTTTCGTGGCCTACTCTTCGAGAGACAAGCTTTGTTGATGGGCTCTTCGCAGATGGCGAGACTATAAACTGGACCCAAGAGAGAAATCCCAGCTTGGGTTTCAAAGAAGAGACGAAATCAACTCACAGAAAGATATCAATGAAAGGTGGTTCTTCCACAACTTTGATCAAAGGGCAATGGACAGATGAAGAAGACAGGTGATAAAACCCAGATTTGTCCTCCTCCTGCTTTAGAAACTATATTTCTCTGTCCCTTGATTTCTTTTCTTTCCCTTTTTTTCCCATGAGAAATTCAGTACATACCAATCACCAAGGGTTTCATTTAGTTTTTTCACGTTAATTTTTGTGGTTTTTGGGTTATGAAGAAAACTGGTCAGGTTGATAGAGCAACATGGAGTAAGAAAATGGGCACAGATCGCTGAGAAAATGGTCGGTAGAGCAGGAAAACAATGTCGTGAACGATGGCATAATCATTTACGCCCTGACATCAAGGTTTTTTTCTCCCTATCACCTTGCTTTTCTGGGTTTTTACATAGTCACTTTTTTTCTTTTCTGTGGATTTATGTTTGCTTTCTGTTTATTAACTTCACTACTCCCCCAACTTTAATAATCAAGTACAGTAATTGAGTTTCTTTGGCGGTTGTTGGATTTCTAATAGATATCTGTTATGGGTATCTAATTAAGAATTGAGATTTTCTTTAGATTGTCTTTGCTCGGTGGTTTAACAAAACAAATCTGGTTATCTTATTGGGAATTATAAACCGTACGTTAATGATATTGAACTGTGAAAAGTTGTCAAGAGGAGGTATATTTTGCAGTCTCTAGGCCTTTTTTTTTAACAAAAAATGTTATTTTATGCTTAATTATTTAGGTCACAGAACAGAATTCTTAGAGAAGTATTTAGGATTTTGTCTTCCAGCTCACATTTTGACATGCAAACCTGTGTGCCAGGCTCCAATTTCCGTTTACACCTTCTCATATTCTTCCTTTTTCCTTGCTTGTTCAGCGTTCATTTTCATGTGATTTTGGAACTTTTTTTCCCCACCAAAGCATTGTAATTAGTAGAAAGAGGTTCCACTTCCACCTCTTTCCATGGGACAGAATTTATTTGGATAAATTAGTGGTATATGTTTCCTCAAATCCTTCTTATTAATTTTTTTTTCAGAAAGACAATTGGAGTGAAGAAGAAGAGAGGCTGCTAATTGAAGCTCATGAGAAGGTTGGTAACAGATGGGCAGAAATCGCTAAACGAATACCCGGAAGGACCGAGAATTCAATAAAGAACCATTGGAATGCCACAAAAAGAAGGCAGAATTCAAGGAGAAAGAGCAAGAAACAACAAGGCCAAAATGCAAACCCTCAACCAACTATATTACAAGACTACATCAGAAGCAAGAGCTTGAATATCACTTCCTCCGGCACCACCACCACCACCACAACCCCCGCCAGCTCCACCATCTCAGAACTGTCCCAATCGGCGGATGACTCCCCATCTTTAATACTTCACACATACGATGATGAACTGAATTTCTTGCTAAACCTTTTTGGAAACAAGTCGAACGATTCATTGATTGACGATGGCAAAATCAAGGGTTCTATTGAGGCAAAACCATCTCAAAACGAGTATAGCAAAGAGTCCACTGGTTTCAATCCCCTTGGGATCAATCATATCAATGGTGATCACCAGCTCCATGGAAATAAGGACCCCAAAATGTACAATCTCAACTTACAGCAGAAAGAAGAGAGTCCAAGGACCCAACTGTATTCTGATCATTTCCTTTCTCATCTGTTGGATGGAGCCACTACTTTACCTTCTAATGATGCAAGTTATGGCAATATGGAGATGGAATTGGTTGCGAATGAGGGTTCCTCTTGTGGAAAGCAAGAGATTGATTTGATAGAAATGGTTTCATCTTCTCAATTCTCCCAAGGGATGTACTAACAACAATATATACAGCTTCATGATCTTGGCATGGGCATTATGGGTGTTACGCTCTACATAGGAAGGTAAGGTCGTATCCATCTACCTTCAGATCCTATTGTGACGAAAGCAATGTGTACTGGGTGTCTTTCTTCTTCTCAAGGTACAACCTAATTCCGGGTTTTTCTCCGGCAAATGCATGAAGGGACAACTATTATGTTTACGGATGATGATGATCACAGATTCTTAAAAAATGTCTAGTAGATTTATATTCTAAAATGTAAACAGTGCTCGTTTCCTTCTTTATTAGTGTAATGTTTTTGAAACAGGTGTTAGTTTTTTGTTTTTCAGTTGCAAACAATCAACTTTTGGATTAGTCATATTACTTTTTGGAGTACTTTTTGGAGTACTTTTTCTTTCCCTATTTTTTTCTCTCTTTTTTCCAACTCTTCATGCATCATGCAAGGTTTTTTTGCTTGATTGTGATCCATGCATTTAGTAGACAGATGGAAACGTTGGTGGTGCATTTTGAGGTCCTATATTGCACATGACTCTCATTGGGAAGAAAATATTAAGTGCAATGGTTGCACACACCAAGTGTTACGTGGTGTAGTTGTCCACTAATAAGTAAATAATTGAATAAATGTGTCTCACTAAAACTCATAACCACACGTAGTAATGTAATACTTAACCATCTCCATAATAACAAGTGAGCCTTATTTTATCTTTTTTGTTATTTTTTTATTGGGTGGTTACACCCAATATTTACTCTTTGATTGGGGTAGTAAATTTATCTAATATTACATATAGGAAGTTAAATTATGAATTTATAAAGAAAAAATAATAGTTAAAATTAATTTAATTTTTATTTATTTTGATTCAATAATATAAAATTCATTCAAAAATTTCTTGGTCAGTCATGCGTTATTCTTTTATTTTTATTCAAATTTTCATTTATATTTGTGAAAATTAAGGATGAGTCTCCCTAGATGTACTTATAATGACTTGAGTCCTGGAAGGAAATTTATTTGGGGGTAAGTCTATGTTTAAATTTATATGTAAGTACTTAAGTCCACTTATTTTTTAAATTTCAAAATTACCCTTAATGGTGTTATGTTTGTTCAGTTATGGCAAGTCACATTGGTTAAATCATTGAGGTATATAATATATATGAAAACCCTTGATTGAGTTATATATGGAAACCGTTTATTAAATATTATGATAATTAACGGAAGTTTTATATGGAAATTATATATTCTGATAATTATATATGATAAACTTAATATACGAATAAATTGTTGGTCTATTAAGTCAAAATCATATCACAAAAATTCTTTAACAATAGTAATGCATAATATAAGGAGGTTGAACAATGCCAACAGAGTTCAATAACACAAATGTTAATATATAGTAACATTCATGTTACTATATGATTGGAGTTACAATTAGGATCGTGTTACTATACTGACAATAATATTACTATAGTGAATTTTAACAAACAATTGCAAATCTTGAGACGTATATTATGTAACATACACTTTAATATTCACAGTAACATCAAAGCTTTGTACTCAGTAACACATCTAATTTTACAAAATACAAGACAATAGTTTTTTTACAGTAACATCAACTTTCAAATAATTTTAGTGAAAATACGATCCACAAATTAAAAATTTACAAACTGACGACTAGTAACACACAATCGACAGTTGAATTACGACACTTAACACCAATTGTGAACATCAAGACATCGAAATTCTGAACTCCATTTTTCGGTTCACGTACTGTAACATGAACTTTTTCCACAGTAACACAACCAAGAAATACTCGATTGTCTTGCGCAACAAAAAAATCAACAAAATCAAAATCTATAACACTTTAATTTAATACTAATATATGAGTTCTCTTGAATCTTAGTTACAAGGTTAATGCCCACTTTGGCATAATTAAATATATAATTCTTATTACTTTTTTACTATGTAACTATTTTTTTGTGAGCATGTTACTATTTTTTTAGTGATCATATTACTGTCTTTGTTGAATATGTTACTATTATTATTTTTTAAATATTAATATTTTATCGATGAAGTCCAAAGTAAATTGGAATAGTAAATTGAAATTGTATTTTATGGAACGTAACGTGTTTGAAATTTGAATATGAACGATTTTTTGTAAATGCCGATTTCTTATTTTTTGGATAAGGAAACATTGTAACTTGGAAAATTGTAGCCGGATTTGAAGGCGATTATGAAGGAGATGTATATGGCCGGTTATTGTGTCTATAAACGTCGTTTATAACATTCCTACAGGGAAGGGTTACAATAGTAAAATTGACAAAAAAACGGACTTAAAATCAAATAAATTTTTTTGATGAACTTATCTCCAAATAAGTTTATATATGGGGATCGACCTTCAAAATTTCCTTTAGATTTCAAAGTTCAAAGTTCAAACTAAACGAAAAAGTTGTCCAATCACTGGCCCAAATATTTGACATTTTGGGCTTGTTTTACTTACATGATACCACCTGGGACTCCAACTAGATTTAAGGACTGAAACCTATTGGACTCAAAAAGGAACTATTGGACTCAAAAGGATGTAATTTAGGACCTAATTTAAAATTTTAATGTAACCATTGATTAATTGTAAATTTTAATGTTAAATGTCTCATTATCGATCTATGGTTATATTGAATTATGTTCTCATATTCAGTCTTTAAATTAGTTCCAAATAATATTTTTTGAGTAATACTATTTGAACTTAAAAAATTGACCTAATTTACTGACATAATGATGTGGCTTCATAGGAATAATTAGATCAACACCAAGTTCCAATGTTTGATGGGGTTTACAGTGAATCCAAAAATTACAATAAATTAGATCAATAAATTAAGTTTCAATAAGATTGCTCATATTTTTTTTCGGCTCAATTGACCACCCCGGCCTATCTCACAATAATAAAAAATTGATCTTTTTCTCTCTTTCTAGGAACTTTATTCTTCAAGGTTTCTTTCCTACGCCTTCCCATGATGTTCTACTGTAAAAGGGTAATAATACACTGCACACAGGGGCGAAGCCAGGATTTTGTCTCAGTGGGGGCAACCTTAATTTTAAATTTCAAAGTATAATTGTAACATTGTTTTCATCAAAATATGTATTCTTGATAAACTGTTTATAAGCATAGTTACAACAAAAGAATGCCATTTAGAGGCGCAACTCATGTATATGAGTGATGTACAAAAAAAGGCAACAAAAAAGTTTCACATCAAAAGTATTATTTAGTGCTAATATTACTATCAAAAAATTTGGTTAATGGATTACATCTCCTTAGCTTCAACATAATCTTCTAGGTTTTTTCAAATTTGATTTGCACAATGATTGAATCCAATAGACTGATTTGTTGATGAATACACCAATGGAACTGACAAAGAAACTAAATAAAAGAAAGAAGAGGGGTCGAACGCCTAGACTGGACTGAAAGTCTGTACGAAGAAGACGAAGGCTTACGGGAAAAAAAAAAAAAAAAACAGGCATGAAAAGTAGCTGCTAAAAGTTAGCTTTTAAGGGTTAAAAATTATATTAATATACCCTATACTTTAAGAAAATTTCAGTGGGGCAAGTTTAAGAAATTCTTGAAATTTTTAAAATTACACTTAGGTTCCAAATTTTTTTAAAATTTCAGTGAGGGCAGCTGCTAGGCGTGAAAAATGAGGAGGAGTTTCCAAAAGTTAGCTTTTAAGGGTTGAAAATTATATTAATATACTCTATACTTTAAGAAAATTTCAGTGGGGGCAAGTTTAACAAATTCTTAAATTTTTTAAAATTACACCTAGGTCCCAAAATTTTTTAAAATTTCAGTGGGGGCAGCTGCCCCCATACTAAATCCGCCACTGACTGCACATACAACAATTGTACATTAAAATATATATACATATCTATATAATAAAATAGCTTACAATTCAAATATCAAAAAATAAACAAAATGAATTTTGCTTTTCGCGGTTGAGATCGCGTTAAATTTTACTTTAAAGTTAATCTAACGGTTAATATTAACACCTTAAAATTAATAGGAAAAATAGGCACTTAAGGGTGTGTTTGAAGTTACTTTTTAAAAATACTTCTAGAAATAATTTCTCATAAGTATTTAAAAAAAAAAATAGTGTTTGAAACCGCCCTACCAACACCGCCACCACCGCAGCCGATGCCATTGCCCCTACGACCACTGCCGCCGCCGCCGCCCCTACCACCACTGCCGCCATTGTTGCCACTACCACTACTACTGCCACCACCACCAGCTTAACCACCAGCGCCACCACCCCACCACCGCCGCCGACGTAGCCGCCGCCACCACCACCACCACCATCACTATCACCGTCGCCATCGCCACCACCACCACCACCATCGCCACCACCGCCACCGCCACCACCACCACCATCGCCACCGCCGTCACCGTCGCCACCACCACCACAGCCGCCACCAACGATGCCATCGCCACCGCCGCTGCCACCACCGCCGCCACGGTCATTGCCACCCACCACAACCATCACCCAGGGCCGGCTCAACAGCTTAAGAAAAAAAGCATGGGCTTTAGGCCCCAATTTTTTAGAAGGCCCCAAATTTTTAGGTACACTATTAACCCATAAAAAAATTAAATCTTTTAAATTTTAAACCCTAAAAAAAAGGCCCCAAAATATTAAGTACAATCAATATTTTTTATTGTAATAATTTGGGTTTATGATTCAATTCATAACATTAGAAATCTAAAAATCATAAGTTGAAAAAATAAAAAGTACTCAAAAATCAACTTATATTTATCCCTACTTTCTCTCTCTGTGTAAAAATTAGTACAAAACATTAAAAAAAAAATTAAAATTAAACTCTCTTTCTAATAAAAAACAAAAACAAAAGTTAAAACATTTTCTTCGATCTCTCTCATATAATAAATTAAAAATTAATTTATTTATTTTAAAAATTAATATTAAAAATAAAAAAGACCTCATTTAGTATTTTGCTTTAGGCCTCCAATTGCCTTAAGCCACCCCTGCCATCACCGTCTCCTACCACCACCACCTCTCACCCCCACTACAACCGATGCTTAAATTCATTTATTTCTCCTCTATGTTTGTGATTTGATTTTGGATATGAATATAAATATATTTATTGTTTACCATTTTTTATTACTCTGTACCTTTAGGTACAGACAATAACTAGTATATATATAAAATACTTATATCATAAGAACTAGGTATCTAATTCCACACCACATACAAGTTATAAAGTCAAAGAATCCAAGTAATACAGATGGTCCTCTCATCCGATCAAGGACATGGGTTCGAGCTTCGCTCTTCCCATTCCTCCTTGTAACGACATTCTTAAACATTATTAATTACAAAACATATTGTACTAGCATTTATTTGACAAATATTTTGTTCACCCACATTTGCTTCCATAAACTTTTTTTTCATCTGAAATGACAACCCATCAGCCTCCCTAATTTCCTGGAAAGTTGATGTGGTGATCCACCAAAAAGACAAAAAAAAAAAAAAAAAACAAGAAACCCCAAAACTTTACACAGTTACAACATGCACTTAAAACCCCTCATAATTATGATTTGCCTTTAATCAACGGTGGGTAACGAGACTGTGGCCAGAAAAGTGTGTAGCGATCTGTGACTCTAGCCTCCACCCTAATTAAATATGTGACCAATCCAAACACTCCATATCACACGATCACAAAATCAAACATTGTACACTATCACAAAGCAAGGAAGCACAGCCCTCGGATTAAAAACTAACAACTCATCCTCTTCATCCAACCTTACCTGGACCCCACCTCCCCCACCTACCAATGAATCAAATCCGGGATCATCCTTATCCGCAATATCAGGGTCACAACCGATCCGACCTGCTATGACTCTGCACACGAGCATGGCTCTCTTCACGTGCATGAACTTGAATTCCTCCTCCATCTCATCAGGGATTGCCACGTGTGCCCTCCAGCTAGTAGATAGTGTAGAAATTCCGTCCATCTTGGGTGAGAACCCACTTCTGATAAGCCCACACACGCAACAGTACTGATGATTACATAAGGTGGAATTACCATTTTGCCCCAGACCACAGAGGAACGTTGCACAGTGAAACCTCAAGAGCTCATTACCGTCGGCGATACACCTCTCGTCTCGTCTCCGAACGGCGCCGTTTAGTGCAGCTTTTGATTTTACGCACTCCCTGTACTCTTCAAACCTGTTCAGTATCTTTGGACTGTTATGGATTTTTAGGATCCGATGAAGAATCGGGTTCTTTGGTTTCTCGGGCCAACCTGTTTTGAATATGATCCGGACAATGTTCTTACCCGAATCACCATCGATGAGCTCAGAGACAGCGTGCTTTATAGATTGGTGTTGTTCGAGAAGATTGGATTTTTGGAAGATTTCACCACAAGTTGGACATGGGTAGATGTCGTTTCGGAGAGGGAAGAAGTGTTGATCAGCAGAGATGTCGGATTCTGGGTGAGATAAAACGGGTCGTTTGCGGACAGGATTTGAAACGAGAGTTTCGGATGGTGTGACAAAGGAAAATTGTTGTAATGATCTGGTGGAGGACGATGGTGATGGAATGGACTGATTGAGGTGAGTTTCGGAGCTGGGTGTGGTGGGTTTAGAGGAGAAGATGCGTTTGAGGAAGGACCAAGAGGAAGAGAGAGCTTTGGTGGGTTTCAGTTTGTTGAGACGAGAAGAGGAGGGAGGGAAGTGTGGAGAGAGAGGAGAGAATTTTCGTTTCTTGGATTGCTGGTGGTGGTTGGAGGTGAAGGTGAAGCAGCCAAGGTGAAGGAGAAGGAGGAGGAGAGAAGTGAAGCTGGTGAAGAGTGGATGTAAGCTCGCCATTGTTATGGGAGCTTGGATATCTTGAGGTCTGCTGTTACCATGAATGAGTGTAGAGAGGGAGAGAGATTTGTGCGTTGGAGAGAGAGAAAGAGGAGGTGGGATGAATGATGGAAGAAGAAAGGAGAGACAGAGGAAAGGAAGATTATGTAAAGCAAGGGGGTGGTGGGGACGTGGAAGAATAAAGCATTAGGAAGGTGAAATGCAGCTTCAAAGCCATTCCTTTCTCTCTCCCGTTGCCCGTTGTGTATACATAAATGCATGGTAGACCATAGGAAAGTAGTTAAACATTCATTTTCTCAGTTACAATCCTAATATAAACGGCCACATTTACGAAAAAAAAAATATTGGGCGTAAATATTTTTTAACACGAATCTGTCTTATCAAACATGATCGAGAGACCTAATTATGATGCCAAATATTAATTTAATCTAAGTTGAACGTGGGACAATCAAATCTGGACATCTGACTCAGCTTAATGTTTGAAATTATATTGCTATTTCTCGTCTCTCTTCTCTCAAGGAATCCAAAGCCTGCTCTTCTGTTCGCTGGGTTTCTTTTTCTTCTCTTTCTCTCACTGTGAAGAGATACCACATGCTCCTGTCTCCTTGTCCATTTCCGCTATTAACTGCACAAAATTATTGAATTATTTTCCTTACAACTTTAAAGTTTACTAAATCAGGGGAGCTACCAACAATATATCTTCCATATACGAATGCCAAATATATTTAGTCAATTAGTCATAATCCCATCTACGAATGTCAAATATATGTAGTCAACTAAGTCATAAACCTTACACGTGGTATAGTGGTTTGAGGTGAATTGTGATATGTATTATAAACTAAAATTTCTTAAGTTTTATTTTTATTGGTAACACTTAAATTTAACTGATTTTTGTGTGTAATAGTAATTGTAGTATTCGAGATTTCTTCTACACAGGTGGATCAAATAAAATTTTAATCATATTAATACTAAGGGTAGTTTAAATAGTAACAGAGACGAGTTGTAAATACAGGTGTCTGAAATTCGAATTTTGGCAATCCTTTGGGGCAAGGCCATGAGGATTAATCCCTCATAGATACCTTAGTTTCGGTGTGAATGGCTTGTCTTTGACAAAATCGAAGAGGGGATTAATCAAGATGCGCGTAAATTGGTCTAGATATCTCCGATCGTTGAACTAAAAAAAATGAAATCCTATCTAACTACCATGTTAAGGTGTTTTGTGTGTGTGTGTGTTTTTTTTTTGGGGGGGGGGGGGGGGGGGGGGGTATGCATGTAACCATACACTACTTTCCTAAGGCTCCAATAATTGAAATAGTTATAAGGTTTCTTTCTAAATGGGACAATACTGTGGATCCCTAGCATTGCTTTCTTTAATTAACCATCCAAAATTTGCGGTAATTTAATGTGGGCCACATATGAAGTAGTAGAGTCTAGAAGACAAGAAGTACCTTTCTTTTGGATATGCCATTCTGATTTTTTCATGGCCCATTAAAATTTCTTGAGATGCCTCTCTGTCCCCTTCTTATTGAAACCATGTCGACTAAATAAGTCCACTTGCAACTATGTAAAAGTGATAAAAATCATTTGCATGTCCTTCTTAGTCCTCCTTTGAGTCTCAAATTCTCAATTCTTTTTATAATCGTTAATTTGCTTAATCACGAGTTTTTTTTTTCTCAAACTAATGACTAGAAATGTGCAATCACACTCAAATGACGCATACTCGAATTTAAGAATTTAAATTATTTTTTACTAAAAATTGTCATTTGATTAATCCTATCAAGTTTTATAAGTTTTTTTTCCCTTTCAAAGCGGTGGATGACTCCAAGAATCGGTTTGAGAATTTCAAAGGGTGGACCAGTGGATTTGGTTCTCTTCACCTTTGCCCGAATTGGCGGGAAAAAATAATTCCACCTAAAGTCTGGTACTTTTTTATCCCCTAACCTTTTACTTTTCATTTTTTGGTTGGAGAACTACATCCCCAATTAATTTTTCCATACTACATCCCTTTATTTTGTCTAATCACAAGGTGACAATTGTTTAATTTTATATTATATTACTAGTTATTTCTCGTGCTTAAAGGCACGAAGTAATAAAAAAATGGTCAACAATAAATATATTTGTATTCACACCCAAAATCAAATCACAAATATAGAGGAGAGAGAAATAAATATAAGCATCAGTTGTAGTGAGAGTGAGTGATAGTAGTGGTGGTGAAAGTCGTGGGTCGCAACAGTGATGGTGGTGGTAGATTTTGGGTGACGATGGTAATAGTTGCAACCATGGGTGATGGCGGTTGTGGCTGTGGATGTGAGTGGTGGTGGGTGATGGTGATGGTGGTTGGTGATGAGTGGTGACGGTGGACGATGATGGTAGTGGTGGTGAGGGTAGGGAGTGGAGGTTGGGGCAATGACGGTGGTGGTGGTGGTATTGGTGGTAGGGGTGATGGTGGGACAGTGGCGGTGGTGATAATTGGGATGATGGTGGTGGTGGGGCGGTGGGGAGGGTGATGGTGGTGGTGGCGACAGGGGTGGTAGTAGTGGGGCAGTGGTAATAGTGGTGGTTATTGTGGTAGAAATGGTGGTGGGCTGGTGATAGTGGTGGAGCAGTGGGGGTGATAGTGGTGGTAATAAGGTGGCGGTAGCAATAGTTGTGGTGGGGTGGTGGTAGGGGCGGTGGTGATGGTTGTTGTGACAGAAGTGGTGGTGGGGTGGCGGCGGTGGTAGAGTGGTGGGGGTAATGGTTGTGGTGGTGGCGACAGCTGTGGTGGTAGTGGTAGTGGTGATGGTGGTGGTGAGTGTGGTGGTGTGGCGATGGGGGTGGTGGTTGGGTGGCGATAGCAGTGGTTGTGGTAGTAGTTGTTGTGGCAGAGGTGTTGGGGTGGCGGCGGTAGTCATGGTAGTGGTAGTGGTGATGGTAGTGGGGGTTGGGGTGGTGGTGGGGCGGTTGCAAACACTAATTTTTTTTATTTAAAATACTTATGAGAAGTTATATGTTCTTGAAACACTTTTAAAAAGTCACCCAAAATACACCCTTAGAGCCTATTTTTCCTATTAAATTTGGAGTGTTAATATTTTTCGTTAGATTAAATTTAAAGTAAAATCTAAAAAGATCTTAACTACGAAAAGCAAAAGTCATTTTGTTTATCTTTTGAAATTTGAATTGTATTGTACTTTATTATATAGACTAGTTATTGTCTGTATTTGAAGGTACGAAGTAATAAAAAAAATGGTCAACAATAAAGATATTTGTATTTACACCCAAAATTAAATCACAAACATAGAGGAGAGAAAAATGAATTTAAGTACCCATTGTAGCGGTGGTGGGCGACAGTGGTAGTAGTGGAAGACAGTGATTGATGTGGTGGGTGGCGACAACCGTCGTGATGGTGGCAGCCGTGATGGCAACGGTGATGATGATGGTGGGTTTTGGGTGATGATGATGGTAGTAGTAGCCGTGAGTGACGACGATGGTGGTGGTGGGGGACGGTGATGGTGATTGACAGTGGTGGTGGTGGTGGGCGGTGACGATGGTAGTGGTGGGCGACGACGGGTACTTCTAGGCGATAGTGTGATGGGTGGTGGCGAATGACGATGATGGTCGGTGTGGTAGGGGTGGGTGACAGAGGGTGGTGACAGTGATGGGCAATGACGGGTGGTGATGGTTGGTGGTGGTAGGTGTGGGTGACAGTGGCTGGCGATGATGGTGGGCGACAATGGGTAGTGATGGGTGGCGGTGGGCAACAACGGTAGTGGTGGGTGTTGGATGGGCGCCGATGGTGGTAATGGTAATAAATATAAGAATAAGAATAAGATGACGATGGTAGTGAGTGGTGGTGATGGACGATGGTGGTAACAATCGGTGGTGGAGGGTGGATGGTGGCGGTGGGGGAGTGGTGGGGTTGATAAGGTAGAGGTGGGGGGAATGACAGTGATGGTGGGGTGTCGGTGGTGATGTGGTGGCGGCGATGACAGTGGTAGTGACAATGGTGGTGATGATCATAAGAATTGTGGTGGGGCGGTGGGGGGTGGTGATGGTAGGGGTGATGGTGGGATAGTGGCGATTGTGATAGGGTGCAACAGTGGTGATGGTGGTGGTAGTGGGGATGGTGATGGTGGGGCGGTGGGGCAGTAGGGGTGTTGGTGGTAGGGTGGTGGCAAGTGGTGGGGGAGATGGTAGTGGTGGTGGGGCAGTGGGTGTGGTAGGGTGGTGACAGTAATAGTGGCAGCGACAATGGTGGTGGTGGTGGGGACGGTGTGGGTGGTGGGGGTAGTTGTGATGGTACCGGTGATGGTGGTGAGGCAGTGGTAGGGTGGTTCCAAACATTAAATTTTTTTTAAAGTACTTATGAGAAGTTATAAGTCATACAAGTACTTTTAAAAAATCACTCCAAACACACCTTTAGAAGCCTATTTTTCCTATTAAATTTAGGGTGTTAATATTAGCCGTTAGATTAATTTTAAAGTAAAATTTAAAGCGATCTCAACCGCGAATAGCAAAAGTCATTTTGTTTATCTTTTGAAATTTGAATTGTAAGCTACTTTATTATATAAATATTGCACTGGAGATTTCCTGCAATAGTTTGAGATAGCGATCGCCCGTATGATGAACCTGAAACAATCCACAGGGTCAGAAAAGGGGCCGGGTGAACACCCGACTTATTCCCTCCGAAGCTCAAGTCAGTATAAGATTGGAGGCTTAAGCACGATACACTATCTTTGTTTGATTTTGCGTACCTTTGTTTCCTTTTCTGAAGAGTATTTATACTTGGAACGGTAATGAGTGCAAAGACTTTCAGTCCCATCTCAGCATTTAATGTCTGACACTCTTACCCATGTGCAATGAGTGTTCTCCACTCAAGTCTTCACATCTTTAATGCTCGGGCGATAGGACAGGTGCTCGGCTCCATGCCAAGGACTTATAACTATCGTCGAGGAACTAGAATTCCTATGATCAGTTTGACGCATACTCCCGAGCATTCAATGTTCGGGGGAACAGTACCTCAGGGTACGCCGAGGTTATGTACTCGGCATAATAGCCATCAATGTCAAGCAATCATGACTTGTAGGCTCAGGTCTTGAGGGTGCAAGAGCTCATTAATGGTTCTGTCTGAGTCACTCATATCGCCATAAATGCGCTGTCACGTCGTCTTAAATGCGGGTGTCAGTAGGCGTACTCAGCTCTTCCGAGCTGATCTTTCTTGGTTCCACTCCTCGGCATCCTTTGAGTTTCATAACAGTTACACCTTTACACGTGTCAGTCTGGGGGCTGCTGAGCTGCCTAAGGTCCCACCATATATATTATTATTTTTTAACATCAATGTGTGTGAATAATTTAAATTAAGATCAACATTGAGAATAATTTTTCAACATGTTATTGTTGATACTAGGAATTTTTTGTCAATTGTCAAAGGAGAACACTTGAAAAACAAGTCAAAGACTAGAGGAACTCTAAGAGTTGATCTTCCGATACTTAAATTAGAAATGGAATGAAAATTTGAATAGCAAATTGGAGTTTAGATGACTTCCGTATTAGCATCATCTATGCCCTCTTTTACAGATAGCATGATACCGTTGGAGGATGTTTATTATCCCTTGGTTTGAATTTGGGTGAATTCCGGGTTTCCAATTGTGAGGTGAAGATAGACTTCTCCCTCGAGTAGAATTCTAGAGTTGAGTTGAACTGGTCAAACATGCCGAACTGGCAAACTGTGCCGCAGGTGGAGCTCGGGCTCTACTCAAGTTAAGTTCCAACTAATGAATGGCAGTACAGTGGTAAGATTGATTTAGGATTAAATAGTTCCCACAGGACATCAAGTGAACGGACCTACGACCAAATGTGTCCCTATCTATGTTTGAAACTCAACTTTACTAGCTGCAATTTTAAGTAGCGGAGCAACTGATAAGCTGTATTAGAGGGGTTGACACATCAATTTGGATTTAGTTCGACTTTGTAATAAATAAAAGAATACCTAAGTAAGTGGGTTAGACTTTTAATATGAGCTTTTTAATCTGTTTCATCTTTCTTTTTTCGTTTGTTTTCTTTCATGAACAGCACTTGGCAGAAAGCTGCCGACATTGTTTTAGACGAAAGAAACCTAAAGAATAAAGATGGTGACCCCACTGGAAGGGCACAGCAGTGGCCTACCTCATTGTTGATTGCACCTCCATATATATTTGTGGTTTTGCAGTTGTATATATGTTAGCACCAGACTATATGGATATAGGTATTGTAACAAAATGTATCTAAGTTCTCGGTTTTGTTTTATTAATAAAAATAAAAATTTGGAGGTCGGTATCTAAACATAATAGGATTCCAAAAAAACTAACTCGCCAATTTTTTTTAAATTAAGTCCCTGTTGAAAAGTCAAAAGTAATGGATATAACTAATACTCTTTACAATTGCAAAAAATAACAACAATGTCATCACCTAATTTAAACATTTATTCTAAAAAATTATGTCATCATAATGTACATTTTTTCCAATAAACACAAATCGTAAGACTTGTATATTAAAAAAAAAACGGGTACGCAATTAAAAAAATATATATACATTCGAGCTAAAAAATAACAGGTATGCAATAAAAATATGAAAAATAATAAGTAAGCAATAATTGTCAAACATGTACACTAAAACACAGATCGTCAGACAGGTACACTAAAACACATATCATTAATGTACCTTCTTCTTCATAAACACAGATCGTAAAACACAGATCGTCAGACAGGTACACTAAAACACATATCGTTAATGTATATTCTTCTTCATAAACACAGATCGTGAGATATGCACACTAAAACACAGACTATTAATGTACTTTATTCTCCATAAACACAGATCGTCAGATAGGTACACTAAAACACAGATCACATGTTCACTAAAATATAGATTGTTAATGTACCTTATTCTCCATAAATACAGATCATTAGAC
This sequence comes from Ilex aquifolium, assembly GCA_951799425.1. Taxonomy (NCBI): domain Eukaryota; kingdom Viridiplantae; phylum Streptophyta; class Magnoliopsida; order Aquifoliales; family Aquifoliaceae; genus Ilex; species Ilex aquifolium. The sequence goes on from OX637394.1 coordinate 7,915,065, forward strand.
AGGTATACCAAAAACACAAATCGTTAGACAGATACACTAAAACACAGATTGTTAATATTTCTTCTTCTCCATAAACACAGATCATCAAATATATACACTAAAACACAAATTGTTAATGTAATTTCTTCTCCGTAAAGACAGATCGTCAAACAGGTACACTAAAACACGGATCGTCAGACGTCATCATAATGTCCAAAAAATTTGGTTCATGAGTTTGAATTTTAAAACTGATACACAATACTGTAAAAACCTCAATAACAAACACACACAAAAAAGAGAGAGGAAGAAACTAACTATATTTTGCCCCCATCATAGGTAATGAAAAATCAATAACTAAGCATTTTCTTAACATTCCCGCCAATACAAGGATCGCATTTAAATTTTTTCAAAAACTGGAGGACTTTTTTTTATATTAAAAATTCGGTAAAATTAAAATTAGTTTACACACCAAAAAAAAGACCCTAACCTATTTAATTATAAAAAGAATAATGAAATTTTTCAAAAGATAAGTTTTTTATTAGATAAAATATAGAGATACAGTACTAAAAAAATATATATTTAGATAGCATAGTTAGACCCCCTATTAGAGTAAGACTTGCTTATTGGTAACACCCTGAATTCAATCAAATACGGGCAATGCAGCCAAGTTGATGATTATGTCTGTTTTGTTTGGCGTATACGTTCAACACCATGATAATACATTGATATTATGACATTATTGATGCATGGTATCAATGTTGTCTCGGATTGATTATAATTATATAAATAAGAATGAGCAGCTTAAGCCCTAGGATGTTAAAGGGTCGTGTGGCCCAATCCAAAGATTTAATGGCCAGGACTAGGATATAGACATAATGGCTGGCCCATTATAAGAAACAATGTCACTCGATCATTATCAAATTGACTGCAATCTTTTAATGTCTGTAAAGATCTCATCAGAGCACCTTATACTTGGGTCCATTTGATTAGGAAAAAAATAATGATGAAAAATGAAGTGAAAGAAAAGAAAAAATAATAAAAAATATATTCTCATGCATCTATTTGATTAGTATGAAAAACTTGCAAGAATTTTTTTTAAAAATTATTCTACTGTTTGAAAAAAGAAAAATTACAAGAAATTTTCTCTAATTGTCAAAATTATCTTTAATTATATTAAATGGGTTTAAAGAATAAAAAAATATGTATTATAATTGAAAGTTTCGTAACCTAATTTTGTGATAAACATCAGCACGAAGGTCTTTGAATCAAATTAAATGGTTAACCAAATCCATGCCAAGATTTTTTTAAATTAATAACCAATAAAATATTTTAAGAAAAATAAGGGTAAAATGAGAAGTTAATTATAGATCACAACTTTCTTGTATTTTCTTGTGTTTTTTACAAGAAAAAAAAGTTGGTTAATTGAGAGAAAATTCAAACATGAAATAAAATTATTTTTTTCATCTTTTTTCATTTTAGGTTAACTAAACACATAAAAAATTTTAAATTTTCTTTTTATTGTATTTTCTACTATTATCCCGCTAAACAAACAGACCCCTAATAAGTCATGAGCTAGATGAGAATCATTATCACAAGTCCATAAGAAGTGATCTCATCGTAAGTGTCATGGATAAGTCAAACCATTGATATTTGAGAAACTGGGATAGGAAAACCTGTTATTCTTGTAGTTGGTTCACTTGAATCTGGTCTGAAGGTCTGGATGCCTAGGTGAGTATGATAAATGTGATTTAAAGAAAAATGATAACAATTTAATTGAAATAAGTTGAACACTTCTTGGCTGCCTGCATTTTCTGCTCATAAGTTTGAGTTTCATCAATGGCTACAACAGTCCTACAGACATAGAGATAGACATAGAATGCTTTTTCTGCCTGCATTTTCTTTCTCACTGTATGTATGCAATGCATACATATATATAAGTACTGGTTATTACTCGTGCCTGAAGGCGCGAAATAATAATAAAAATTATCAATTATAAAAATACTAGTAATTGCCCATGCTTGAAGGCATGACGTAATAAAAAAAAATCGAAAGTAAATACATGTGCATTAAGAGACTGTATGCCATAAAAATTTGCCAATTAGAAAAAATAAGAAAAAACATTGATAAATATAATATGAGCCCATTATTTTTAAAAAAAAAATTGATAGAATACAAATCAAAATAATCTCAAACATTGTTCAATGACCGTTTAATTATTGAGTGATATCCAAATGGTAATAAATTCAAAAATCATTGTGGTATGAAAACAATCAAATAAATATGAGATAAAAAGCAAGGAATGAGGATTAAGAGATAAATTGCAACAAAAAATATAATAAACAACATCAACAAAACCTAAATCAATTAAAACTAAATTTTTAACACTCTATCGGGTTAAATTACACTTTTTGTTTTCATAGTATATTGATAGTTTAGAGAATGCTCGTACCTCTAAATATAATATATTTTTTTTCTATTCTTACAAACAATTACGGCTAAATTCTCTCTAAAAATAAGACTCTACAAAAATATAAAGATGTGCAAACCTTATCAAGTAAATATGTTTTTCATATATCATACTTAAACATATTCGTGGAGAGATAGCATGTCATTAATGAAAACTGGTCTTGATCAAATTTCCATGATTAAATTCAACTACGCTAACATTATCAAATTGAGAAACTGAATACATAAAATTTGAGTCCCATAAATAATTCAAGCAAAATCCTCTAAAAACACAACTATACAGAACTATTACCACTAATACAACCATTATCATTATTACCACTTAGCCTAAATTTTGATAACTAATCAAATTTTAAATATAACCAAGTCAACTATTTAAATTAATTTTGCTATTCAATTCAAACCAAATTTCATCAACTAAGTTAATTTTATGTTGCACAAATTTGTCCCAAGAGCTTTACCCCACTACCACCCATCCATCATAACTTCGAGATTAACTATCATCACTAAGACCACCATCATTATCACTTCCAAACCTAAAACATATCTTCAGCAACAATCGGTATCGCTTCGAGAAGGCAATCTTACTTTTAACTACAATCCAAGCCAAATAATGTATCAAATTTGCAACAAATGAAGTTGAATTTCAGTATACTGTAGGAATAGTGTATAATTTGCAAAATTTATGAATGTGCACAAAACATTAAATTGAAGTCAAGATTTGAAATTATTTAGAGACAAAATAATATTTAAAAACATAGACATTACAACCTAAAAAATTTTGAATAGTAGTATGGAGAACTCATTAAACATCATCCATACACCTCACAGTGGTTCTTGTCATTTTTGCTTTCTTTTGATGCAAACCATTCTCAAATGTGCCAAAAAAATAAAAGGCTTGGCTCTTGATCAAAAGAACTCCTTGGTTCTTTCGGAATTCTTTGCAATTTTTGGACAAAACAAACACCAAAAATAGATGAACTCATCCTTATTCACAAAAGACCACTTAGCCTGAACCAATCTTAGGTCCTCATATCCTAGAACGTACATAAAAAGATTGTAAATAACCTAAAAATATGTAAAACTAAAAAAAATAACAAACCCAAACCAATAAACCAATTTTTTAGGAGATCATCGTCCCGCTGGAGTTGTGTCATTGCTGATCGCTCGAGCTACGCCGTTGTGCTATAGATGGTCGCTGTATCAGACAAAGTAAGTTCGCTAAAAAATAAAGATAATGTTGACCCGCTCATTGAAGCAGTGATACAATAACTTGGTGTTTCGATGACTATGGTGGGTTTCGGTAGCAATGTGTGCGTGTGAGGGTGGGGAGGCGTTTGTTGGCTAGGGAGGTTTCGATGGCAGTGGTGGGGACTGGGGAGGAAAGGGGGTGGAGGTGCTGGTTAGCTGCAGGTAAGAGTTTGTCTTTGGATATATAAGGTGTTTGGTGGGCTGTTATGAGTTTTGGTGGCAGAGGGGAGAGGGAAGGAAGGGGTGGTTGCGGTAAGGGGAGACATACGCAGAGAGAGGGGGGAGGGATACCCGGGTGAGGCTTCAAGATTGTCGATGGTTGATCACTGTGTCTCCGATGGTGCCTCCATAGTGTTGCTCTGAAGAGAGAAGGTTTCAGTGAAGAGAGAAAAAGAGAGAAAAGAAAGGGGCGCCGGTGGCTATAGGGGCGGTTCAAGCCAATTTGAGGCCTAAAACAAAAATATTAAATGAATGTCTTTTTATTTTTAGTATTATTTTTTTTAAAAAAATTAATTTAGTTTTAATTTTCTATGTGAGAGGGAGATAAAAGAAGGATGTGTTAATATTGTCGAGAAAGAGATTTCAACTTTTGTTTTTGTTTTTTACCACAGAGAAGGAGAGAGAGTGTTTAATTTCAACTTTTGTTTTTATTTTTTATTTTTTTTATTGGATGGAGAGAGAGAGACAGAGAGAGAGAGAGAGAAATTGGGTGGAAGTAAATATGAGTTGACTTTTGAGTATTTTTTTAATTTCTAAGTTTTTAATGTTATGGATTGAATTATAGGCCCAAATTATTGCAATAAAAATTGTGATTGGATTTAATTTTTTAGAACTTTTTTGTAGGGCTTAAAATTTAATGGATTTAATTTTTTTTGTGGGCTAGTGATGTACCTAAAAATATGGGGCCTTCTAAAAATTTGGGGTTTAAAGTTCATGTTTTTTTTTCATACTGTTGGGCCGGCCCTGGGTGGCTATTCGTTGGGAGCAAAGATGGAGAGGAGAAACAAATAGAGAAAAAGAGGGAGACAGAGGAAAAATGAAATATCAGAAATAATTGGGTGAAAAGATCGAGATGAATGTAGGTGATAAAGGAAAGTGGAATAAATAATATAGGATCATCATTATATTGAATATTCTGAAACTGTGATGTGAAAAAGTGATTTATCTAATATGGAAAGGATATTATTTAGAGCAGCATAAGCGGGGGTCAAAATTTAAATATGGACGTTAATTTTAGATTTGAACAGAATTTTAGATTTAGATGACATTGATTTTGGGCGAGATTGAGAGGCGAATTCAATGTAGGGGTGTCAATTTTGGAAACTAAAAATTTTGAGCAGCAAAAATATTTTAAAAGAGCTAATGTGGTACGTCGGATCAAAACGATCTGAGACGTCAATAACTTGAGATAGTTTGGGATAACGCCGTCCGTTGGATGATGATTTTTTTGGTTACGAAACGATCTGGCCTCTCTTTGTCTCCAAAATTCAAAATCGTTCTACTTTATTATATAGATTTGTATTCACATTCAAAATCAAATCACAAACATAGAGGAGAGAGAAATGAATTAAAGCACGAGACACTTCGCTAAAAACAATAGTGATCTTGAAGGATTACCACACGCTAATCCTTCAAAATTTAGCCCATTATTCCTCATTTTTTTTCCTCAAACTTTTCCTAGATTTTTTGGGATTGAAAAATAAGTAAGAACACTTTAGATCACGGCCCTAGAGTATTTATAGGGTGAAAAACAGAGAAACTCTAAAAATTGAGCATTGCTGTTTTTAGTGAAGCGTGCGGAAGGTACCAACTCTCTTTTTCTCCTTTATTCTGATGATACAGACAATTTTGTTTTTGGGACGGGTATCCAAATGGGCATGAGATGTCCGGATGCTGGAAACTTTATGTCCAGACTTTCGGCTTGCTTTTGTCCTAGTTAGAAGTAGATTCAGGAAATTTTTATGAAATACACATTTGTATATCTTGAAGTCTAGTTTCTACATTCCAAAAGTTAAATCAATTGGACGTCGAGATAAAAAGTTATAGTCAAAATACTAAGATAGTGTCCAATTTCTTTCTACTTGAATTCTCTCCCAAATAGATTTTAACTTTAGAATAATTCCAAACTTTTAATACACCCCATGTAATCTCTCCCAACATTTTTCAACTTTTCGGATTCAATGGTAGCTTGATTTTGACCAAAAAACATTTAGAAACTTATCTTACCATCATTCTCAAGCTTAAACACCTCCAAAACTATTGACAAAGTCAATACACGCGAAATTCAAACTTCGTCATCAATTTTTTTAACAATGATTCGAAGTTTTTTATCATCATTTTGTAAGTAATTTTAATATCATATTATTCATCTTTAAATTTTGTACGAGATCTTATAGCAGTGGGTTTTGCTTTCTATGAGTTAAGGAAATGCCTTCGTGCTTTGAGATTTGGAAGTTACGAAAAACTAGAGTTCATGTTGGCTAAAGATGCAAAATAATGTTTTTGTTCTTGGTTTGACGAACTCAAAGGCTCACGTAAAATTTCATTTATTTTTTCTTTCATTTTTTGTTGTGATTTGGTGGTATTGTTGTGAAAGTGAATTGAACCATAATTTTTGGAATTGAGGGAATAATTGATAAAGTTTTGTTGAAATTTAGCCTTAATTTAGTGGAATTCTTGATTATGATGAAATTTTAGTTAAATTTAATTTATTCGGATTGGATTATCAGATCGGATGTGAAATTCGGATATGAACTAAGAATTTCATATCCAATGAATAAACAGATCAGACGTAGAATACAATTTTTTAATCAGATTTGGGTTCAGATCAATCAAGATCTGATCCAAATTCGATATGTTGATTGGCCTACTCACATGGATCTATTGTATATGTTGAGTACATTCTTTTCTTTTTTTTTGTTACAGGGTGTTCAGACTTATATTGACTACTCTTTTACTAGGTTAGAGCATGTCCGTGAAGAACAATGGTGGTTGGCCCTTATGAGGTGTAGAAAATTATTAAATTTGAGACCTCTAAGTTACCAAATATTAAGCTAAACCACTGAAGCCCCCTAAAAAAATTTATGCGAAGTACATTCAACTCTAGTTGCTTGAGTTTGGAACTTGAGCTTCTTTCTCCAAATTAACAAGTTGTGATCTATGGTTTAAATTGCCTCTCATTCTCATGGAAAATGTTATTTTAAGTTAATTTGTCTATCAAATCTATCATAGTCATTAAATTGATAAAAAAATCTCAATCAATAATAGTGTTTATTTCAATCAAATAACAAAAGTAATTAGGACATGGAATAAAGTCAACAAATTTGATCCAAGAATAAATTATTTTTTTTCAAGATCATAAAAATATAAGTTAAAAAGGCAAGAGTTCATACTCTTTCTTTTCAATAATGTTATTTAAATAAATACAAGGATTCATTGTCAATTCAATAATTATGAGTTATTAAATCGATAAATGAAGTCCAAGTAACATTGCTATGCTTAAACTTTTGTTTTATTATTAATGATAAATATATGAAAACCCATATCTATGGATATGGACAATACAAACATTTTTCAAGGATACAAAGACTCAGCCTTTAGCTGACTAGTATACCTTTTTCATATAGACACTAAACATTCTCAAATCAAATATTACAACCAGAATAAAACAAAACAAACACTGTGAAGGTATCAAACATCACAAAAGTAAATACAAATTAAATGATTAATAATAATAATACCCTTTGATGTAGTGCATGGACAAACACGCCCTCCAAGTTTACCAGTTGAATTACCAAAATGCCCTCGCGTGCGTTGACAGAACCATTACCAGCCAACCATATTTGTTTGAAAAGACGAAAAATGGCCTCCACTATGCAGACATGGAGGCCTTTGTACCTCCAACCTCACGTGGATGCAAGTACACTTTGAGCCCATTCTTCATAAACAGGGTCAGAGACATCTTCTGCTCGACCCGGTGACCCGGAACCAGGGTTAGCCGGTAACGCAACAGTACGGCCGACACCACAGACTTCATTTGCAGGTAGGCCAAGTCTTTCCCTAAACAAATCCTCGGTCCACCATTGAAGGCCACAAACTTGTACCCATCTTTGGGTGGTTGAAACCGGTCTCCACCGGTCGAGAGCCACCTCTCCGGCTTAAACTCCATGCAATCCTCTCCCCATATAGTCTTCATCCTCCCCACCGAATATATTGAATATGTCACCGTTGAACCCGCCGGAACATGTGTTCCGTCTGGAAAAACGTCGTCGGAGAGGACATACTTGAAGTCCTCCGGCACCGACGGATACAGCCGTAGGGTTTCGGCTATGGCCGCCTTCAGATAAACTAGCCTATCGGCTTCGTCGAATACGAGTGGTTCTTCAATCCATGTTCGTTGATCTTCGCCGCGGGTTTCTCGCAAAACTGAAGATATTTCGTTGATGATATTTTCTTCGACGCGTGGGTGGTTCATGACGAGCCAGAAGAACCAGCTCATTGCCACCGATGAAGTGTCACGGCCGGCGAGGACAAAGTTGAGAGCAATGCGTTTGAGAACTGAGCTTGGGAAGAGGTGTCCATCAACGTCTCTCTTGTTCATAAAGCGAGACAAGAGATCGTCTGAGGGTCTTTCTTTACGTTCCGTGAGCGCTTCAGTCATGTAGTTGTCGACAACTTCGAGGCTCTTCCTCAGTCTTATTTCAGCTCCAATGCCAAGAATCTTTTTCAACCTCCATAGAATACCTGGGTACAACAATCTTTGCAGGGTTGCTTCAGTGGCTGAATCAAAAGCAATGGAAAATGGGTTTTCCGGTAATTCCGGCGAGAGTGTCTCTGGGTCTTTGCCAAATGTGAGTCCGCATATGTTGTCGAAGGTTAATCGAAGCAACAAGTCTTGTAAATCTACAGATGTATGCTCTGAAGAGGCTTTCTCTAAGATTCGCCATAACCGTGTCTTGATGGTCCGGCTCACCCACCTAGCCATGGCTTGCCGGAGGGTTCGTGTTGTGAACTCGAGAGCCGCGGTTTTACGTTGTATAAGCCACGTTTCGCCATCACTGTTGAATATACCTTGACCTAGAAGATCATGAAAAGCAGTCTGCCAGTCGGGTCCTTTGGGGTAATTATCGAACCGGGTCCGGAGGATGTGTTCGAGGTTTTTCGGGTGGCATGTGACTGTAATAAATCCTTGTCTACGAGCAAGGAATGGTATGGCAATGGTACATGTCTGGTATGTGGCCGCACCACCAGTTGCGCTGAGGTTTCCGGCTATCCAGTCATGAAGTCGGCTCCGGTTCAGGAAGAGAGGCGGAAGGCTGCCCACAACCGGCCATACTTTTGGACCGGTGAGTTTACGGGTTAGGTGGTGGAACCAGAAGAGATATACTAACGTAGCAGCTACTATGCTGTAGAGGATGAGTAGGGTTTCCATGCGAGGAGATAGAAAGTGAAGTACTAAGTAGAGAAGAAGAGTGGAGAAAATGGGTTAATTCTACTTTTTTGAATATGAGAGAGGAGAGACTAGTGTTATATATATAGATTGTGATATATTATGAGAAAGATTTAGGAGGGAGTTGTTGAGAAATTTTTAACAAGGAGAGAAAGAGAGAGAGAGATGGTTGTTTGGTTGATAGGAAACTTGCAGGAGTTTTTATACATACGAAAGCTTTGCATGCTCATTTTTGAGTGGTGATGGTAGTAGGTGGTGGCCCTACGCACTGAAACAAGAGCAAGCCAAGGTCTTGCTTAATGTACTTGGAGCTCACTTCAAATCACAATTTCTTTCACTCTTGAATCGCTTGAATGGATGGAGTTTTTTTTTTCGATTCAGACTCAATTAAAATTCCTCTATAAATATGATTGATGGTTTGATTGAAATTTAATATATTTAAATCTAAAATTATAATATCATAAATTACAGATGAGATATCCCAATATTCAATCGGGATTTTATATGAAACTAAACAAAAATTCTATAATTAGAAATCAATTGATTATTCTATAAGATAGAAGAAAATCTACATACAATTTAATAAAAGTAAATTTTAACTTAGCTAATCAGATCAAATCAAATTTGTAGATTGAATTTGTACGAGTTATTTGAATACTATAAATAAAGATATAACCACCATTCATTTCGATAAATCCCCAATGATAAATTTCAAAGTTTTGAAAAATCTCCCAAGAGTTTATATCTCTGCTTCAAATAGCCAGCATTTATGTAAGTATCGCCCATATTATATGGTGCAATGTAGAAGAACTTCACGATCGAGTATTACGTGACAGTATCATGCGGTGTCCGCAATCAATAAAAAATTATTATACAATTTATTTTGTCAATGTATAATATTTGATAAGTGATGTACACCACTTAACATTATTAAGTAATATCTACGAGTATAGAATATTTGTGAACTATATAGTGTGAATTTATTTTATTTAGGTTGTAATAATTATTCTGTACGCTAGAGTTACAGGGTTGCTTACATTTGTCTTCAACTCGTGTACTTGACTATATTTTTTTCTTATAATTTTGCAAATTACAAATGCACAATATTATGTGAATTTAAAAAAATGGATTAAAATGTGTACTTGATAATCACAATCATTGATTTCACTGTTAGTCTCAATATTTATTGTAACTTACTATCTATTCAATGATTATTATTATCAAATCCACGTTTTAAGATCGAACAGCATTTCCCATTACAAATAGGAGACTTGCTTCAATTATGGTCCACCAAATCTAGAAGGATACAGCTTCTAACTACTTGAAAGCAGATCATCGTTTTTACATAAACCTAAACGACTATTTCTCTTGCTTACTTTTTTTTTTTTTTTTTGATCGACCCTTGCTTACTGAGTCACAGAGAGAGAGAGAGAGAGAGAGAGAGAGAGAGTGGTTGGGAAACGGTTTACCCGCGTTGAGAATTTGGGTTTGTTCCAAAACCTGGGAAAAAAAATGTCATTGGCTCGTGAACAGGAAGCCACAAGAAGCTGACAGCACACGACAAGAGTTTGACTCTCTTGAGTCATGAGTAGTTTCTGAGAGGAGAAAATGTTCGGATTAAGACATTAGCATGTGATAAAACTTTGGTTTTGCTCTTAATTTCTTAAGTAAACAGAAAACACGCAACCACCCCCAAGAAATTAAATTTCAACTACTTCTTCTAGGTGCTGATTTTCTTGGCACGTTCTTGGAAATTGAACTTTTTTTTGTTACAGGGTGTTCAGATTGGAAATACTATGTATCCCAAATCTCTAACCCAAATTTTCATTCCAAATAAAGGAAGACCATTGGATGAGTGGGTCCTATCAACTTTTTTAACTGGGACCCGCTGATCCAATGGTCTCCCTTGATTTGGGATGAAAATTTGGATTAGAGATTTAAGATACATAGCATTGCTCGTTCAGATTACTTCCTCAAATTTTGAGTTAGTTATCATAATTCGAACTAGTTTAAAGACATTTTTTTTAAGTAACAAAAGTGATTGGTCCTTAAGAAATATGATAAGTATCCAACTTAAGAGTCTAAGACCTCTTATTTGCATGATGATAAACTTGATCATTGTACAACTCTAAAGCTAGGTTGTTGGAAAATGAGTTGAGATCCTCTTTAGTGCTAGCTGGGGGTCTCTCTATTATGGATTGGATCCTCTTAATAGTAATTTTTTCAATTTCCAACGAGTTCAATCTTCTATAATCAATTTTTACAATTTCCGTCATCTATCTTGAATTTATTGAGTCCATGGGATTTTTTTAAAAATAATGTTATTTGTATCTAATTTGAGAATTTAATTAATTATTATTATTTAATTAAAATAAATTTATTAACTATATTGAATGAAGTGGGAAATAGCATTATTGTTTTGACAAGACTCGTGAAAAATTCAATGGAATCACTTTGCACAATTAAGCTACTACACCCAAATTGATAAAATTTTGGAACCAAGATGATGCCGAAGCTAGACCCCTTCGATAAATGTGTAGACCACTTCGATATTTATAAATTATAACATATATTTCTGTGGAATTTATCACATTTTGGGGCATACTCAATTTTTGGGTTTCATTTATCCTTCTTTAAGTTCACTTATTATTTTTTTCAGTGAAGCTTATCACTTTGTGGGATTAAATTTATCATCTTTTATTTTATTTTTTTAATATGGTATGAAAAAGTAAAAAAAATAGTAGTATTTCCATAAGACTAGGAATTTGTCAAAAACATGATTTATCATACATATTTGGACTTTTTATTTTATTTTATATTCGATCAAATTACACTAATGATCGGTTTGGTAGAGTGGTGTAAAAATAGGAGGATGGAAAGTATGAGTGATATATTTTTTATCCTTTAAGAGAGTTATCATTTCTTCTCTCCTATGTGTTTGGTAAGAGTAATAGAAAGTAAAAAGAATTGATTTTTTTGTGTTTGGTAAGATAAAAAATGTATTTTTTCTATTTTTTATTTTATTTTTTGAAAAAATATAAATACATATTTTATCATTATATTTATATATGAAATTAATATATACATAATATATAATTGATAAATATGCTATATGTATATATCAAATGATATATAGACAAATAACATACATTTCAACACACATAATTAACTTTTCATTCACTTTTCCTTTCAATTTTTGAGGAATTGATTTTGGTGAGTTAAAAAAAAACTTATTCATCTATTTTTCTATCTTTCCTAATTTTCTTCCTTACCAAACATAATCTTTTATCTATTCCTTTAACTTTTCCATCCTTCTATTTTTCCATCGTACTAAACGAAACATAACGCTCTTCATTTTCAATATTTCAAAGGCTCCGTTTTTATTGGTAAATTGACATTATACTACATAGTAGTTTTTTTTTTTTTATTATTTAACCGTGAGCCCATATTGGAGTTTGCCTCTCGATTTCAAGAAAATATTAACTATAACGATGATACCACATGATATCACTATTTAATAATAAATTAATATATAAGCAAGTAAATCCTACTTAATTTAGTAATTACCTTATGTAAAATATTATTTGGATTTAATTTAATGTAACCATTAGGTTGGAAGTGAATTCCGCCTAACACTAGAACACATAATTGATTGCATTGAATTAGCTCTTTTAATATCACTGTACTCAATTTTAAATTTATTATTATATAGTGATATTACGTGACAATGGTGATATAATATTATCGTTACACCTAATATTTACTCATTTCAGAGGCAAAAGGTACATTTACACTACTAATGAACGGTTCTGATGAGAATTCTGATTTTCTCGCTTAATGTTTGAGTTTGAGTTTTTATAATTACGATAATTTGGTGAAATTAAACCACTTTTTCATTAGTGAGAGCACGTGGTGACACTTTAACTTTAAACCAAAGTAAGTACGGTGTGGTGTCTTGTAAATAGTAATATGGTGCTGAGGAATATTACTTACAGCTTAAACCCAGCAGCCCAGGCCCAACCAACGTCCAACGCTGCTTGTAAACAACATACAGAAGGAAGAAAGCAAAATCTCCACTCTCTCTCCTCGACTCTTGCTCAATCTGCAAAGCCTCCAAAAATACTTACAAATTTTTGTACAAGTATCGATTCATAGGCACTTTTCTGAGTTTCATTTCTCCACAACGGCGTACCTTACAGTGAATCTTCTCATCAGGTACTACTAGTCCTCTCGTTTCATATCAATTAGGGTTTTATTCATCTTATTTTAGGTTCAATTTCAATGCACCTTGGGACGTTCAATTTGAGATTTTCAAGAAATTTACCATCCCTGACTAACATGGAAATAATTTCCGCTTATTGTCTCATTTTATTGGAAGACTAATGGCAGATCAATACGCATTTGGGCAGTTTATGTAGTTGGTAATTCAAGAAATCGACTAGTTTTACTGTATTTATATTATTGTATAAAGAGAAAGCATTGTTTAATTTGTTCTTACAAGTCTTTGATAAAAAATGTTTAATTACAATTGACTAAAGATGCTAGAAAGTTTCAGATATTGATCTGTTTGGATTAGATTATTCATGAGAATGTAAATGCAAACTTTGGATTATATAATGGCTTGTGGGTTGGAGATGCTACTGATCTCATGTTTGAGCTCAATCTGGTTACAATGTTATATAGAGAATAAGATTACAATGAGTCAGCGACAGAATGGACATAGAGCATAAGCTTCGATTCGATACTTATAATCTCGTTTGTGTGGTAAGAGATCATTCTTGTGCGTACGAGAGCTGATAAATACAGTTATGTTCGAATATATTTGAACCATTTCTATGGGAGAAAAATGGGACACACATGTAAAAGACATTTTCATTGCAGCCAATGAGAAGCTATTATACAGGTTGATTTCTGAGAAAGTCTCAAAATTTTTCTTTGGCAGTTGACATGATAAAGACAACAATGGTGGACACAATTCCAAATGATTTGGAGGCCATGGAAGCCTCTTTGCTGAGGTTTCTCACTCTATTTGATGGTGAGTTTGTAGGGTAACTTCCCAATTTTTTTGTGATACACCAGGCTAGAGTTTGGTTTTACACAGAAATTTCTCAGCCAAGTTGTTTTCTTGCTTCTTTTTACCATATTTTTCCAAGGATAAGTCTACTAACGTTTTCACAACCCTGTTTAGTAGAAAAGTTGAATCCAGCAGTAGATATGCTAACCCTTCAGTAGGAATTGGCTTAAAACCAGCGCTGTCCATTTTACGTTAGTAGCAAATTAGTGCCATCTTTTGTTTGACCAAATTCTAGAGATATTTTGTACCGATAACAAGAAAACTTGTTACTCCTGCATGATTTTGAGGAGGTTCGTAGATGCATTATATCCCGTTGTTATAATTTTTGTTTTTTTAGGATTCTGTTAATATATTAATATAATGGTTGACAGATATGGACATTCCCTGCAATTGCGCTGATTTTCATAGAAGAATGGTGGTGGGAAATTCTGTTTTAACTTGTTAAATTGCAGTTCCTTATATTTTTTGGTCCCAGCACACCCTACCATGCTAAATTAAGAAATAGTTGTCTTCTTGTTTTCTAAAGTACTTGAACACACAGATTCATGCTTTGTGTTTCTTTTGGGGATTGGAACTTTTGAACCAGCCAGACTCTGCTGCCGGGACTTGAAACATGTGATGAACTTTGTTAGCCATAGAGTTAGAATTATAGTGCTTTTATTGCAGTCAAACTGAAGTCACTTCTCATAATAAGAATTTGAATAGCATGCATTGTTTCTACGTGGCTGTTCAATCAATGTGCTGGCTAACTGGTTCCTTAAATGCTTAGGTTTCAGGTGCCTAGAAGGTATATGCACTTTACATATATGAGTTGTTTTATGAACTGGTGATCTGCCCTAGATCTGGGGATATCACATATGCATGCCTTGATGGCCTCAAATAGGATAGATACCTAATTGATTAGTATCTGATATAAATTTTTAGGTAATATAGCTCCTCAAAATCAATCGTTGGTTAACTCTTCAGCATAATTCCGATGATTTCAATACATATCTCGATATTACAATTTAGATTTTCACACACAAAAAAAAAAGGCATCTTGAATGACTAGTTTGGTTGGTATGATTTCAATGAATTACGCCGTGTTTTTTTTTTTTTTGGTTACAGGTTGTCCAAGCTCTTGTCGATCACTCCCTCAAGCTCAGTGGTTAGCCATCGTGACTTGAGCTGAATTAAAACATGTCCTTGAGGGGGGTGTGAGAAGGAATTGTGCCGTGTTTTTGTGAAGTTTAGATTGTAACAATCTGTGTGGATCAAAAAATGATTGTAACAAAAAGGTTCTCCTGGGGTGCTTCTTGTAAAAGTCAGTGTATAGGTTGGTGTGCTGCCACGTGTCAAAATTGTAGCCATATTTGCTGACTGTTGAGGATGAGCTCTCATCGTCCATATTTTTCTATGAAATAACAACAAATAAAAAGAGAAGAAATGATTGAGGATAAGACACTTGTGGAGAGCTCGTGCTACAAACACGTCCAAGAAAATTGAAATTCCCTTCACAAATCTTCACCTCCATCGAATTATTCTCATATATTATCCCCCACCCCCTTTGCTTTCCCTCCTCTAAACTAAACTTTGAGGGAAAGAAAAGAAAAAACCTACCTGAGATGGCTTCTTTGAACTTGTTCTTTACTCCGGTAGCCACCACCCAGAGACGAGTATACATGGCAGCCACGGCGGCTAAGAGCTCAGGTGGAAGCAGTGAAGAGAAAGGGCTGTTCGACTGGATCATTGGAGGGTTACTGAAGGAGGACCAGCTGTTCGAGACTGATCCAATCCTCCAGGGGGTGGAGGAGAAGAATAGTGGCACCAATGGTCGGAAGAACTCCGTGGCGGTTCCGCCCAAGAAGAAGAATGGTGGCTTTGGAGGCCTTTTTGCTAAGAAAGAATGAGAGTCGGTTCATATTTTGTGTTTGACTTAATATCTCTTTGAATATTGTTAAGACTCTGCTCCCTGCTTTTCAGTTCAATTCTTAATTTTGAGTTTAATTCAATTTGAGGTGGGCTGCTGTGATGTATGTTGGTCACTAATGGTAAATAAATCACTGCCTAAAAATATAAATGAATGCTATCTATTGTTTCAATCCATTGATATGTAGGCATTCTATGATGCTGATGCGAGTAAATCTACCAAACTCTACTCGCAATAGATTTGATTTAGTAGTCGAATAAGATGCAAAGGTACAAATACGCATGGTAGTTGTTCTTCGCATAAAACTCGAGCTTAGTTAATGCATATGATTTGTGAAGAAGTGGGTTCATCCGAGATTTATCTTGTGATCATGATTCAAAAAACGTAGGAGAAGATTCATTGAGTTTTAAATTTTCCTTGATTTGAAAAAATTAGATTAACAAACTCCTAAAATCCAAGTAAGTTGTCAATCATAGTCAAAACAAACTTTCTGGAACACCCACTTCTGCCTGTTCTTCACCCCTCTTCTTATCCTCCCCTTTTTTCCTTTGAGTCTTGCTTGTTGCATAATGCTCCGAGGATGTTAGGAGGCGGATCACACACATCAGCTCATGGCTACCTTTCATGGCGTTCAAAACCAGTCTTAAAGTGAATGAATTAGAAAGAATGAAGAAGTGAGGAAATGATATGACTCTTGCTTGTTCTTTTATAAGTGAAAGAACGAGTTCTATGATTATTTTGATTTTAGCCGAAGGCTTTTTGTCTGTTATAAAACATTAAGAGTGTCACGACGATATACGAGAGGAATAGAGAAAAACTAGTAATTAGTGTGGAAAGACAAAACAATTGTTCCTTACTATATTTTTTCCGAAGTCTAGAATGACGAGACGGATTAAAGCAAGAATCCCTAAAAATCCAAACGCCAGTGGAGTGGACCATCTTTGCAGTAACCCAGTTGCCTCAATTTCCTTCAGTTATGTTTTCATCTCCTTAGTCCCAAAGCTCATCCTCCTCTGCTCTTCGTGTATATATTATTTCTCCTTTTTTTTTTTTTGGGGGGGGGGGGGAGGAGAAGGGGAGGGGGACTTGAACTCTTGATTTCAAGAAGACAAATCTTTTATAAACCAAGGAGTACTATTGTTGCTAGTCTTCTTCGCATATAAAAATGATGGATGCTTTCTGGGTGGCCTAAATTTATAGTCAATTTGTGCCCGAAGTACTTCCACTTCATGTGTTTCAATTTATGACGAAAAATTGAACGACGGTTTAGGTCATGTCCATCTTGCTATTAGTTCATAACATTGAGAGTACAAATTGAAAATTTTAATGTTTGATGGTGTAAATTAAGAATCAAATCATTTTTCAGCGTGTAAAGTAAGATTAACCTTATATCATGTCCCAATAGCATGAGTGATATTATATAGCAAATTTGATTAAAAAAAATAATATTATACGACGACTTTGGGAGGTCTTCCTTCCTTATTCTCTCAAATTTTAGAATTTTAATTTATTTTAAGAGCAATGTTATTAAGACATAATATAGAGACTTAATGATTGTGGCTATTGGTTTGTCAATGAGTTCCAATACACTCTATTATTAATCCAATTGTCACAATGCCTTAAATTCCTAAATTATATCTTATGTTTAATGCATTCAATCTAATTATATTTTCCCCATGTGACATAACTACCCCTCACTAACTAATAACTCCTCATTTACAATTTTTTTTTAAACATTACTTTATGTTCTGCAAATTTTTATAATTATTTGCCTAATTTCTTTAATCCTTAAATGGTGGGGAAGGAGAGAGGAAAAGATAATGAAAGAGATAACGGAAGGTGATGAGATATAAATTTTAAGAATCGCACAGGATCGTCGCTAGTTTCTCTAATAACATTAACACATTTTACTAGAGTTTGTTCCTAAATAATATTAACTGACAATTAATTGTTTGTTCTTTCATACAGATGATAGTCATATCCTATGTCTAAACAACTATAATTGCTTATTTAAAAAATCTTAAACTTGCATCCAAACATTTTGTTTTTGTCGGTCTTCTTGGATCATTAATCGTTATACAATCATAAGTTGAACTCCATAAATAAATTTCATTTTCTTTGCAAAATGATTAAAAAGGGTTGACTAATGTTATAAATAGTGCAAACATAGGTTTCTGCAAGTTCTTTCAGCCAATACTTGAATCACTTTTAGAGGTGTTTGAATCAATTTATGTACATCTCGACTAATTTTCTATTCGGTCCACGTCAGGATTAAGACATTCATGAGAAAAAAATTCTTCATAGCCTAACCTCAAAGAATTGTCAAAATTCAAATGCATAACGTCTGAATTTACGGTACATCTATATTACCACTTGATCTACCTTTGAATTATATACTTGAATCACTTGACCAGCTTGCTCCAAAACACTTTGAAGTTTGGCTCGTGGAAAAATATGGAAAATTGAGAAAAATGTGTGCTCTCTTTCCCCCTCCCTCCCTCTCTTTTTATCTGAGAGCCATGATATGGTAAGAAAATTTGACCAACTTCCTAACAATTTGAATACATTCTAGAATGTCAACAATTATTTTTTTAAAAAAATATATAAAGAGAAATGGCAAAAACTAAAGGGGACGATTTTGTAAAACTCTGAAGGGGTGGGGGGAAGATGATAATAATGTTTGCTCACTTTAAAACCAACCGGGCCAAGATGGATCGGTTTGCAGCGCCTAACCCGGGTTTATCGCGGTTCACGAAATGCAATTGTCTTAGCTGAAAAACAACGGATAGACCAAATAGCAGATAACACATTCCCTCTCTCTTTCACTCTCTCTCTCACACACACACACACAAATGGCTGCCTCTGCAACGCCACCATTTTCAATCTCATACTTCTCATCCTCAATCTTCCTCTCATCCCCCCACCATGCCCAGGCCAAACTCCTCTCAAACTCCAAATCCTACTCATTCAAACCCCTAAAATTCCAACCCATCCGCTCAGAACTCGCCACTCTTCCAATCCTCTCATTCGACGGAACCCAAATCGGCTCAACCACCCTCAACCTCAAGTCCGCCCCGCCTGACACCGCGCGGGCTGTTGTCCACCGTGGCATCACCACCGACCTCCAGAACAAGCGACGCGGCACCGCCTCCACCCTCACCCGCGGCGAGGTCCGCGGCGGCGGCAAAAAGCCATACCAACAGAAGAAAACGGGCCGGGCCCGCCGTGGCTCCAATCGCACTCCTCTCCGTCCCGGCGGTGGCGTAGTCTTTGGACCCAAACCCAGAGACTGGACCATCAAAATCAACAAGAAAGAAAAAAGATTAGCTATTTCAACAGCTTTATCTAGTGCTCTTGAGAATGCCATTGTGGTTGAAGAATTTGGGGAGAAATTTGAGAAGCCAAAGACTAAGGATTTCATTGATTTGATGAAGAGGTGGGGAATTGACCCGAAGGAGAAATCGATGTTCTTGTTGACGGAGGTTTCGGATAATGTGAGGCTTTCAAGCCGGAATATTGGGACTCTGAAGATGTTGACGCCACGGACTTTGAATCTGTTTGATGTATTGAATTCCGACAAGTTGGTGTTTACCCAAGCGGTGGTTAGTTATTTGAATGAGAGATATGGGTATGATTATGAGGGGGAGAGTGAGGGGGATGAGGATGAAGCTGAGGGTGAGGGTGAGGATGAGGCTGAGGATGAAGAAGTTGAAAGTTAGTTTCTTTGGCTTTGGGTAATTTCTGTGTTATTAATGTTTTTGTGTGTTTGGAGTAGTTGAATTGTTTGTTTAGATTTGGTATCAAAATTAGTACTTTTTTGACTATTTTGTTTTGTTGAATTTATTTGTTGTGCAATTGGATAAAGAATGCCATAGCCTAGAGATTGAACTTGTGTAAATGTTATAGACTAGCATGTTATGAACTCATAGGTAGAACTTGTCCCAGAAAATTGGTTTGCAAGGAAAGGGTACCCAAGAGTTTATATAGAGACATCCAATCTTATTTTTAACTGATGTAGGATCGTAACATAGCAATTGAGTATTCTTGTGGTGCTGCAGATTTTGCTCAGAAAAATCCAGGCAAAAAATAGCTTTGTTATCACTTCGTCACTGTGGATGTATGGAGAAACGCAGCCATACCTGTGCATCATACCTGCATGCAAAGAGGTTGTTTCTGTAGAAATATTTAGGCGAGTTGCAGATTCGTGTCGATCTATTATTTTGAATGC
Organism: Ilex aquifolium; assembly: GCA_951799425.1. NCBI lineage: Eukaryota > Viridiplantae > Streptophyta > Magnoliopsida > Aquifoliales > Aquifoliaceae > Ilex > Ilex aquifolium. Next base: position 7,935,421 of record OX637394.1, read on the forward strand.
TACTTTGAAGATGTCAAATACAATGAAGGTATTTTGTTTATACCTGCTACTTGACATTAAAAACTACTGCTTTGTAGCTGCATTTGGGCAAATCCACAGAGGAAATATCCAATAATTTCTCCTTTCCCATCCAACCATGGAGGAAATATCCACATAATTACGGCTTGTGCAGTTTTAAGTGCCTTGCGGAGTTTATAATAGCCTTTTCACAGATTACAGAAAACGAGTTCTATGCACGACTGAGAGGATGGGGTCCAACAAGTTCAGCACTAAACCAACTGCCCAAACTTCTGCTACTGATTTGGCCATTTTTTATTTTTTATTTCTTCAAAATGTAAAATGAAAAGAGTTAAGAGTGTTATTTGGACAATTTTGGAATGCGGTTTTAGAACTTTGTTTGCCAATATATGATATTGAACATATAACTAGGGCAAACAAGTAGAGCAAACATCAGAACCATCTGTCGATTTTGTGGCAGTCCTGTCCATTTTTGGAGAAAATATTCATTAAAATTGTGATATTACATAACAAGGTGATGTACTATCACCAACTAATAATATTAAAATAAATAAATAAATGAACCATATTAAAATTAATAATTAACCTGCCATATAAACAAATAATTCCCCACTCTTCTACTATGTAAGTCTAAGTAGAGTTCACCTTACCCATTTAAGGTTTTATTATTAGTTGATGATATCATATCATCAATAATGACATGATATTACCGCTGCATTTAATATTTACTCCCATTTTTTATAATATAATTTGAGTGAGAGAGCAAGCAATTCAAACGATCAATAGAATTTAGGGTTCTCTATACTGTTTCCTTCAATTCACTCATCCAATATTGGTAGGATAATTCTATGTGCACTTAATTTGTATACCAAAACTTGCACTAAATCAACTAGAGTCATTGGATCATTGGGTTCAACGACTGCAAGTGATTTTGTGCAAATTTTAGTGAACACAATATTGCTGATATTGGTAACTTGTATATGCTGGTCCTACTTTGAGTTTGTGATTGATGATCTACTACTAAAAATATTGAAAGAAAGTGTAATTTCAAGGATCTAAATCCAACCTATGCATTAAAAAAGCATTCATTGCACCCACATATGTAGCTGAAAACAATTTCTTAGCAAGAATATAACATTTTGAGATTTTGATCCCTAGTAGTACCCTTACACCTGATATCGTAAAACCTATATATATTACATACCCACTAATACATGATAAATGATCTATCATTGAAGAAAATTGAGAGACAAAATGGAAGGGATTTAGATCCTAATATATTGATTGTCAATCTCAGAGGCAGAGAACTGCAATCTCCCACACTGCAGGCTTGTGCAGTGTAAGTGTACATACCAAGTTAGTGACAACTCTAAAGCAAGTTAATGACAACCTTCATAAGCTGAAACTCTAATGATAATGAATGAAACAACACAACGCAGATAAACACCTTAATTCTCAGAAGCAAGTGAGCCCATGTCCAATGGATAAATAATTTTCAACAGCAGATACAAGTCCCAGTTGCATCTAAAGTGGAAAATAACATCATCATGCAACATGGATCAATGCTTCAAGGCCATGGTTTCAAGATTTGATCTCAATTTGGGGAGAATGAACAAGAAATGGGAATTTCAATATTTACTTGTGTAGGCACAGAGTTGCTTATCAAATTACTACTTGAGAACTTGAACAATGACACTAAGGTATCGGATTAACAACTAGGTGGTTAAACAATAACATTGGGGATAATGATTGTTAAGTTTGGAGAATTAACATAATATTAGAGAGAAAGAGAGAGGTTAAAAACTTAACCTAACTCTCATACATCACTTGTATTTATAGTTAACTTACAATAATAATAATTACACATACACCCTCTTTACTCTAGACAATCTATACATACTACCCTAATACTCTTAACACTCCCCCTCAAGCTGGACTATATATATCATATAATCCAAGCTTGGAACAAATCGCTGTAAGACGTGTACGACTCAATGCTTTGGTAAACATATCTGCAAGCTGATCTTCAGATTTCACAAATGGAGTTGTAATCTCCCCAGCTACTATCTTGTCCCGAATAAAGTGACAATCAACCTCAATATGTTTGGTTCTCTCGTGAAACACAAGATTGGCAGCGATATGGATAGCTGCCTGGTTGTCACAGAATAACTGTAAAGGATGCTGAACTGGAAGTCCAATTTCCTGGAGGAAGTGTAGTAACCAAGTCAACTCACTCGTCGTATGTGCCATTGCCCTATACTCAGCTTCAGCACTGGATCTCGCTACCACAGATTGCTTCTTACTTTTCCATTAGACAACATTACCTCCTAAGAAAGTACAATAACCAGTGGTTGATCTCCGATCAGAAGGAGAGCCAGCCCAATCAGCATCTAAGAACTTACCAAACCATGCCCTTGGTGACTGCTTCAAACCATACAAAGATTTCTTTAACCGACATACACTTTTACTATACTCCCCCTGAGCAGTAAACCCAGGTGGCTGCTCCATGTATACCTCTTCAACCAAGTCACCATGTAAGAAGGCATTCTTGACGTCTAACTGAAACAAGGGCCAATCAAGATTAGCAGCCAAAGAAATCAAGATACGAACAGAGGAAATTTTAGCAACAGGAGAGAAAGTCTCCTCATAATCAACACCATAAGTCTGAGTAAAGCCCTTTGCAACAAGCCGGGCTTTGAGACGCTCCACAGAACCATCCGGATGAAACTTAACAGTATACACCCAACGACAACCAACAGTTCGTTTACCAGGAGGTAAAGGAACGAGATCCCAAGTCCCATTATGATGTAAGGCATCCATCTCATCCTCCATAGCTTTCCTCCAACCCGAATCAGATAATGCATCCTGTAAACGCTTAGGAATAGATATAGTAGATAATTGAGAGGTAAAACAAGAGAAGGCAGGAGATAAGGCATCATATGAAACAAAATGAGCAATGGGATGATTAGTAACACACGAACGAGTACCTTTTCGAAGAGCAATAGGTAGAGAGTCTAAATTACCTGATGGATCAGGATCAGCAGACGGCAAGGAAGACGGTACGGGCACCTCAGTCGATGGGCGAGGACGGCGAGAGTAGACACGGAGAGGTAAAGTAGATGGCAACACAATGGGCAGCGGAATATCTGAAGTACATGGTGGTGCAGGAGATGACCCAAAGTCCAGATCCAAAAGCTGAGAAGGTGCTGAAAAATATGGAACAGATTCCTCAAACGTGACATCGGCACTAGTAAAGTATCGTCGCAGAGAAGGACTGTAGCAACGATACCCCTTCTGTGTGCGGGAATAACCAAGAAATACACATTTGGTAGCTCGAGGGTCAAGTTTATCAAACCCAGGACCCAAATTGTGAACATAACAGACACAACCAAAAACCTTAGGTGGTAAGGAAAATAAGGGTTTATTAGGAAAAAGGACAGAATATGGACTTTGCCCATTTAACACAGAGGATGGCATACGGTTAATAAGATGACAAGCAGTAAGAACAGCATCACTCCAAAAATATCGGGGAATATTCATCTGGAATAACAAGGCACGGGTGACTTCCAACAAATGACGGTTTTTGCGTTCAGCAACACCGTTCTGTGGAGATGTGTAAGCACAAGAAGTCTGATGAATAATGCCAGTTTTACTAAGATAAGCTGAAAAAGGATCAGATTCATATTCCCGAGCATTATCAGAACGTAAAGTACGTATACGACAACCATACTGAGTTTTTATCTCCTTACGAAAGGTCTCAAATATAGAGAATAATTCAGACCGAGCTTTCATAAAAAACAACCAAGTCACACGAGAATAGTCATCCACAAATGTCACAAAATAAGGATATTTATTAGATGAAATATTCTTTATTGGACCCCAGACATCAGAATTTACTAACTCAAATGGACTAGACACACGATTATTGACTCTAGACTGAAATGACACACGGTGATGCTTACTGAGTTGACAAGCTTCACAAGGCAAAGACGACACAGAACTAAGACTGGGAACTTGGCGCTTCAGATTCTGGAGAGAGGGATGTCCAAGACGACAATGCCATTGAAAAGGAGACAACGATGTCTGTAGAGCCCGGGTAGGTGAATCAAAGTCAAGGTAATATAGACCACCAGCTTCATGCCCCGTACCAATCTTCCTCTTCGTCTTGAGATCCTGAAAGACACAATAAGAGGGATAAAATGTTACAGAACAATTGAGAGAACGGGTAATCTTGCTAATGGAAAGTAAACTAAACGGAAACTGAGGAACAAATAACACAGAAGATAGGGACATATCAGGATTCAAGTGAGTAGTCCCCAGACCTGAAACTTTAGAACAAGTACCATTAGCAAGAGTAACACTACGTGTGGAAGTAGCACACTGATAAGTAGAAAAAACTTCAGACGCACCAGTCATGTGGTCAGAAGCACCAGAGTCTATGATCCAGGGATTGCGAGTGGAGGACAATAAACAAGTGGAAGCAGTACCTGATTGGGGAAAAATAGCAGTGGAGGGAGATGGAACAGCCTGTTGCTGGAACAGGAGTTGAGCATACTCCTCTCGTGTAATAGTAACCAACCCAGTGTCTTGATTGAGTTCCATAAGGACAGCAAATAAAAGAAGAAAATCACTAGATCACTGAACCGTACAAGAATCACCTACTGCACGGCTGAACCGAAGAAGAGAAGATTGCTGGACCACTGAACCGGACCAAATAGGTCCTGTTGGACCACTGAACCGGCCCACAAGGGCTTGCTGGAGCACTGAACCGGCCCACAAGGGCCTGCTGGAACACTGAACCGGCCCACAAGGGCCTGCTGGAGCACTGAACCGGCCCACAAGGGCCTGTTGCAGCACTGAACTGGCCCACAAGGGCTGCTGGGACACTGAACCGGGCTGGAAAACCCGGATGAAGCACTGAACCGGACCGGTTTGGGCTTCTGGATCACTGAACCGGACCGGCTAGGGCTTCTGGATCACTGAACCGGTCTGAAAAACCGGATTAAAACCCTAAACCGAACCGGCTGAACCGAAATAAATTAATTTAGGGTTTCGGGCTTGACCCGATCTGATCCGGCCTTCGTCTTCTTCACTGAGGGTTCCACAGGACCCCTCTGGTCTTCGACGGCGCAAGGCAGCACAGCCTCACGACCACAGCACACCACCACCACGAACGATAGCCCACCACACTCGATCACCACAGGCGATCGCGAGCCACACCACCACAGCACACCACCACCACCACAGTCGATCGCGACCAGGTCCTCGACTGCCTCGACAACCACCACCACAGACAACCACAACAACAGCCTTCGCCTGCCTCACCACCACCACAGGCAGTCAACCACCACCACGACTGTGCCTTCGACACCACCTGCAACGAACGACAACACCACAACAATACTACACCAGTCGACTAGCACAATACAAATTGTGAACAACACAGATCACCACCAACCACCACCAACGATCAACACAGACAACCACCAACGATCAACACAGACCACCACCAACGAAAAATTAATTTATTCAGAGTATATATTTATGATCGTAATGCTCTGATACCATGTTAAGTTTGGAGAATTAACATAATATTAGAGAGAAAGAGAGAGGTTAAAAACTTAACCTAGCTCTCATACATCACTTGTATTTATAGTTAACTCACAATAATAATAATTACACATACACCCTCTTTACTCTAGACAATCTACACATACTACCCTAATACTCTTAACAATGATCAATTATTTCAATGAGGCATGAAAAGTTAGCATTGGAGAGGACTCCTAGAAGTGTTTTCAAACTGTATGTTAGAGCTCACCATCACACACAAATGAAAGCAAATACGAAGCTCTGCAACTTCTGTATCAAAGGTTTCGACACATAACAAGTATTTGCAGTAACTTTGGAGACAATCCAAGGAAAGGCTTCCTTCGGTATATTTGTATAAGGTCTCTTATTTGAGACACCTCAAATAGTTGGTAACGAGGACTTGTTGAGGTGACTTGGGTGGTTATACTTTTATCAAACTAAAGGTCCCACAAAGTGAATGGCGGATTAGCTACGTCGAAAGTATGCTACATGCATGAAGAGATTGAAAAAATTGCAGTTAGCATCATAACCCAGCCAGATGAGCAAGAAGCCTGACCACAATGCTGAACTTGCCCCACCTGGATCAGCTAGCCAGAATCATGAACGGAAGCTCCCTCCTGTGCAAGCACAGAAAACAAAGGGAAAAGAAAATGCACACTCCCTACGCAGGCATTATCCTGTTCAAGTTCAAAGGGACTTTCTCAGCCTGACCTGCCTGCATCTTGGCCAAACAGCCGGTGATGAAGCAGATACAGACACCCCTGGTGCCTTTCTTACGTCAATGAACGAGCAAAACAATTATGAAGAACAGATTGTGAAAGTGATTTTTATTAGAGAACACTGAGATATCCTTGAACAAAGAAGATCAGTTTGTCTCAATTTAATAATCAAACTGAAACATGAACTCACCAACGGCTTGAAGATGAAGCCCTACTATAAAAAGAGGTAGAAATTTCTTAGTAGCGTACTCAATCAAATGTGTGATTTTCTCCCCCAAGTCCTAGTAGCCCCGCTCAATGGTGATTCAACATAAATTCTACATCTTGAAACCAAGCCAATTTTGGAGCAGCTTTATGATAATGAAACCAACCAGCAAAAAGCATTAACGCCGCAAAGACCAATGCACCAATTGCGGTACAACTTAACTCCATTCTTGATTGTTCAATCGCATGCCAATGCTCCAAGAAGTTTCAAACCAGCACTCCCTGCAATAAATTCCTATAAGATAACCCCAACATAATTTATGAAAGGAACTAGATATTCATAGCTTCATATAGCAAAATTATTTACAATAAGACAATATTCTGGCCATTATGAATTCTAGTAAGATCAACATTGAAAAACTATCATTTATATAATAACAGATATAAATGACACATAATAATCTTCCAGAGACACCATGGCAATGGCATCACTTATTGATATTGCTTGTACAATGGGTTAGTAAAACAGAACACGTTGTTCAGCTCTCTCTCTCTCTCACACACACACACACACATACATACACACTCCTTAAGTCTCTTTGGATTTATGTTCATCATAATTTTGCAATCCTTTTATATTCCTAAAGCAGTGACTAATGAAGTTGAAGACAATAGCAGTCATTAGATGATACCAAATACTACTGACCTTCAGATCTTCACAGAGTTTATGTAATTTGCTGGCAAGTAGATTTCTCCACCAACCTCACCATGTTGTTCCCCACTCACAGTCTTCTTAGCGGCCAAGAACTCTGCACTCATAGCTTCCATTCCATGCTTCACAGCTTCCTCAGCATTCCCATAACCATGCTCCTCAGCATACTTCCGTACATCTTCTGTTATCTTCATAGAACAAAACTTAGGCCCACACATAGAGCAGAAATGAGCCACTTTAGCGCCGTCTGATGGCAAGGTTTCATCATGGAATGACATGGCAGTCACGGGGTCCAATGACAAAGCAAACTGATCCATCCAACGAAACTCGAACCTTGCCTTGCTTAGTGCATCGTCCCAGGCTTGAGCATGTGGGTGACTCTTTGCAAGATCAGCTGCATGAGCAGCTATCCTATATGCTATAACTCCAGCTTTCACATCATCACGGTTAGGTAAACCAAGGTGTTCTTTAGGTGTCACATAACAGAGGAGTGCAGTGCCTAGAGCCCCAATATTGGCAGCACCAATGGCTGAGGTGATATGATCATATCCGGGAGCAATGTCAGTAGTCAAAGGTCCAAGAGTGTAAAAGGGTGCTTCACTACACCACTCTAGTTGTTTTTGCATGTTCTCAGGAATCTTGTGCATCGGAATATGTCCAGGCCCTTCATTCATAACCTAAAAAATGCACATGGCTAGTTTAAGTCCAAGTTTTGTCAAGGAAAACAACAGAACAAGGCTGCAACAGGTTAACAATGATGCATAGATTCCCCATGGTACTCAATTTCTGGATTTCCATAAAAAAAACGCAATGTGCAAAAATTTTGGAATTGACCCCCAATAAAGAAACTGCCTCATTATAAATTATTGTCCACCAAACCACCAGTCCCAGTCATCATTTTAAACACAAATATATGATATCCATAAAAAGTGACCACTATAACACAAACGAGTGAAATAATATAGTTTTTTTTGGATAAGAAGTGCAACATGATAGTTGACGCCTGCCTAAATTGCATGATATACTTTCAAACGGTTGGAGCGAACACTTCAGAGAACATGGTTTGGACCTTGACGACACAAGTAAAATACAGATTTTCCAGAGATAATGGCTGGACGATATTTCATTTGCTTATAAAAGTCAAACTAATTTCAACAGTTACTACCAAATTTTGACGAAGTCATACCCGCAATTTCACAGGACAAGTTTAAAGAGATAATTTCGCTGAACATGCTCAAAGAACAAATTTGAATTAGGTTGAACAGAGATGAGAAAACAAAACAAATACCCTTTTTATACAAAGGACGGTATAGAAAGGGTATAGCAGAAGGTCATTACCTGCACATCCTTTTCCCAAGCTCTACGTGTCAATTCTCCTTGAGTTAATAGCTCTGCAAACTGAGCAGTGTCATTGGCATCATAAATTGACCCAGGTCTCAACCAATCACCTATTGACAATGATATATCATAGTGATTACATATGTCTAATATGTCATCCCAGTGATCATAAGCAAAGTTCTCCTTGTGATAAGCTAAGCACCACTTTGCATGAATTGGGATGGTCCCCACTGGTACAGTTAGGGCGGTTGGTCGAACGAATTCGAGCCGAGTTCGAGTCTAGTTTGAAAAACTTGTTTCTTAATCGGGCCTAAAAAATTGTTTAAATTCGGCTCGTTTAGAAAACAAGCCGAGCCTGAACGAGCCAAAAACAAGTCGAGCCCGAGTATTTGCACATAAATGAATCAAGTCTACCGAGTTTGAGCCGAGCTTGTAGGGCTTGTTTTCTAAATGAGCCTAAAAACTTGTTCAAATTCGGGTTCTTTTAGAAAACGAATCGAGCCAAAACGAGCTGAACCCGAGCCGAACTCGAATAACTCAATTTGATTAACAGCAGTAGCTACAACAGAGTTACGTAGGATCCATTCACGAGTTTCATGGATGTGGCGGCCCGAGGAGAGATCCATAACAGTGTCAGCACCCCACATTGTTGCCCATTGAAGCTTGTGAACTTCTTCCTCAATGGAGCTCACAACTGCAGTACTCCCAATATTTGCATTCACTTTCACCAAGAAGTTTCTCTCGACTATCATTGGCTCCAACTCCAAGTGCCTCTTGTTGGAAGGGATGATAGCACGACCACGGGCAACCTCTGCTCTCACAAACTCTGGGTCAAGCTTCTCACGAGCTGCGCAGAACACCATTTCCTCTGTTATAATTCCCTGCTTAGCTTTGAACATCTGAGTGTATCTTGGTCCGCCTAACTTCTCTCGCCTATCAACCCAGTCTTTGCGCAGTTTAGGAAGTCCTGTTCAGGGAAACCATTTGTTTGAAATTCCACGAGTCAAACATTAACAAAAATGCAACACTAAGCTTAAGAACAATACATAAAGAAAGCTGTTTGAAATTCCATGAGTCAAACATTAACAAAAATGTAACACTAAGCTTAAGAACAATACATGCATAAAGAAAGCTAAGAAATACCATACAATTATCACCGGTGAGGTAATTTATCATATAACTGAAATTTTCAACGGAAAAGTTTTTTTTTGTAAACAAAGCCAGAAAATCGGATATTTTCAGCAGAAAAGTTATTGTATGACAAAACATAAACTTTTTAGCCACCAAGGTGACGGAATATGAGCAGCGGCAGAGTCAGAAAATTGTGTTCAGGTGGGCACGAATATTTCAAGAAATTATTTTTTTTTTCTTACAATTGATAGAAATAGGACAATAATTTATTTAATTACATCCTATTTAATACTTAAAAATTCATTAAACCCACCATACCGAAATTTGGTAAGCCTAGTATATACAAACGATAACATTTTTTTTTACAAAATATTAACTAATTAAAATCATTTAGAATTGACTTCGGTGAATTTTTGTACTTTTAAAACGTTGCATAAAAACTTTATTATTCTTTAGATATATAATCATGTTATCATTTTGATATTTATAAATCATTTGATCGATTATGCAGTTTAATGTACACTCTATAATTTTTACCATAATTAGCAAAAATAAATGTCAAAATCATAAGTAAACTAGCGAATATGTATATCATGTCTTTTTTAGTCTTAGAAAATATAAAATAATTCTAGGATATTCAAAATTTATCTAGATATGTGCATAACCAGCCCAAAATGTGTCAAAAAATTCATATTCATTTGATATTAATATACACTAATTGATGTGCAAAAAAAATAGGGAGGACATTATTAAAATTATTCATTTGATATAAGTGTACATTAATATTTTTGTCTTTGATTTTGAGTGGGCACAAATAATATATTATACAAATATACAATATACATACCTAAATAATAATAAATAAAAAAAATTGAGGGGGGCACTTGCCCACCCTGAAACAGGGTTGCCTCCACCCTTGAATATGAGTGACCATGACCGTTATAGGGTTCGGAATCCTTTTAACCATATGAGAGAAATTATAGTAAAAGAGGCAACTGTAGATTCACATAGCATACTAGAAAGAAGTATGGTATTATCAAATACTATAATATCAACTGAGGCAAAAATATTACCATAATCTATTAAACGAAAGTAGTACATTTTTTGAGAAGTAAATGTGTACGCCAAGTTATAGAAGCTTCGAGCCACAAATGTGGGCCTAAGTTTTGTTCTATGAAGATAACAGAAGATGTACGGAAGTATGCCGAGGAGCATGGTTATGGGAATGCTGAGGAAGCTGTGAAGCATGGAATGGAAGCTATGAGTGCAGAGTTCTTGGCCGCTAAGAAGACTGTGGGTGGGGAACAACATGGTGTGGTTGGTGGAGAAATCTACTTGCCAGCAAATTACATAAACTCTGTGAATATCTGAAGGTCAGTAGTATTTGGTATCATCTAATGACTGCTATTGTCTTCAACTTCATTAGTCACTGCTTTAGGAATATAAAAGGATGGCACAATTATGATGAACATAAATCCAAAGAGACTTAAGGAGTGTGTATGTGTGTGTGTGTGTGTGTGAGAGAGAGAGAGAGCTGAACAATGTGTTCTGTTTTACTATCCCATTGTACAAGCAATATAAATAAGTGATGCCATTGCCATGGTGTCTCTGGAGGATTATTATGTGTCATTTATATCTGTTATTATATAAATGATAGTTTTTCAATGTTGATCGTACTAGAATTCATAATGGCCAGAATATTGTCTTATTGTAAATAACTTTGTTGTATGAAGCTATGAATATCTAGTTCCTTTCATAAATTATGGTGGGGTTATCTTACAGGAATTTATTGCAGGGAGTGCTGGTTTGAAACTTCTTGGAGCATTGGCTTGCGATTGACCAATCAAGAATGGAGTTTAGGGCTTCATCTTCCAGCCTTTGGTGAGTTCATGTTTCTTCTTTGTTTAAGGATGTCTCAGTGTTCTGTAATAAAAATCACTTTCACAATCTGTTCTTCATAAATGTAGATTCACATAGCATAGTAGAAAGAAGTATGGTATTATCAAATACTATAATATCAACTGAGGCAAAAATATTACCGAAAGTAGTACATTTTTTGAGAAGTAAATGCGTACGCCAAGTTATAGAAGCTTCATACTACAAACATGCAAGAAAATATAAGTCATCGCCAAAAATAACAACCAAAATATTTGTTGCCAAAAGGAAAGAGATTGAAGAGATCAGAGACGAGAAATTATGCAACACAAAAGCTTGATGTTCATACCGTTGCGTGGGCTAACGTTTTGGGGACCACTGGTGTCATAGGTGTCAAAATGGGGTTCATCCCCAGATAGGTGAACTCTTCGAAATGGAACTTTGAGCACATGGCCAGATTCATCATGAATAACATCCCTGTAGAGCATATCCATTCATCAAACTTTTTTCAACAGATGCAAATGAGAGCATGCCGGTGTAAAACTGCTAAAATTAAGGATATGATTTGGCCAATATCCTTAATTATGTAATCTTATTTTGTTCCGTAGTTGTAGGATATTTCTCTGTAATCTTTTATTCTTTCCTTGTTAATGTTTGTACTATATATATTGTACAACTACGATGAATGAAATTATCAGAAAATTATTCCACAATTGTGTTTATTAATATGGTATCAGAGCCTCCTTCAATCTCCTCTTCTTAAATCTAGGAATTGAAGTAGGTAATGTATTCACAATTGTTGTTGTTTTTTGTTCATATCATTCCGCTGTAAAAGTTTCTTTTAGTGCCATCATGGCTGAAGTAAGTGTTGCTAAATCACCAACGAATAACGAATCTTCAACTATTGTGTCTGACCTCCATTTGCAGGAAACTTCTTCTCTCATCACTCCGAAACGGATTGATGGTACCAATTATGTGGAGTGGTCTTTGAATGCCCTAAATAAAATCCGTGGGAGAAAACGTTGGGGTTATATTTCGGGTACCAAGGCTGCTCCATCAAATAAAAAGTCGGAAGAGTATGAAGAATGAGAGGATGAAAACTATTTGGTCAAATCTTGGCTTCTTGATGCGATGACAAAGGATATTCGGTCTCTCTTTCTTCAATTGTCTACGGCGAAGGGGATATAGGAGGCGATTAAAAACACGTATTTGGTTGATCAAGATGCGTCAAAAGCTTATCAACTTCATTGCGAGGTATTTTCTTTCCGCCAGAATGGAGGTTCTGTTATTTCTTATTTTGACAAATTACAAAAATATGGCAAGAGCTTGATGATATTGATGTCTGTATTATGGAGTGTGCCAATGATATTTCTATGTACACCACGAAGGTTAATTCCGAACGTGTGAATAAGTTTTTGGCTGGTCTTGATCCTCATTTAGATGGGGTTCGAGGTTGTGTACTTTCTACAAAACCACTTCTTGATATATAGGCGGCTTATGCTATGGTTTTTTCGGAAGCTAATCGCCAAGATGCTATGCTTGGAGGAAATATTGGAGGAGGGGCTGTAATGCTTCTCGGAAGACGACCATATCAAAGAAGGATAAAAAATGTACTCACGATAATGATACTGGTTATACGGTAGACACGTGCTTCTGACTTCATGGGTATCCAGAATGAGAATGGCATCCAAAGGGTAAGAAGGCATCTCATAAGGAGGCGGACTCTAATCCAAAAACAAATCTAGCCACAACCCTTGCATTTACTGCTAAGTCTGGTATGTCTTTTACTAGAACTAGTGATTGGATAATTGACTCTGGCGCAACAGACCATATGACTTGTGATCGTTATAGGTTTAGTCATTTATCTCCTAAATGTTCCAAAGCCACCATTACCACTACTAATGGTGTATCATCTCCGGTTATTGGAGTTGGTACAGTTCTGTTATCTTCCACGTTAGAAATCGAGGATGTCTTATTTGTGCCATCCTAAAAAGGAGGACATTTGGCTATGGCATAGGAGATTGGGACATCCTTCCTTTGGCTATCTTAGGAAATTATTTTCATCCTTGTTTCATGGATGTAATCTTTCAGACTTTATTTGCGAAACTTGTGTGAAGACAAAAAGCCATCGTACTATTTTTCATTTGAGTGATCATAAAACAAATTTACTTTTTTCCTTACTTCATTCTGGTGTTTGGGGACCGACCCCAATTTCTACTCTTAATGGGATGAAATGGTTTATAACTTTTGTAGATGATTGCACTCGCATGACTTGGGTTTATCAAATGAAACCCAAGAGTGATGTTTGTTCAATTTTTTGCATGTTCCATCAAATGATAACCACTCAATTTGGTGTTCCAATAAAAGTCTTTCGTTCTGATAATGGTGGTGAGTACGAAAAGAAAGAATTAATGGAGTTTATGCACTCTAAATGGATTATTCACCAAACATCTTGCACAGATTCTCCTCAACAAAATGATCAATTTTATCATAGTATTAGAGCAATTATATTTCAAAACCTAAACTACCCTTAGTATTAATACACACACACACACACACACACACACACACACACACATATATATATATACATACGACTAATTTATCTTGTAGATGCAGAAATACAATATATATTATACATTGCAGTGTTTGCAGGCCGCCTGTTGAAAATATGGAATGATGTTATATTTCAACAAATGGAAATGTTAATAACACTTATAATACAAATTACAATTTCTCAATAGCCAGTAATGTATAAAAGTCAGATATACAACTGAATACGAAGACCAACTCGCCAAATTATGGAAGGCTCATTTCTGTTTCAACGCCACGACACTTTATATGTGAAGGTTCTCACACCATTAGACCTTCAATTGATGACCTTTCTATATATTATTAAACCACTAAAATATAGTATGAAACAAAGTACAGGTGGGTGAATGTTAGGCTGATCCCGAATTACCTACCTTAGTTTGCAAGGGTGAGTTGGTGAGAATACTGGGGTGTTTTTCAGTGGCATCATGGCACAAAGATCTATTAGCCCTATTTTTGCTTGAAAATGAGGCATGGTGACTGGAATTGATACTTAAAGCCCGATCCCTTCACTTGAGATTGACGAGTTAAGCATGTGCTAGTCGTTACCCAGAATCAGACTGTAGTGGAAGAAGAGACCCTTGTTTGCCTCTAATGAAGAATGTAAGTTCTGCTGGTGCAACCACCAATTTCAACCATTCTTGCAGTTCTTCACCTTCTACTTTCTCTTTCTCTGAAGGAAAAAAATGACATCATTTAACTTCAGAATATAAGAAAAAAATGCTCAATCAAACCTCATGTTGTATAAGCTATTTGCCATAATGATGTTGTGTACTGAAACCTAATGTGCAACCATTTAGAGATTTCATAGCAAGCAGTAGTGACATATTACCTTCCAAATGGGCCCCAAGCCCCTCCAAAACTGTGGGATTAGCACGCACAACACAGAGTGCTACTTCGAGTGCAGATTGCAGCAGTGCTTTAACCTCCCCTTGAACAAGATCGACAAGATGCCCCTGTCGTGTTAAACTAGGATCAATTCTTCCTCTAAAGTAAAGAAAAGGACCATACACCTAGAAATATAAAAAATATGCCCAAAATAAAAAGAAGACAAGGATGCAGAAGAGGACCTGCTCCCTTCCCCAAGGCATGGATCCACCAGACTCATCAATCCCACCAGCAGTAAGTGTTGCCACTGAAACTGGGCCTATAGTCTCATTAAGGCCATACTCAGCCACTGCCTTGTATGCCATGTCTGTTGCTCGCCGTATATCATCAAGTGCACCTGTTGAAACACGACCAGAGTAAACAACTTCTTCTGCTGCACGCCCTCCGAGAAGAGTAACTAAGCGTCCACGTAATTCATCAACAAAGAGCAAATATCTATCCTCATTTGTTGGAGGAGTGTAAGTGAAGCCCAATGCCCCTCCTGACCTCGGCAATATGCTCAACTTCTAAGAAAGAAAAATGGCATATCATTGTATTGTATCATTTATGTAATATACAAACTTATCTATAAAGAGTAATTGATGCAGGACATGATTTCCAACGAGTGTTTCTGGTGTAAAACTTGAGTTCCTTAGTTTGCAAATAATTTAACAGAACATACTGGTCTAAAAATATTTTTGTTTATCAAGTTAGCATTGAATTAAGTCCATCAAGAGTCTCCTCTCACAAATATGATGCAATGGATAGTTTAAAGTATCAGATGCCTAATACTGAAAAATATATACCAGTGCGTGGATATCCCCATTTTTCAGTAAAAAAAATATAACACAAAGAAAATAATATTACAAAAAAGGAGACGAAAACAAAGAAAAGATTCTCCCTCTTGCCAAACTATATCCCAAGCAACAGAAACTGATGTCTGAAACGCCAACAACACCAACTATCAGACAAGGAATCTGCTTAAACATCAAAATACATTTAAACCCAAAACTAGGTAATACTCAAATGTTAGATAAGTTGTCTCTGTGTCTAACAAGATACAATTTTCCCCTTAACTGCACCCAAGGATAGCAGCATCCTGCATCCTAGCGAAATCAAAAACTAAGTTTGACACTTTTTTTTTTTTTACCAGAAAACACTACAATAGAGATTAAAACCACTGAAGCACACTTCAATAAGCCATAACCACTAATCCCTCAACTTCAACAAGCTTGTTTTTTTTCCACAATTTGTGGATCAAGAGTTCAAAAGAGATTAAAACCACTGAAACACCCTGGATCACTTCTTTCCACATACATAAGCTCCTGGACAATGTCGGTTCAGGTATGGTTTTGAAAATTTTCTTGTTTCACTTACTCCATGCATATTTGGCCTGCGCCTCTTTCTCAATTGCTTAAATGTATCAAAAACTATACATAGACACACACACACACACACACACACATATATAATGGTTGTGGTAAGAAAATGAGGCAGGAAAATACGTAAATGTATAATGTGTTCCCCGACTGTAGAAGTCACTTTAAATGTGGTCAAATAATTTAGTTTTTTTTGGCATACACAATACCTTTAATGCCTTCTATTCCGTGCAATAGATGCAATGAATTGCAGTTACAAAGCCTTCAGGTCTAAGGTTTTCAACCATTTTAGTCTCACAAGTAAATAATAAGCCCACCCAAGCACACCACCCCTTTCTTTTCCCTCCCTCATTTTCCCACAAAACAAATAATAAATAGTAGGAAAATCTCAAGAAAGGGGAAATGTATTTTCTAACACTTATTTTTTCATAAAGGAAAAGAAGAACTATTATCCAATGCATATAGTGTTATACCTCAACTCGTGGCTGCCCACGAAGAAGATTTGCTACAGCAGTTCCCACCACTGCATGCCCAGCTTCATGCCGTGCAACTGCAGATTTCTCACTACCCTGCAACTTGGCTGTTTTCTTTTCAATTCCCTGTAACATTAAAATTGAACCTTCTGTACCTTAACACAAAGGAATAACAGCAAGGACGACACTTACAAAAGCTAAGCTAAAATTAACAAGAACGCATTCTAAACACTCTGTTGGAGTTGAATGTGTTGAGAATGCGTTCTTGTCATAGTTTTTCTGTTATAAGTTGAATTTCATATGAGATTATAACAGAAAAACTACGACATTCAACTTCAAAATTCAAATAAATCCCTAACAGTCAAAATCAAGCACGGCAAAAGAACAGAGGCCTCAGAAACAGCGCGTTTAAGTTTTGGTCCTTAAAAACCAAAGAATTCTAACTAATGCTACCCATATTGCACCATGGAAGTGCAACAAGTGCTCCTTCCAAAAAAATTATTATGGAATAAATGCAAGAATGTAACCTGTTCGATTTTATTCCGAGAAGCTAATGTAATATGGGAGAGAGTGACTTCACTTCATAGCTCGTCACTCCTATAACCTATTTGCCCAAAACAACAGAGCCTATGAAAATAATTGTCTTCACATAAGTTGGTCCCCCATTAACCAGTGGGAATTGGAAGGTGGACATGATAAAGGTCTAACCTTTGGCATTATTTGCAAAAAATGGCTGCATTAAGTTTTGAACCAACAACATCAGGCCTGAGCATTTCACTATCATACCAGGCAGTGGCCCCTCAAGCATTACATTTATTTGAAATAAATTTCAAATAAATCTACCTATTGTGCGGTCTTTAAAATGATCTTAAGTTTTTCCTGTCACCCCAAGTTTTTTTTTACGTCACCTCAAGGTCAATTGTGAATTGTGCATTGAAGCTACCAAGTCATTTCAGTAATACTTCAACCACGTGTGGAGGAATCCTCTAGAGAACTATAATGCTACACCATGATCTGGTTAAATCCACCCAGCATGTGAAACGTACTTGATCACTCCATCAGCTTGACGTTGCAACTGAACAATTTTGGACTCCTTATCATGGGTGAAACATTACCAGTTTTTCATTCCACAAAACCTTCAAGTAATATTATAAATCACAAGCAAGACCTGAACTGAAAGCATGAGAAGTGATATTTTTATTGCTATCTAAAACGAGGCAATCACTTCTTGGCCTCCCTTGTTGCCGGAATATCTTTAAAATCCCACTAACACTTCACACTTGTTTCTTATTGTTATCCGCATCACAGATTCTCGTAGGTTTCCTTGAATCTGTGACCCAGTAACAAAAGCAGTACGCATGGATCATGATCTAATAAACATACGTAGTTTCAGTTTTCTATCAAAGGATCTAAGTTTCCAACTCAAAGTCCTTACCATCTACTTCGGGCAGTTCTTATCTTGAGATTGAATACCATGAACAAGCTCAGTAGAACAGTGAGCACAGATCAGCTTATATTAGTCACTACATAAATAGAGAAGACTTATTTTAAAAATAAAGCTTTGCTCACCAAAAGATGCAAAATATATATTTTTTCCTCGTCTGGTAGCTGCAAAATATTTAGTACCACTAACAAAAAATGTCTGGACAGGAATCGAGAATTTTGGTGCACTTTTATATTTTGATATTTTTGAGAAAAAAAAAACACAAATTAAGGTCAAAATTTATACTGGATGAAAACACAAATCCTGGAAATTTTCAACATAAAGGGACAACAATGAAGAAAATTGTGCATGTACAGAGAGAGAGAGAGAGAGAGAGAGAGAGAAAGAGAGAGAGGATTACAGCAATTGATCTCTCCACTGCTTGAATAAAATCAATTTTCTCCACCACAACTTTATTTTGTCTTCCAGCTAACAAAGCAGCTTCATTTACCAAATTTGCAAGGTCTGCCCTGCACAGAATCCCAAATCAACAATTCACTCCAAAGTGTTAGTTAATGACATAATTATAGCTAAACTTGAAGGCCTGGCTCCTTTAATGGATTAGAAAAAGCATTATTACCCCGTGAAACCTGTGGTCATAGAAGCAATATCACCAAGATTGACATCTTCTACCAAAGGAAGTTCTTTTCTCGAAACATGTACTTTCAAAATGGCTTCTCTTCCAGTCCTGTCGGGTGTTTCCACCTAAGAAGCCAAATAATACTGATTATTTCGGCGTGAATTGTTATGGTCTTGTGCGGATAAACTTATTCCAATGTCAAATTCCAACATTCAGAGAAGATATATTCTAATGAAAAAAGACAACAAACCATAACCACACGATCAAATCTCCCAGGTCGGCGAAGGGCAGGGTCTAAAACATCTGAACGGTTGGTTGCTCCAAGAACAATCACGGCAGAGTTACTGTCAAATCCATCCATCTCCTGCAATGTATAGCAAACACAAGAATCTGACCAAGGCAAAGCAGATATACTCCAGAAGCAGAAAGACCACTTTGTGGGAATCTTACAGTGAGCAGCTGGTTCAAGGTTTGTTCTCGCTCGTCATTGCTGACAATGCGAAATCTCCCATCACGGCTTTTGGCTACAGCATCTATCTGCATTAAGAGGAAACGGTTGACTAACATATACCAGGAAGATTTAAAGGTCGAACATGGATACTTAAAAGATATTGGGGCGAGGAAAGAAAGAGAATAAGAATTTACAGACTCTAACCTCATCAATAAATATTATTGAGGGTGCTTCCTTCTTTGCCCTTGCAAAGAGGTCTCTGACACGAGATGCTCCCATGCCGACATACAATTCCACAAACTCACTTGCAGAACAACTTATGAACGGCACATCAGCTTCCCCGGCAACAGCTTTTGCTAAAAGAGTCTTACCTGTCCCAGGAAGACCCACCTGTATAATAACCAAAGCAATAATTATGTTCCCATACATTAAATCTCACATAGACACTAGTAGAATGTTCTTATAATAAACAGCAATAGACAGCCTCCATTTTGCAAAGAAAGTTTTGTTCAACATAAAAGAACAAAACTGCCCAATCCTTCATAACTTTTTAGCTATCAGAAGGACAGGGAAAAGAAAAAAAAAAGTAGTCCAGAGAATATATCCCAGGTACCAATACAGTTACATATTATCGGCTGTACACACTCTGTAAAGTAAAATACATTCTAGAAAATTGGTCCCATTCTGCATCTGTCTTGCAGCTGCCAAAGTGCCACTCGCATATCATCACGACTCTCCATGAGACATGTGGTGTGCAATCTCAGGTAGTGACTTTTTATTTCTCAATTCACTCATAAGGAATCATTTATCCCTACTCTGGTAGAATCCAGAACTCACCAGGAGAACACCTCGAGGAGGACGTGCACCAAGTCGTATATACCTCTCTGGATTTCTGAGAAATTCCTGGGACGTAAACACAAAGCATAAAGAACATAACTTGAATGAGACAATCAACCTTTTAAATTGACAAACATTACAATCAAGATTACATTTTACTGTCAACAAAGCTGAGAAATGTGAAACATACCACTATTTCTTCTAACTCTTCCTTAGCCTCATCAACACCTGCAACATCAGCAAAAGTGATAGTTTCCCCTTGTTCAGACACTTTTGCTCCACCAGGACCCACAGACTTTCGGTTTCTTAGTTGACCAGCTGTATGCTGTACACATGTAGCAGGTAATTACTCCAAATCCTTTGTGCAGCATTAGTTCCAAGTTCCAACAAACAAGGAAAAGTAGAACCTGTTTCATACCTGGGAAAAGCTTACAGGGAAACGATGAAGAAGCCCCGCGAGTACTGCAACATAGAACAAAGCTATCTGGAAAGAATAGAGAAAATTCAAACATTCAGTGCTTTAGACCTCAAACTCGAACACAGCATGTACTTGTACATGTGGTACATAGTAAACATAAAATTGAAATTTACTGAGAAAAGAATGAGAGGACAAACCACAAAAGACACTAGAGGAAAGCATTAAGATAGCCTCCAAAGAGCAGCAGGGAAAACCTGAGCTTTTATGTATCAGGATGGACCTGAGCTTTTGTGCACTCCAAACATTTTTCTACTAAAAAATGTACAGGATTTGAAAATGTTCTATGCCGACTGTCAATTACCTAACACAACCCTCTTCTTTTATCCGTGCTTCAGACCGGCTGTGTAAAAAGTAAGCACTAAAACTCGACACAAAATGGCAAAAATAAAGGCTTTATAAAGTTGAGTTCAGTTCAGCTGAAAAAATGTACATACTCCCAGTAAAGAGGGGAAAAGGAAGTGCAAGAACTTTATAATGAACAGGGGGAGAACAGAAGCAACAACACAGCACCCATCACCTAAAGCTAAAATGAAATGAAAAACTATATGTCCTTCCATTTAATTCTACTATCATTTGGAGGAAAGCAACAGGCTACAAGCAATACCCAAAAACAGCTGTCAACATAAGAACGAAAATGGTGACAGAGAAGTAAAAAACTACCAACATTGACATTAGATGTAATAGATGAGCTGAAAGTTTTGCTACCTCGCCAGATGTTTTGCAACCCTACAAGGAAGTGACTTGCGTAGAAAATTGCCGGTGCCAATAAATGAATTACTTATCAAAATTATAACACTAGATGTCACCAAATAACAAGCTTCATGCAACAGATGTTAGTACACAAAGTTTAACTTAACAACAAACAACAATAAGTTGTTAACACTATCATCACCATTACAAATGGTACAAAATAGGTTATCATTACTAAAGTTAGATCAATGGACAAGATAAGTGACCTTAAGAAGCCTGGAAATTTGTAAGGAGTTGCCCCCATAACAAAAAATCAATTTCACGTTGGAAGTGTCATACTTTAGAAATACAACTCCCAATTTTGGATATGTTCTGACAATTCCTAGTGTGATCACAAAACCTTGGAAGTTCGCTAAGACTTTCTTTTAGAATATATTGTCTACACACAATATTTTGCGTAAATATCTACATAGGCACACAACCATACCGGTATTGAAGGCACAAAATATTAACTTTATTCTAGACAGCATCACAAACGGATCTTTTCGCAACTTAAAACAATAACAATATTCAAAATAAAACACAGAAAAATATAAATGGTTTTGCATCCTCTTAAATAGGGTTGTTAGTCAAACGAGTTCGAGCCGAGCCTAAAAAGCTTGTTTTTTAATCGAACTTAAAAAATTGTTCAAGTTCGACTCGTTTAGAAAACGAGCCGAGCGAGCCAAAACAAGCCGAGTCAGAGCCGAGCCCGAGTATTTAAACATAAACGAATTTTCTAAACAAGCCTAAAACCTTGTTTAAGTTCGGACTCATTTAGAAAACGAACAATGCCGAAACAAGCCAAATCCAAGCCAAGCTCGCTTAGTTCAATTAACTGCCCTACTCCTAAATATTCAATCAATGAAATGTTTCCATAATAACCAAAAGCTAGTAACTTTTTTTGAGCATCTACAACCTTAAAGTCACAATAAAACCAATTAACATGGATTGCCATTGACATGGTCAGCAACTTACCAAAGCAGAGTTTAAGAATCCCCCAGACCGCTTATCAGGAGACCCAAACTCAACATCATTCTCAAGCATCTTCTCATACGGAGCCTTAATATCACTAGGCCGTGTAGTCGTGTACACAATTCTCTTCGTTGGTGCCACACTTCTTAATAACGATTCTGAATCCTGCAATTTATTATTAACACTCCCCACTTCACCTTCCGAGACACCCAATTCATTCTTCAATTTGAACATAATATGAACCCCATCAACCTCAACCTTCTGGACGTGATTACTGTTAATCTTGCTCAAAAACTCACTGTATGGAACACTTACAAAAGTTGTCGGAGTCCTCGGTTCCGACCCCGGCAATGGAATTCCGGGCCGAAGCAATCTCATAACGACCATAACAATCCCTAATTGTAGTAACAATACACCGATTTCTTGAGCCTGAACTATCGGTTGCCACTGCCATTTTTTGCCCTTTGACCACCACCAATTACCTTTCCCTTGCTTCTCTCTCCGCGAAGGGGTCGACTTCGAGGTCGTATTCGGTGTCTTTTTGCTGACCCCTTTCGTCTCACTCCCTTTGGCTTCGCTCGTTTCGCTCGAATCAGTGTCGTGTTCACATGAACTATTAGCTCGAATACACCAATTTTGGTTCTTCAAAAACCCTCCCCATAGCCCAAAGCCTACTAGATTGTTCGAAAACCCATCTTGTCTGTAGAGATTGAAAAGTCTAAACGACGAGGAATTGGTAATAAAAAGACTCGGATTTTCATGTAAAACCCTGAATCGATTGCAGAAGTAACTGTGTCTATACAAATTTTTAGAACTATTGTTCGAATTTACAAAGACTTGACTGTGGATTATCGATCCGAGAGGTTCAATTGAGGCCATTGGTGAAACCCTAGAAAAATTGAAGAGAATTGAAAATTTTGGATTTATATATATACTGTGAGTGAACGTAAAATTGTGGAGGCTGCTAAGATGAGAATAAGGTTGAAGGAGCAATGCGGGCCGTTGGATTTTCTGGATTGGGTTATTGACCGTTAGATTAGCGTATGGGGTGTTTTAAATGTGTTTTTCGTTATCCGATTTCTTGTATTCGAAATCTGAGGAACAGATTCTACGCATCGAAGCATTGCCATTGACCGGAAAACAACAAAATAAATAATGTTTTTTTGGGTCGTTCATTGTTATTGCCCGCAGCCACTTTCATTAAGTGTAGCTACTTTTTTTTCTTTTTCTTTTTTTTTTGTCAATAATTAAGAATATTCGAGTTAATTTATGCGTAATTCGAGTAATTCTTTTTACGGTTTAATCAAAGATAATTTATCTACGTCATGATTAGAGTATTTATAAAAAATAAATCTCTGATAATTTGACTTTATAAACTTGTCAAAATTTAAATTCTGACAATCTAAATTTACAATTCATTATATATCTACTTTCGTTAGGTGTCCCGATTGAACTTAAAAACCAGCCTGGTGAACATGTCTCAGGCTAGTCTCCTATTCAAATGGATTTTGGGTAAGCAAACTTTAGGCAATTATTAGATTGATTGTCAGTTTCAATAAATATTGGGGTTCATTGTGAATTTAATAGCTATGAATAATTTGGTTGATAAATTATGTCAATAAATTAATTTTAAATAACATTACTCAAAAGAAAAAACAAAAAAAAAAAAGTAAAAGTAAAAATGTATTCATATAAACATATGTGTAGAATAATATCTCCTTTTAATTTTCTTTTTTAATGATCATCTATCATATATTTAAGAAAAATATATTAAGACGTGATTTAAATCCTAGGCGTGCTTGTAAACAATATCCAATGGTGCACTAATTCACTATGACCTCCCACATAATCACATTAGTATATTCAAGGGCAATTCATAATTTATGCTCTTAAAATATAACTGTAATTTATATTTGGTCTTTAAATTTTTAATTATAATAATTAAATTCTTAAAGTTGAAGTTGAGTTTTAAGTCGATTCTCCTATTAAAATTTATTATTTTAATAGAACACATCAAAGTTTTTTTCCCCATGAACTCAATTGGAATCCATCGATTTAATGCTCCACACATAGGCGGTGCAAGAAGAGGGAAAATCTACGATATCTATAAAAATAAATAAAAAAAGGAAAAAGTCTACAAGATCAATTTTTTTTTATCGTACTAAAAGTTATAATTTTTAAGAAAAATTTTAGCCACGTCTTTTTAAGTTTATTATATCTTTAAGGATACTCTCTTTATTTTTTAAATCTTCAATAACACCCTTTTTCAGATTAAAGGTGTTAATTAGAATATAATTTTATTAAATTGTCCATGATATATTTTAAGAAAAACTTCACCACACCCCCCTCTATTTTCTATTTTTTTTACGTGTTAAAATTTAGGTCGATTAAAATTCGATTCAAGTTAATTAAAATTTATTTTTTATGTATTAAAATTTGAGGCTATTAAAAATTATATTTTTTTACGTATTAAAATTTAAGCTGATTAAAATTCTATTCGAGACTCAAATCAAATTTTAATCAACTTGTATTAAATTTTAATCGGCCCAAATTTTAATACATAAAAAAATATAAATTTTAATTTATTCAAATTTTAATACGTAAAAAAAAAATTTAAACAAATTGAATCAAATTTTAATCGACTCGAAGCAAATTTTAATTGGGGCTAACAGTTCAAGTAAAGCTCAAATTGGTTCGAATTTTAATATGTAAAAAAAGACTTTTAATAGGCTCAAATTTTATTTCGTAAAAAATAAAATTTAGTCAACTCAAATCAAAATTTAATATGTAGAAAAAAAAAAGTAATCATATTAAATTTTAATATGTAAAAAATAAATTTTAATTGAATTTTATGTAGAAAGATTGTTCGAGGTTTATATAGGGGCAATTTTAGTATTTTAGATAATTTATTTTTGTTATAAATGACAGTTTAATGACAAGGGGTGTCAGTGATATTTAAATATAAATTAGAATGGGTGTCAGTGATGTTAATCGAGATGAGTTACTCGGGTTCATCTCAGATAAATTTCGGCTCGAGCTTGACTCGTATTCTAAACGAGCTGAATTTAAACAATTTTTTAAGTTTATTAGACTCGGCTCGTTTATATATAAAATAATTAAGTTACTCCTGCTCAGTTTGGGTTCTAAATAAGTCGAACTTGAACAATTTTTTAGTATTATTCAAAAAAACAAACTCGCCAAGTTTGAGATCAAACTCGCAAAGCTCGGCTCCATTAACACCCCTAACCGCTGCAGTGCCATAACATTTCCTAGCGGGGCTAGCTCAATTTTATCCTTTTATCATGTTCTTAATGCCATTTTGCATATTGATCCCATGAAAATAGGAAGGTAAAATATAAGTCCAGATTTAGAGGAACTAACAAAGCTATGAGCCAACCAAAATTTTCTAAATTTAGCCAACCAAAAAAAGCACAAACGTTTGAGACACAGAATCCACTGGACTTAATTTGAAGGTAAAACAAAAATCATTCTTTCTCCATTCTACTTCTTTCTCACAATCTGTATGAATTTTTCAGAAATTGAGAAAAAAAACTCTATTTTTTGGCTGATTTGAAATTAGGGTTTTTCATATTTCATTGCATTAAGTTTGTTTCAGAGTGCTCTGTGAATTAAAAGTGAGAGGAGATAATTTTTTTTGGGTTCAATTTAGGTAGTTTTGTAGTTATAATTCTGGGCAGATTTCAGGTGCAGATTGTTCAATACACATTGACATTATCTTGATTCTATGATATTTTAGGTGAAAAAGATTACATGTTATGGTAGGTAATTCAACTTGAAAAAAAAAATTCATTCGAAGGAGTATAAATGGGTGTTAGCGCCAAGGATATTCAAGTTTGTATGTGGAAAATTATTGAATTTTCAATGAGATCTTGTTATAATTTTGTAAAGAAATACCCAACTGTATCCTTTATTTTGTTACTCTTGTGTCTTTTATATATATATTTTCCTTCTTTCTTCAGATTTTTGATTTACTCATCACCTGTTCTTGTGTTCACTGCTATTATTCTTGGAATTTTTCTAAGTCTTGATCACCCAGGCAACAAAAATGTCAGGGGAGATGAGAAGAGGAATGGAGGGATATCTTCCAGGAAAATTAGTTTTGCTGAAGATGATATCATTGTTGGTAAAATTGAGCACTCTTCCAAACAAGTTCAAACGGCAAGTAAGCGAAGAAATGCCAAAGAGAGAAACACAGAACCAAGCTGTGTGGAGGAAAAAGGCACAGTTTCTTCAACAAGCGTTAACGATAATTTGGTTGATAAAAGTGCCCTAATAGATGAAAACCCGAGAGATATTCGAGAGGTGGAAGTGCATTCAATAATTGACCGTTCTGAGTGTTCCTCCTCCAATGATGTTCAGATTTCAAAGCCCCTAGTTCGTGATGGTTTTGATGAAAGGTCCCAAAAATTTACTGGAGGTGAAGGTGGTGCAAGTTCTGAAGACAGTGAAGATGAAGAGGATGCACAGGAGGATGGAAATAAGGCTGTAGAATGGACAGAAGTTGATCAGAAAAATCTCATGGATCTTGGTTCTTCCGAAAGAGAGAGGAACAGAAGGCTGGAGAGTCTAATTGCAAGACGAAGAGCAAGGAAATTGTTGAGTCTTCAGGTCAGAAAGACACCGGTGATCATGAGCAACAACGGTCCTCCTGGCCATATTGATTCTGTTTTGATACCAAGAAACAACCCCTCTCTTGGCAACAATTCTAGCAGTCAATTTTCACCCACACCTGGTTCAGCTCCTTCTGTTTTAATTCCAGCGTGCAATCCTTTTGACCTCCCTTATGACTCGTGTGAGGAAAAGCCCAATCTAACGGGAGATAGTTTCCATCACGAGTTCATGGTAGCTCACCAGAAGGACACGATGTTCTGCAGGCATGAAAGCTTCAGTCTTGGAGCTTTTTCCCCGTGGGAATATAAGCAAGATCGAAATGAGTTGTTTCGTGAATTTGTAACCAAGCAGAGTGCTTTTGAGAGACCCGACTCCCAATTAAGGAGTCAACCAGGTAAAATGAGGTCTATATTTTGTTCCTCTGAGAATGAAATATTATGATTATTTCTTTGTAGAAACCTAATCAAGATGAATCCATTCCTCACAGATAAGGAAGATAGCGAAAAACAGGAGCTAGAAACATCTCAAGAAGGTGAGCCCATATTGAATGTTGAGAGTGCTTGTGATGGTGTCAAACAAGAAGGTCAAGAGGCTGAACAGGTATTTGATTTGGTGGATGATCATTATGAAGAAGGTAGCAGTGAATTTCAGACAAAGCAGATGCTAGTTGAAGACATTAAGGTTGGATCGAGATCATCATCTTCATCAGAAGCAGATGAACCGATATCCAGGATCAACAAAGAAGCAATTTTAAAATGCCTCTCTCGTTCAGTTTCAAGGAACAGAGGTGTAGATATAGAGGATAATAGTCGAATAAATGATCTTTCCTTTGATTCTGATCTGCCTGGGTTCGAGAAGACAAAAGTGGAGGAACGCCTTTACGCTGTTAAGGAAATGCATCATACACCTACTCATTCTATAGCTTCTGACTTGCAGGTGGAGGTCTCAGAAGTTAGTTCACCTCCGCTGACAGTTGATGAAAATATGTCATTCTCTGATGAAGAATTTTCAATAAATGATGGGCATGCGCAAAAGGAGTTCTCTTGTGACAGTGAAGATACGTGGTTGGACTCAGCTAACCTACCAATAGTTGATGAAAATGAGTCAAGATTGAGAGGAATACATGAAATCAGTGTACTAGACATTAGAGAAGTTGAAAGTTCGAGAATAAACCATAAATCCAATGATTCAGTTACATCGGATATGCTGCCAGAAGTTGTGGATCAATATTCCACCAACACACATTCCTCATTACTTTTACCAGAGCAAGGTCAAGCCAATTCAACAGATTACAATTCAAAACATCAAGATATGATCCAAACAACTGGAAGTGCATTGTCACCTGAAATTTTGGGTTTGCCAGTGCTTGAAGAAGTGCAACAGTCAACAGAGAAATCAGTTGCTCACCCATCCCATAATGACGATTTTAAAGACCCCGAAGTATGTCTTTTTTTCTGAAATTATTTTAAGAGATAGCTGTGAAATAGAGTTGAATTACCCGACAATTGATATCTGAGCAGTTCAAACAATTAAGCATCATTTAGGAAGAAAGGTAGTACCAAGGCATGACATATAAGGATGCTTCCCTCGATTCTTAGATAGCAAGTACATTGTTTGTGCTTAAAAGTTTAGTTATGTGTGGTCCTCGAAACAAAAACCACTTGATTGAGGGTTGATTATTCATTTGATTATCTAGACCTCAAAATTGCTGGTTAATCAACATAGAAACTATAGAAGCAAATTAATTGCTTAAGATCAGAAACTCAACTGTAACCAATGTCAATTATTGCTCTTCTTAACTTAATTTCGTCCTTCTATCTGAAAGTGATACCTTATGCACCAGAAACATTGTTATGAAAAAAAAATAGAAAAAGGAGCACTACTTTGGCACAAGGAGAGTTTCCTTCAGTTCTTAGATGGCAACTAGTTTTCTGATTATTTTCTTTTTTTCTTGCCTAGTAGCAAAATGAAATACCTACAGTAGCATAATATTGGTTTGCTGGTACATCACCTTACTGTGATATTGAACAGGAACCATATAGGCCGGAAAAGTCTAACAGGGAGTTAGACACCAATAATTCTGAGGTGAAAGCTTTGGAAGTCCCGACGAGCAATGTCCTGAAAATTTTGAGTACCATCAACCACGTAGAGAATGAAACCCACATATTGGTCAAGCAAGAAAATTCCACTGACCAGTCCAAATCTTCAGATATAATCACTTCGAAATTAGTCCAGTGTACTGGGGAGGAATATGAAAAACAGGATGAGCATCAGAAGACCATCTTGGAGTCATGTAAACAAATTGAGGATTACGACAATTTGAATTCTTTTGGAGATGTTGAAAGAGAGCCTGAAACTCTTCCTGAATGCCTGGATATGGCAGTGAATGCAATGCCAATTGACAACAATGATATATGGAGTTCAATTCAAGATACAGAAGGTGAACAAGGAAATGGTGAAGTTGGATCGCTTAGTGTTGGCCAGAATTTTGTTGATCCTAATGCATTGACCGTTACAGCAGAATCAGTGGTTGATCAAGTTCCTATTGCCTCAAGTTTATCCTCATCTCCGACGTCTGTATTACAGCCGAAATTCTCAATAGATCAAGCCTCCTCATTAAGTTTTGATCAGGAGATATCCCCGGAGGTCCAACAATCTTATTCAGATACATTAGAACATAATTTGATGGATGAACTGCCGCCTGCAAATATAATCCTGGCTGTTCCTCAAAATGCGGTGCGTATGATGGAGGATTCAGCAGCTCACCCTTCTTGCAGTAGAGATTGTGATACGTTAGAGGTTAGTCATTATCGATGTGGAAGTTAACTAACGCTTTATATTTTTTCCTGGAATATGTATATGAAACTGAGAGAAGTATTGAATAATGGAGGCTTAAGAAGCTAAACAGTAATATTGTCATAAATATATTTTGGAATATGTCCCAATTAACAGATAGATGTTGGGAAGAAATAACTGGACTTCTTTTGCACCTCATGGAGGATAAGAATAATTTGATCCTTCTAGGGACTACCTATATCCAACTCTCTCTGCCCATCAAACCTAAACCTAAAGGCCAGATCATCAAATTCGAATATCCTGTGACCTAAAGAAGAAGTGAAGCTATGTAGAAGGGTAATTTTTCTGGAATAGTTGGTATTGTTTTTGTCCTTATCTTGATTCATTAACTGCTTATTCATACTGCTAAATCCAAAAATGTATGTATTCTGGCAAATTATTTCGTTCTTTCTTTTTAGCGATATTTCTTATTTCCCACATTTCTGACCTCATATTTTCACATATGTTTCTAATAGCAAAAGCATGAAAAGAAAGAAATGGCTAGACTGACAATTGCACACCCTGACAATGATCAGGCACAGTCCGATTATGAAGGAAAATCTACTGAAAAAGCCACCACCAGCTATAAACTTAACAACTTAGTGGTCAGCCAAGAGGAAGGAAAACTGAAATCTGTTGAAGATATTGAAGCTGAACAAAGGGCTGTTGTGGAGCACATGGGATCATCTAACGTAAACAGTTCACAATCTGCCGAAGAAACTACAGGTGAACTCAAATTGGCCGACGATGTCTATGGCTTTGGACCTACAAAACAAAGGAGGGATGATAATGAGAATTCAGGTACCATTGTTAAAAGTGAAGAGTAGGAAGAAGCAATGGGACATGAGGATGTGCACCAACCAATGCCAGCAGCTGATGCTAAAGATAACTTGGAAGCAAATAAAGTTGTTATATTTATCACTCAATAGGAAAATACATTGTCATCCTTCCTGCTGCACTATTTGGTTTGAACAGGAGTGAATGGCTTTGTGAGATAATTTTCATCATCACACACCCTAAATATTCTCTGAGTTTCTTTTCACTTTTCAAAATGGTGCATTCTTTGTTTTGGTTTGTTGCCTTAGCAGTAATTGTTTTTTAGTTAGGATACATCAATACTATTGTGGATAGTAAATGAAACTACCAAAGCACGAAAGTCAAGATCTTTATCCGTCAATTTGGGATATAACTCAAAAGCCGGTCTTACCCTTTATTATAGTAATAACGGGCCTTTAGGCTTTTACTATAAGACAAAAAAAGGTTTTTCTTGCTTCTTTCTTTCTTCGAGTGCTTGTAGTTTCTGCGGTGAAAACATAACGATGGATTTTTCTTGACTAACATGCAATAATGTTGATATTACTGATAGGCTCTTATCATAAGGATCTTGGACCACCTTCTTTGGTTTCTCTGAATTTGTTTTACACCTAAATCATAATTAATTCAACTCGTTCATTTGTCACCTCTAGTATAAAGGAGAGTAAGCGAGTTAATTTGCATTAATTA
The DNA here is from genome assembly GCA_951799425.1 of Ilex aquifolium. NCBI lineage: Eukaryota > Viridiplantae > Streptophyta > Magnoliopsida > Aquifoliales > Aquifoliaceae > Ilex > Ilex aquifolium. Next base: position 7,966,824 of record OX637394.1, read on the forward strand.
TTAGTCGCATTTTACCCTCATTGTCGCTCTGAATTTCAAAATTACCCTCACTTCAGCAATCTATCTAAATCAGTGGGCAATCATCTTACCAATCTTATTGGACTCTTTTTTTTTTTCGTTCGATAAAGACATTGAGCTATATATACAGTGTAGTAGACATCTTGTCTCTACTGATTATTTTCCATTCCGACGTGGGGAAATGATCAAAAGGCTTTGTTTGGACCGTCACATAGTTTAAGGGGTATCTCTTGATATACAATCAATATGAATCCTGTTGCTATAGGATGGGAATTGTGTGGTCACCATAAGTCTCATTCTATAGGGTAAGATTGTTTATTATTTTTTTTTTTCTGTCGGGTGTCTAAACTTATGTCGACTATTCCTTCAAGCTTTGAATCGATCACTGTAACTCAACCCAGTTTATATGCATATTCTCTAAGGAATAAGGATGACTGATTCTTAAGGGTGACTGATTCTTAAGAGTGGCTGACCAATTTAAATGCACCTACGAGTTTTAAACTTAAGATACTAATCATTAAATTATTGTTATCCAAAATCATCCTGATGAGATTTATGGAAATGATATTATCATAAAAGGTAGGTTGTTTCGTACATTTGAAAATTGAATTATTGCTAAAAGTGAAAAGAAGCAAAGAGCATCTCCTACAAATTTATATGTGGTAATTCGACATATCGCATTTGAAATCTTTATCTTGCACTCTAACCGATAAGTCAAAATAATTTATTTTATTCAATCTTTATCTTTAAATTTTTTTCTTTATATTAATATATGTATTTATAATATATTTTAAAATATTATAAATTTTATATGAAAAGTAGTATATATTTTATTAAAACTAAAATTCTCATTAAACTTAGCTAATACAAATTTAAACAACAATTAAAAGTACAATTCTAAAACATAAATTCTAACCAAATTATATGTTACTACATAAAATAAATTGCATTAAACACCCAACAACTCTATAAAATATTACATTAAAAAAATTTGACATATCTATTGAGATATGCCAAATTTGATTTTGTCAAAGTCAACAATTGACATACTGATCGGAGAAGTTTTACATGCCCAAAAGAGTTGTTGGAATCTCCACTTGACATTTGGTATACCGATTGGAGATGTTTTAATATTTCTTATAGTGTCAATCTGAAAGTCTTCATAAAAATCGAACCTCGAATTCCAAGTTACTAACCATTACATTTTTGTTATCCAAATTATTAGCGGGATTCTCGGTTAGAGAAAGGTTCCATGACATGATCGTCTAGCCTCTAACTTGGTCGATCGATTAGCCCACCTAAAAAATAATAAATTTTTTAATTGATTTGATTGAATGTTAAAAAGTCTTTTTCATTATTCAGAAATTTTCCATCAAGATGTTGTTGTCTATCTAGATCGACTAAAGATTGTCTATTCTAATCTTTATTAGTGGTGGTATATAAGTGGTTTTAGTTTCCCAAGGAATAAAAATCTTCATAGTGGAGTTTGAAAATTGAATAATTGCTGCAAATGGAAGATAGTTTATACTTCTTTACTACAGTCCATGACCTAATCTCATGGTGTAAGACCCAACACAAGATAGGACAGAGGAAATATTAGGTTACCATTAATCTAATTTATCCATCTAATTATTCATAATTATTAAATTGATAGTGAATCTCAATAAATCTAATTATAATATAATTTTTTGACTTAATTATTTATAATCATTAAATTGACAATAAATTTTAATATTTATTGAGATCTATAATTAATTCAACGATTATGATGAATTAGAAGAGACCTATAAATTATATTATTTTTTTAGTACTCAAAAGAATTATTCTATCCTGACAAAAAAAAAAAAAAACAGTATTCTACCATAAAATAATACGACAGGTGTCCCGATGCAATGATTGTGGGTCCCACTCTCGACCAACCACGTTGTATTCCCACCGTTCATAACAGCAACAGCAATAATTTTTTCTCTTTAGTTTAGCAGTTAGTGAGTTTCGTACTAATTTTACACGTATTTGATTAACTTTTCCTTTCATCCGATCAAAAACCAACTGCTATCATTTATGCCTCTCTCTCTCTCCAAGTAAAACTATCAAGGTGGAGTTGCTCGTTGTCTTTCCCGAGGAAAGCATTCAATCACTAGCTCTGATCTGAGAACGAGCAAAGCAGAAGCCATGGATTGTATATACAAGAACCCCAACCAACCCATCGAAGGAAGAGTCAAAGACCTCCTTTCTCGAATGACTTTGAAAGAGAAGATCGGTCAAATGACCCAGATAGATAGAACTGTCGCCACTCCCTCTGCCATCAAAGACCTCTGCATAGGTTCCTCAGCTCTCTGTCTCTCTCTCTCTCTCTATATATATATATATATATATATATATATATATGTTGATTAAATGGGGGTTATGGTTTTTCAGGAAGTGTACTGAGTGGTGGTGGTAGTATACCATTCGAGAAAGCCACGTCCGCAGACTGGGCGGATATGGTGGATGGATTTCAAAAGGGTGCCCTCGAATCGCGACTTGGGATTCCGATTATTTATGGGGTTGATGCTGTGCACGGTAACAGCAATGTCTTTGGTGCCACTATATTTCCTCACAATGTTGGTCTTGGAGCCACGGGGTGAGTTCTACACTCGCAGACTAACTGTTAGAGGCCTAATTGATGATCCTAAATGCTAATTACAGGGTTTTTTTTTGTTTATAGAGATGATGAATTGGTTAGGAGGATTGGGGCTGCAACAGCTCTTGAAGTGAGGGCCAGCGGTATTCAATATGCTTTCGCTCCTTGTGTTGCTGTAAGTATAAAATAATCATCAGCAACTTTTTTATAATTGTGTCTGTTTTTGTGTTTTGTTTATCTTGGAGTAGTTTTGAAGAAATTATAATACATATCGCGAGTTTATATCTTAATCTACGCCAAAAGTTATGTACTTAACTGAGAAGAACTTTAATGGTTACGAGGCTATGTGTAATTTGCTATTTGCAATCTTGACAATCATGTGTAGTTTTAGTTGTTTCCAATCTTTAAGAGGTGGAGATTTATTCGGATCTTTCCCCCCAGTGTGATGTCCTGGATTTTATGACGGTAATTGCCAAATGCATGTACGATGACCGGATGAGAGAAATACACGTCTAGGAGAATCAATTGATTGCTCTAAGAGGCCAGCTTATCTTCTTTGTAAGAATAGAAAGTGAAAACAAACTATGCGTAGTTTAGTATGATTGACTTTGGTTACCAGAATATCATTTACTTTCATAATCTCTTCTCAATTCCGGATGTTCCGAAGTTTAATCTTAGGGATATGAATATCAATCCCGTGGTATATTCTATTTTTAGCAACAAAAAAATTCATTCTTCCAAGAAGGAGAATCTCATTGAGGGGTGAGGAACTGAGGATGCACACATTTTCTCTCATAAAGTGGCTGCTCTCACATTTGTGGGTTCAAATATTATGGCCCCAACTTTGTCAAACCAAATTGGGTAATATCCTTAGTTACATAATCTTTCTAAACATGTAACGTACTGCGCTCTGTGTGCAAATTCTCAGTAAATTCACGCTTTCATTTTATAATATTCGCAAATTTAATTTTTCAACTCGCGAAATCCACTAATTCGCGCTGTTACTTACTTATATGCTTACTTATTATTACTCAAATTTTTGGGAATTACTAATCCATACTTAAATATAAATATCAAACTAGAATGATATTTGTAAACTATAATTGTCATTTTAAGAACTTTATAATTAACATATATTTAAAAATTAAATAGTTTGTCATATAGCTGCTGATGAAACTTAATTTTTTATATTTTATCTTTATAAGTTTTTATAAGTGAACTAATTATTATCCGTGTCTGAAGGCACGGAGTAATAAAAAAATTGGTCAACAATAAACATATTTGTATTTACAACCAAAATCAAATCACAAACATAGAGGAGTGAAAAAAGAATTTAAGCACTGGTTGTAGTGGGGGTGAACGATGGTAGTGGTGATGGGCGACAATGGTGGTGGTGGGAGACGGTGATGGTTGTGGTTGATGGCGACAACCGTGGTGATGATGACAGTTATGGGTGGCAATGGTTATGGTGATGGTGGGTTTTGGGTGACGATGGTGGTAGTAACAGTCATGAGTGACGACGGTGGTGGTGGTGGTGGTAGTGGTGGGTGTGGGTGACGGTGGGCGACGGTAACGGTGGTTGGCGATGGTGGTGGTAGTGGTGAGCGATGACGATGGTGGTGGTGGCTGACGACGGGTGTTTTTTGGGCGACAGTGTGATGGGTGTTGGCGAATGGTGGTGGTGGTGGGAGGTGTGGTGGGGTGGATGACAGTGGGTGGCGACAGTGGTGAACGATGACGGGTGGTGATGGTAAATGTGGTGGGAGTGGGTGACAGTAGTTGGCGGTGGTGATAGGTGATGACGGGTGGTGGTGGTGGGTAACAATGATGGTGGTGGATGCTGGCGGTGGGCGATAATAGTAGTGGGATGATGGTGGTAGTGGTAATAAATATAAAAATGAGATGACGATGGTAGTGGGTGATGGCGGTGGACGACGGTGGTAGTAATCGATGATGGATACCGATGGTGGTGGTGGTGGGGTGGCTGCGGGGGCGATAGTTGCGGTAATGGTGATGGTTGTGGGGGTAGTGGTGGGAATGGTAGGGGCGATGGTGGGACAGTGGCGGTGGTGGGGGTAATGGTAGTAGTAGTGGGGATGGTGGGAGTGGTGGTGGTGGTGGTGGGGTGGCGACGGTGATAGTGTCAGCAGCGGGGTGGTGGAAGGGCGGTGGTGATTATTGTGACAGAGGTAATGGTGGGGTGGCGGCGGCGGCGGCGGCGGTGGTAGTGGTATGGTGGTGGGGGTGGTAGGGGGGTAGTGATGGTGGTGGTGGTGGGGTAGTGGTAGTGGTGATGGTGGTGGTGAGGCGGTGGGTGTTGTGGTAGGGGGCGGTGGTGATTACTGTAATAGAGGTGGTGGTAGGGTGGCGACGATGGTGGTTGTTGTGGTAGTGGTGATGATGGTGGTTGTTGTGGTAGTGGTGGTGGTGGTGGGGTAGCGACGGTAGTGGCGGCGGCGGCGGTGGTGGTGGTGATGGTGATAGAGTGGTGGAGGTGGTAGTGGGGCGATTCTAAACACTATTTTTTTTAAAGTACTTATGAGAAGAAGTTATAAGTCTTATAAACAGTTTTAAAAAATCACCTCAGACATATTCTTAGGGGCATATTTTTTATATTAAATTTGGGGTGTTAATATTAGTCGTTGGATTAACTTTAAAGTAAAATTTAAAGAGATCTCAACCACGAAAAATAAAAGTCATTTTGTTTATCTTTTGAGATTTGAATTGTATTGTACTTTATTATATAAATGTGTTTGTATGCATATAATATGACGCTCTCAAGGCGTTCCCGCTCTCAATTTTTTTTTAATTTTGCTGCGCTTTTATGCTCCAGCTCTATGTGATCTAGGTAATACCCTTTTGGGTGGAATGCATAAATTTATTTGACCTATATGTAGGATGCAATTTGGATCTCATATTCAAGTTGTGTATGGTGAAATTCATCCTCAAATGAAAGACTTCAATGTAATGTGGCTTTACTCCTAGGATTCAAATTGGTTGTTGTCATGTCGTCTGAACTGCTCTTTTGTGGGGGACATTGATTTTTCCAGCATAACAATTTGACTATATTTTGCCAGGTTTGCAAGGATTCTAGATGGGGAAGATGTTATGAAAGCTATAGTGAAGACCCTGAAGTTGTTAGAAAGATGACTTCCCTGGTAAGAGGCTTACAAGGGCAGCCACCCCAAGGACACCCAAAGGGCTACCCTTTTGTAGGTGGAAGGTATAGAGAAGGAATCATCCCATATCTTTGTATTTGGTCCTCATTCCTAGTTTATACTCATTGCGTCTTGAGTAATTTTCATTGCATGACAAGGAAGTCATATTGCATGGTGTAAAAAGCAAAATCAAAATTTATAGTAGGTGGACTGAATTAAGCTTGTTGAAGCTTCCTTTTTTCCCTCTTGAGGAGATTTTGGATGAAAGTTAGCCATGTTGTCTCTGTGTTGTCTATCTCCTAATATTTGGCTATTGTTCTGTTTGAGATATTATTTGAGACATCCATTTGTGTTCATGTTCATTAACTCACTTGATTCCAGGAACAATGTTATTGCATGTGCCAAGCATTTTGTTGGCGATGGCGGAACTGACAAAGGTATAAATGAGGGGAATACCATATCATCATATGAAGATTTGGAGAGGATCCATTTGGCGCCATATTTGGACTGTATTTCTCAGGGTGTTTGCACAGTTATGGCATCCTATTCTAGCTGGAACGGAAGAAAACTGCACTCTGACTATTTTCTCTTAACAGAAATATTAAAACATAAGCTGGGATTTAAGGTAAATTTAATTCAAAATCTCATTTGCCTAGGGTTTGGGGAAGATAAAATGACATTTTAGATTAATTACCATGCTAGTATGCTATCTTCATTGGACATTAACTTCAAATGTGTTCTGCACCAGGGTTTTTTAATTACAGACTGGGAAGCACTTGACAGACTTGCTGATCCATATGGGTCGAACTATCGTAACTGCATCTTGTCTACTGTCAATGCAGGAATAGATATGGTAGATATTAAACTTCAGTTGCTGAAAGCCCAAACAAGAAGGTCTTTTACATAATCCATATCTCTATTTACCTTGCTGAAAATTTTCAGGTTATGGTTCCTTTTAGATACCAATTTTTCTTGGATGAGTTGATGTACCTGGTAGAATCAGGGGCGATACCAATGACCAGGGTAGATGATGCTGTTGAACGTATCCTCAGAGTCAAATTTGTTGCTGGACTTTTTGAGCATCCCCTGAGTGATAGATCTTTGTTAGATTTAGTTGGTTGCAAGGTAAATCTGCAGAACTCTTTAATGTTTTATCGACTTCATGTACAAATTATGGCTGTGATGTCATAAGAAAAATATGACAAACCCTGATTTATTTAGAGGTTGATTGAATTTGGCATATTTTCCATTTTGTGAGATTTACCATCTCAACTTTTGAATCTTCGTTTTCTTCTCCGTTAAGAAAAATAGTCAATTGAATGTTATCGAGTCCTGCTGTTATTGATAGCATTCAAAGCTAAGGGTTTTACATAATGATAATCATGTCAGGCGCATAGGGAACTAGCACGTGAAGCGGTTCGCAAGTCCTTGGTTCTCTTAAAGAATGGGAAGGATCCAAAGAAACCATTTCTTCCTTTGGATCGGAATGCTAAAAGAATTCTTGTTACTGGAACACATGCTGATGATCTTGGGTACCAATGTGGAGGATGGACAATCACTTGGGCAGGAAGTAGTGGCAGAACTACGATTGGTAAGTGGTTATTTGGCAAATATACCTAATAGAATCATTATTAGCAATAAGTTGATCTCAAAATTAAAATGACCATTGATTTTTGACATGGTTGCAGTTAATCGAGATGACAAACAACTATGTTAAAATAGTGGAAGAGTTTAACTTTTATGTTAGTAGTTTAAAAGGGGTAAAATGCATGTGAGCTAACTATGAGATCATCTACTTATTAGGCACAACCATCTTGGATGCTGTTAAAGAAGCTGTGGGAGACAAAACGGAAGTAATATATGAACAAAATCCATCACCAGAAACCTTTACTGGTCAAGCTTTTTCATATGCCATTGTGGTGGTGGGTGAAGAGCCATACGCAGAAACGGGTGGCGACAATCCAGTGCTGACAATTCCCTTCAATGGCCCTGAATTGGTAAGCTTAGTTGCTGACAAAGTTCCCACGCTGATGATTCTGATCTCCGGAAGGCCATTGGTTCTGGAGCCATCACTATTGGAAAAAATAGATGCTCTGATTGCTGCTTGGTTGCCAGGCAGTGAAGGAGGAGGAATTACAGATGTGATATTTGGAGATTATGAGTTTCAGGGAAGACTCCCAATGACTTGGTTTAAAACAGTTAATCAGCTGCCAATCCAGGCTGGGAATAACTCATTTGACCCTTTATTTCCCTTTGGATTTGGGTTAACAAGCAGTAAGAAAGTGCTTTAGAACTGCTTGGTTTTGTCATCCTAAGCTGGGTGAAGCTCGAGTTTCTTGAACCAACCAAAAAAGGCAGAGAGGGCAAGTCACTATAGAAATGCCCAGTTTGTATTGAACTTCAACTTGTATTCTTCCTGTTCTGTATTATTTCACCTGACCTGTATAATTTTAATGATAATAATAACTGTTATTTATAAAGAGGTAATAAGTATCACATTATGTCATGTATGATGATAGGAGTATTTTTAGATGAGCAATGCTTAGGGACATAATAATTATGGTCATTAGATTATAAGTGGTTCCCAACATTTTTCACCTCTAGCAATTTCTGTGTTTGCATGCTTCTCTCTAATTGTCTATCTTCACCTCTTCGTCTCTGTATCACTGATGGATGAAGAAGCTTCAATTTAAAATACACGGAATATAATGTCATCCCATTATTGTTGAGGTAAAATGATCGAATACGTTACCTTTTCAAGACCCAATATTAGTTTAGGGTAATTGTGCAAACCTTACTATGCCTAATTATGGATGAGCCGGGTATAGGACGAAAACAATTTAAGGCAATATCGCTGTTATATGACTTAAGAGGGGCAAGTGCAACATGACACCTCCACAAAACCCGGGGAGGGGGGGGTCAATATCGAAAATTTTGTGGTCAGAAATGGGAATTAACTCATTTTGAATGATTATTTGTCGTTTCTTTTGCACCATTCTCTCTGTCCGAAGATGCCATGAGATTTTGAGCGAATAATATATTTCACTTCATGCCATGGATTTTGATTGTTCGATTGTCTTAGTTTTTGATGGAATAGGGGTATTATGCATCCCTTGCTTTCGGTTCTTTTTTATTCTTTTCTCTTATACGTCATAAGATCCCTTAAAAAAAGTGAGGTGTATGTACTCGTGTCATGACGTGAATTCGATATGTATGCAATCACTAGTAAAGTACATATGTTGAGCCTTGAAATTAGAAACTCAACATATTAACCACTAAAGTCGTATCATCTGGACTAGTCTGATGGGCTTAAGCCAAGTAGAGAGTGAAACTTTGCTCCCAAATAACCCATCAATGAACTTTCCCAAATATTTTTATCTACAAATCAGAGCATTACTTGTAAATAGTGTCTATTATTTTTATTTTTATTTTTGTTACAGAGTATCCAAACTTGCACTAACTACTTCCTCGAACTCAACGGTTGATCACCGTGGTTTAAACTGGTCTAGAGTATGTCTCCAAAGAGACAAGAGTGGTAATCATTAGGAGGTGTGGGAAGTGATTGAACTTAAAATCTCTGAATTATCAAAGGACAGACTCAACCACTAAATCACTACTAAGAGTTAATAGTGTCTATTATTTGATTCATTAAGATTACTACTAAGAAAGAAGAATTAGAATGTTTTCTACTAACAGAAAAGAAACCCATTTGGACAACCGAAAGTTTTGAAGTGGTAGTTACAAGTTGCAGATGAAAATTGGAATAAAGTGGGCAAGGTGCTTTCTTCTACAAGTTGCAGAAATTAGGGATGTCAGTGGACCAAAGTGGGGGCGGAGGGTGTAGTCTCCATCCCCATACCCACTTAAAAAAATTTCGTCCATCCCCGTTAACATGTATAGTTTTTATCTCCATCCCCATTCGCGGGTAAATTTTTAATCCCCGTCCCCGCTTCCCCCGTACCTGCCCAAGCCCAAGCCCAAGCTCAAAAAAGAGACATGAGATTGAATTTACAGAAACCAAATTATAATAAAATAAGGCTTTGCTGCGACCAATAACTGAGAGCAAAAAGTGCCAACAATGCTGCATTGTGAAGCCAAGTCCACTTCCAAATTTTTTTGTATATTTGAGTAAACTCTTTGCTTTAAATTTTATGGACTAACAAAAGTTTTTGTTCCAGAAACCACAAAACAAATCCAATGATAACTGAAAAAAATATCTACTCCATATTCAATAAAGAAAGAGATAAGGTTAATTTAACTCATTGAGATCAACAAACAAAAAGCTAGAAAAGTCTCACCTTAGTTAGTGTCAAGTAAATGCAATGCATTAACATTCTAACATCCACCAAAAGAATAAATAGAAGCAAAAGAGATGAATACCAACCACTAATCAGTCTGTCATATTGATGAAGATAATTATAATCTTAGTCCACATTTTCTTAGAAAGAGAGAATTGTACCAATAATGTTGAACATATATTTAATTATATATATATATAACGGGTATATCGGGGGCGGGGGCGGGGGCGGGGAGAGTGTAAGGGTAAGTCCATCCCCGCCTTCATCCCCATACGGGTTTATACGGGTATCTCCGTATACGTCCACCGTCCAATACGTATGGTCCATCCCCGGTCCAAACGGGGCGGGTTTGGACGAATACCCGTTTTTCTCCGGTCTACTGCCATCCCTAGCAGAAATGTTGTTCCTTTTCCAAAATAAAGTGGTCAGTTTTGTCATCTACTACACAAAAGAAATTTCAATAGCCATATTCTTTCGGTTGCCTTGGGTTGTCGATTATGTTATGGTCGGAGTCCTAATCATGCTGACCTAGTCGAATCCCAAGTTGGGTGGGTAATATGGACGGACTGTAAACTTAGACAATTTTGAGTTTAAATTTTAACAATTTCTTAGGGTTAAGCCAGGAGGGATTTTATCCCTCATGAATACCCTAATCCTGGTGTGGATGACTTGCCTTTGACTGAATTGAATAAGAGATTAATCGAGATGAGCATAAGATAATCCAGGCATTAAACCAAAAAAAAAAAAAATCATTGCTTATTGGGTGAGAGAAAATATACTATATGCAATGCTTGCTTGGGCTTCTCATGCTGCTGCAGAAGCAGAAACAATAGTGTTACTGAACAGTCAACACTGTTATAGTTACCAAAAGTTTTACAAAATTTTATTTCACAAATCATGAATTTTTGAATTAGGAGGTTCCGTTAATTTTTTTAAGCATGACCCATTGATCCAACCATCTACGTTTATTTGGTAAACAACATTAGATAAACTATTTGTAATACATGTCATTACTCTTGAACCAGTTACCATTCAAATTTGCAAAAAAAAATAATAAAAAAAAAGTTGAATTGAAAATTTTGTGATGCAGGCCAAATTCTTGCTTGTCTTCAATGATTGAGAGAAAAAAAAATAATAATTAGATGGCTGAATAATGATGTAGACTTCCATCAAACTTCATGGTAAAAACTACAATACCAAAGGATTACCTTCGGAATTGTAACCAAAGTTATGATTCAATCGAAAAATGTTACAACAAAATAGAATTGTCTGGAATTGATATTATCAATTGTAAATTGTTAGGATTGATCAAAACATTTGACTGAGCACCCATCATTAGTTTTGATAAGGATGGAATTCTGGGCATGGGCCGCCATGGCATGGGAGCCCAATATACCCTGAGAACCCAGAAGGTGGGCTTGTTAGCCCAAATGAAGTGCCTCCAATCAGCCCACACCAAAAGCAAAAAGGGCCAAGGGACCAAAGCCCAAAGGGTCCGAAGGACTAGCAGGCCAGTCCCGGTCCAAATCCACGCCCTTGTCCTGGAATGAATCCCGTTGCGCCACGTGTCCTAGGGGACAAGGGGACCACCTCTGAAACCTCAGACAGTTACACCCTGCTGAAGGCAGAAGAAGGTGGTGCGTAGCAAACCAGGGAGTCGTGAGCACAGGAGCGCCGGCGGACAAGAGTGTTTGCAGGGCAAGGACGAAAGGTCCCCACAAGATCAGAGGAAAAGGTAGAAGAAATGGCCAGAAACCCTAGGAGGACAAACGGTATAAATAGAATAGTGGAGGCGGGATAAAAGGAGGGATCTTCTTCCCCATTACATTCCCCATCCTCAGATACTAGCCAAAACGAGGCATAGATACTTTGTAAAGGCCCAGCGCCAGTAACTTACCTATTATTCATCTGAGATCAGTACACTGCGTCAAGGAGCAGGAGTCTCCGTTATAGTGGACGTAGCCTTAGTCAATCGACTAGGGTGAACCACATATATTCTGTGCCTTCAATCTTCTATACGCTAATTCTTTCAAACCGACTCATAGAACCCGTCTGCCTTTCGCGGGCTGGGCTTGGGCTGTTATTTCTGAGCCTCCATCAGTTGGCGCCGTCTGTGGGAACAATTTTCATCATTCTCCTTTGAATCTTATCTATTTGATGGTTTTAACTCGGAACATGAGTAAAGCTCCTGCCAATCCCCAAGTCCACCAAGATCTTCCAGAGAACTTTCCGGCCCACGAAGAAGACGTCGAGGGTCGTCCCCTAGCGGCGAACCTCCTTCCACTCAATGAACTAGAGACTTACCATCAAACTACGATGAAACTACTGAAACAGAACGAGGAACTGATGGAGTGGATACAGATACATCGACTCCCTCGGTTCCCCCCAGCTCGACAAGAGCCTCTTCCCCCCCCCCCCCCCAGCAGAACATGACGTCGCTCCTCCTCTCCAGGGGCGCCAAGCTCCGCCAAATGGAGTCACCGAACTCCATGAGCGCAGCCACTCTGGTGAAAATCACCGGAGGAGACACCCTAAAGAACACGATGAAGTGAAGCCCATAGTCGGGCCAAAGCCACCTGCCGAGACAATAGGCCTTACCCCCTGGATGCCAATGACCACGCGTGGGAGCAAGAGATCCGTGAACTCTAGCGAGAGCTGGGCAATGTGAAAGAAGTGGTAAAAGGACAGACCCCTGATACCATGGACGCCCTGGTCCAGCAAACCGAGTTCCCGTTCACTCCTAAGGTCCTCTATTTCCCTATTCCCCAGAAGTTCCGGACGCCATCGATAGAGGCGTTCGACGGAACCAAAGATCCAGTCGACCATCTGAACTCATATAAAAATCAGATGGAGCTCCAGGGGTACCCGGACCCGATTCGCTGTCGAGCTTTCGCCATCACCCTCAAAGGGTCGGCAATAGCTTGGTTCAAACAGATACAACCAGCATCAATCTCGTCCTTTAGAGAGCTGTCCATACAATTCGTGTCACAATTCATCGGAGCAAGGAATTACAGGAAGCCGTCTTACCATCTCCTGAGCGTTAAACAGGGGCCCAACGAGTCCCTCCGAAGCTATGTGCAACGCTTCAACCAGGAATGCCTGAAGGTGGAAAGCGTGGACGATAAGTTCGCGCTGACCACCTTCATGTCCGGGCTCAGAGTGCAATCCAAGGATCTCCTCTTCTCAATCGCAAAGAACCCTCAAGCCATTATGGTCGAGGTACTGGCGAAAGCCGAGAAGTATATCAACGGCGAGGAGGCCAGCCGCCTGAAGGGGAGTACGATGGCGGCAGACGGAGACAAGAAGAAAAGAGACCACAGTCCCAGGAAGGAGAAGAGACGTGACCGATCCCCAAAAAGATACTGCTCCCCGAGAAGAATGAGGGAGCCTTCTCCTAAAAGGAGAGGCAACGTCCGAGATCACCTGGGGCCCCCTCCTCAGGAACTACAACCGCGATACGCCCCAGCGCGGCTCCCACCCCTCGTCACATCGATCGCCCAAGTCCTCCACGAAGTACAGAACGAGAGGTTCATCCGGTGGCCTCCCCGGATGAAGTCCGACCCCAGTAGGTGGGACGCCACCAAATATTGCGACTACCACAAGGACACGGGCCATGAAACAAATGATTGCATCCAGCTAAGAAAATAAATCGAGTACCTAATCCAGAGGGGCCACCTGCGCCACTATGTGGCGGAGGAGGGAAGAGCTCAGAACAATCAGGGGCGAGAGGCCCGAGCCGCCGCCACACCTCCGCAACACCAACAAGCTATCGGAGAGATCCGCGTCATCTCTGGAGGCTTCGCTGGAGGTGGCGAGTTTAACTCAGCTCAGAGGGCTCATGCCAGGAGAGCCCGATCAGAATATTTTCTCGCGGTCCAAGCTGTAAGTAAGATACCCCGTCGAGATGTAGAAATCACTTTTTCAGACGCAGACCTTGAAGGATGCCAGCACCCGCATGAAGACCCTTTGGTCATAAAGGCGATCATCACAAACAAAACCGTATATCGGGTGCTCGTCGATAATGATAGCTCAGCAGACATCATTTTCTTATCGGCCTTCGATTAGCTCGGAATGGAAAGGTCGAGACTAGAACCCGTGAAAACCCATCTCCTGGGTTTCTCAGGAGAAAAAGTCTTGCTAGTTGGCTCCATCCAGCTCGTCCTCACCGTAGGAGACCCGCTTTGCCAGGTTACGACCACCACCCGCTTCTTGGTGGTGGATGCCCTTTCTGCCTACAACGTCCTGTTGGGAAGAATGTCCCTTAATTCCATCAAGGCAATACCATCGGCTTACCATTTGGTGATGAAATTCCCCACCGAGAGTGGGGTCGAAGTAGTAAGGGGAGACCAACGCCTCGCTAGGGAATGTTACGTAGCATCAACGCGGCAAAAGAAGGTGGAATCAGTCCAGTTGGAGGACTTAGACATGAGGGATGAGATGGAAACCCAGCCTACCCCCATAGAGCAGCTGGAACTGGTGCAACTGGACGAGGACCAGAGCACATAGTCTTTGCGGGCTCCGTGCTGCTCCCACTCATCAAAGAGAAACTCATCTCATTTCTAAAAGAGAACACCAACGTTTTCGCCTAGAAACAGGAAGACATGGAGGGGATAGATCCCTCAGTGATTGTGCACCGCCTTAGCGTGGATCTGAACTACAAGTCTGTAAGGCAAAAGAGGAGAAGCTTCGCGCCGGACAGACAGAAAGCTATAAATGAGGAGGTGGCTAAGCTATCACGGGCCAAAGTCATCAGGGAGGTCGATTATCCGACCTGGTTAGCCAACGTTGTCCTCGTCAAAAAGGTAAACGGAAAATGGCGACTTTGCATCAACTTCACTGACCTTAATCAAGCATGCCCGAAAGATAGTTTTTCGCTGCCCCGGATCGACCTCATAGTCGACGCGATAGCCGGCCATGAGCTCCTTAGCTTCATGGATGCTTTCTCGGGATATAACCAGATTAGGATGGACCCGAACGACCAGGAGAAAACCTCGTTCATTACAGAACAGGGGATCTTTTGCTATCAGGTTATGCTATTTGGACTAAAAAACGCAGGGGCCACCTACCAAAGGTTGGTCAACA
This sequence comes from Ilex aquifolium, assembly GCA_951799425.1. Taxonomy (NCBI): domain Eukaryota; kingdom Viridiplantae; phylum Streptophyta; class Magnoliopsida; order Aquifoliales; family Aquifoliaceae; genus Ilex; species Ilex aquifolium. Next base: position 7,982,003 of record OX637394.1, read on the forward strand.
GAATGTTCCGAGAAAAGCTGGGCTCGACCATGGAAGTATACATAGATGACATGCTCGTGAAGTCGTTTAAAGTCGAGGCCCATATTCAACACCTTGGGGAGTCTTTCGAAATTATGCGGAAGTACCGGATGAAGCTAAACCCGGTAAAGTGTGCCTTCGGAGTGTCGATAGGAAAATTCTTGGGTTTCATAGTTAACAGCAGAGGCATCGAGGCGAACCCGGAGAAGGTTAAGGTAGTCCTCGAAATGAAACCCCTCACCACCACTCGAGAAATACAACGCCTGACTTGAAGAATAGCGACGCTCAACCGATTCGTATCGCGCTCCAGCGATAAGTGTCAGCCATTCTTCAAGGTCCTGAAGGCAGCCTTTCGGTGGAACAAAAAATGTGAAGAAGCATTCCAAGCTCTTAAGGCCTATTTGGCATCTACACCAGTATTGGTAAGTCCTCAAGAGGGAGAAGTCCTGACCCTTTACTTGGTTGTATCAAACTTCTCGGTCAGCACGGCGTTAGTCAGAGACAAGGATCGAGTCCAGCTACCTGTTTACTTCTGTAGTAAAGCCCTCCGAGGGGCCGAAGAGTTGTACCCGAAAATGGAGAAGCTCGTGCTAGCCCTCTTAGTCGCGACTCGGAGATTGAGACTGTACTTTCAGGCCCACACCATCGAGGTTCCAACGGACCAGCCAATGAGGCAGGTCCTGCACAAACCAGAAGTCTCTGGAAGGTTGGTGAAATGGGTAATGGAGCTTAGCGAGTTTGATATCAAGTTCAAGCCCAGGACCGCGATCAAGGGACAAATCCTAGCGGATTTTCTTGCCGAGTTTACCTCCCCACCTGAGGAGAACGAGGAAAGCCAAGACTATGTCCCCGATGTGCCGACCTGGAAATTATACGTAGACGGAGCATCCAACGCCCAAGGAAGCGGAACTGGCCTCATCCTAACTTCACCGGAAGGGTATGATCTAGAGTATGCCTTAAGGTTTGATTTTCAAGCATCCAACAACGAATCTGAATATGAAGCCCTCATAACCGGTCTAAACCTGGCCAATTCGGTGGAAGCTCAACAGGTCGTGGTCCACAGCGACTCGCAGTTGGTGGTTAGGCAAGTCAAAGAAGAATATGCCGCCAGGGATGAGAAGATGGCGCTCTACATGACAGAAGTGCAAAGACTACTGATGAAGTTTGTCTCGGCTGAGCTGGTCCAAGTTTCACGAGAAGCCAATTCTCGTGCCGATGCCCTTGCCAAGCTGGCTACCACCGCCAACCATGACCTGTCGGGGCAAACGCCCGTCGAAGTCCTAGCACGACCCAGCGTACAGCTCGACGAGGAACTAGCCGGAGAAGACCAGGCCATGCCAGTTGAGGAAGACGCTTCGTGGATGGACCCCATTGTATCCTTCCTACAAGACGGGGTACTGCCAAACGACCCGAATGATGCATCCAAGCTAAGAGCCAGAGTGGCAAGGTTTACACTAATCCAAAGTAACCTTTACAAAAGAGGTTTTTCTTTTTCATTAATGAAATGTGTGTCTAGAACGGAAGCAGATTATATTCTAAGAGAAATCCACGAAGGCATGTGCGGCAACCACATTGGTGCAAAAACCTTGGCAAGCAAGGCATTACGGCAAGGGTACTTCTGGCCAACCATGTCCAAAGATGCCAAAGAAATAGTGAAAAGGTGTCGAGCCTATCAGATCCACGGGAACCTGCCCCACTGCCTACCCGAGCTGCTCACCCTCGTGGTCAGCCCTTGACCATTTCAACAATGGGGTTTGGATATCTTGGGGCCCCTACCAATAGGGGTCGGACAGTGCAAATTTGTCGTGGTCGCGGTGGATTACTTCACCAAATGGGCTGAAGCCGAGCCTCTAGCCAAAATCACAGCGCAGAAAGTCAAGAACTTTGTCTGGAAGTCTATAATCTGCTGTTTCGGCGTCCCCAGGGCATTGGTTTCCGATAATGGGAAACAGTTCGATAATCCGATGTTCACGAGTTTTGTGACGAGCTAGGAATCAAAAATTTCTTCTCAGCACCTGCTCACCCGTAGTCTAATGGACAGGCCGAGGTAACCATCAGAACCATCAAGCTAGCGCTAAATACCAGGTTGGAGGCGTCTAAGTCTCAATGGGTAGACCACCTCCCCGCAGTACTATAAGTGTACCGAACAACTACTCGAACCGCAACTAGCGAGACCCCGTTCAGCCTGGCATATGGAACAGAGGCCATGACCCCCGTTGAGGTGGGTGTATCCTCCGCAAGAACTGAACTTTTTGATCCAATGCAGAACGAAAGGTCCCTGCTGGTAAACCTCGACCTCCTGGACGAGAAGAGAGATGAGACACTACAACGAATCTTCTCCTACCAAAGGAGCACGGCAAGGTACTACAATAAGCGGGTGAGAAGAAGGGGTTTCAGACCAGACGACCTAGTGCTAAAAAAGTTACTCCCCGCCAGGAAGGATCCAGCCCATGGCAAAAAAAAAAAACAATATAACAACGGAGCAACAAAAGAGTTCTGGTCTTCAAGGTTGATCTGAAGGGGGAGTAGGAGGAGCAGTGTCAGGAACACCGCCACCTGGAGGGACATCAAACCTCGGCTGAAACTGCTCGAGATCCAAGCCAGGGAACCTCTCTATCGCTTGGTCAGCAAAATTGAAGAACCCGTCCACAAAAGCCCTAGCTGCCTCCAACCTAGCCTTCTCAATCTCCTTTCGCTGGTCTTCTACCAGCTGGCGCTCGGTAGCTAAGGATTTATTCAGCTCAGCAATAACAGCCCGGGATTCTTTCAGTTGATCCGCCAACAACGAGCGGGTGACAGCGGCACTCAATAGGTCCTCCATCTGGGCATTATGATCCTCCCTCGAATGAGCGAGCTCTTCCCTAAGGGAAACCTCGGCTGAGGTACTGGCGATCAACTGCTTGAAAGTCTGAGCCCGCTGCTCAAGGACTTGCTCCAATTCTTTCTCAGTAGCCAGACCCCAGCCTAGGAGCTCAGAACTCCGCTGGCGAGCCTCAAGGACCTCAGCAGCCCTCCTTTGGACATCACTTCTCAACATGAAAATCTCCCTCCCGAGTGCGCAGACATGTGTCGCCGTCTGAAAACAAAGGGACGTTATAGGATGCTGAGAAGGTGAGAGCAAAGGGAAAAACAGGACATACCTCAAGGAGGGCATAAAGCGCGTCGCGGCTTCGAACTTGGAAAGGAAGGTCGACAGAACGCCACAGGTTAGCTCGGGGGATCAACTTCATCAAAGCACGATTGCTCAAGCTCACGTCCCTGAGCAGGCTAGCCTCAAGATCAACGGCGAACATCGGGGGAGCACGAGTTGAGCTGGGACCAGTTGTATTGACAAATGAAGGGCCCCATTGAACTGGTCCTCCTACAAGGCCGACCGCAACTATACCCACAGTAGCTTCCCCAACATCAAGCCCGATCGCGACACGGGGACCTTGGCAACAGAGACAGGAACCCCACCAGCGGAGGCAGGACTCCCAGACTCTGTGACCGCACCCAAGACCTGATCGGAACCGCTCTCCCCTAACCTGGCCCTCTTCGCCTGAGGCTCTGAGCTCCTAACCCACCTCCTCTCATCCACGCGCTCCATGATCGTGTGGCGCTGGTTAACCAGATACGAAGGAACTACACAAATAAAGTCGAAAACAGAGTAAGGTTTCGAACAAAAGAATAGGGGAAAAGTGTCAGATACTCACGACCGCCTGGTGCCAAGAACAACTCAGGATGCATCAGCTCGAGATAAGAAAAAGGAAGGCGGGCCCGTGCTTGGTCGACCCGAGCTGACTCCGCGGCAGTTAAAGGCGGGAGCTCACCTACAACAAGAACGAGTAATGACGTTATTAAACGAGAGCAAGTAATGTCGTTATTAGGCAGGAACAAGCATCAACAAGCCAAGAGGCAAGGTCTCACCTAGATACCTGCGCTGTCCCCAAGCTGTGGGAACCCTAATCGATGCCGAAATTGGGAACCAAACTCCCAGCCATCTCCAGAAACGAAAAAGTATCTTATCCTCCATCCTTCATGGGCCGACGGGAGGTCCCGAATAGGAATTTCTCCCATTCACCTAGCGACGAAGTGATAGAACTCAGACATTTCCTCCGGGCGGAAAAAATGGAGGAATTCTGCCACATTGGCCCTAGATTGGGGGAATAACCTCCCCCACGCTGCAGTGAAGACCAACAACACCGACCAACCTAACGGAAGAAGCATGGCAGGACAAAGACTGAAGAAGTGCAGAACCTCTCGAATCAAAGGAGGAAGAGGGAACCGGAGCCCTAACAGGAAAGGGGCCTCAAAGAAACAAGCTTCATCCCTGACCAGGCAATGGAACCTGCGCGAAGCGGCATGGCGCACAACCACTCCCGGGGGAAACTTAAAGCGCCTAGCGAGGGACTGAGCCTCATCCTCGTCAATTTCGCTGACTTCTACGTCAAGGAAGAGTCGCTCTATTCCGTCGAGAGGGGAAGAAGAAGTCCTAGCCATTGGAGTGGAAAGTAAGTGTTGGCGAAGAAAACACCGTAGAAGAAGAAAGTGAACAAAGAGGAGAAACAGAGAGTTTTGGCATCCAAAGTGAGGCAATAATTCCTCAGGAACACCTATTTATTGGCCCATCAGACATTCGCCCATCACGTTCGCTCGGCACAGTTAATGCACGTCACTCGCATTTAAGGAGGAGGACACGTGGTGTCATAGGGGCTTTCTGGGCGCCACGATCGAGGGGTCACTAACCCCACTGGCGGCGCACGTTCTCAAACGAGCGAACCCGTCAAGTCTAGAGTACGTGGGAAGGACTAGGAAAAGACCAAAATAGCCCCAAGGAACCTAAATGACTTGAAAAGGAGTAGACTCAGGAGAGTTGCCTGATTTGGATCGGCTCGGCTAAATGAAGAGGTCAGCCTAAGTTATCCTTATCTTTTGCCTAAAGGCAACTCAAAATCGCGAGCTTGAGCCTCAAGATTAACAATGAAGTCTACAATGAAGCATTACGAGACAAAACCGTGAGAGGGAAAATCAGTACCAGTGTCCTCATTACATCATTCAAGAAAAGTACAATGAAGCATTGCAAGACAAAAACCATCAGGAGAGTTACAAGGAAAGCTGAAAAACGTCAGAATGGCCACAAGTCGGCCTCAAGAAATAGTCTCGTTGTCACCACCTACTCCCCCACTGGAAGCCCCTGGCGGAGTTCCTAACTCCTCGGTCGTAGTCGCCACAGGATCAGATGCCTTCTCAGTACCAGGCGGCGCGACCTCTTCGGCGCCAGGCGCCAGGCGTCTCGGCCTCTTCAGCTACCGCAATCGCCTTCTTGAAACCAAGCAGAGGCACGAAGGGATCCAGGTCAAGATCAGGATAGGCCTCCTCGAGTTGTTCCTGAAGATTCACGAACCCCTTCACGAAAGCAGAGGCGCTCTCTTTCAGAAGCTCCGACACCTGGGTCCGCAGAGATGACAACTCGGAGTCCTTAGCCACCAAATCGACATCTTTAGCCCTGAGCTCCGAGTCTTTGGGTATCAGGTCGGCCTCTTTGGCTTTGAGTTTGTCCTCCTTATCCTTCATCTGTGAATCCTTGAGCTTGATGAAGTCTTGGTGGCGGGCATCCATCTCGTCATTAATCCTCTTCAGCTCAGTGGCCTCCGCAGACAGAATCTTCACCTTCTCCTCGGCGGCCTCCTTGCCCACCAACGCGGCGTCCAGGGACTCCTTAGACTTCAAGAGCTCCTGCTCGTGATGAAAGTCCATTATCTTCACGCATGCTAGCGACTAAGAAAGGAAGGGGTTAGTTAGTACAAGAGAGGCCCGTGGAAATCTTAACAAAAAGGAACACCAGAGAAGGAGAAAAGCATAGGAAGAAAGTACCTCGGCCAGGCCCCGGATGGCTCGGTGGACTTTCCTATCAAAAGGAACCTATATGGCCGCCCTAGGATCCGATGTGGAAATCAGCTCGGATAAAGCGGTGACGGCGGCCTCAGGGTCGCAAAGGAAACCGTCCCCTCGCACCCTAGACGAGGAAGGAACGAATTTTGCCTTCCCGCCTTCCTGTGAGACAGGCTGAGGAGGAGTTACTGACAACCACACCTCCATGGGACGAAGGATCCTCTTTCTTTTGCCCCGAAGGAACAGGCAGGGGCCCGAATACCGGTGCTTCTTTGGATGACGACGGCAAGCCCTTCACTAGTTTCCTTTTCTTCCTCGATTTTTCGGTATCCGAGAACATCGCCATGATTAAATCTTGATTCATGGGCTCAAGCTGGGGAGCAGGGGACGATGCAGTCACTGGAGCTTGGTCAAAGGGAGGCCCGAGCTCGTAGTTAGCAAGGTTCTCGTCGGTCACCAGGTCAAAAAATGATTGCAACCCCAAAGCCTCGGCCCTAGCAACTCTAGCCGCCTCCTCAGCGTCAAGTTCTAGACATAAATCTGTAAACCAAAAGCTAAGTAAGATAGTAAGGGAAAAACAGCAAAGAAGAACATAGCTGATTTAAGAGTCTTACGAGTATTCCTTGGAGCCTCCCAAAACCTAGAGATGCGGGGGACGTCGCTAGGTTCCCCAAACAGCTCCTAAGTGTCACCTCTAACAAAGAAAAACCTGGGGTTTTCAACCCTTATTGGAAGAAGGAGGCCCGGAAACTTGGTTCTTCGCCTTAACCCTTTTCGCAAAGTACAAGAAACCCGCAGAGGAAGAAGACTTAAGCTGGAAAAGAGAGGCGAACTCCCTAATGGTGGGATGAGAGTCGTTCCCACTCATAAACCAATGGACAAGGAACCCGTTCAGAAGGCGCCAACCATTTGGAGAAAGCCGGGCGGGGTAAATGTTGTAAAATTCGAGAACAATTCGGATAAAATGTTGAACAGGGAACCGCAGACCAGCACAGAACGCAGACTCGAAGAAGCAGACCAGCCCGGGAATAGAAGAATTACACTTCTCATGATCCTCGGGAGAATGTAAGACGACGAAGTCAGGAAAACGATACTCCCGCCTCAGCTCATCTAAACCCTCGTCCTTAAGGCAACTAGGAGTCACTTTCGCACAACAGGCCAGGTCGATTTGATCACGACGAACTCTCTTCCTAGGAGTCAGGGGAGGAGTCGGTTTGGATTTCCTCGTCCTTGATGGGACAAAAGAGGCGGGAGGTAAGGATGAGAGAGGGCGAGCCTCCACTAAAGGGGTTAAAGCAGAAACTCTAGGGGTGGACCCAAAAGCCGCCTCGTCGGCTATAAAAGAGTTGTCGCTCGAAGAACCCGAGGTACTCTCCTCGAACTCCTCACTTACCTGGTCCTCAGAATCCGACTCAGAATAGGAGACGACAAACTTCCCCATCAAAGGTTCAGGTTGCAAACCAGAGTGTAGGGAAGGCAAATGTAAAGCGCAATCCGTCAGAAACGGAGGTCTTAGACACCAGCCCCTAAGGAAGAATACCCTAAACGAAGTAGGATGATCCACGAAATACGAAAGGGAAGAAAGGTCGTCGGAATGACTCTTGAAATAGCTAAATCTCCATATCAAAAAGTGGAATCCAAAGCCCCACCAGGGAGGGTTGAAGGGATCCAGGTCGAGCAAGAAGGAAGAAGGGAAGAGAAACGTACCTAGTAATTCGACATATAGCATTTGACATCTTCATCTTGCACTCTAACCAATAAGTCAAAATAATTTATTTTATTCAATCTTTATCTTTAATTTTTTTTCTTCATATTAATATATGTATTTATAATATATTTTAAAATATTATAAATTTTATATGAAAAGTAGTATATATTTTATTAAAACTAAAATTCTCATTAAACTTAGCTAATACAAATTAAAACAACAATTAAAAGTACAATTCTAAAACATAAATTCTAACCAAATTATATGTTACTACATAAAATAAATTGCATTAAACACCCAACAACTCTATAAAATATTACATTAAAAAAATTTGACATATCTATTGAGATATGCCAAATTTGATTTTGTCAAAGTCAACAATTAACATACTCTTTTTTTTTTGAACGATCAACAATTAACATACTAACTGGAGAAGTTTTACATGCCCAAAAGAGTTGTTGGAATCTGATGATGCATAAAATAGGTTTGCACACCACCTGTCAAGTAACAATAATAAATGTGGTAATTAAAGTAGAGAGAGAAGACGAGAATTATAGTGGTTCGGTCAATATGACATACATCCACTTCTAAATGGCTAGAGTCGTCGGGTACTTTATTAGCTCAGGGATGTAGGGAGAGCAGAGAGTACAAGTTTAGAGAAGGAGAGAAGATATGTGCTCTGTTGAGTGTGATATCATTTGCCTCCCAAGTGTTGGTGGGGCTTACAATTTATAGTCATCCCCTAACAGATTGGGGAGACTTAATAGCAACTAAATAACTATTGTGGTGGAGCTGGCGACTTCTTCTCAACGGGTGAGGCGATTGAGGTGCTCTCCATGAGACTCGGTCAAAGGATGAGGTGAAGGTTGACTTTTTCCAAGACGGCATAGATGAGGCTCTTGGATGACCCTTACTTCAAGGTGGCGAGGAGGAGGCTCTTGGATGACCCTCTCTGCCTTGCATGCTCCCTTGATGTAGCTACTGATGTAGCTCCTCCTGATGAGCTTGACTGGACGTGAACCACTTTGGGCGCTGGATCTCTTGGAGTTGGGCCCTTGGGCTTGGCCCATCATTTGCCCCCAATGTCATGTGTCCAATGGAACTTTGGAGAGGAAGGTGCTTCAACTTTAAAAGTGTAAACCCAAGCGCAGGTTGAGCAAAGTAATATAATCTCAGAAGTCCGAGGTCGATCCCACGAGGAATTGTAACAAGAAACAATCACACACACAATAAAAGTAATTTGGAAGGAAAATGACTTGTTTGGAAAGTTGTTGATTTGAGAAAAGTGATTGTTGGTAATTAAAACAGTAATAAATAAAATACTAGAGCATCAGGTACTCCCTCTCAACTTCATACAATAATAGTTAAAGACTCAAAGCTTGACTTGAAAGAGGAATTAAATGTCAGTTAACCCAATTAACAAATCAAGTGATAAATCCAATGGTTATAATCAAAAGACTACCAGGAACCTGAATAATCATTCAATCATATTATTTTATGAAATAATGTTAATCCTTCCAGCGTGGAATAACCAGTGATTTACACGCAGGGAAAATCAAGCAATTGATGTACGTGGCACAACAACTCAAGAGTTTATACAGCATAAACACTTTGCTAAAAGATTTGGGATTAAATTAACACAATAACATAAATCCTTAAGTACAAGAGTCAATAAGAATACCGTACTCCGTTGAGAGGTTTTCCCCTAACCCTAGCTTAGCCTTCTAGCCAGACATGGTAAAAGGATGTAGAAAATAGACTAAAAAACGACCACCACTTTCTAGGTCCTAGGTCTGTATTTATAAAGTACATTTAAAAGAGATTGCATCCCATTAGGATTCTAAATTCGGCAACAGAAACTTGACACGCGTCCGGACGCAACCTTCTCAACCGTCCGGACGCGCCTTCCAGAATGGTCCTTTCTCCGTTTATCAACTTTCTGCCAATCGCGTCCGGACGCGTACTCTTCTTCCGTCCGGACGCGTGTTCCAGTGTGATCCCTCCTGAGCTATGCTTCATCTTTCCATAGTTTGACCCCAAAACTATGCTTTTGACCTGCAAATTATCACAAATCAACATTTAATAGCATAACACTCAAACTTGGATAAACTCTTATATTTATCACACTTTTACAATTAAAATATCAGTCTTTCCTAATAATAATTGTGATTATTTGGCCTTAATCAGAAGGCATTCGGTTGATTTTGAATTTCGGCTGAACGCACAACTGGAAAAATTTTGGGAGGCCAAAACATCTGTTTCTAAGCCTTTTTTGGACTTTTAATAGCATCAGTCATAGCCACAAGCTGTGTATCTTGTAGGGCTCATCGAGAGCTTCGATTTGATATATTATATGCCTCATTTCGAGTAAGAGAGCAAAAGTTACGGTCAAAATTTCGAGCAGAGAATTGGGCAAGGGGTTTGGGCGAGCAGGGCACTGTTTTGTGGTGGAGCTTAATAACTAAATAACAGATTGGGGAGACTTAATAGCAACTAAATAACTATTGTGGTGGAGCTGGCGACTTCTTCTCAACGGGTGAGGCGGTTGAGGTGCTCTCCATGAGACTCGGTCAAAGGATGAGGTGAAGGTTGACTTTTTCCAAGATGGCATAGATGAGGCTCTTGGATGACCCTTACTTCAAGGTGGCGAGGAGGAGGCTCTTGGATTACCCTCTCTGCCTTGCATGCTCCCTTGATGTATCTACTGATGTAGCTCCTCCTGATGAGCTTGACTGGACGTGGACCACTTTGGGCGCTGGATCTCTTGGAGTTGGGCCCTTGGGCTTGGCCCATCATTTGCCCCCAATGTCCTGTGTCCAATGGAACTTTGGAGAGGAAGGCATTCGGTTGATTTTGAATTTCGGCTGAACGCACAACTGGAAAAATTTTGGGAGGCCAAAACATCTGTTTCTAAGCCTTTTTTGGACTTTTAATAGCATCAGTCATAGCCACAAGCTGTGTATCTTGTAGGGCTCATCGAGAGCTTCGATTTGATATATTATATGCCTCATTCGAGTAAGGGAGCAAAAGTTACGGTCAAAATTTCGAGCAGAGAATTGGGTAAGCGGTTTGGGCGAGCAGGGCACTGTTTTGGGTGAGCAGAAATTTTTTTTTTTTTTAAACTTCGAGAGGCCAAAACAGCTGTTTCTGGGCCTTTTTTGGACTTTTAACAGCATCACTCACTGCCATAGGCAATGTGTTTTGTAGGTCTCGTCGAAAGTTTCGATTTGATATATTATAGACCCCATTTGGAGTAACAAAGCAAAAATTACAATCAAAATAGCGAGCAGACAGATGATTTAGGCGGCAAGGCAGCTGATTTGGGCAGCCAGGCAACTGGGGGTGCTGATATGGGCTGTTTTGGCGAGGAGACTAGTGCCTTGGGCGAGCCTGGGGCTTCCTTGGGTGCTTTGGGCAAGCCTGGGGCTTCCTTCGGTGCGTTGGGCAAGCCTGGGGCTACCTTGGGCACTTTAGGCGAGCCTGGGGCTGCTTTGGGCGAGCCTGGGGCTGCCTTGGGAGCTTTGGGTGAGCCTGAGGCTTCCTTGGGCGAGCTTGGGGCTACCTTGGGCGTTTTGGGCGAGCCTAGGGCTACTTTGGGCGAGCCTGGGACCTGGCGAGCTCTCTTGGGCGAGCTGCACTCAAGTAAATGGCATGGTGGGCGCCCATGTTTCTACGGATGGAGGCCCCTTGCGAGCAAGCTCTATTGAGGTAGATGGCATTTTGGCGAGGATGCCTGCGTAGAGGGGCGCGTAGAGGTTGATCTGGGCGACCAGGGAGGTTGACTAGGGCGGTCAGGCAGCTGGTTTGGGCGGCCAGACAACTGGTTTGGGGGGCCAGGCAGTTGGGTACGCTAATCTGAGCGGCCAAGCAGCTGGGTACGCTGATCTAATGTAGTCCCTCGGGTTCCAGATGACCTAAGTTTCAAGATCCTGCCTAGAGATGGCAAAAATAATGTTATTCCAAACATTAAAATATTTAACATGATTACTTGGAGAGAGAGGCAGACTGTTTGCATGAGAGCAAAGACAGAGTCGGAGGAATGCTCGTGAGAGAGCTACACCTTTTGAGACCGAGCTTTTGGGGACCCATGACAGAGCCCCTAAGTTGGAGGTTTAGGCTGCCTGCTGAGAGCGGAGCAGAGGCCAAGCTTTTGGCGACCCGCGAGAGAGTCGCTAAGTTGGAGATATGGCTGCCTACTTGAGAGCAGTGCAGAGGTAGGTGGGCTGCCTACTTGAGAGCAGTGCAGAGGTAGGTTGCCTGCTTAAGAGCAGAGCAGAGATATGCCAAGATTTTTTGGCGACCCGCAAAAGAGCCGCTAAGCTGGAGATAGGTTGTCTGCTTAAGAACAGTGCAGATAGGCTATCTGCTTAAGAGCAGAGCAGAGATATGCCAAACTTTTTTGGCGACCCGCAAGAGAGCCGCTAAGCTGGAGATAGGATGCCTGCTTAAGAGCAGTGTAGAGACAAGTCAAGCTCTTGGTGATCTACGAGATGATTCACCTTGCCTGGACCTGTTGATTTCCTCAGCATTCATATATTTTTGAGCTTTTGCCAATAATTATAGCATGCTCTTCGGTGGGCGTTTCATCACTGAGAAAAGGAAGCTTGATGACCGGAGGCCTCCCAAGAAGGCGGTCATGCTGACCTTTTCATCGAGCTCCTCGACCTGAAGGACCTCCTCGTTAAAACGAGTGAGGTAGCTCCTTAAGCTCTCATCTGGGTCCTACTTTATGCTGAGCAGGTGGGTGGCAGGTTTCTGGTGACGGTGTCCTCCAATAAAGTGAGACACAAAGGACATGCTCAGCTCAGCAAATGAGCCAATGGAGGTTGGGGAGAGCTTGGTGAACCACTGTCGAGCGGATCCCTTCAAGGTGGTTGGGAACGCGCTGCACATGATTTCGTCGGGGACGTTGTGTAACTGCATTAAGGTATTGTAGGTTTCGAGATGATCAAGTGGGTCCTTTGTACCGTCGAAAGTTTCTACATATGACATTTTGAACTTTTGGGGAAGTGGATAGTTCGCCACATCTAGTATGAAGGGTGTGTCAGTTCGCCTTACCAAATAATCGACGGTTTCGGGCCCTCGTGTCTTCATGGCCTTGAAGACGTCGCCTAGCTGATTTTGCACCTCTTTTATTTTTTCGTCCCAGTGATTGGGGGCTCATTTGGAATTATCATAGAAATGACTCTCATGCTCCATGCTTTGGTTTTCACCCTCATCCTCTTGGAAAATGAGGGTCTCTACCATAGGGAGCAGGAGCTGGAGGTCCCTCATGGTGAGCCCCGTTGTGTGGGGCGCCCAGATGGGGAGCTCCTATGACTTGAGGTGTTCCTCCTTGTCCGGCGAGCATGAGTTGCAGGATCTGTTGGTTTTGGACCACAAGCTGCTGCATGGTCTCCAACATCTACTGCGTATTTGGGACAGGAGCATTTAAGACAGGATTGGTTGGTGGAGGAGCAACCTCCTCCTCTCGTGGTGGATTATCCTCAGGTTGATTCATGGATCTAGTGGTGATCGTCATAGATTCAACAGAGAAAGTGTTTTAGAAGTAAGAATTTTGTCTTTCCCACAGACGGCGCCAAACTGATGATGCACAAAATAGGTTTGCACACCACCTGTCAAGTAACAGTAATAAATGCAGTAATTAAAGTAGAGAGAGAAGACGAGAATTATAGTGGTTCGATCAATGTGACCTACGTCCACTTCTGAATGGCTAGAGTAGCCAGGTACTTTATTAGCTCAGGGATGTAGGGAGAGTAGAGAGTACAAGTTTAGAGAATGAGAGAAGATATGTGCTCTGTTAAGTGTGATATCATCTGCCCCCCAAGTGTTGGTGTGACTTACAATTTATAGTCGTCCCCTAATAGATTGGGGCGACTTAATAGCAACTAAATAACTATTGTGGTGGAGCTGGCGACTTCTTCTCAACGGGTGAGGCGGTTGAGGTGCTCTCCATGAGACTCGGTCAAATGATGAGGTGAATGTTGACTTTTTCCAAGACGGTATGGATGAGGCTCTTGGATGACCCTTACTTCAAGGTGGCGAGGAGGAGGCTCTTGGATGACTCTCGCTGCCTTGCATGCTCCCCTGATGTAGCTACTGATGTAGCTCCTCCTGATAAGCTTGACCGGGCGTGGACCACTTTGGGCGCTGGATCTCTTGGAGTTGAGCTCTTGGGCTTGTAACATGAGTTGGACCCTTGGGCTTGTAACATGAGTTGGACCCTTGGGCTTGGCTCATCAGTATCTTCACTTGACATTTGGTATACTGATCGGAGATGCTCTAATATTTCTTATAGTTTCAATTTGAAAGTCTTCATAAAAATTGAACCTCAAATTCCAAGATATTAATCGTTACATTTTTGTTATCCAAATTATTAACGGGATTCTCGGTTAGAGAAAAGTTCCATGACATGATCGTCTAGCCTCTAACTTGGTCGATCGATTGGCCCACCTAACAAATAATGAGATTCTTGATTGATTTGATTAAATGTTAAAAAGTCTTTTTCATTATTCAAAATATTAAAATTTTCGATCAAAATGTTATCGTGTATCTAGATCCACTAAAGATTGTCTATTCTAATCTTTATTAGTGGTGGGATATAAGTGGTTTTAGTTTCCCAAGGAATAAAAATCTTCATAGTGGAGTTTGAAAATTGAATAATTGCTGCAAATGGAAGATAGTTTATACTTCTTTACTACAGTCCATGACCTAATCTCATGGTGTAAGAACCAACACAAGATAGGACAAAGGAAATATTAGATTACCATTAACCTAATTTATCCATCTAATTATTCATAACTATTAAATTGATAGTGAATCTCAATAAGTTTAATTATAATATAATTTTTTGACCTAATTATTTATAATAATTAAATTGACAATAAATTTCAATATTTATTAAGATCTATAATTAATTCAACGATTATGATGAATTAGAAGAGATCTATAAATTATATAAAAAATTATATTATTTTTTTGGTACACAAAAGAATTATTCTATCCTGACAAAAAAAAAAAGCAGTATTCTACCATAAAATAATACGACAGGTGTCCCGATGCTGCATTGAAAGTGGGTCCCACTCCCGACCAACCACGTTGTATTCCCACGTTTTCTGTTCAGTTTAGCAGTTAGTGAGTTTCGTATTAATTTTACACGTATTTGATTAACTTTTCCTTTGATCCGATCAAAAACCAACTGCTATCATCAAGGAGGAGTTGCTCGTTGTCTTTCCCGAGCAAAGCATTCAATCACTAGCTCTGAGCTGAGAACGAGCAAAGCAGAAGCCATGGATTGTATATACAAGAACCCCAACCAACCCATCGAAGGAAGAGTCAAAGACCTCCTTTCTCGAATGACTTTGAAAGAGAAGATCGGTCAAATGACCCAGATAGATAGAACTGTCGCCACTCCCTCTGCCATCAAAGACCTCTGCATAGGTTCCTCAGCTCTCTCTCTATCTCTCTCTCTCTATATATATATATGTTGATTAAATGGAGGGTTCTGGTTTTTCAGGAAGTGTACTGAGTGGTGGTGGTACTATACCATTCGAGAAAGCCACGTCCGCAGACTGGGCGGATATGGTGGATGGATTTCAGAAGGGTGCCCTCGAATCGCGACTTGGGATTCCGATTATTTATGGGGTTGATGCTGTGCACGGTAACAGCAATGTCTTTGGTGCCACTATATTTCCTCACAATGTTGGTCTTGGAGCCACGGGGTGAGTTCTACACTCGCAGACTAACTGTTAGAGGCCTAATTGATGATCCTAAATGCTAATTACAGGGTTTTTTTTTGTTTATAGAGATGATGAATTGGTTAGGAGGATTGGGGCTGCAACAGCTCTTGAAGTGAGGGCCAGCGGTATTCAATATGCTTTCGCTCCTTGTGTTGCTGTAAGTATAAAATAATCATCAACAACTTTTTTGTAATTGTGTTTGTTTTTGTGTTTTGTTTATCTTGGAGTAGTTTTGAAGAAATTATAATACATATCGCGAGTTTATATCTTAATCTACGCCAAAAGTTATGTACTTAACTGAGAAGAACTTTAATGGTTACGAGGCTATGTGTAATTTGCTATTTGCAATCTTGACAATCATGTGTAGTTTTAGTTGATTCCAATCTTTAAGAGGTGGAGGTTTATTCGGATCTTTCCTCCCAGTGTGATGTCCTCCTGGATTTTATGACGGTA
Organism: Ilex aquifolium; assembly: GCA_951799425.1. Classification (NCBI taxonomy): domain Eukaryota; kingdom Viridiplantae; phylum Streptophyta; class Magnoliopsida; order Aquifoliales; family Aquifoliaceae; genus Ilex; species Ilex aquifolium. The sequence continues at coordinate 7,997,792 of OX637394.1, forward strand.
ATTGCCAAGTGCATGTACGATGACCGGATGAGAGAAATACACATGCCTAGGAGAATCAATTGAGTGCTCTAAGAGGCCAGCTTATCTTCTTTGTAAGAATAGAAAGTGAAAAAAAACTATGCGCTCTTACTTACTTATATGCTTACTTATTATTACTCAAATTTTTGGGAATTATTAATCCATACTTAAATATAAATATCAAATTAAAATAATATTTGCAAACTATAATTGTCATTTTAAGAACTTTATAATCAACATATATTTAAAAATTAAATAGTTTGTCATATAGCTGCTGATGAAACTTAATTTTTTATATTTTATATTTATAAGGTTTTATAAGTGAATTAGTTATTACCCATATCTGAAGGCACGGAGTAATAAAAAAATTGGTCAACAATAAACATATTTGTATTTATAGTCAAAATCAAATCACAAACATAGAGGAGTGAAAAAAGAATTTAAGTACCGGTTGTAGTGGGGGTGAGTGGTGGTAGTGGTGATGGGCGACAGTGGTGGTGGTGGGAGACGATGATGGTTGTGGTTGATGGCGACGACCGTGATGATGATGGCAGCTATGGGTGGCAATGGTTATGGTAATGGTGGGTTTTGGGTGACGATGGTGGTAGTGACAATCATGGGTGACAACGGTGGTGGTGGTGGTGGGTGTGGGTGGCGGTGGGCGACAGTAATGGTGGTTGACGGTGGTGGTGGTAATGGTGGGCGATGACAATGGTAGTGGTGGCTGACAACGGGTGCTTTTTGGGCGACAGTGTAATGGGTGTTGGCGAATGGTGGTGGTGGTGGGAGGTGTGGTGGGGTGGGTGATAGTGGGTGGCGACAGTGGTGGGCGATGACGGATGATGATGGTAAGTGTGGTGAGAGTGGGTGACAGTAGTTGGCGATGGTGGTGGGTGCTGGTGGTGGACGATAATAGTAGTGGGATGATGGTGGCAGTGGTAATAAATATAAGAATGAGATAATGATGGTAGTGGGTGGTGGCGGTGGACGACGGTAGTAGTATTCGGTGATGTGTAGCGATAGTGGTGGTGGTGAGGTGGCAGCGGGGGCGATAGTGATGGTAATGGTGATGGTTGTGGGGGTAGTGGTGGAGATGGTAGGGGTGATGGTGGGATAGTGACGGTGGTGGGGGTAGTGGTAGTAGTAGTGGGGATGGTGAGGGTGGCGACGGTAATAGTGGCAGCGGCGGGGTGGTGGTAGGGCGGTGGTGGTTGTTGTGGCAGAGGTAATGGTGGGGTGGCGGCAGTGGTGGTGGGGGTGGTAGGGTGGCGACATCGGTGGTGGTGGTGGTGGTGGTGGGGCGGTGGGGGTAGTGGTAGTGGTGATGAGGCGGTGGGTGTGGTAGTAGGGGGGTGGTGGGTGTGGTGGTAGGGGGGCGGCGGTGATTATTGTAACAGAGGTGATGGTAGGGTGGCGGCGATGGTGGTGGTAGTAGCGACGATGGTGGTTGTTGTGGTAGTGGTGGTGGTGGGGTAGCGACGATAGTGGTGGTGGTGGTAGTGGTAGTGGTAGTGGTGATGGTGATAAGGTAGTGGTGGTGTGGCGATTCTAAACACTATTTTTTTTAAAGTACGATAAAAAGTTATAAGTCCTATAAACAGTTTTAAAAAATCACCTCAAACACATTCTTAGGGACATATTTTCCATATTAAATTTAGGGTGTTAATATTAGCCGTTGAATTAACTTTAAAGTAAAATTTAAAAATATCTCAACCACGAAAACAAAAGTCATTTTGTTTATCTTTTGAGATTTGAATTGTATTATATTTTATTATATAAATGTGTTTGTATGCATATAATATAACGCTCTCAAGGCATTCCCACTCTCAAATTTTTTTGAATTTTGCTGCGCTTTTATGCTCCAGCTCTATGTGATCTAGGTAATATCCTTTTGGGTGGAATGCATAAATTTATTTGACCTATATGTAGGATGCAATTTGGATCTCATATTCAAGTTGTGTATGGTGAGATTCATCCTCAAATGAAAGACTTCAATGTAATGTGGTTTTACTCCTAGGATTCAAATTGGTTGTTGTCATGTCGTCTGAACTGCTCTTTTGTGAGGGACATTGATTTTTCCAGCATAACAATTTGACTATATTTTGCCAGGTTTGCAAGGATTCTAGATGGGGAAGATGTTATGAAAGCTATAGTGAAGACCCTGAAGTTGTTAGAAAGATGACTTCCCTGGTAACAGGCTTACAAGGGCAGCCACCCCAAGGACACCCAAAGGGCTACCCTTTTGTAGGTGGAAGGTATAGAGAAGGAATCATCCCATATCTTTGTATTTGGTCCTCATTCCTAGTTTATACTCATTGCGTCTTGAGTAATTTTCATTGCATGACAAGGAAGTCATATTGCATGGTGTAAAAAGCAAAATCAAAATTTATAGTAGGTGGACTGATTTAAGCTTGTTGAAGCTTCCTTTTTTCCCTCTTGAGGAGATTTTGGATGAAAGTTAGCCATGTTGTCTGTGTTGTCTATCTCCTAATATTTGGCTATTGTTCTGTTTGAGATATTATTTGAGACATCCATTTGTGTTCATGTTCATTAACTTACTTGATTCCAGGAACAATGTTATTGCATGTGCCAAGCATTTTGTTGGCGATGGCGGAACTGACAAAGGTATAAATGAGGGGAATACCATATCATCATATGAAGATTTGGAGAGGATCCATTTGGCGCCATATTTGGACTGTATTTCTCAGGGTGTTTGCACAGTTATGGCATCCTATTCTAGCTGGAACGGAAGAAAACTGCACTCTGACTATTTTCTCTTAACAGAAATATTAAAACATAAGCTGGGATTTAAGGTAAATTTAATTCAAAATCTCATTTGCCTAGGGTTTGGGGAAGATAAAATGACATTTTAGATTAATTACCATGCTAGTATGCTATCTTCATTGGACATTAACTTCAAATGTGTTCTGCACCAGGGTTTTTTAATTACAGACTGGGAAGCACTTGACAGCCTTGCTGATCCATATGGGTCAAACTATCGTAACTGCATCTTGTCTACTGTCAATGCAGGAATAGATATGGTAGATATTAAACTTCAGTTGCTGAAAGCCCAAACAAGAAGGTCTTTGACATAATCCATATCTCTATTTACCTTGCTGAAATTTTTCAGGTTATGGTTCCTTTTAGATACCAATTTTTCTTGGATGAGTTGATGTACCTGGTAGAATCAGGGGCGATACCAATGACCAGGGTAGATGATGCTGTTGAACGTATCCTCAGAGTCAAATTTGTTGCTGGACTTTTTGAGCATCCCCTGAGTGATAGATCTTTGTTAGATTTAGTTGGTTGCAAGGTAAATCTGCAGAACTCTTTAATGTTTTATCGACTTCATGTACAAATTATGGCTGTGATGTCATAAGAAAAATATGACAAACCCTGATTTATTTAGAGTTTGATTGAATTTGGCATATTTTCCATTTTGTGAGATTTACCATCTCAACTTTTGAATCTTCGTTTTCTTCTCTGTTAAGAAAAATAGTCAATTGAATGTTATTGAGTCCTGCTGTTATTGATAGCATTCAAAGCTAAGGGTTTTACATAATGATAATCATGTCAGGCGCATAGGGAACTAGCACGTGAAGCAGTTCGCAAGTCCTTGGTTCTCTTAAAGAATGGGAAGGATCCAAAGAAACCATTTCTTCCTTTGGATCGGAATGCTGAAAGAATTCTTGTTACTGGAACACATGCTGATGATCTTGGGTACCAATGTGGAGGATGGACAATCACTTGGGCAGGAAGTAGTGGCAGAACTACGATTGGTAAGTGGTTATTTGGCAAATATACCTAATAGAATCGTTATTAGCAATAAGTTGATCTCAAAATTAAAATGACCATTGATTTTTGACATGGTTTCAGTTAATCAAGATGATAAACAACTATGTTAAAATAGTGGAAGAGTTTAACTTTTATGTTAGTAGTTTAAAAGGGGTAAAATGCATGTGAGCTAACTATGAGATCATCTACTTATTAGGCACAACCATCTTGGATGCTGTTAAAGAAGCTGTGGGAGACAAAACGGAAGTAATATATGAACAAAATCCATCACCAGAAACCTTTACTGGTCAAGCTTTTTCATATGCCATTGTGGTGGTGGGTGAAGAGCCATACGCAGAAACGCGTGGCGACAGTCCAGTGCTGACAATTCCCTTCAATGGCCCTGAATTGGTAAGCTTAGTTGCTGACAAAGTTCCCACGCTGATGATTCTGATCTCCGGAAGGCCATTGGTTCTGGAGCCATCACTATTGGAAAAAATAGATGCTCTGATTGCTGCTTGGTTGCCAGGCAGTGAAGGAGGAGGAATTACAGATGTGATATTTGGAGATTATGAGTTTCAGGGAAGACTCCCAATGACTTGGTTTAAAACAGTTAATCAGCTGCCAATCCAGGCTGGGAATAACTCATTTGACCCTTTATTTCCCTTTGGATTTGGGTTAACAAGCAGTAAGAAAGTGCTTTAGAACTGCTTGGTTTTGTCATCCTAAGCTGGGTGAAGCTCGAGTTTCTTGAACCAACCAAAAAAGGCAGAGAGGGCAAGTCACTATAGAAATGCCCAGTTTGTATTGAACTTCAACTTGTATTCTTCCTGTTCTGTATTATTTCACCTGACCTGTATAATTTTATTGATAATAATAACTGTTATTATTATTATTACTAAGATTGGCAATCAGGTAAATTAACTCTTATGTTATTTCTAAAGAGGTAATAAGTATCACATTATGTCATGTATGATGATAGGAGTATTTTTAGATGAGCAATGCTTAGGGACATAGTAATTATGGTTATTAGATTATAAGTGGTTCCCAACGTTTTTCAGCTCTCGCAATTTCTCTGTGTTTGCATGCTTCTCTCTAATTGTCTATCTTCACCTCTTCGTCTCTGTATCACTGATGGATGAAGAAGCTTCAATTTAAAATACACGGAATATAATGTCATCCCATTATTGTTGAGATAAAATGATCGAATACGATGCCTTTTCAAGACCCAATATTAGTTTAGGGTAATTGTGCGAACCTTACTATGCCTAATTATGGTTGAGCCGGGTATAGGACGAAAACAATTTAGGGCAATATCGCTGTTATATGACTTAAGAGGGGCAACATGACACCTCCACAAAACCCCGGGGGGGGGGGGGGGGGGGGGGAAGTCAATATCGAAAATTTTGTGGTCAGAAATAGGAATTAACTCATTTTGAATGATTATTTGTCGTTTCTTTTGCACCATTCTCTCTGTCTGAAGATGCCTGGAGATTTTGAGCGAATAATATATTTCACTTGATGCCATGGATTTTGATTGTTCGATTGTCTTAGTTTTTGATGGAATAGGGGTATTATGCATCCCTTGCTTTCGGTTCTTTTTTATTCTTTTCTCTTATACGTCATAAGATCCTTTAAAAAAAGCGAGGTATCCGTACTCGTGACGTGAATTCGATATGTATGCAATCATTAATAAAGAACATATGTCGAGCCTTGAAATTAGCTGTAAATTCGTTGACAATATGTCTACGCTAGTTCAAATCCAGCTCGGCCCAATAATGCCCAAGAATTCACCAATCTACCATGAGATGGTATAACTCCTTTGTCTTTGAGAAATACCTGATACAAAGGAATAAAAAATAATTTAAATTTATGCTAGATCCCTTATTTCCCTGGGATTGTAGTTCAATTGGTTAGAGCACCGCCCTGTCAAGGCGGAAGAAAGGTACGTATTTTTTTTTTTGTTTTGAGAAAAGGAAAATCTTATTTACCGGACCATTGTACATTTCAATTTGAATTAAGAATTCCGTGTACAACTATAAGTGGTTTTTAACTACATATGCATCTGATCATATATGTATTACATTATGTATTACAGTAAAAGAAAGAGGGTTTTCAATGCGAGATCTAAAAACATATTTCTCCGTGACACCGATAATAAGTACTCTATGGTTCGGGTCTTTAGCAGGTCTATTGATAGAGATTAATCGTTTTTTCCCTAAAGTCGTATCATCTAGACTAATCTGATGGGCTTAAGCCGAGTAGAGAGTGAAACTTTGCTCCCAAATAACACATCAATGAACTTTCCCAAATCTTTTTATCTACGAATCAGAGCATTACTTGTAAATAGTGTCTATTATTTTTATTTTTGTTACTAGGTGTCCAAACTTGCACTAACTACTTCCTCGAACTCAACGGTTGATCACCGTGGTTTAAACTGGTCTAGAGTATGTCTCCAAAGAGACAAGAGTGGTAATCATTAGGAGGTGTGGGAAGTGATTGAACTTAAAATATCTGAATTATCAAAAGACAGACTCAACCACTAAATCACCTCTAAGAGTTAATAGTGTCTATTATTTGATTCATTAAGATTACTACTAAGAAAGAAGAATCAGAATATTTTCTACTAATAGAAAAGAAACCCATTTGGACAACCGAAAGTTTTGAAGTGGTAGTTACAAGTTGAGGGGCAGATGAAAATTGGAATAAAGTGGGCAAGGTGCTTTCTTCTACAAGTTGCAGAAATGCTGTTCCTTTTCCAAAATAAAGTGGTCAGTTTTGTCATCTACTACACAAAAGAAATTTCAATAGCCATATTCTTTAGGTTGCCTTGGGTTGTCGATTATGTTATTGCCGGAGTCCTACTCATGCCGACCTCGTCGAATCCCAAGTTGGGTGGGTAATATGGACGGACTGTAAACTCAGACGATTTTGAGTTTAAATTTTAACAATTTCTTAGGGTTAGGCCAGGAGGGATTTTATCCCTCATGAATACCTTAATCCTGGTGTGAATGACTTCCCTTTGACTGAATTGAATAAGGGATTAATCGAGATGAGCATAAGATAATCCAGGCATTAAACCAAAAAAAAAAAAAAATCATTGCTTATTGGGTGAGATAAAATATACTATATGCAATGCTTGCTTGGGCTTCTCATGCTGCTGCAGAAGCAGAAGCAGAAACAATAGTGTTACTGAACAGTCAACACTGTTACAGTTACCAAAAGTTTTACAAAATTTTATTTCACAAATCATGAATTTTGTGATGTAGGCCAAATTCTTGCTTGTCTTCAATGATTGAGAGAGAAAAACAAAAAAAAATAATTAGATGGCTGAATAATGATGTAGACTTCCATCAAACTTCATAGTAAAAACTACAATACCAAAGGATTACCTTCCGAATTGTAACCAAAGTTATGATTCAATCGAATGATGTTACAACAAAGTAAAATTGTTTGGAATTGATCTTATCAATTGTAGATTGTTAGGATTGATCAAAACATTTGACTGAGCACCCATCATTAGTTCAAAACCACTTAATTAGAAAACAAGTTTCTTTATCTGAATAATTAAAACTGAGTGAAAAACTGACTAGGGACTTTTTCTGCCTAATTAAAAGCTAAGTAGTTTTGTCTCCATTAACAGGCACATTGAACAACAGTGAAAACCTTTTTTGAATAGTTTTAGATGGTTGGTAAAGTAGTCTTATCAACTGGATCTTTGAAGAGATTAACATTGTATTAAAAGAGGAGTTACAGGAAAAAAATTTCCAAAAGCAGTGTAATCTGGCATGAATCTAAATTTGTACTAATATATACATTTTTAGTTTAATCTTTAATCAATGCTTTTTAATGTAGGATCTTCTTCTTTCTCAAAAGGCTGCTTGGGAAAAGATCTCAAAAAAAGGAGAAATTATCTTTAATTGAAAAGGCAAGAGGGTTTTGACCCATATGATGACTCAATTAGTGGAATCTATACTCAGCTTCTACTAAATTTTGCAGGTCAAGCTTTGTCAATAAGCACATTTTTGTGAATGAAATTTGCATCATACCACAGAAAGCTGAGTAATAGTTGGAAAGACAGTGCTTTGTGATTCAGCCAATTCAAAATGAGCATCCAATGACATTCTAGGAAGATAGGACATGAAGCGATGTCACGTATTTTTTCTTTTATGCTCAAACGATATGTCATGAGTTCGAGCATGAAATCAATCTCTTGCATCGAAACTAAAATGTTTATTCCTGAAACCACCACATTTCCAAACATACATGGAATCTGCATATTATCCTCATGCAGAGAGTGTCTATTCTATTCTAGGTTGAAATTTGGTATCTTGGAATTTGAAATTCCTACCAACACAGAGAGAGAGAGTCCAACATTCCTCAAGTTCAATTGCTCTCTACTAACTCAAAAGTGCCAAACATATTCACAAAAAAAACACCAGCAAATTGAAGAAACACAACTATGCTACTGAACTAAACTGAGACATGGAGTTCCAATCCATAGTTTTCACTATAATGATCTCATCCATGAGTATACTGCTGCGCAATCTGCATCTGAAAAACCATATTCTGAGGCCCAAAATAAGATTCATTCAAAGCACCTCTTTGCATATATTGACCCCCCTGCATTTTAAGCCCATATGAATTATTAACCCCATGAGGTGGTGACATGAACACATTTTCATGTGTTGAATCATAACTCATGCCTGCCCCATCATTTGGCTGATTCCACTGACAAGTTTTGGACATGGAAACAGAATTCATCTCCCGGGAAAGCCCGGTAGATTGCTCTGGTGAAGGAGGTTTTTTAGTTTCTTGTGAAGAAGGAGTTTGATTGTCATTGAGATTAACTGTTGTTATATCATGAATGCTGGCTCTTCTCTTATCTTTTCCCCCCGAAAGCTGCCTGATGAAATACTTCTGGGCATGGCTAGCCACTTGAGTCGGAGTTCTGGTGATCACGAAATTGCGGGAGATATTTCTCCAGTCCCCTTTTCCATACTTTTTAAGCCCCATCAAAAACAATCTGTGAAGGAATATTCAAAGTCACCCATACCAAATATTTAGGTGAATGTTGATATAGTAAAGAAGAAAAACCATACAACAGTCTGCTTAGCAAAAATGAAACAGAATTGAAAATCATGATCCTCTGTCATTAAATCAAGAATATATACACCAAATGATTGTCAGCCGTTGGATGATAGTGGGGCCCACTATCATCCAACAGACAGCTGACAATCATTTGCTACACATATCATTGCTCTTTTTTTTTTTTTGGTTAAACATATCATTGCTCTTTGATTATATGGTCATGCTCTCCATTGAAAGAAAACTAGCACACCAAAATTGAGTTCTACAGAAAAACTGGTTTCATACCATGCTTGAATGAAATTTTAGCATCATGACACATAAATTTATAGGAGAGCCTCGGAATAGGACAAGGTTGTTCTATTGTCACCTAGACATCAAGGGTGTGTTTGAATCGTGAAAATAGTCTCCCGGCGCAATGGGTGTATCATATACTGAACTACCATGTAGGCCTGTACACTAAAATTTACAAAAGAACATGACTTTGAAGGGAAAACTTACTTATGCTCTTCTTCTGTCCATGGTACACCCTTCTTTCTTTCTTGCTCACAAGGCCTAGTTGATAAAGCTCTCTTACCCTCAGGACCATATGACTGCTTGAACCCATCAAAACCACGACTGTTTCCCCACTCCAATGTAAAAGGTGAGGTACTATATCCAGGAATTGGAACTAGCCCTGCTTCTATACTGTTAACATCATCCTCCAATTCCTTATATTGTTTCATTACATCCACCACCGTCTTCCCCGGAACCATTGCCGCCACTTTCTGCCACCGATCCGGCGTGTCCTTATCGAACAATGCCAGAGCATTCTCAAACCTCTTGTTCTCTTCAGGTGTCCATATGGTACTCTTTTTGCTGTCTTCAATCAACCACCTTGAATTCGAAAAATAAGAAGCTGGAGATAGAATTTCCATAGCCCACCTCATAAAAACTGAATAACTGTGAGAATAACAGTCTTAAAAACTTGATATAATTAGCAATTCTTCATCATTGAATTGGGTCAAAAAGTTCTTGAATTCTTTGACGAAACAGAGGGAAAAACAGAGCAAGAGTGGGGGAGAGGTGGAGCGGAGGTTTCACAATGGGAAAACAAGTGTTAAATCAATAAGCATTTGTGAGGAATCAGAATACCCTTTTTTCCTATAGCCACCCCCGAGGAATCTAAAAAGGACCGACCTTTCCAAAATCAAAAATAATAAAAAAAAAAAATCTTCGCATTTGAATAAGTAAAATTAGAATTAAACCATCTCCCTAAGATAAAAAGTTAAAAACCTAGAAGCCATCATCAAGAGCGTGAACTCGTTGAACTTTCTTCGAAAATAAAGGGTACAAAAGAGCTGAAATCCAGAAATAATTCAAAGAAAATGAAATAGATGGTGTTGGAGAATTGGAATGGAGGGCAGCTTGTTAGTGAGAGTAAATACTAGTTTTCTTCAGCTTCAACCTCTTGATGTCTCAATTCAGAAAGAGAGAGAGAGAGAGAGAGAGAGAGAGAGAGAGAGAGAGAGAGAGAGAGAGAGAGAAGAGCCTGGAGAGAACACGGACACCAAAAAGTTGGAAAACGAAAAGCCAAGTGAGAAAACAGTGGGGAATTCTGAATTCTGAGGAACAGGGTCTGGGTAAGAAAAAAGTGGAAAGGCGTGTGTGTGCTTTCTTCCTTTTACCTTGATGTATGAGCAACAAAGAAAAGAGAAGAAAGCAGGAAAAAGATGATGAGAATGGAAAAAAGCAAACTAGCAAGCTTCAAGGAATGAATCTAAATTGGATAAAATAGTTGAAGAGAGAAGAGGAGAGATGGAGATCTACAGAACAACAACAGAGAGGAGAGAGAAAAGCAGAGAGAGGCTGAAGGTGGTGGGTTGTGATTGGAGGGTATGGTGTTTGTGGATACTGCACCTTATAAAAAGTTCTTTGTTACTATAATATACAGTACTCCTGTCTGTTTTTAGTGTTTAAAAATAAACAAATTATTAATAATAAAATTAATTATAGATTATGAAAGAAGTATGGAAAGGCACCTCATGATGACTGATGGAAGCTCACCTGTTTAGCATTGGTCAATGGAACCTACAACATATATATGCTATCCACTAATTGGACTTTATTTTTTTTATTTTAGGATATTTCAGGTAGGGTGTGATGATTAATTTATGTGCATCTTAATTAATTTTTTTTTTCGGTCAGGTTAAAGTAGGGTTGATAATCGAGTCTTGAATAATTTTTTAAGTTCATTTAAAAAAACGAACTTAAAAGACTCGATTCGTTTATATGTAGAATAGTCGAGTTATTTGGGTTTGAACAAGCCAAACTTGAACACTTTTTAGAGTTCGTTTTAAAAAAACGAGTTCGACAGGTTCGACTCGATTATTTGTCCTAAATCAAAGACAAATCATTCATGCCGATACTAAAAAATTTATGAAAAATAAATTACTCCTGACTCCAAAAAAATTATCAAATTTTAAACTCAAATTATCTTTACTTACAATTCATGCTTATCTCCACTAACTGGACTTTTGGAAACAATAAGTAGAAATCAACCACAATGTATGATCCTATTCAAGCTATTATTCTATGATGCTCATAGCTTATTACAGCAGAGAAGATATTTCACTCATGGATGTTACGAGGGTGTTTATTTCATGTTTTTGTTTCGTGTTTTTGTTTTTATTTTTTGAGTAAAATAAAAACAAAAATATGTTTGGGTTTGAGTTTGTGTTTCAGTTTTATATAAATAAGTTGTTTCGAAAACAAGGCCCAAAAACAAGGAACAAAAAAAAGATGTTTTCGGAAACAAGGCTAAGAGAGTTGATGAGATCTGGGTTTCGAACTTCCTTAGCAGCAAAAATAGTCATTTTTCGTGAAACTATATAAACCCACTTCATTTCTCTCTCCTCTCCATCGTTGCCTCACTCTCTCTATTGTCTCTCTCACCGTCACCGACGAGGAACAGCCATCTCCTCTCTTCTCTCTCACCGACGGGGAGGTAGAGCTGTTAATCAAGTCAAGCTTGAACATTTTTTTAGGCTCGTTTATGTGTAAATAGTCAAATGAGCCAGCTCGTTTATGTGTAAATTAGGCTCGAATTCAGCTCGATTATCACCCCTACGGGAAGGTAAGCTCCTTTTCTTTCTCTCTCTTTCTCCCCCCCTCATCTCATTTCCTCTCCTCTCCTCTCATCTCATCGCCTTTGCCTCTGCCTCTGCCTCTGCCTGCCTAGTTAAAGATTAGGGTTTTAACCATCTGACTATACAAGGTAATTTGTGCTATGAATTTCAATTGCTTGCTTTTTTTTTTTTTTTTTTTTGATTTTGATATTTTGTATGCATTCTTTGACTTCAGCTCTAAATTTTGGATCAGTGTAGTCGAGTCCTCTTTGTATTTTCAAATCAAATTTTGCTTTCAGGGGTGCTAAAAATTGACGAGCTGATTACAGTTCTTTTTGCCAAAAGATTTTTTTTTTTTCGTCTTTGTCTTTTACTCCGTTTGGTGCTGAGAAAATAATGGAAAATATAAGAAATTAAAGTTCCTATTTCAACATTGATCAGATTCTCACTTTGGTGATAACATATAGATTAAGATTATTAGGTTGTTTCACTTTGATTTCTTGCTTTGTCAATTGGTTTGCTTATTCGATTTTGACGATAGAGATGTCAGGTTGAGCAGGTAAGAAGAACAACTTTGTGTGTGTGTGTGTTGTGCTCTGTGTGCTGGGTGTGTGTGTGTGTTGTTGTGTTCATTTTGTGTGTGTGTGTGTATTATGTTCTCGGTGTGTGTTGTGTTTAAGATTGATTGTCATTTGATATTAATTGAATTGTTATTTGGAATTGTTGAATTGCTATTTAGGATTGATTGAATTGTCATTTGGGATTAAATTGTCATTTGGAATTGATTGAATTACCATTTGAGATTGTTGAATTGCCATTTGGGATTGTTGACCATATCATTAATTTATCAAATTAATTCAATTTATTAAGTCTCAATATCATTGTTGAAAGAAAAAACAGGAGACTTAAGGATATAACTTGAAGTAATTACCAAATATGTTTTTTGTTTTTATTCTCATAATTTTATAGACACAAATGATTCTCAAACATGTTTTCTGTTTCAGTATTTACCACAAAACAGAGACAAAAATTGTCTCTGTTTTTATTTTTTTTGAAGACACGAAAACAAAAACGTTACCAAACGACCCCTTAATTTTGTCATGTTTATGGAATTTTTTTTCCCCCCTCTTACTATGATGTTGAGGGTTGAAGTCAAAATCAAATGTTCTTGTCAAGAAAGGGTTTTAAATTTAAGTTAGGTTATTTTTTTAGTGAAGCAAATGAAGTGAAGTGTTTGTTATGTGAGAAGTTTTTTTCTTTGAAAAGTATTATTATATGAGCATCGTTTGACACGAGCACTCAATATTCTCATATCTATATAATAAAGTACAATACAATTTAAATTTTAAAAGATAAATAAAATGATTTTTGCTTTTCGCGGTTGAGATCTCTTTAAATTTTATTTTAAAGTTAATCCGACGGCTAATATTAACATCCCAAATTTAATAGAGAAAATAGGCTCATAAGAGTGTTTGAGATAATTTTTTAAAAGTATTTCTAGAATTTATAACTTTTCATAAGTACTTTAAAAAAAAAATAGTATTTGGAATTACCCCACCACCACTATCACTATCACCACCACCACCACCACCACCACCATTGTCACCACGCCACCACCACTACAACACCCGTCGCCCTACCACCACCATCACCACTACCACCATTCATATCGCCCCACCACTACCAACATCACCGCTACCGCCACCCTATTACCACCACCGCCCCACCCCCACCACCACCTCTTCTACAACAACCATCACCTTCATCGTTGTTGCCACCACCACCACCCCATAACTACCCCACCACCACCATCTCCCATTATCACCACTGTCGCTCGCCTCAATTACAATTGGTGCTTAAATTCTTTTATCTCTCCTCTATCTTTGTAATTTGATTTTAGGTGTAAATACAAATATGTTTATTGTTGACCATTTTTTTTTATTACTTCATACCTTTAGGCACGGAAAATAACTAGTATATTCTTAAAGTATCAAAAAAATCATAAATTTCATAAAAACGTTGAGTAATGTTATAAGAATTTAATTTATTGTAATTATTAGACTAATTATTACATGAAGTCAACTTTTAAGCAAACGTGACCCAAAAATAAAAAAAAAACTTTTAAGCAAACAATTCTAGTTGATTATCTTATCATATTAAATTCTTAAATAAGATATAAATAATATTTGAACATTATATTTCACTCAATTAAATTAAGATTTTAATATTTAATCAAGTAAAAATAGGATAAATATTAAATGTGTGTATTAAGTTCTTGATCATATATCACAATCTTTATTTTTGAATATAAACGAGATCCATTTATAAGACGGTAAAAATTATACCACATCATTTATAGGGGGTGTTCACCCTACCCTACGGGTAGGAAATATAGTCTTTCGTCTTCTTACCCGATACTTTGCGGAAGAATTTTTTCTTGGCCTACCCTACCCGATCAGGTATGGTATTCCTACCTAACTTCCTATCCAATTAATCGGGTAGGAAGTCGGGTAAACACTTTTGTAGCTATTAATTTTTGGATCATTTTAACAATTCAATTAAATAACATATACCAATTTAACAACACAATAAATCAATAATACTAAAACCTAAAACAACTACAACAACAATTACAATAAAACAAAAGAAAGCATGAATATCAATCCATCATAATTGTTACACAAATATAATAACAATTTTTTTTTTTTTAAACCATATGAAACACATTAAAATCATAACTGCTCCAATAGATCACCAGTTCACCACAAATCATGTAACATACACAAAAAACAAGTTCATGTTTTAGCAACTCAAACATCCACAACAATAACAATATTATAATATAAATTATACCACACAAATACTCTTATAATTACTAAAAAAAATATAAAAAAGTTAAATATATTTTTTTCGAGTAGGGTAGGGTAGGAATGCGGAAATTGATGGGTATTCCGCATTCCTACTCGATTTAATCGGAAGACCAAAAATTCTTTCACATTCCTAATCGATTTTTGTGGCTAGCCATTCAGTAGGGTAAGGTAGGGTCAAAAATTACGGCTAATCGGAAATTTGAACACCCCTAATCATTTATAATAAAAATATTTGATAAATATAAAATTGCTCATAAAAATAACTCATTTCTTCAACAGCCTTAACACTAGGGCTGTTAATCAAGTTAAGTTTGAATATTTTTTTAGGAACGTTTATGTGTAAATAGTCAAATGAGCCAGCTCGTTAATGTGTAAATTAAATTTAAATTAAACTCGAATTCAGTTCGATTATTCCCCCTACTTAACACCAACGGCTACCCGCCAAAATAACGGTACAGATCAAAGGTCAATTCCAGCTCAAATTTAATGTTGTGGGACCACTGCACAATTATAAGCGCCTCTCATTGGGCAGCTCACCACATAATTTTTAGGTTTATAATACCATGTGTTGGCTCCGCATGACGGAGAATGCTTCCACCACCCGCTTGGTGTAATTCCCGAAGTTGTAGGACCCAATTACATTTCCTTTCCAATACGATTTTGCCACATAAGATACTGATATCTCGGGACCCAATCAATTTATGAAATTAGCCACACGCAATCCGACCTCCTCCAACTCTGCCCAGCTGGCAGCTACCCACCGCCTCGCTTACTTTTTAAGGGAGTGGAGTTGAGTAGGAGAATAATACGACCCCATTCACGTTTGAACAGCGTGACTCCACTCTCCAAATAGGTCCTTTAATAAATTTAGAAATTACATTTAAATTTCAGTTTAGAATAACATTCAATTATGTATATATTATTCTAATTGGAATAATAATCAAATTAAATATTAGTACTACTCGAATTTGACCCTGGGAAATATGATAAAATGAATTTTAATTATTGATCAAAAATATCAATTTATTTTTAATTAATTAAATTTATATCCATTAGATTGACATAACTAACGTTAAACTATATGACGATCTAATCAATTGATAATTCAAATGGAGATCTGGTTGAGAATTGAAAAAAGCCCTAATGCATAAGCATCGAACCCAAATCAAGAAAAGTTTATAGTAACTATTTATCTAATATTACAATTAACAAATTAAATTCTTAATATAGAAAATCACAACAACGTTAATATTAATCTAATTTTCATATAATTTGATACAATTGTATAAAATTTATCTAAATTTTTTTTTATCGCTCAAAAACATATTTTCTCCACGACTTTTAGTGTCAGACAACTCAATTAACACATCAACACGCTCTTATAATTTACACATAAACGAGCTAGCTCATTTGACTTTTTACATATAAACGAGCTTAAAAAAATATTCAAGCTTGCCTTGATTAACAGCCCTATCTCCAATAATAAACAATCTCATTAATTCACATATCTATCTCTCTTTTCTCTCTCTTCATTTTAATTTTATATTACGTCATTAAAAATATTAAATTATTATTTAAAATATAAATATTACAGAATAAATATTTAATTTTTTGTATTATATATCATCTTCGGCAAGAGTTGAACAAGGGGCGCGTAAGAATGACGCGCATTGCATGGCGAGTGAGCATAAATATTCGCTCTCTATTACCCCTTCAACCAATGCAAGCAAAGCAGTCGGCGGTCGCCCTCTGACATGACCAACTGCTCTATTGCATTTGTCCTGTTCTCTCTCTCTCTCTCTCTCTCTCTCATATTTCGGTGTTCTACGTGTCTTGGGCTCTCCAACTGGCCCACTTGGATGTAAGTTGGATACATATGTGAAAAGTACATGGAGCCAAGTTTTCTTGTTGTATTGGGCTTTGGTGGGCCCAAAAGAAGGCCCATTACTAACTTTGGCCACACATCTTAATTAAAAGCACTCTAAAAAAAAAAAGGTTCATTTAATTTTCTCATGAGTTGTGCTTTGCACCTACCCCTTTCAAATCCTTTCTTCTCTCTCATTCGAAGTGTTCAATCTGTCCAAAATGCTCTTAATTGTGAGGTGCAAATTAACTGTCAACTGTGTTCAAATCATTGTCCATTCATTTTTTGGGGGGTTTTCTTGTCCTATTCTAATCTGTGAAAATTAATACAACAAAATTCTAACTATTTATCGATTTATATCGTTATTTATATGATCATATAATTCACATTGAGGGGTCTAACTAATATTTCGTGAATAAATGGGGTTGGTTATTCATATTAATTAATGTGAGTTTTAAATGAGTTGGATAGTATGATTCATTTTAATTAAGCGGATTAAGATGAATTACAAGTGAGTACCCATTGGGTTGAGTAGTAATCTTTGTATTAAATAACAAAAGCAATAAAATTAAATACACAAACTAATATACCAAAAAATACACACTAATACACAAAAAATACAAACATATATACCAATACACAACAACAACAACAAAAAAACTCTAGTACACTGACCCGACCCATTTGTATTAGTGTGTGTGTTTTTGGTGTATTAGTGTATGTATTAACATGTGTTTTATTTAGTATATTAGTATGTGTTTATATTAAAAGTTTTAATTATTTTATAGGTTAATGGGTTTAACCCAACTCGTTATGATCCAACCCATTATAATCCGTTTATTAAGCGGGTTAAAAATTGATGAAATTTATTTTGTACCTAACCCATAACCAACTCAATCCGCCCATATATCACCTCTAGGCATAATCATTCATCACACATGATATTTTTCAAATTTGGGAAGAATTCATAATACCTATTATGAGGTCGAACTCCTGAGAAAATCGAACTTTAATTTTGAATAAAAAAAGGCTTTGACAATAAACGGAGGTGACCTTGTTCTATAGCCTTAATTGAAGCTACTAGAAAGAAAAATTTTGTCCCCCCAAAAAAATAAAAAGTAAAGAGAAAAATACAGATCTAAAAGTTCTACAATATTTATTTTTATTTTTCCAGTAAATTTCTTAAAGGGCCTCTCTAAGCCCGTTCCGCAATTGAAGCCCAATCATAGTAGAAGTAATAATGTGGGGCATGAGTATGACTAGATGTCTCAATCTCAATTCATTATCTATTAATTTGCTCATAAAAAAGTGGGGTTAGATATCTATATTAATTAATGCGAGTTTTAAATGAGTTTGATGATATGACTCATTTTAATTAAATGAGTTAAAATGGATTACAAATGAGTACCCATTAGATTAAGTATTAATCTTTGTATTAACTAACAAAAGTAATAAAATTAAATATACAAATTAATATACCAAAAAATGTATATGCACACACTAATACTCCCAAAAATACAAACATATATATCAATACACAACAACAAAAAAACACACTCTAGTACACCGACCCGATCCGACATGTTTGTATTAGTGTCTGTGTTTTGATATATTAGTGTGTGTATTAACATGTGTTTTATTTAGTACTAGTTATTTCCCGTGCCTGAAGGTACTGAGTAATAAAAAAAAGTCAACATATTTGTATTCACACTCAAAATTAAATCGCAAATATAGAGGAGAGATAAAAAAATTTAAGCACACCGATTGTAGTGGGGGTGAGTGGTGATATTTGTGGTGGGGCGACAGTGGTGATGGTGGGAGACAATGATGATTGTGGTGGGTAAGACGATAACCGTGGTGGTGGTAGCAGTCGTGGGTGGCAATGGTGATGGTGGTGGTGGTGGGTTTTGAGTGACGATGATGGTAGTGACGGTGGTGGCGGCGGTGGTACCTATGGCGGTGGTGAGGGGGTGACGACGGTGGTGGTACCTATGGCGGTGGTGACGGGAGTGACGACGGTGGTGGTGGCGACGATAGTGGCGGCGGGGGGGGGTGGTGGTGGTGATGACAGTGGTGGTGGCGGCAGAGGTAGTGGTGGTGGGGGTAGAGATAGTGGTGGTGGCGGTGACGACGATGGTGGTGGTTGTGGTGGGG
Organism: Ilex aquifolium; assembly: GCA_951799425.1. Lineage (NCBI taxonomy): Eukaryota > Viridiplantae > Streptophyta > Magnoliopsida > Aquifoliales > Aquifoliaceae > Ilex > Ilex aquifolium. The sequence continues at coordinate 8,016,667 of OX637394.1, forward strand.
GCGGCGGCGACGACGGTGGGGACGGCGGTGGTGGTAGAGGTAGTGGAGGGGGCGGTTTCAAACACTTTTTTTTTTTTAAAGTACTTATGAGAAATAATTTTTAAAAGTATTTTTAAAAAGTTACTTCAAACACACCCTTAGGGGCCTATTTTTCCTATTAAATTAGGGTATTAATATTAGCCGTTAGATTAACTTTAAAGTAAAATTTAAAGCGATCTGAACCGCGAAAAGCAAAAGTCATTTTGTTTATCTTTTGAAATTTGAATTGTAAGCTACTTTATTATATATATACTAGTTATTGCCTGTGCCTGAAGGCACATAGTAATAAAAAATAGTAAACAATAAACATATTTGTATTCATATCCAAAATCAAATCACAAAATATAAAGGAGAGATAAATGAATTTAAGTATCGGTTGTAGTGGGAGTGAGAGGTGGTGGACGGCAATGATGGTAGTAGGAGACGGTGATGGTTGTGGTGGGTGGTAATGACTGTGGTGGTGGCGGCGAGGGCGGTGACGATGGTGGTGGCGGCGAGAGCGGCAATGGCGGTGGTGGTGGTGGCGGCGGCGACGACGACGGTAGTGGTGGTGGTGGGGGTGGCGGTGGCGACGGTGGTGGGGGTGGCGGCGACGACGACGGTGGCTGTGGCGGCGATGACGGTGGTGGCGGCGGCGGCGATGGTGGCGGTGGTGGCGGCGATGGCGGTGACGGTGGCGGTAGTGGTGGTGGTGGTGGTGGGGTAGTGGTAGAGCGATTTCAAATACTATTATTTTTTTTAAAGTACTTATGAGAAATAATTTTTAGATGTACTTTTTAAAAATCAATCCAAACACATCCTTATGGACCTATTTTTCTTATTAAATTTAGGGTGTTAATATTAACCGTTAGATTAACTTTAAAGTAAAATTTAAAACGATCTCAACCGCGAATAGCAAAAGTCATTTTGTTTGTCTTTTGAGATTTGAATTGTAAGCTACTTTATTATATAGATTTAGTATGTTAGTATGTGTTTATATTAAGAGTTTTAATTATTTTTTAGGTTACTATGTTTAACACAACTCATTATAATTCAATTCATTATAATCCGTTTATTAAACAGGTTGAAAATTGATAGAATTTATTTTGTACCTAACTCACAACTAACTCAACCCACCCATAACCTCTAGGCATAACCATTCATCACACATGATATTTTTCAAATTAGGGAAGAATTCATAATAACTATTACGAGGTCAAACTCATGAGAAAACACTTGACACTTTAAAAGACAAGTGAAACTAACCCAGCTAACCTAACCAAACAAAGACCCGTAAACGAAGGCCCTTGATCCTACGGAAAAAGATAGGAAAGGCAATAGAGAGAGAAAAAATGTTTTCGAATGCTATTATAAAATACAATAAGAAAGGTTCATAAAGTGTAAAATAAATAAGTGAAGTGCGTGATGCCGTCCTTCTTCTATACCCTTAATTGATGCTACTAGAAAGAAAATTTTTGTCCCCCCCCCCCCCCCACAAAAAAAAAAAAAATAAATAAAGAGAAAAATACAGATCTAGAAGTTCTACAATATATATTTTTATTTTTATTGTTGCAGTAAATTTCTTAAAGGGCCTCTGTAAGCCCGTTCCGCAATTGAAGCCCAATGTATTTTCCCTCACATGAAACATGTTTTTTCGCTGACTGACTTAGTGTCCATCCCCCTTCTTTATTGAGTCGCCTCGAAATTCGCACCCCATCCCAAGTGCCATAAATAAGGTTAGGTTGTTGATGGAATGACTCAATTACCCCTCCCAAGCCCATACCTCAGGTGTCTTTTTGTGGGAAGATTCGGACAAGTTAAAAAGACAAGTTCCCACTTGGTGAATTATTGAAGACCAATTGGCATTTTCATTCAAGGCCAATTCGAGGTGTGGGGTTGAGTACCATGTGGGGATAGCCAGTTTTTTTCCAACTCTTTTGATTCTCTATTTTTATGCATTGATATTATTATATATATATATATATTAATCCTAGTAATTAAGTAATTACTCATCCCGAGGTACAATTTGAGATCAAGTATCACCAACGATAAAATAGTTTATTTTTTTACAGTGTATCGAATAAGAATCTCATCTATCTGGGTTCCTTATAAAATAAGGACTCTCTAGTCTCCGTCTCCATCTGGCTCTCGGGATTGCCGAGAGTCGTGCTGATGGACAATTCAATTCTCATTTGATCTCTGCTGTCAACTCTCATATCTGCCAATGCATCAACACATTAATGATGTGCCTGCAGTTTTCTAGTTGTATGGGGTTCTCTAACATTATAGTTTGCACTATGATGATTGCTTTGGGGTTATGTTAAGATGTGTGATTCAAGTTTAGGGGACAAGAGCTTTTAACTAGTCCGGAGTGTTCCAATTTAGAATGTCGTAATATTAAAACCAAATTTGAGTTTAAGAACCTTTTTAACTTAAAATACCACATCTGTTAGTATAGAAAGTGGTTCACGCAAGTTATTTCCATTTGAAATTAAAAGAATTGTGCGAAACATCATGATTTCGAAGAGTTTAAGGCGCAACGTATTCAAATCAATAGTTTAGGGACATAGTGAAACTAAGATGGACAAAGTATAATAACTTTATCCTCTGGTTAGTACGGTAAAAAATAGGATGGAGGAAAAAAATAGGAAGGAACAAATCATTTTCTATTGTTTGGTTAGAGTGGTAAGTAGGAGAGAAAGGAAAGTTAGAGGGAAAATGATTCCCTTCCGCCAGCCAAAATTTTTCCTTCCCATTTTAAGGCGAAAAATGAGAGAAAAGAAAGGACTTTTAATAAAAAGAGCACTTTGACTTTTTTACCCTCCTAAGCTGTAATTAATGCCTTATGTTACTACACCTGCAAGCCACAATTTTGTTAAGTTTTAATCAACATGTGATATCATGTAGCCTGATAGCATCATATCTAAACAAGATTACGGAAAAATAGAAATAGGACACTTTAGTGTGAGGATAAAATAGTAATTTTATCATACAATTTTTTTTTTTATTCCTCACCTTTCCTCTAATATCAAATTGGACAAAATTTATCCTTCTAATTTTTTATCTATTCATAACTGTTAAAAAAAATATATATATTCTTTTTTTTGGTCTCCCAAGGTATTCCCAGGCTTCACCCATGACTAATCTTCCGAGGTACGGTCGGGCGCCGAAGCGGGAACCTCCCCCAAGAAGGTGTGCTGCATCCACAAGGACTCGAAACCGAGACCACTTGCTTAAGCGACCAAAGCCCCTTCCACTCAGGCCAACCTTCTTTGGTATATATATATATTCATTCATCTTACCAAACAACAAGAAGTAAAAAAATATTTTTTTCTTTTAAGGATGAAAAATATTTCTTTTACTTTTTTATCCGTCTTATTTTTTATCATTCTTATCAAACGGGCCGTTACAATGTGGCTATTCTTGCTCACGTATGATCCAACATTGGGAATATGGGTGTGTGTTGGTACAAATAAATATAGAATTACACAAAGTTAACTTTATGTTTATAAAATTTCTTTAATAATGCTATATTTTGAACTTGTTTCCTTGTCTTTTTATTATCTTTGTTCATAGTTTATGGTTTTCAAAATTTCATATGGGGTGTGTGGCAAACATAAGGCGAATAAAAAAAAAACACTTGATTATTTTTAATCTTAGAAAATTTGGCTCCACTATCAAATTCAATGCACCGAGTGGTTGGTTCTTCCACTTCAACCCAAAAATAAACTAAATCTGAACAACAAATAATTTTTATTTAAGGCTATAGTCCAATCATTCTTTTGTTTAATCATATAGGCTAGTATGAGACCAAAAATCTCAAACAATTATGAGGAAAGCGACTGGAGATGAAAAATGGTGTATTACACTATGGTTCACTTCCGAACAATGTTATTAAAACTTATTCATGTACAAAGTTAGGATGAATAATCCACGATGATAAAGATAAAATAGGCTTATTCTAGTTCAACTTGACAAATATACCTTATTCAGGCCACTTAGCATGGGAGTATTAAAAATAAAGTTTGAACTTTTAGGCTTAATCAAAACCTGTTAGTCAGGGCCGCCTCAAAAGTATTAAAAATAAAGTTTGAGCTTTTAGGCTTTAAATTTTATTCTCACTCTCTGTTTCCTATTTTTTCTCTACATCTCTCTCTTCCCTGTTCTCTCTATATCTCCCTCATTTTCTCTCTCTTTCTTTCTCCTTGATAATTTATTTTCTTTTTAAATATGATAATATTTAATTTAATTTTTTCATCTCTCTCCCCTATTTTCTCTCTCTCTCACACACACTCTTTCTCCCCTTATTTTCTCTCACCATTACTTTCTCTCTCTTTATATCAATGTTACAACAGCACAATTATACCAATCAATTATAATTGTCCTATAATACACCAACTAGTTACTCGTGTGTTCTGATAAACCAAATAATTATTACACAAAATGACACCAACCCAATTTGTCATTCAGTTGTTTACATAAATAAAAAAGTTACACCATTTGGTATTATGATAAGGTTACACCAATTATATATACCAAATTTGGTATAATGGTACACTCTTTTATGTAATGATAAACCCAATTTAGTGTATATAATTGGTGTAACCATATTGTAATATTAAATAGTGTAACTATTTGATTTATGTAAACAATTGAATGACAAATTGGGTTGATGTTGTAATTTCGTATAATTATTTGGTGTAACTATTTGGTTTATTAGAATACATGAGTAACTGTTTGGTGTATTATATGGTAATTGTAACTAATTGATGTAACTGATTGGTATAATTGTGTTGTTGTAACGTTGATATAATAGGAGAGAGAGAGAAAAAAAAACAAGGAGAGAAATAGTAACAGTAAGAGAGAGAGAGTTTGAAAAGAAAATAAATTATCAATAGGGTAAGAGAGAGAGAAAATAGAGGATAGATAGAGAGAAACACTGAGAGAGAGAGAGAAAAAAAATAGGAAAGAGAGAGAGAAAGTAATGAACAGCCTTTTATTATTTTTTCAAAAAATACACTTAAGGTTAAATAAGTTTTCTTAATGTAGTTTAGCTTAATTAAATTCAAATTTTTGTACCGATTTCCAAATTTTCCTATTACTAGCTCACAGGCCACAAAAAAATTAAATTCATTAAATTTTAAGCCCTAAAAAAAGTCCCAAAAAATTAAATTCAATCAAATCTTTTATTGCAATAATTTGGGCCCATAATTCAATCTATAGCATTAGAAATCTAAAAATCAGAAATTAAAAAAATAAAAAAGTACTCAAAAATCAACTCATATTTATCTCTATTCATTCTCTCTCTAACTCTTCCCGTAAAAAATAAAAGCAAAAGTTAAAACCTCTTTCTTTGCAACACTAACATATCTTTTTTCTGTCTCTTTCTCTCTCACATAATAAAATAAAAATAAATTAATACCAAAAAAAAAAGACTCATTTAATATTTTCATTTTAAAGTTCAAATTGCCTTGAGCCACCCCTGTTGTTGGTGTGTGACTAAATTCAGGATGGTTGCCGCTTGGCTGATACCCACATTGTACAACTTAAAAAAAATTATTATTTTTATTCCCTATTTATTTGAAAAATACTGTATACTCTCTTTTTTCAATTTGACGTTGCAAGTTGAATAAACATTATACAGTGGAGTATTGTAGTTGGAAAGAGAATTACGAAGAATGGTCTCCAAATTAATTATCTTTTTTTAATTATCAGAAATTATTTACCAATAAAAAGCTGTTTTTAATTGGTAATAGTATCAAATACTTTTTCTTTATTAATAGTATCAAATATTTTTTCTTTAAATTTTTAGGGGATTGCCCTTTGGTGCATTGAAGGGGAAAGGCCAGAGTGGTTTGAACATGTACAAAAATAGTGTCATAATGGTCGGGTGGGTTGGCACCACGAGACCCAATTGGCAATATGTTTCCATTAAAGGAAAGATTCCTTTAATTTGTTATTCCTTTTTTATTAAAAAAAAAGTCAAAAAGTCCCGACCATGTGACTGAGATTTGAAGGCACCCCGGAAAGCATGTGCATCATACTCATGTGCGCAAGCGTGCAACTTGCAAAAGTTTGTGCTTTTCTTTTGGTTATAGGGGAAAATTTCATGACTTGTGTTTAACGAGTAGAGACGCATTTATATCGCTCAAATTCGTGACTCCGAATAAAACTAAGGACAAAGTCTGGGTGTATGAACCAGTCATTCAACTCATACACCATTTAAGTCAGGACTTTCGCTTTTCAACTCTTGATAGATAAAAGAATACGCGAAAAATTGTGATGTAGTATTTTTTAAATTATTTAATTATTAGAAAATTTTTTAATTAAAATTTTTGTGGATAAATATCTGTAACTTGAAATGTATTGTAGTTATGTATTCATTGACAAATTTTTAAATATTTTCTTTACTAAGATACTATTTTATTTATTTGAAGACCTGCTAAATTGACAGTCTCATTTTTTATGAGATTTGATTTATGAGAAATTTGGAGGCCGGTCCCCTATATGGATTTATTTGAATATAAGTCCGTCAAAAAAATTTATTTGGTTTTAAGTCCGTTTTTTGTCAATTTTACTATTGTAACTATTATCTGTAGGAATGTTATAAACGATGTTTATTAACACAATAACCAGTCATATACATCTCTTTCATAATCGTCTTCAAATCCGACTACAATATTTCAAGCCACAATATTTATTTATCTGAAAAATAAGAAACCGACATTTACCAAAAATCGTTCATATTCAAATTTCAAACCCATTACATTCCATAAAATACAATTTCAATTTACTATTCCAGTTTACTTTGAACTCCATCGATAAAATATTAATATTGAATATTAATATTTAAAAAATAACAATAGTAACATACTCAACAAAGACAGTAACATGATAACTAAAAAAATAGTAACATGATTACAAAAAAATAGTAACATGGTAAAAAAGTAATAACAATTAGGGATTTAATTCTATCAAATTGGGCATTAACCTTGTAACTAAGATTCAAGAGAACTCATACATTAGTACTAAATTAAAGTGTTATATATTTCGATTATGTTGATTTTTTTTATTGCGCAAGACAATCGCGTATTCCTTGGTTGTGTTATTTTAGAAAAAGTTTATGTTATTGTACGTGAACCAAAAAATGGAGTTCAAAATTTCGATGTCTTGATGTTCACAATTGGTGTTGAGTGTCGTAATTCAACTGTTGATTTTGTGTTACTACTCGTTATTTTATAAATTTTTAATTTGTGTATCGTATTTTCACTACAATCATTCGAAAGTTGATGTTACTGTGAATACTAAAGTATATATTACATAATATACGCCTCAAGGTTTGCTATTGTATGTTAAAATTCATTATAGTAACATTAGTGTTAGTATAGTAACACGACTTTACTGATAACACGACCCTAATTGTAATTTCAATCATATAATAAAATGAATGTTACTATAGATTAACATTCGTGTTACTGAACTCTGTTGGCATTGTTCAGCCTCCCTATATTATGCATTACTGTTGTTAAGGAAATTTTGTGATATGATTTTGACATATTAGACCAACAATTTATTCGTGCATTAAGCTTCACATATATAACTATCAGAATATATAACTTCTATATAAAACTTCCGTTAATTATCATAATATTTAATAAATGATTTACATATATAACTCAATCAAGGGTTTTCATATATATCTCAATGATCTAACATATGTGACTTTTCATAACTGGACAAAACTAACACCGTTAGGGGTAATTTTGAGATTTAAAAAATAAGTGGATTTAAGTACCTACATATAAGTTTATAAGTCCATTTAGGGGGACTCACCCTCAATTTTTACTTGATTTATTATATTAATGGTTTTATATTTTAAGGGATTGAACATATTTGAAATTCAAAATTATACTACATGGAATATACCTTAATAGCTTGGCCCAGATTTTGAAATTTATTTTTTTTATATTATTTTTTAATGTTAAACGACTCTGATTATTCTTAAATCTAACAACAGTGTCACTTTATAATATTATACTGTGATATAACACTGTCATTCATTAAAAGCACTATATATGGATGTCACATTTGTGATATCATATTATGTGATACATACTATTTAGATTATGTATGAATCAATGAATGTAATTTCATAACTTTTTTGTTAGTGATTAAAGTGTTAAAGAAGGTGTTACATTGTTATGTATTACTATAATGTCACATTATCGACAATTTGAATCCGAACAAAAGGAAGATCGGTCTTCAATGATGCTTCAACATTTGTGTTTTCTTTTTTGGTTGAAAAGTGATAGATTTTGTAGCATTTTTTTTTAAATTTGAAAACCCATATTTTGAGGGATATAGCAGTTGTCGAATTTAATGGGATTATTGTATGATTTATGACAGTTTTCTTATCCACTCTTTGCGCTAATAAATTGTTACCTTGTGGGCATTTCTGTCATAAAAAAAAAAAGTAATCTTAACGCGAATTCAACCTCAACCCAAGGTACTCAATCCGAGTACTGTCCAAATTAAATTTGGGTGGACTTATTTCGGTCTAATTTCGTATTAGAATTCGGGTTACAAATTATACAATTCAATCAGAACACAGTACAAGGAAATTAAATCAAAAGGTCCAAAACACCATAACCACCACAGTCATTGCCCAGTGCCGCCATACCACAACCACTGCCACCACTTGTCCAGTGATTTTCTTCACTGAGAGATGCGCAAATCTGAGAAAGAGGTGCAAATCTGAGAGGTCCTCTGAGTCGTTGTGGTCTTCAACATAGATTGAATTGTTGTTGTCTTTGCAGATCTAACTATCTAAGAGAGAGGGAGAGAAAGGCTGAGAGGGAGGTCGAGAGACGGAGAGAGGCAGAGAACGAGAGAGGGGCTAATGAGATTGGGATTTGGAAACCCTAGTGCTTTATATATATTTAATTTGTTTGGTTCGGGTTAAACCCGATAACCCGAGACATCAACCTGAGTGTTATCCGAATTCAATTCGGGGTAGAGTTTTTGAACCCAGACCCAACCCAAAATTTCAAAACCTCAACCCAAGCCTTATTTTTTTCAGGTTGAGCTCGAGTTGGCTCGTCCAAATTACTCCCTAAGATTAAGGACAAGTCTACGTTTGTGGTAATTATTTTTATCACTTTTGTGGTGTTTGCGATCGATTCTAAAAATGTTAGGCTTGATCACAAGTACGACAAAAGTGGTAAAAAAAAAATACTAACAAAAGTGATAATTTTTATTATTATTTTTTTTTTATATAATTTTTTTTATTATAACATGACCCACAAAAATTGTAAAAACACATATTAAAGTAGTAAAATTTAGAAGTATAATATTGATTTATTTTTGGGTATCGTAGTCAAGTCCAAAATTCTGAATCAATTGTTTAGTATTATGCATAGAATTTAGTATTTGTAGAGAGAACGTTTATCAAGTTGTTTCATTCAAATTCAAAAAATAATTATTTTATGGATAGATCAGAAATTTTGAGATGAATTCAAGCTTATTATTTCAATTGTTAATCATCTTATTTTTTTTATTTAAATTATGTATATAGTAATGAATTCTTTCCTCACAATTCTACAATTGCACCTTAAGAATTTTTTTTTTTAATTTTTTTTAAAAACCTCAAGAAAATTTTAAATTCTCAATTTACACTTTAAAAGATTAAAAACTGTGTATTATACTCTCAATCAAATAAAAAATAGTAATGTAATCCAAAAGTAAATATTCGTTGTATTTTCAAATAATTTTTTTGTATTTATCTTATTATTCTATTTCTATACACATTTATTTGCATAATACTCAGTTTTAAGTGTTTTTCTCTACAAACTTGATACATAATTTTTAAAAAATAAAACACATTGCTATCTTTTTAATTTTTATTTGATTGATGGTGTAATATAAGAATTTCAAACTTTTAAGGTTTAAATTGACAGTTAAAGATCTTACAAGGTATTAATTTATCGAAAAATTAAATTAAAACAAGTGAAAGTTTAAGAGGCTAACTTAACATCAAAAGTAAGGTTCAAATAACATCTATGAGATTTACTTAGAAATATTTGACGTAACTTCTCAAAATATGAGTGGATAAATATCACCATTCTCCACCGAGATTTCTTTAATTAATAGGGGCATCTATTCTGTTAGAGATGGATTATTTATTTATTGACCATGCATAGAAAAAAGAGGACGATGAGATTCAAACCCATGATGTTAAAGTTTAAAAACAAGAATGGTGACCATTTAGGCCAACTTAGAGATGGATTTGAATGGAAATAACGTAGGGAAATTTGGAGGTCAGTACTCTTATATGGATTTATTTGGACTTAAGTCCGCCAAAAAAATTTATTTGTTATAAAGTCCATTTTTTGTCAACTTTATCAGACTATCATTTTCCTTTAGAAGTGAAGTAAAATTAAAAATTAAAAACTCCTAAATTTTAAAAAAAAAATTCTCTCATATCTATCTATATCTATATATAGGTTAGAACTATATATCTCTCATATAAATAGATATAGTAACATTAAAAATAAAAAATAGTAACATTAAACTATAAAAAAAAGTTATCATTTTAAAAAAAAATAATACTATTTAAACACAAAAAAATAGTAACATTCAATATCAATATTTTTAAAAAATAACAATAGTAAGATGTTTAACAAAAATAGTAGGAAAATTTGGAGGCCAATCGTCCTATAATTGACTTATTTGGACTTAAGTCTGCCAAGAAAACTTATTTGTTATGAAGTCTATTTTTTGTCAATTTTACCAGACTATCCCTTTCATTTAGAAGTGAAGTAAAACTAAAAATTAAAAACTCCTAAATTTTAGGAGTTTGACTAATATTAAAAAAAATTCTCTATCATATCCTATATCCATATATAGAGGACTATATATCTCTCTCTCTCTCTCTCATATATATATATATATAGACACACACACACACACACACACATATACATATATAATAACATTAAAAATAAAAGTTAGTAACATTCAATATCAATATTTTTTAAAAATAACAATAATAAGATGTTCAACAAAAATAGTAACATATTTTACAAAAACAGTAAAATGCTCAACAAAAAAAATAGCAATACGGAACACTGAACAAAATTGAACATAAAAATAGTAGTATTCAAACTCATAACCAGAGGAAGAAGCCTCTAATTTTTCAGCATCTGAAAAAGTAACACTGAAAAAGTAATAAGATACTCAATAAAAAATAGTAACATGTTCAATTAGAAAAAATAGTAACATGGTCAACAAAAAACGTAGTAACATGAAACATTGAAAAAATTTGGAGATTATTTATCAAAAATATAAAAATAAAATTGAGGATCCAACTAATAGCACATTGTGCAAAAATTTTAACCTTTTTTTTATTTTTAAAACCAACGACATAGAAGTTTATGATGACCAAAACACAGTAGAAGATATGGTAGTTGTTGATGATGTTCCAAATCTTACTGATTTTGATGTTATGGAAGAAGAAATGATATCTAAGGAGAAATATTTATTGTACTCGAGTGATGATTTTCTTCTAATGAGAGAGAGAGAGAGAGAGAGAGAGAGAGAGAGAGAGAGAGAGAGAATATAAATTTTAATTTTAATTTATGATTGAATTAAGGGATAATAATTTCTAATTTAAGAAATTAATTTAAAACTATTTTCAAGATCTTTAAAATTTTTATAATTGATCAGAATAAAACTATTAAGGGTATTTTTGGAATTTAAAAAAATAGTAGACTTAAGTACTTATTAGTAATATAAAAAATGAATTTATCATCAAATAAATTTTTTTGACAGATTTAAGTCATTATAAGTCTATCCAGAAAGACTCACCCCTAATTTCACAATAACGTAATATACAAATTTCCCCTCGATTGTGGTCAAATTGTATACCAAAAGATTTGAGGGGGCTTTATTACCGGGTCAGCCCATATTTGAATGTCTATCAAATCGTTGGGCCTGCTCAATTGTTCGATTGACCTGCTTTGGACCCGTTATTCATAGTGGGCTTGGTCTGCAAGATTGTTGCATGGTGGTGTCTAAACATTCGTGGTTTGACGTCTTTTCCTAAGGGCCAAGTCTGTACCAGTAAATAGTTCTTTCAAAATACGACAAGACGCTACCCAAGTTTATGGTCCAGTAATACGGTGTATTGTTTAGGATTGTCTATGTGGTTATCAAATAGAGTTCGATTTACAGGAGTAGTGTGGTTTGTTATTTATCTTTAGTGGTGCTGTGATAACGGAATGTCCTTTTGATTAGAAGTTATGACTTAAATCGGACATTCCATAGTGGGGACCTCCCGCATGGTCATGCCCTGAGGTTACTACCTACTCGTTATCCCTCCTTCCTTTTTTCTAATGAAAAAAAATGACACGACACGATTAACAGACACGAATTGACATTAAGTTGAGTAGGTTTGAGTGAGGTTTTAACGAGTGTACCCGTAAAAGAGTAGACATGCTAGACCCATTTCATAAATAAGTCGTGTTCGGGTAAGATGTGTTAATTCGTTTATCACTCGTCTTAATAAAATTAATAATTATTCTATTTTTTAGTGATAATTATATATGCAATTTAATGATTAGATCAATTTTAAAAAGTTTATTAAACAGATTAAACGAGTTGTGTTGTGTAACCCGTTTAATAAATAAATCGTATTCGATTTATAATTTTTCACCCTTTAATTAAATAAATCGTGTACGAATTGAATAATTTTTCATACGAATTTAATTAGACCCGATACGAACCAACTTAGCCTGAGACGGTTGACACTCCTACCCGTAAACTCATAACTCTAACGTGTCAAAATTTGTTTAGGTCCTACTTGGATCACTTATCATATTGGTGTGATATTTATTATATATTGTTGTGTATATTTGAATTTATATCATACTAGTTATTGCACACATGTTTTACACGTGAACTATTTTGAACTGTAGTTTAATTTTTTGTGCACATAAGGGAAGAAATGTAGCAGCCATTCACCAAATAATTAAAAAACATTGGGAAGTATGTAAAAGAAATAATGTACACGATACAATTACGCATATGTTAATGCTTCAAATCAAAGCGTACCTACTATTAATCTTTATTTTTATAAAATGTTGAAATGCCATCGTCTTTGGCGAAATTGAAGCAAATCCTAAACTTTGAATCGTCTATTTTTACTTGGAATAATCTAGGAATTTATTTTTTAATTGAGCAAAAAAAGAGTATGTTTTAATGGCTTTCATAAAAATAGATGGATTGACGAATTTTAGAATACTATCGTCTTTGGTGAAATTGACGACGATCATTAAAATTTGACTTTTTGTTTTACTTGAAAAAATAGGACTTGTTTTTAGTTAAGCAACTAAAGTATGTTTTGATGTCTTTCATAGAAATAGATGGAATTTACTTATTTTAAAATTAACTATTATTCTTGAGAAATCTCAAATTTCTTTACAATTCAAAGCACGTCGAACCATCAAGAATCTAGTAAGCTAAAGAATACAAAACTATCTAAATGGATTGGTATACCTATAAATTGGAAAACTTGCAGTAGGCTAAGTCAATTAGGGGGTGACAATTTTTGACACGACGCGATAACCCGACACGAACACGATACGAATAAATGGGTTTGAGTTGACTATTTTTTAGCACAAATTCGTGTATGAGACGACCCGCCAACACAAAGTGTTAATGGTCCGTGTTCGGGTTCAACTCACTCAACCCGAAATTGATCTAATGGGCTCGTGTATTTAATCGGGGAGCAATACTATAAAACCCAAATGAAACCCAAAAAATTGCAACCAATATTATCAGAACCGGATCGGACCGGCCGGTTCAACCGTGAACCGGGACCTTGACCAGTCCGATTGACTAGTTAAACCGGATAAGGATGGGAACCGGATGAAAACCACCAAACCGGTCGATTTTTGGAGAAAACCGTGAACCGTATGATTTTTTTAAAACCGGACGATTTGAAGTCAATAAAACTGAAAAAAAAAAAAAAAAAATTGAACGGTTCAATATTTTTTGGGCCATTTTTTTTTATTTTGCCCTAAATCTCGCAAAAGCAGAAGGCAGCAGCTTCTTCTCTCTCCAGCGACAGGGAAGCAGTGAAGAAGGAAACACTGCTCTAAGCGACAGGGAGGCAGCTTCTTCTCTCTCCAGCGACACTTACACGAGGCGACAACTCAAGTGACCTCTCAGACGACGAACAACAGCTAAAGGAGGCGACAACTCAGGCGACCGCTCCAGATCGTTAAGGCAAAATGGTTGTCCTCTCCTCCTTTCTCCTTTCTCCTTTCTCCAGGAGTTGTACTTCAATTTTCCTAAGAATAATCTTCAAATCCTGTTGCAAATTTGCTAATAAAACAAAAAGTATTGATTAACGACAAAAAAAAAATGTAGTTGGTTTACAATAAAAATGCATCATGGTAGCTAGTTTGTTATGTTGCCTCAGAACTATTAGGTTGATGCATCAGTGAATTATGTGGACTGAGTTAACATAGGTTGATGCAATTGAAATGGTTTATTATTGATGTTACTGTACTATTATTGTCTGTTTGTGGATTTTCTGAATTGAGATTGTGGGATTGTGGGATTGTGAATTGGAATTTTTGTTGTCATTATGGATTTTTTCTTTTACTTAACTTCATTAATTTTATGGCAAATTCTATGCATTTTAGACACATTTTATATTTTTTGGTTAAATTATTATGTTTTATGATTATTAGGAAAAATTTCAACCACACCCCCTTTAGTTTACCATATCTTCAAGGACACCCCCTATCAGATTAAAAAAATTAATTAGAATGCAATTTTACTTAATTGCCCATGACATATTTGAGGACAAACTTCATTCACACCCCCTCTAGATAAGTTTATCTTCAATGAGACTCCCTCTGTTTTCTATTTTTTTTTTTACGTATTAAAATTCGGGCCGATTAAAATTCGATTCAAGTTAATTAAAATTTATTTTTTTACATATTAAAATTTGAGTCGATTAAAAATTATATTTTTTACGTATTAAAATTTGGGTTAATTAAAATTCTATTTGAGCCAATTAAAAATTATATTTTTTACGTATTAAAATTTTGGCTAATTATAATCCTATTTGAGCCAATTAAAAATTATTTTTAATCGACTCAAATCAAATTTTAATAAACTCACATTATATTTTATTCGACCCAAATTTTAATACATAAAAAAATATAAATTTTAATTGACTCAAATTTTAATAAATCGAATTTTAATTGACACTAATTTTAATAAGTAAAATAATATAAATTTTAATCTACTCGAAACGAATTTTAATCAACGTTAATAACTCGGGTAGAGTTCAAATCGGCTCAAATTTTAACCCATAAAAAATTAATTTTAATAAGCTCGAAGTTTAATACGTTAAAAAAATAAAATTTAATCAGCTTCAATCGAAATTTAATTGGTTCAAATTTTAATATTTAGAAAAATAAATTTTAATCGGCTCGAATTTTAATAAAATTTTATGTAGAAAAATTACTTGAGATTTATGTAAGGGCATTTTTGGTATTTTAGATGATTTTTTTTGTTAGAAATGGTAGTTTAATGGTAGGGGGGTGTTAGTGATGTTTAAATATAAACTAGAATGAGTGTCAGTGATGTTTTTGATAATAGAGGGGGTGTCCTTGAAGATATAGCAAACTTATGTAAAGCATTGAATTATGATGTTTCGATGTAATATAATGTAATGCAATGTAATGTAATGTAGAAGACAATAATTATGTAGTTAAAATATTCCAGGTCATTGAAAGCTTTCCAGTTCATGATGTATGTAATTTCTCAATCATCCAATGCAAATAAAATATGTACAAATCATCCAATATTGACATACATTCATGTTCAAAAACTGCAAGCATAAACTTTCACCACAAGTGTACTAACCAGGTCCAGAAATCAACCTTGCACAAGCGCATTAACCATATACAAAAAACAAGTGCAATACAGGTGCACTATCCATGTCCAAAAACAAGAACAAAAGTTTGAAGCACGAAAGCCAATCATTGTGTCCTAGCTGCCCCTAATTTTTTGTTTGTTGTAGCCTTCTTCCTTGGCTGAAACGATTAAAATTTTGTTGAACTATTGCTGCTACTGGTTTTGGTACTGTCCTGGGAGTGATGAACAGTTTGGAATGATGATGGTGAAGCTGACTTGGTCTGCTGAGGTAGTATTGGCCTGAGAGGTATGAATAGCTTTACTGGAGCTCTAAATGTTGAATATGACTGGGAGGTCTACTGAGGTGGAATTGGTGGTTTGAACCCAATGTATGCTGCAGTTGGTCCTCTTTGATTAGTCCCAGCAGTAGTCCTAGTAGAAACTGCTGGCGTTGGTCCTTTTTGATTAGTCCCACCATGTGTTTTAGTTGGCCCTTTTTAATTAGTCCTACCATGTGTTATAGTTGGTCCTTTTTTATTACTCCCAACTTGTGTTGCAGTTGGTCCTCTTTGATTGGTCTCATCTTGTGCAGTTAAAGAATAATTCTTCCTTCTGACTTGGACCATAGACCACATTGCACAATATAAGTAAAACCAAGTTTGTAGAAAAAATATAAAAAATACCTTATGATGTAATTGGACAACAATAATGCTTATAGGTAACTTGACCCTTGGACCTCTATAAATGACAAAACCTTTTGATGCAATTGGACCTCTTTGACTGATGCCAACTTCTACTGCAGCAGCTGGTGGTATTGGTGCATGAGATGGGCCACTGTCATCATGTTCAACTGGAGTGTGACACTCTCTTATTATGTCCAATCTGTCCACATTTACCACATTTTATGGCCTTGTACTCTCTCCTCCTAGCTATCTTGGGCCTGCCAGGCATTCTACCTACATCTGAAGGAAGAATAGGTGGATACCCAGTCCTAGGCCACATGTCTTTACCATTGATTGGATTCATGAGATGACTATAACACTTTGAAAATGTTTGAACCTTGCACCAATTAGCAACATTATCATCTGGTTGTAACCCCAAGTAGTTGAGAGTAGAAACTGCATGCTTGCAAGGAATTCCAGGTAAGTCCCACTTCCTATAACTACAATTCATATCCTTCACATTTACAGTTCTTTGCTCACCATACATCCCCACCACCTCAAATTTGTTTTCTCCATTCCAGGTAAGTATGAAAAATGCAGCCTCCACTTTAACAAACTCCAATCTCTTTTGTATGTTAGGACATATAGAACCTTTGTAGTTCTTCAAGTAATCTCTATGCCTGTGTATTTTTTCCATGAGCCACACTCTAATTTTCTCAAGTATTCTTATAATAGGCTTGTCTCTAGCCTCAACTACGCTGCCATTAAAATTTTCACACAAATTATTCAACAACACGTCACATTTAGGAAATGTACTAAACTGAGACCTAGACCAATTGACTGCTGGTCTATCACACAACCACTTGTATGCATCTTCATCAACCCTACGTAATTCATCCATTACTCCATTAAAATCAACCATGTTTGTAGACTTAGCAGCCCTCCACGACAAATCCTTTAATGCTAAACCCTTATGCACTATTTTGAAGTTGGTGTACAAGTGCCTTACACAAAACCTATGCGCAACATTTAGAAAAAGATTTTCAATTGCATCTAAAATTCCCCGCAACAAAGGTATACAAATAATGACTACATAGAAGATATAAATGTAAACAAAGGTCAAAAAAATGAAGTCAATTACATCTAACATTCTGCTTGTCTGAGATAAATGTCCAGGCATGTGAATTAGCAATGTTCAAGTCGTCTTTCACCAGTTGAAAGAACCAATTCCAAGACTTTTTATTTTCTTTCTCCACAACAGCAAAGGCAAAGAGGTACATTTGGTTATTGGCATCAATTCCCACAGCTGACAATAAAATACCAGTTTGTCCTCCCTTAAGATGACACCAATCCACACCAATTAAAGGTCTGCATCCTTCAATCAAACCCCTCTTTAATACACCAAAACAAATGTATAGTCTTTTGAATTTGACTTGATCACTCCCTATAGATTTGGTTTTAATAATACATGTGGTTCCTAGGTTGGTTCTCCTTAGTTCTTCACAATAATCCTAAAGAAGAACATATTGCTCCTTATTAGTCTCACTGACATATGTCATTGCTTTAATTTTTCCCCTATGCGCCCGACTTCTATGCATATTCAGAACATTTTCCTTCTCAACTGTTTCCTTAAGTGATTTCATTGGCCATGTTGGATTTGATCTAATTCTCTCAACATATGTACTAGCTAGCCACTTAGCATTTGCAGCCTTCACCTTCAAAGATCTGTTGCAGCTGTGATCATTAATGTATGTTTTAACCTGCATTGTTTTATGCCCTTGCATGCGTGAAGTATAAATCATCCAATCACAACCTGGTTTACATATAACCTTCACTCTATATTTCTCATTTTTGACAAATTTTATCTGCTTACCCCATGTTAGTCTTGGCATTAAACACTGGGTATTTAACCCTATCTTCATCTTCCTCTAATGATGAGTTTGGAATACTTCTTATAGTTCATCTTAATCACAATCTTCACCAATATTCTCATCAGCAGTACGCATTGTTGTTATATTATCTTTCTCAACCCATTTCCTTTTGTTTCTTCCAGTGCCATTACCAACCACTTCCCCTTTTTCTGTTTCATTCCTCAGTCTCACGTCTTCATCAACCATTGTATCATACTACTCACTGTACTCCATCCAAATCATACTACTCACTGTCATAGAAGTATTCATCATTTGAAGTCGAGTTGTCTGAGTATTCCTTATACTATGATGACTCAATGTCTAATGCATTATCAGAAGCCACAACATACTACCACCCACGTTATTTCCCTCATCAAACTGTTGTGCAATTGGAATACAATTTGACTCTGCTTGGCTCTAATCAAGGACATTTCCTCTGGTGTGTTCAACATACACATCAAGCACTTTGTGCTTGTTGACCCACCTGCCCAAACCCAAAACATCTCATCTTTATCTAAAAGTTTCCATCCATTAGGAATTTTAAGATGGAATTTTACAATCCCGCAGTACCCCAATCCCATTGCTTTCAACATATTGTCCAGTTCTAATTATCAAGTCTACTTTTTAAGTCCATGTAACTTTGCTCTTCAGTTAATATTTAAACAAATTCACATCCAAGAATTAAAACATCTGCCAAAAACAATTTAAGAGCGGTGTGTTCCTTGATGACACTCATGGTTATTCAGTTAGTACGCACAAGGACTAAAGCTCTCCTTTCTCTTAAATTGTTTAAGACCGCTGACATGTAACCATGAGTGTCATCAACGAATCAATTGTTTAAAACCCACTGACCTGGAGCTTCGGAAATTATAGTTTGGACACTCAAGTTTTATAAATTACATTGGCCCCTAAAGTTTGGGAAATTACAATTTGACCCCAAGTTTTAAGTTTCATAAATTAGAATTTGGCCCCTAATGTTTTGAGAAATTACATTTTGACCCCTCAAGTTAATAAATTACAATTTGGTCACAAATTTTTGGAAAATTCAATTTTACCCATCAAGTTTCATAAATTACAACCTGGCCCCTCAAGTTTCATAAATTAAAATTTGACCCACAAGTTTTATAAATTACAATTAGGCCCTAATGTTTTGGGAAATTATAATTTGACCCCTAAAGTTGCACAAATTATAATTTGACCCCTAATGTTTAACGAAATTAAAATTTGACACCTAGAGTTTTGGGAAATTTCAATTTGTCCCCAAGTTTCATAAATTAATTTGACCCCTCAAGTTTTAAAACTTGCAATTTGGCCCCTTATGTTTCATAAATTACAATTGACCCTCAATTTTCATAAATTAAAATTTGGCCCCAATGTTTTGGGAAATTTCAATTTGACCCCTCAAGTTTCATAAATTATAATTTGACTAATCAAGTTTCATAACTTATAATTTGACCCCATAAATTTCAAAATTACAATTTTACCCCTCAAAATTTAAAATTTCTTTTTGACCCCTCATTTTTCAAAATTTACTGTTTTGCCCCTCAAGTTTCATAAATTTGAATTTTGCCCCATGTTTTGGGAAATAACAGTTTGACCCATAAAGTTTTGGAAAATAACAGTTTGACCCCTCTTGGGTTTTTCTAACCGGAGCCTGAATACTTACTTTAATTAGCCCAAATAATTCAAGCATCAGGAAATCATCTATATGACTTTTCTTCTCTTTTTCTCCATAAATAGTCATGGGAGTTACAATGTCCTCCCGACATAAAACCCCCAACACTCATCAGCCACGTCAACCATACGGATAGACAAAATTGGTTGAAAAAAGTTCATCAATCAGTAAGCAACAAGAAATCATTCATCTTCTTTCATAGAAAGAGGAAACCATTGGTTTTGGTAGCAACAAAAACAAACTAAAACAGAATTTTTTGTCTACAACTCCATGTTGCTTCATTTTTCTCAAGAAAGATTAAAAAAAAAAACTCATCTCAGTTTGATCAAACACATGATTTAGGGTCTCTTGTAAAAAGTTTTTGGTTTCTAAAATATTGAACTATCTAAAAACTTCAAACTAACAATCTATGTACAGAAAACAATACTAAAACAAGGGTACATAACAATAGTAATGAACAACACCTGCCCAAAAATGTAAACCCAAACAAAAACTCTGTACAATACCAAAAAAAAAAAAACATAATAATAATTGCATGATACTTCTTTTACCATTAAGAACTGCTTCTACCCAAACAATAATGTCACAAAATTGTTAAAAATACCTTACAAAAAACTCCTAGAAGGCAACAAAAAATCAAATTCCTCACCCACACAACCCTCTCCCACCCACATATAATACACCAAGTTCAGTTTCAATTTCAATCCCTATTTCACTAAAGTAACACCCAACTTCATGAAATTAACACCAAATGTAATACGATTAAAGCCCATTGTCATCTAAATTCCATTTAAGCATGTCTTCTCCATGCCCACAAGTCTTGTACTAACATACCAATTACCTAGCTTTATATGGTTTGTCTTCACCATGAAGAAAGGCATCCAAAAATGGCGGTTCCCATGCTCACCACTTCCAAAAAGTGGCGGCTCCATGCTCCACCACTATCATCATGTCTTCCATAAAATAAATTTGGATCTCTACACAACCAATGAAATTATTGTCAAGTTCAACAAAGAATTCAAAATAAAAATAAAAATAGGTAATCAAGAAATAGCGCAAGAAAGAATTCAATTTTTTTAAAAAAAAGTAACCTGTTTCGTGTACGAAATCTTAATAACACAAATTAGAGAAAGCATCTACACAGGATTAAAAAGAGGTGATAAAAAAGAACCATTTTTATTGTTTTCAAGAAAAAACTAAACCAAAAAGGAAAAAGACTCTGCCTTCTGCCACTATGTAGCACAAAAAATAATTTTAATACTAAAAGCTATGGCATATACAATACTTTTTAATGACAATAACAAAAAATTATTTGTAGTCATAAACTTTTAATGAAAATACCACAACAATAAGCATTTCCACCGAACCATCCTTCATAATGCACTCCACCTAGCTCATGGTCCACCCACCATACATTCTTTGCTATCCATGCTTACCCAACCTCTCTAAATAAAAAAAAATACTCGAAATACCACACTAACCAACCACCTTCACTTCAATACCACTTCCACTAATTTGTAACGGAGAAATTGGGGAAAAAAAGATAAGAGGATTCCTTTCGTGAAAGGGGGTTACATCTAAAAGATAGTATACATTGAACATCAACTCAACGCCCAAAAAATAAAAAATTACAATAAAACTTAAGAACATAATAAACTTTCGATTTAGAAAGTTTCTTAAACCCGAAAACCTTTATAGATTTCAAACAACGTAGATCACATTCAAACTGGTATGGCACTAATTGTTCACGGGAAACACCACTTAACATATGCATTTTAGCACAATATGCACACCACCATGATTAAGATTGAAAACATATCTAAAAAATAGTTTTACCACTAAAAAAAAAAAGAAAATGATAAACTTGTGGCAAAGTAAGCACACAATTAAAGATATTCTAATCACTCATATGGCCCCATCACTAATTTCGTTTTCCCCACCTTCATTTTTCAAAAGGACAAACATCAAGAAGCATAGAAGTCAAATTGCCTAAATCAAAAATATCCGTTAAATCCACACGTTCATTATATTGTAAAAATACCAAAACTGCATATGTATAAATGTATAAGGTCTCCAATTTTTTGCTCGTTGATCCATCACTTAAACTGATCCAAGTGGTCCCACATTAATCAACTTTAAAACCAATACATGACATAAGATCTATAATATAAAACAAGACAGGCTTCAATAAGCTCATTCAACGATCTCAAATAGACTCATCCAACAGCCACCAATATTCATCTCAAAACTATTCACCGACGGTTCGGATTAATCTAAATAATTCATGTTTGATCTAACAGTGCAAAATCACTCTCCTTGAAATAATATCCCGCTTGTTTCTGTCACTTCACTCTTCTCTGTCCTCTCTCCCCCCCCCCCCCAATTTCCTTTCCTAACCATTCGTCTCCTCCCTCTCTCCATATTTGAACTTCAATGACCACATCTTTCTTCAGCTTCCAACTCCAGTAACCACATATTGTATCAATCTAACGACTCGGCAACTCTAATGTTAATCTTCCCCTCCTCTTTCTCTTTCTCTTTTTCTTTTCCTTCTCTATCTCTTCTCCGCAACACAACACTCACACAACCCATACGTTCAGCACACATCTGTTAATTTTTTAAAATTCATCAAATTAACAACCTAGCTGTTAATTTTTAAAATTGGGACTAGCTCTCTCTTAGCCTTCCAGCGCCACCGTTGCACCTTCGTCACTGCCACAGCACCTCTGTCACCGCCACAGCCATCTCCCAGGTGTTTCTCTTTCTAGCTCTCTGCTTCACAAATACACACAGAACACACACACACACAATTTCGTTCTCTCCCCAAACCCCAATCATAATGCCTATGAAATGTTTGTTGAAATGCCTAAGAGAAACACTGCCCTAATTATGTCTCTGCCAAGCCACCAACTGTCAACCACATACACCATGTGTTCGACGAAATGTTACTACGGACACTTCCCCACCACACAGCCCACAAACACCATGTGTTTTATATTGCATTGGTTTGTGTCACGTTTTCACAAACCTGTGTATAGGTTGAATTTATTTTTGGTCCCATTTTTAAAAGAATTTTGTCAAAAATTTCTTGAATAATAACTATGCACATTCTCTAATTATTATTTTGTTTGTATTGTTGTAGGGGTTCGATGCAATTTACTGATTATTTTTATGAGAATTCGATTTGCACGTTTCATGGGTAAAGTTTTTCCAGTAGCTGTTTCTATTGAAATTAGATGTGTTGAAGTTGGAAAACTTTTTTTGACATGTATGTGCATGCATCTATACATATCAGTAGATGTATCAACCCCTAAATGAACTCCAGACAATGAATCTTAATTTATTGAGTTTTTAATTTTTAGGAAATGTATTTGGTGTTATCCTATTGGTCCCTGCATTTTTTAGGAATACCTCCTTTTGGGATACTTCCACGATTAACATCCACATGTACTCTGATCCATAGTTCAAAATGAAAATAAATATGATTTTTCATGCATTCCCACATTTTGCAAATTATTTAATCTTTCACCATGAATGAGGTAAATAGTACAAATTGTTAGAAACTGAGTGTGGATGTTTTAGGCAAGGCTCTTGCATGGATTGTGTTCACTCACAATTATTCATTGAGCTCATTTTTATGGAGTAACCAGATTATTGTTTACTGTGTATGAGTCAATTTTTTGAAAAAAACATGGAAATGAAGTTAGTTGCATATCGTTAAGGTGGAATACTATTTCTTTGTTTTTTAAATCAGTTTTTTATTCTTTATCATCACCAAAAATGTAAATATCAAGTTATATATGTTGCAATAATTAAGAATTTCTCTAATGATTGTTGGGTCGCCTTTATAGGTCCTAATGCCTGACCGATATGTTGTCTTATATTTAACTACTATCTATAATTAGTCAAACGAAGTGTTTTGGTCATACACAATGCCTTATATATAATATGTCCGACAATACAACGACTTCTAATATGTTTCCCAATAAATGTAAGTCCACTTGATTCATGGATTTAACTTCATTATATAGATAGAGTTGTCATAGTTTTCTCTGGAGACGTGTATTTGTACTGAAGGTTTATAAAAGTTCTTATGTGAGCAAGGTTATGTACATACGCATGTTTTAGTTTGATCATATATTCTTTTTTTTTAACGTATGCCAGTACTGGACCCAAGCATATCTATAATATAAAACAGGGCAAGCTTCAACAAGCCCATTTGACGGTCTCAAATAGACTCAATCCAATAGCCACCAACATCCCATCTTAAAACCATTCACATTAAATTCCTCCTCCCCCATCCCCCTAAAAAATTAATCACTTCTTACTTACGTCACCAGCATTATCACCAATGTCAGAGAACCGGCGAGACGGGGCTGGCTGCATGGCCTCTCCCCAAATCCATCACTGCTTTTCTTTGTTTTCACTCCTCTCCTCTCTCTCTCGTCAAAGCCACCGCCACCGCTACAGTCACCACCACAGCCACCACTACAGTCCCGGCCACAACCACACACCCAGTATTTCTCCTTCTTTGCTTGCTCTCTCTTCCATCTCTGCCCAAACCCACCAAAACTCCCACCCCTTCTGTGCAACTCACACACACACAAAGAGAACACCCCCCCTCTTCCCTCACGTCAACCAACAACCCACCACCATGGAGAGCAGCGATTCAGGTTCCCTCTCTCTCTCTCTCTCTTTCCCTCTTCTCTCTCATCCACAAATCTCACACGCGCATACATCACACACATGCTGCACAGGTATTTCTCTCTCTCTCTCTCTCTTCCTCTCTCTTCTACCTCTACTTCACACACTCTACACTCACAACTCACACTCAAGCCCATACATCACACACACCGCCCACCATATGTTTGACAGAAGTTCTCAGAAAGTTATCACTCAAGTGTGCCCACACACACCCAGAATCATAGTTGTTAATATCGTACGATACGCGATACGTATCGTACGATACGTCACGATACGGAGGTAAAACGATACAGATCGTAGGTCTGTATCGTTTTTGCGGTGTATCGTCCGATACACGATACGTTTTTACGATACGAACGATACGCGTAAACGTGTTTAAAATTTTTTTTTTTTTTTTATAAATGAAATGGCGTCGTTTTTGGCTAAATAACAGGCTGATTTTTTTATCCCTCCCAATTAAAACGACGTCGTTTTAGGGCTAGGGTTTACAAAAAAAAATTAAAATCCCTCTTTTCCTCTTTCTCTCCATTCGCTGCCTTCCTTCGGTGCCTTCAGAGCTCACGATCGACGAAGACGAAGAAGGAAAACACTTCAGCCTTCGGTGTCTTCAGACCTCACGACCGACGAAGACGAAGACGAAGAAGCAAAACCCTTCGGCCTTCGAACCAAAACACTTCAGCCTTCGTCGCTTGAGATCCCTCTGTTCTCCGTCTTCTCTGTGCTTCGTCGAAGCAGGTAAGCCCTCAATCTGCCTTCTTCTTCCTCCTCCAGCCTACTCCAACAGTCCAGCTAAACCTGTGCAAGTGTAAGAAATTTGTTAATTTTCGGAATCTTGGTTAATTTTAATTTTGTGAAATAGTGGTTAATTTATTTACAAATTAATAAATAAATTAATTAAGGTAGATGCTGAGGGAGTGGCCGCGGTTGATGTTCAGTAGAAATGGGGGGCCTATGAGCTGATCCAAGTTGTGGGAATTCAGTGTTGTAGTTCAATGCAGGAGAGTACATAGGCTGTACAGTATATGGTCCTCCATTGAACCCAAACCACGTTATTATTTTGTTAGTTAAAGGCTAACTGATAAAAGAATTAGTGAACTGGTTGTGAACTTTGCATTATAATATTAGTGGACTATGTTGATGACTTGAATAGTTGGTGAAGTATTAATGAAATGTTATGTTTGTATGAGTGTATGATTTTTTTTCAAAGGTATATATATTTTATTATTATTTATTTAAAATTGCACCGTATCTTACGATACACGATACGATACACGATACGATACACTATTTTTAATTTACGATACGCCTTCCGATACACGATTTGATAACTATGCCCAGAATGAATATATTGTTTGTCACATGTGATTTTTGAGATTTTTAAGTGATACAACGTGTAACTTTTAATATTTTGTCACTGGGTGATATTTACAACCATCGGACTGTATGGTCTTTATACTTTTTCATTGGTTGTTTTCAATATTTTTGAGGCGGAACATGAAGGAAATGGGTAGTGGAAGTGTTTCTTTTTTTTCCATTTTTTAATTAGATTACCATGCTAAAATTCTTTGGTAGGCAATTCAGCTAGCTAACACTCAACCACTATGCTATGCAGGTGAATGATGTGAGAGAAATACCTGGGAGAAGCTTCAGCATCCGCGGCAACATGCACAACACCTCTCTGTTTTCTGGCAGCAACTCTCTGTTTTCTTCGCTGTTTTTCTGCAGTAATTTTATAGGTATTTTTAATCCGTTTGCAGCTGCTCTAGGGCTTCTTTTATGCTCTATTTTCAAGTCAAAAATCGACCCTCTATGTTGCCCCTTCAGATTTCTTTTAAGGCAATACACACACCCACTTGCAGCCCCTTTGCAAACCAACCTTACTGGACAGCCTCTTCAGGTTTTCTAATGCCATCCAACTCAGCAACTTGAAGCAGTTTTTTGTTATTTAATTGTTGGGAAGTTCTCAATTTTTCATCCTATTAGTGTCGTACTTCTAATTTTGGTTGTGCTGACCGAGAACTATGTTGCGCAGCTTTTGATGAGGTTGGCATTTTTAAAATGCCGAAAACATGGGTTGATGTAGATTTGATTCTATCTTAGAGCATATGATCTTCCCATTTTTTCAAATTTATGCTTCTACTCTACTTGCCAAACTTCTAATATTTGAATCTCTAATTTCTCAAACTCATGTTAGCTTTTGCTTTTCTAATCTTAGGGTTTCATTTTTCGTAGTGCAATTTTTTTTGTCATAGTGCAAATCTTAAGATTTTGTTTTTTATGTAATTTTATCATTATCATACATTTACTCGGTCCTACTTGGGTATTTGAAGCTTCTTTTGAATCGTTGAAGCTTCACATCATTTAGATTGGCGATAACAATGTATTTTTAATTTCTATTTTGGACCCGTCTCTAGGGGTGTTCACCCTACCATACGGGTAGGAATTATGATATTTCATCTTCTTACCCGATACTTTGAGAAATAATTTTTTTCTTGGCCTACTCTACTTGATCAAGTACTATTCCTACCTGAATTCCGTTCAAAACAATCGGATAGGAAATCGGATGAACACATATTTTTTAGTTATTAATTTTTAAATCATTTTAACAATTTAATTAGTAACCCGCACCAATTAATTAACACAATAAACTAATAACACTAAAAAAAACACAATAAATTCAGTAATACATAAACAATTACAATAAACACAACAAAAAAGTCATAAACATCAATACATCATATATAAGAAAGTCATAAATATCAATAAAACATTAGAGTTTCTAGATTTTTGAATTTTAATTTTTAAGGATTAATATATATATGTATGTATATGTGCGGGTAGGGTAAGGTAGGATAGGAATACGAAAATTTTCTAGGTATTCCGCATTCCTACCTGATTTTTTGCGAAATACCAAAAAATCTTATGTTGGCCTACCCGATTCTTTCGGGTAGCCGATCAATAGAATCGGGTAGGGTAGGATAGGGTAGGATCGGAATTTGTAAGTAATCAGAAATTAGAACAACCCTTACCCGTCTCGCCGACTCACACATACATAGGAACAGAGCTACTGAGCTTGGTTCATGTTTGATTTAATTGATCTTAACTAAATCAAAGTTTATTGGCAGGGTTTACAATATCATTCATCCAAGATTTCTCACCGTGCTATAACAAATCGGTAATTTTATTTTGGTTAATTCATGGGTTTCCTATGCTTCTAAGTAGTTTTACAAACCCTATTCAAATTAAATTTCTGTAGAGTAAATATACTTTAGTTTTTCAATGTGAAGGACATGTGATTCAGTATGCTTGATTTTTAAATCAGTGCTCTGGTTGTCTTCACATTCTGGTCTTTTTTTTCTATTTCTTATGTGATAAGTGGGATTTCAAAGTGTATCAAGAGCCCAATTGTGTTGCTGCCAAATTGCAAAAATTTATTTTAAAAAATTATTGCCCTTTAATTTTAGTCGTCCAAATGCTTTCTGCAACTATATTATTATTTGTTGAATTTTTTGTTTTGCTTTGGTTTTATTACTACTATGTTGAATTTAACTTTGATCTTTTGTGCTAGCCATTTGTTGCAATGGTACTAGGCTGTGGTTGTTTTGGAAAGAGGTGAACTCACAAATTATTCGAATAGAACAAAAAAAAAACATGTAAAGTTACTTTTAGTTGGTCTTTTTTCTTTTTTCCGTTTGGTTATTTGTGTGATTTTGAGTGCTTCTTATTTAATGTAATTTTTTTTTTAAAATTTAGATGGTCGGAGCATTAGTCGATGGCTCCTGTTGAAGGTTGCCTGACTGTACCTCTGATAACCCATTTATTTGTCGCGGTATTTGAAAATTGTGATTATTGCATTTCCAATTCCATTTGGGGTGCATTATTGTTATCATATTTTGTTTTTTAAATTCATATAAGGAGGTTGATGCCTGAGTTTGTGATTATTAATTGATGGGCAGTGGTTTAAGGTCTGAATTCAAGAATTAAGCATGATTTTGATGGGAAGCAACATTAATAGCCTGTTTGTTTTCCTTTTCACAAGCGTGCAAATTGGGTAAGAATCTATACTATTTTTTTGTCATATGTTTGGGGCATCATATGGAGCACATTTTAGTGAACAATGGACCATTGATCTAACTAAATTTGTTTTGACGATTTCAAGAATGGATGGATGAAACTAAATTTGGTTTGGGATGCCTAACTTTAGCTTTCATGTATTGATGACAAATGAGACTTCATCATTGTGATTTTTCAGGCTTTTGATTTTGTTGTGGGATTGAGGGAAAAGAAGGCAAAAAAAGATTGTTTGACAAAATGACTATGCGCTTCATGCATGCAAAGCACTTTAGTCTAGGAATCTGATGATGCAGTTTGATCATTATTAATGAAACTTCAGATTATTTTGTTTAGATGTTTGTATTTGTGTTTTAATTTATATATGATATATCATGATGTAGAGCCGTTATTCACTGGTCCTAATTTGCTCTGGTGGAGTTGTTTATATTGCTGACTTAAAAAAAGTAGTCATTAGTGTTTGGTAATATGTATTGGAAATCTATCTAAATAGCTTTTGGTCGATATGTGTAGGTGATATAATTGTAACTTTAATAGGTTTGGTTTGAACTCAATTTGTTATTTTTATTGTAAGTACAAGTCTCTTACAACAGGTGTAAGGCGCAATGGAAACTGTGTTTAAGATGATAAAGTAAACTACAGTTTACTTTTTCATTTCTCATTTTCATGTCTCATTGAGTTTTGTCTGATTTTGTTCATTGAACTATCAAATTTTTGCATTGAAAACATTTTACAGTTAATCTAATAGTATTTCCTTCTTGTTTATTACATACAATAGTACATATAGTGCACACCATGAAAAAGGACATGTACAGTAGTACCCTTCTTGCTCTCTCTCCACTATTTTCTATCCACTCTGTGTTTTCTCTCTGCCCTACCAATCAACCCTTTATTTTTCTCTCTTTGTTGTCTCTCTCTCCTACCTCTCTTCTTAACCAGCGATGACCCACCACTGACGATGCACAAATCCAGGAATCCCCCCCCTCTAGATACTCTATCATTGATATTGTTTGATTGATATGAATTCAATATATACATATTTAGTGGGTGAATTTATGCCCGTCTTCGATACGTTTTTGTTTGATTTTGACAACTACTCTTATGACATTCATTGGATTATGTTCCTTGGGTTTTAATTTATTCTTTTACTTTACTTAATTTCGAGTATGCCACTGATAATAGAATTTTAATTTGTTTATTGGATTGACATTTGATGCTTATTCATTTTTTGGGTTTAGATTGCTTTGGATTGTGCAACAGATCATCAAAGGTTGTACAATGACATCATGAACAAGTGACTGAACACAGTATAGGTCTCTCTCTCTATCTTCAACAAGCACAATCATACGCACACAGTACATAACACATATCTTTGTTGTATGATTGGTATGCATTGTTGTGGGTGTCGTAGGTTGAATTTATGTGTCTCTTTGTTTATTTTTTGTAACTAGTTTTATGGCGTTCATCGAATTCTCTTTCATGAGTTTTGATTGGTTTTTTGGAATAATTTATGGGATTCATTGACGTTAGTTGTTTGAATTTGTAGTTGATGTTGACAAATAAAAAGAATTTGTATGTGTGTGTCTTTCCTTTAACTTAGATGGCTGTTAGACATGTTTGGATTAAGTCAGAATCTAATTCAGCGATCTAATGCTTTAACCACCTTCTCAATTTAGCATATTAAATTTTCCAAGATAGCTTACATATTTAATTTGGACATGCAGCTTTTAATTGTAAAGCCATGACACTAATCTATTGTTCTCCTGAATTTATTTGTTTGATTAGTTTGTTTGGGTCCATGATTGTGGGATTTATTCATTTGTTATTATGGATTTTATTTATGTTGTTGTGGTAGTTGTCAAGTGATTTTGTTTTGAACAAGACTGTGACGTGATGGTGGCTCCAATTTGATAGCTTTTTAATGTATGGTAATGAACTGTATATGCAGATTTGAAATTTTTTGGGGTCCTATTTTAAGAGGAATTGTAAATTGTAAGAATTTTAGCCTTGGATGGGGGTTCAATCTTTTCCAATGGATGCATATTTTTCTAATTATCCTTTTTTTTTTTTTTGGTTATAAAAGTGCCTTAGGCACAATAATCTATCTTAATAGTTATTTTTGAAATGACATTTAGGGTACCACAAGAACAGTTGAGATCAATCTAAATTGATCTAAAATAATCTAACGGATAAAAATCATTCCCAAGATTTTACTTTCTTGTTCATTAATGTCAACATCGCTCAGGTTGAGATCAATCTAAATTAACCAAAAATGATATTTTTCGTCTTTCACTAAGGGTTGTTGTAGTCAAGTTGTTTTGATTGGTCCATGCTATACCTAAACGTCCCTAAAGACATTTCAAAAAATCCTTAGGCAGTTCTGCCTTTAGCATAGTTATCAAAATCGTACGATTCGTGATTCGATTCATACAATTCGGTTCGATACAGGTATAAAACGATTTGTATCTTATATGAGAATCATTTTAAAGTTGAATCGCACTAGAATTGTACGATTCGATTCATATCTCACTAATCGCACGATTCAATCACTTTTTTTTAAAACCAAATTTTTTTGCAAAACGATATTTTTTTGTCCGTTAAACAGTAAAACGACGTCGTTTTGTTTACAAAGGAACTCACGCCCTAATAAAAACTCATCTTCTTTGCTCGCTCTCTCTTTGACGTCATCTAAAGCTCGTCTTGCATTGTCTAAAGCTAAAGGTCACGACTAACACTCTTACATCATCGATTGATTTTTGCTCTCAATTCTTTCATGGGTAATTTGTTAGGTTCTAATTTTTTGTTTCAAAATGTTGGCTTGTATGTTTTCTCCCAATCAATTTTTTTATTTGTTCTTTTTTCATTCATGTTTGTAGCCTAATCTATATTGTGTGTCACTATTTTGATTCTTGAATAACCATAGTTTTTAATGAATTTTTTTTTTCAAGTTGTTGAATTTGAAAATGGTTAAGCAAAAGATGAAAATGAAGCAAAAAATTAGCTTCCATTTAGATGATGTGATTATGTCAATTGATTATTTTTAGGATACAATAATGTTCAATATTTAACATTTTGTTTATTTTAAATATGTAGCATTTTTTTTTTTTTTGTTCAAATTTTGTGTCGAATTTTACGATTCACGATTCTCAAATTTAGGATTCCAATTCACGATACGAATCGCGATTTAACAACTATGACTAAAATATGATGTTGTTTTTGAGTTAGGTTAAGTAATGTATTATTGAAATTCGTTATGCAATGATTTGTGTTGGGCAATGATACATCCAATGAGATATATAAACTTTGTAGATAGGTTGAAATTTTCCTTTAACTCCTGTTTTTAGAGGAAATTATATTAAATTTTTTTAAAAAAAAATAGTGGGTGTTAGATTGATTTTAATTTTTTTAATTAAAGCAAATGAAGGAAAAACTATTTCAAATTGTGTTGGTTTTCTTGGGTTACAAAGTGCATTTAGGCATGAGTTTTCTCTATCTTTTCATTGAAATTTGTCTTTACAAGAATTTTCATATTGGTAATACTTTGTCGAGCATGTATGCAAAGTGCGAGTGTGTTCAGAATGCAATTTAGGCTTTCATGTTAGTGCGTGTCCATCATGTTCAGTGCTTGATTTTTTTCGTGTTCACGATCAATGTTCGAATTTTTTGAATTATACAGTGTCTTCAAGCACGGGTTACCGCTAGTTTAAATAATCAAATAGGACCACATTAATAAACTATAAAACCAATACATGGCATAGGATTTAAATAACTTAAAAAAAATTGTACTCTCAAATTTCACTCTTTCCAAGCAAATCCACATTACTCTACTTCAAAATCAATCAATTGACATTAAAAATTGATATATATAAACCACACTTGATCAAAGATTTTATTTCAATTTCATTAATGAACCCTATCTAAGCACAACATGAAAATTCAAAATTTCTAGTGTTTTGAAAATTACCTAGCTATTCTTAAAAAAAATAAAAAATTACCTCGCGACATGAGAGTTTCGAGTGGACGTGATCGCCACTTGAGTTCAACCATAGCAAAAAATTCCTCCCAATTTGCGTCAAATTGAACCTAATGACAATAGAAACACATTTATCAAAAAAAACTTGACCCATCATCCCACAGAAGATTTGACAATTAATCAACCTTTATGCACCAATGGAGCAATCTAAGCCCCACACAAAACCAAACAAAAATAATCAGTTTGAGCTTAAAATCAACTTAATCCAATTCACTAGACAATTCGATTGCTAGTGCATGTGTAGATCAACTTACTCAATTGCAACTTCTTTCTAGGTCGCCAACGAAAACAAAGGTATTTCAACCTAGATATTAAACATGCCAAAATAAATAAGAGAAATTATTTTTTGATATGAAACGAATGAACTAAATTAATTTAGAAATCATTATCTAGAAAACGAACATCTATTTTCAACCTCACAACTCTTTCCCAAAACCAAAATCACATATTTGTCACCATCAACATCACTATTCCAACCCCTACACAGTTTTTAAATTGAATCTGTGTTTAAATTGCAGTTTGAGAAATTTCATTTCCTAAAATATACTTACAAATACAGGTGGTAGTTTACATTGGTTTAGTTGATTAATTCAAGGTCCTTTAAGTTTGGCAGGTTTTTGTCAACGAATCTTCAAGCAGTCAACATTGCAAGTAAATGAAATTATAGATAAACACATGACACTCAAATCAATCAAACTCAAAGTTGATATATAAAACCCATGTGAAACATCGAAATTTCATACACCAAACTAAAATCAACCAAGTAACAAATTAAATTGCAGTAAAAAAAAAAAAACAGAGATGAAAATTTCATGCCGAAAATCATCTCATCTCATTTTCCCAGAGAAAAATCAGATAATCGGTTCAAGAAACACATACCAGCCTCATCTCTTCTCATTCATTTCCTCTCACACTGCCAATATGTTCACAAACATGCAACATTCACACACCACCAATCAATCACTCAATTCAACCAAAAATAATAAAAGAAAAAAAATTAACATCGAACAAAAGACCAAAAATGAAAAGAAAAAACAAACCAAATGAAACCAAAATTAAAGTTTTGGCCATTGAATTTCATCGTATTTCACTTTAATCTTTGATTCTTTTTCATGAAATTCACACCCAATTTCATACCATTAAAAAAACCCTAACATTCAATTTCATAAAAATATGCAAACTTCATACATCAAACATTTCGAAATTTCACCAGAATTTCAGGGCTACGGTCTAGTGCAGTGTTTGTGAATGTGCACCCAATTTGAAAACCCTAACATTTTTTTTTATGAACAGAAAAAACCCTAACAGTCAAGAACCCAAATTAACACCAAAATTAAACACCCAATTCGGTTGACTCTGTGTGTGTGTTGTTGTAGGGTGGATGGGTGTGCGCGTTATATGTGTGCATGTGTTGTGGGTTTTGTGAGTGGTGTGTGTGTGTGTGATCTGTGTGATCTCTGTGTGTGTGATCTGTATGATCTCTGTGTGTGAAGAAAGAGAGGTGCGACTGGAGAGAGAGAGAGAGAGAGGAGCTAACCTAGGGTGTTTTCGTCGCCGGTGGGTTTGCTAGTGATGGGCTAAGTCATGGCAGATTCGCGAAGTGTGGAGGGAGAGAAGTCGCAGGGACTATGGAGAGAGAGGGAGAGAGAACGATGTATGTGTTGTGTGTGTGTGTGAAAGTCGTGAGAGAGAGAGAAAGGGGTACCTGGCTGCACATCTTCCATGGCGGAGGAGCAAGCGAGAGAGAGAGAGAGACTGGCATGCGTAGGTTTTGGGAGAGATGTTGGCAACCACTGGATGAGTTTATTTGAAACCGTCGAATGGGCTTATTGAAGACTGTCATGTTTTATATTATAGAATTATAGATAATAATAAAATATTATACATGAAAAAATTGATAAAAAAGTGAAAATACAATTCCTAAAAAACATATTTTGGTATCATAATAAGACTCCCCACCAAAACATCGAATAACTTTAGTTTGGCTGATTATTAGGTTGCTCTCTTCTAATTTACCTCAAAAACAATCTTGGAGTTAAAAAAATCTTTTTAAGCCGTTCAGGACTCATCTTGAACTTCAAAGCAATTGGGCCTTCTAAACGTGACTAAGTACTGCGATATGTCCAACTAATTATGAAATATCTTGTAGACTAAGTGAATTTCACTATTTCAATAATTACTCATAATCATCACATCTAATAATTTCTATGTTAGAAAAGTGGTGTGAGTGGTGAATTTTTATTAGACGGTAGTATCACATGTCAGTAATAATTTAGTATCACCGTTACAACTTAATATTTAGTCCTTATACAAATATAGATGTCAACAAAAGAAGAAAATAGACTAAAAATCTTTCATATTTCTTTTGGGAAGGCTTTTCAACACCACCCTTTCAAGTCAAAATAGAATCCCATATACAGCGCACACAGATTCAAAACACAATTTAACCATCTAAATTTAAACTCAGTTAAAATATAACCAACTCCATCCTAATACACTTTTCTTTAATTTCACTCAATTATAGATTGTAGATTGTATATTTAAGAACGCACTTATATATAAAATGGTCCACTTAAATTCTTGGTAAATACGATGGATGATATATTTTTGAAAAAAACTGATTTCCATTCAAATACATACAAGTACAAGCACAAGAAAATTTGCATACCTAGGACTCAGAGGACATGTTATTTGGCCTCCTGAACATTAAAAACTTAAGAAAAGTCATGAGTCACACCTAAAAATCTGTAGAAAAATTTATATATACACATTTAATAATTACTCAGGAATTTCAAACACAATCTCACCAAGTCATTGGTCCCAAACATGAACTATCTATTTAGAATTCACAGAAAAGAAGCCATCATAATTTAGGCATGGCTGTTTATACCGCCACTAAATACCTGAATTTATAATTCTGATTTCTGAAGGATTTATTCTCCATATTCTAATAGGCCAGACCTTTCTACTCTGTATTGATCAGTATTTCAGCTCATCTGAAGGAACAACACCCCTCACCTCAATTTCATCACCCAAACCAGAGAGATTAATGTTTTTATCTATCAACCATATCTTATTTTTGTGATCCTTCAACAGTCCTATATACAGATTTGAAGTTCCTACAGAACAGTCAAGTAGACGGGGACACCCAGGTCTAAACCTTGTCAAAAACAAGAAGTTTGTCTCACAAAGTACATAGCTTTTTGGGTATGAAATGATCCCAAAATTTTCTCTCCAAATCATGCCCTAAGAAATATATTATGCAATAACGATTAATCGTGGTCACTTTAGACAAAAAAATATGTGTAGATAGGTATTCCCAAGTTAAAAGAATTGACATAATTTTTTCATGATACCTTAGTTGTCAATTTTAGGATTCATTTTGGCTCAGGAAGGATATAGCTATGGTCACTACAAAGATCCTCCTCATCCTGGAGGAATATTAGTGAAAATAATGATTACACTATAAGAGAAAATAAAAATAAAAACAAAATTTAATGATTCGCAAGGAAATTCTAGAGTGGCAGAAAAGAAAGGGAGCTCTTGCTGAGTTCCTACCTAGGTAGGGTGATCCAGTGTGCATGTTTTTGTGTGTGATGTATAAAGCAAAAAACCAAATTAAATACCTAGAGCTACGTCAACTCGTGAACTTGGGGATCAAGTTGTTTGTAATCTACAAATTATTAATCTATGGGCAAAGATAAAAGATAAAATAAAGAACATATTAAAAAATTATGAGAGATACACACACATCAAAAAACAAATTATCCAAGAACACATTAAAAAAATTAATAACAAATCAGGACCAACTCATAACATTAAAATCAAATCAAAAAATAGACAATAAATCAAACCAACAAAAATAACAAAGGAAAAGGCACGCTTACAATTTTTTTGATTACCTAGCAAAACAATGATTTTCCATAGTTAACTCATACCCGAGACGTCAGTCGCCATGGATTACTGTTCTCGAAACATGGTTGAGAGTTGTCGAACTTGGAGTTAGGCTTCAGCGTGAGATCGTCTACATCCTATTTGCTCGATTCCTAGCTTGATCCTATGGCGTACTGATTGAAAATATGAATCATTTGTTCAAAATATGTTACAAGAATTCAATAGTCATCAACCCAAAAGTCCACATAACTAATGACAATTACTTATAATTTAATGTTGTTTTTAATTATAAAAGATAGGATAGGCATTAGTTATGTTGTTAAAGTTATTTTGGTCAATCAAAAGTTTCACTTTTTTTGACATTTAGAAGTAGTATAGATATAGATAGATAAATATATAATTGAGTTCATATTAAGATTTTTATTGAGCGTGAATACTCGTACCACTTGCTAACTTGACGTAGCATTGAAGACACACTGTAAAAATTAATTCCGAAAAAATGGCCGAGAACGAATAAAGGTGGGAAACAAATTGGAAAGAACTACTCATTTCTCTTTTTTCAAATTGTGTGTAAGTTTTTTTTTAAAAAATTAAAGAAATTTTTTTTGGTTTAACAATCAGGAGTGTCTAGGCTAGCTTTCGCACACCTCGACTAATCTTTTCCTCGGTCAAGTCAAAGACAAGTTATCCACGCTGGAACTAGAGTATTTATGAGAAATAAATTCCTCATGATCTGCCTCTAAGAGATTGCTAAAATTCGAACTTATAACATCTGATCAAAGGATTTTAAGAAGAGTAAATGCTACACTAACAAAAAATATGGACCAAATGATGTGTCATTACCATAATAGGACACATTTGAATTTCAAATGTGTAAAAGTGAAATCAAGAATACTATTATGGTAATGCCACATCATTTGGTCCTTATTTTTGATTTTTTTTTTTTTGGGTCAATCCAGCATTACTCTTTCAACAAATATGGGGACAAATGGGTACCCTTCTATTTTCAATAGCAAAATTTAATACTTATGAATGGGACAAAATGTCCAACACAACAAAAGAAAGAAATATATGTCAAAATAAAGGTGACAAACACAAGGAAACACACAAACAAACTTTTTTTTGGTTAATATTATTTTGGGTTTCTAAAGTAGGCATGTTTTATAAGTTGTCTTTATTGTATTAATTTTGTTAATGTAGTCCCTAAAGTATTTAATTCGTATTCAAATAGTCCCTATGTAGACGACCCTTTAAGTTTTTAACGAAAGTGATCACGTGTTAGTGACATGATATCGTCTGAAAGAATGACACGTGGTCACTTTTGTCAAAAAATTAAACCGGCTACTTACTTAAGGACCATTTAAACACTAATTAAATATTTTATAGATGAAACTGATAAAACGAAGATACTTAAAGGACTAAAAGTATTATTAAACTTTTTTTTTTTGGATAAAAGGCAAGACAAAGGAAAGGTCATTATCTATGTACAAGAATATCCAATTAGAACCGTAGTGATAAACGAAACGATAGTGAACCTATTCATTGAATATAAGGTATGAATCCAAACAGATTCGATCCGATAATAACTATTTAATACACCGGAAGGGACCATGACCAGCTAGCTCTTGTTGAGCTGGACATTGCATTTTATGTATAAACAGAAGGTAGCGAACAAGGCAAGGGTCGCTTGAACTCAACGGCCATTTTACGTTGTCCAAACCAATCCGAAGCAGAGAATTTCGTAAATATAACAACTCCTAATGCCTTTGTACTTGTGGGTCTTAACAAAGAACGAAGCAGAGGTTTCTTGGTACTTTGTTACTGTTCTTGTCATCAGGGGAACCAGAACCAGGTTTTTGTCTCTCATGCACATCCTTTTTTTTGTCTCTCATGAACCAGGTTTAAGTTTGGCAGGTTTTTGTCAACGGATCTTCAAGCAGTCAACATTGCAATAGATAAACACCATGACACTCAAATCAATCAAACTAAAACCATGTGAAACATTGAAAGTTCATACACCAAACTAAAACCAACCAAGTAACAAATTAAAGTGCAGCAAAAAAAAACAGAGATGAAAATTTGATGCCGAAAATCATCTCATCTCATTTTCCCAGAGAAAAATCAGAAAATCGGTTCAAGAAACACATACTAATCTCATCTCTTCTCATTCATTTCCTCTCACACTGCCAATATGTTCACAAGCCTGCAACATTCACACACAACAATTAATCACTCAATTCAACCAGAAATAAGAAAAGAAAAAAAATTAACATTGAACAAAAGACCAAAAATTAAAAGAAAAAACAAACCAAATGAAACCAAAATTAAAGTTTTGGCCATTGAATTTCATCGTATTCATTTTAATCTTTGATTCTTTTTCATGAAATTAACACCCAATTTATACCATTAAAAAAACCCTAACATTCAATTTCATAAAAATATGCAAACTTCATACATCAAACATTTCCAAATTTCACCAAAATTTCAGGCCTACGGTCTAGTGCAGTGTTTGTGAATGTGCACCCAATTTGAAAACCCTAACATTTTTTTTTTATGAACAGAAAAAACCCCAACATTCAAGAACCCAAATTAACACCAAAATTAAACACCCAATTCGGTGACTGTGTGTGTGCTGCTGTGGGGTGGGTGGGTGTGCGCGTTATATGTGTGCGTGTGTTGTGGGTTCTGTGAGTTGTGTGTGCGTGATGTGTGTGTGTGATCTCTGTGTGCGTGTCTGAAGAAAGAGAGGTGAGACAGAGAGGGAACGCGACTGAAGAGAGAGAGAGAGGAGCTAACCTGGGATGTTTTCGTCGCCGGTGGGTTCGCCAGTGGCGGGCTGAGTCATGGCAGATTCGCAGAGAGAGTGGAGGGAGAGAAGCCGCAGGGAGTATGGAGAGAGAACTCTGTGTTGTGTGTGTGTGAAAGTCGTGAGAGATAGAAAAGGGTAGCCGGCTGGGCCTTCCATGGCAGAGGAGCAAGCGAGAGAGAGACTGGCATGGGTAGGTTTTGAGAGGGAAGTTGTTGTTTGAGACTGTCAAATAATCCTATTGAAATTATTATATTTTATGTTATAAGAACATCCATAATATAAAATAAAATAGATTTTAATAAATTTATTTGACAATCCTAAATAGATTCATATAATGGTTACTAACATTTCTCTTAAAATTATTTATATTGTATCGTATTTTTAAGCACAAATTATCCTAATAAATATATAATTGATATCATATTAAAATTTTTATTGAGTATGAATACTCGTACCACTTGCTAACTTGACGTAGCATTGAAAACACGTTGTGGGAATTAATTGCAAAAAAGTGGCCGAGAGCGAATGGAGGTGGGAAATAAATTGGAAAGAACTCGTCATTTCTCTTTTTTCAAAGTGTGTGTAATTTTAAAAAAAAATCAAAGTAAATTTTTTTTTTATTTAACGGCCAAGAGTGTCCAAGATAACTTACGTACACCTCGACTAATCTTCTCCTCAGTCAGGTTAAAGACAAGTTATTCACACTAGAACTAAAGTATTCATAAGAAATAAATTTTTCATGGTCTAACTCTAAAAAATTACTAAAATTCAAATTTAAGACGTCTCATCAAATAATTTTAAGAAAAATAAATTCTACACTGACAAAAAATATGAACTAAATAATATGTGATTATCATAATAATAGGACACATTTGAATTTCAAATGTATAAAAGTGAACCAAAGAATACTATTATGATAATATTACATTATTTGGTCCTCTTCTTTTTTCAATAGCAAAATTTAATACTTATGAATGAGACAAAATGTCCAATACAAAAAAAAGAAAGAAATATACGACAAAATAAAGGCGATAAACACAAGGAAACAAACAAACAAACTCTTTTTTTTTTTTGTTAATATTATTTTTGGTTTCTAAAATATGTATGTTTTGTAAGTTTAGTCTTTATTGTATTAATTTTGTTAATTTAGTCTCTAAAACATTTAATTCGTATTTAAATGGTTCATATGTAGACGACCCTTTAAGTTTTAACCGAAAGTGATCACATTTTAATCACATAATATGTCTGAAATAATGACACGTGGTCACTTTCATCAAAAAATTGAACTAACTACTTACTTAAGGACTATTTAAACTCTAATTAAATATTTTATAGATCAAATTAATAAAACGAAGATGCTTCAAGGAATAAAAGTACTATTAAAGTTTTTTTTTTTTTTTATGTAAGGCAAAACAAAGGAAAGGTCATTATCTATGTGCAAGAATATCCAATTAGAACCGTATTGATAAATGAAACGATATTGAACTTATTCATCGAATATAAGGTATGAATCCAAAAAGATTCAATCCGATAATCACTATTGGATACACCGGAAGGGGCCATGACCAGCTAGCTCTTGTTGAGCTGGACATTGCATTTTATGTATAAACAGGAGGTAGCGAACAAGGCAAGGGTCGCTTGAACTCAACGGCCATTTTACGTTGTCCAAACCAATCCGGAGCAGGGAATTTCGTAAATATAACAACTCCTAATGCCTTTGTACTTGTGGGTCTTAACGAAGAACGAAGCAGAGGTTTCTTGGTACTTTGTCACTGTTCTTGTCATCAGGGGAACCAGAACCAGGTTTTTGTCTCTCATGCACATCCTTTTTTTCCACACTGTTACTGTTCTTAACTCTGGTGAGTGAACTAGAAAGTTCTTTATATAGTTATCGGAATTCTAGTTATCTGAATAATGGATTGAAGGGTGACGATTTCTACTATGATCGTTACATGTATGATACTCAATATTGTATTGATAGTTACTTTCAGTCTCAAATCTGTATTGATACTTATATTGTGTGATGGCGCAAGAGTAATTGGCCTAACTAGTAAAGAATTTGGATTTTCTCCCATAATACTTGGGTTCGAGTCTCCGTAGACGACCGGGTGATTGCAAATAATCTGATGCCAGAAACATCATTGAAAATTTAGAAAAACTCCGAAAAGAAAAGACCATTTAATGAAATTTACCTTTTCCCGTTTGAGTCTTACCTGTCCAAATCCATCCTAATCATAAAGCAGACCATCCCAGATGTCATCATTTGAGATTTAGGTAAGTAGGCCTGATGTTTGTCCTGAACTGCAACAATATTTATTTTTGATAACTTCATTCGTTCGTGGTCTGGTCTGGTCATACTGTGTTTCTTTGATTCTTTGATTTCATGTAGAGGTAAACTAAATCACTTCTTGTATGTACATAGAAATTTGCACTACAGGATTACTTTATTTGCATTTTTATTAGTGTGATTATTAGGACTTTTACCAGAAAAAAAGTGGAAAAGAGAACTGGAAAAGAAAAGTTAACCCTGCAACATACAGGCTCTTATCAATTGTTGATGATACATGTCTAACTCTTCGATTCTCATCGTTGTTTCGTGTCATATTATTATTTTCTGGCTGAAATTCTGGCGATTTCCAGGCTTGAGTGAATCCCTAGAAGAAGACGATCAAGAATCAAGCAAAGTACTCTCTTATGGAATCCATGGCAGAAGATGATATCTACACTAAAGATGGCACGGTAGATTACCGAAAGAATCCTGCTAATAAGAAGGAAACTGGAACCTGGAAAGCCTGCCCTTATATCCTTGGTACATGTTATCCAACTCTATACGAACATTGTTGAACTCGTGCATGCATGATTGAACAAAAACATATTGACAGAAGTAATTTTTCTTGACAGTAAACGAATGCAGTGAAAGGTTGGCATACTATGGGATGAGCTCCAATTTGCTTCTCTATTTCACAACTAATCTCAACCAGCACAGTACTACCGCTTCAAAAAATCTCTCCAATTGGTCAGGAACATGCTATATCACGCCGCTGATTGGAGCATTTCTTGCTGATGCCTACTTGGGAAGATACTGGACCATTGCCTGCTTCTCAATCATATATGTTATTGTAAGTCTAATTTGTTGGAGTTTGATATGAGCTATTTAACAATAAGTTACAAGTCTTGGCTCATAAGGGATGAATTCATGAATTCCAATTGACTTTTTCCACGTGCTAGTAAAGATAAGCTGGTGCTTGATAAAAATTGAAATTGAACATTGAAAACTGAACGTTGAATTTTAAGAGTATTCCTGTTCTGCCAGTTCTCTTACTTTTCTAATCCGAAATTTGTGAGCACACTTTGGTTTGACATCAAAGATTATTTTTTTGGAAAACTGAGAATATCCTGATTTGGTCAGGGAATGACACTTTTGACATTATCAGCATCAGTCCCAGGCATAAAGCCAAGATGTTATGGTAAGGACAATTGCAATCCAACAGAAGCTCAAAGCGCAGTATGCTTCACAGCACTGTACCTGGTGGCACTTGGAACGGGAGGGATTAAGCCTTGTGTCTCTTCCTATGGTGCTGATCAGTTTGATGATGCTGATGAGGTGGAGAAGAAGCACAAGGGTTCATTTTTCAATTGGTTTTATTTTTCGATCAACATTGGTGCACTCATTGCTGCTTCTGTGCTTGTATGGATACAAAACAACGTTGGTTGGGGATGGGGCTTTGGCATTCCTGCTGTGGCCATGGCAGTTGCAGTAGTGATTTTCTTTTCAGGTACTCGGTTGTATAGAAATCAGAAACCTGGAGGCAGCCCTCTGACTCGCCTTTGCCAGGTGGTAGTGGCTTCTTTGAGAAAATATCGAGTTGGAGTTCCCGCAGACAACTCTCTCTTGTATGAGACTGCAGAGGCAGAATCGGCCATAGTTGGAAGCCGCAAGCTTGATCATACTAATGATTTCAGGTAAGTGCCTGAAATAAAATGACTTGCTCAGCGGATATCTGTCAAAATTGCAATGACATGGAATTAAGATGGTGTTCTATATTTAGTCTATGGTGTATGTGATAGTCACCTGATCTGTATAAATATTATTTCCTTTTCCTCTCGAATATGTAATTATTCGATAGCCAGGATTCCTCAAGATGTGATGCAGTTTCAAATACAGAAGATAATTTTGTTATGATATAGTCCACAGCGTGTCATAAACCAAGCTCCTCAGTCCATGAATCGAACTGCAAAAAATAGAACTTTAATA
Source organism: Ilex aquifolium (assembly GCA_951799425.1). Taxonomy (NCBI): domain Eukaryota; kingdom Viridiplantae; phylum Streptophyta; class Magnoliopsida; order Aquifoliales; family Aquifoliaceae; genus Ilex; species Ilex aquifolium. Next base: position 8,060,631 of record OX637394.1, read on the forward strand.
GTGTACTAAATGATCTATTTTATCTTACCCAATGTCATGATTTTCAGTTTCTTTGACAAGGCAGCCGTGGAGATACAATCAGATCACATGAAGGGTTCAGTTGACTCATGGAGACTTTGCACAGTGACCCAAGTTGAGGAATTGAAAGCAATCATCCGATTGCTTCCTATATGGGCCACTGGTATCATCTTCAGCACAGTTTATGGTCAAATGGGCAACTTATTTGTATTACAAGGCACTTTCATGGATGCTCATGTGGGCAAAACAAGTTTCAAGATCCCAGAAGCGTCGCTTAGCATTTTCGACACCCTCAGTGTCATCTTTTGGGTCCCAATCTACGATCGAATCCTCATTCCAGTCACCAGAAGATTCACTGGCCACAAAAGTGGCTTGACTCAACTTCAAAGAATGGGCATTGGCCTCTTTCTATCAATCTTTGCCATGCTCTCAGCTGGGATTTTAGAGGTTGTTAGGCTTAACATTGTGAAAAGGCATGGTATCTATGGAGTCAAGCAAGTGCCCATATCAATATTTTGGCAGGTTCCACAGTATTTCATTATAGGCTGTGCAGAAGTGTTCACCTTCATTGGACAATTGGAGTTTTTCTATGAACAAGCTCCTGATTCCATGAGAAGCCTGTGCTCGGCTCTCTCGTTAACCACAAACGCCCTTGGAAGCTATTTGAGCTCTCTACTGGTAACCATTGTCACTGATATTAGTACTCGAGATGGGAAGCCAGGCTGGATACCAGATAACTTGAATTATGGTCATCTCCATTATTTCTTCTGGCTCTTGGCTGTGTTAAGTGTGCTGAATTTAGGAGCTTTTCTATTGGCAGCTAAGTGGTACACTTATAAGAGGCCGGTGGGGACTCTCCCGGCTATAAAGAGTGAAGCCGATCACACCATATAAGCAAGTCTGTCCTGCACTTCTACTTGAAAATTCAGTCTATTGCAGTTATTTTCTCCTTCAACTTCAGTGAAAGTGAAACATACAGTTAAATTCCACCACAAAGACAGCAGACTATTTATGTTCATGTACTTACTGTAAAAATGACTCACTTGTGGCAATGGAGGTAACTAGATGCAACAATAAGTGTATACAGCCTCTTTCTTTGTGTGCTTAATTTCTGTGGGAAACACCGAATCTCTTGTTAAGCACTCTTCCAAAGCCCTGCTTCTGAAAGTGAACCAACCCAAAAGGGCCAAATTTCAAATGCTTTAACAATGTGACAAAACAAGAAACATCTTGACAAAAGTGAGTGAAATGAGGTAATTAACAACATTTCACTGAGTTTATACTCAGAAAATATATATATAGTTCTCTGACTATGTAAACAGGGTGTCTTGAGTCTACTTACCTGAATAGCATTAGATGTCCTATTCCTAATGCATTTTATTTCAATTTTTTGTCAGTTGTAGTTACTTGTCATGGATTTAAATGGAACCTATTGTCTATAAGTTGATTCCACTCATACACGGGGATGATCTATCAGGCTTTATATTCGGATCTATTAAATTATTCTGATATAAAGATGTCACAAAACTTACCTATAAGGGCGTATTTATCCAACACAAAATATTTCTCAAAAATTTATTATTATTTCTCTCTCTAGCTCATAATGTCTCTCAAATTCTTACTCTATATTTCTTTTTTGTAGATTATCTTCTTTTTATTAAAAATCAAATGAAAGAAAGTAAGAATTTTCTACCCTACGTACAAAAGCTTTCTCACTAGACAACTATCTCTCTCTACCCAAGTAGCGTGTTTATCATGAAAGGTCATTCAGTCATAATAAATTAGTGATTTCAAATGTAAGAATTAAATTGAAACTCAATTAAAATTTTAAGGAATTGATTGTTAAAATTAGAATTTTAAGAACTAAATATGAATAAAGTACAAACTTTAAGGGTGTAAATGCTTTGGGTGCCAAACTAGGGGTGTCCATGAGCCGGGTCGGGTTAGGCCTGCGAAATTATTTTTAGGTCGGACCTGAGTTGTGTAAGCCCAAACCCTTACCCAAGTGAGTTATCGAGCAGGCCGGGCCGAGCTTTGGGTAGGGGTAGGCTACCTGGAGTCCAACCCACAAGCCTATTGGGCGGACTTGTGGGCGAGCTTGTTGGGCGGGCCTTCTCGCGGGTTTTTTTATATACAACTTCATTTAAAAATAATGAATATTTTTGTAACTTAATATTTGTGTAAATTATATTTTTGAATTAAAAATAGAGTCAAAATGGATAAAAATAAAATAATGAATAATTTTATTTTTAATTAAGGAATGAACTACATCCAATAGAATGAATACATTTCAACTAAGTTAATACTTACTCATTTATCTATCATTTGCATTACTCTACCCTTTAAAACTTGTATGCTTAATACATGAAAAATAAAATAATACATTATTTATAGTATCTAAATTTTTAAAACTTTAAATTTTGACATTGGGAGACTTATTTCAAAGTTTCAAATTTAATGGTCTAAAAGTATAATTTTTTTTCAAAAGAAGGGTGGGCGGACTATGTGGGCAGATTGGGCTTCTTGGGCCGGGTAATGAATTTGGAAGCAAATCCAAGCCCTCTTTTTTAGGATATGGAGCTTGGGATGGTCTATCGGGCCTATCGAATTTTGATCCTATTTTTTTGGATTAGATAATGGACCCATGGCTAACCCGGCTCATGGACACCCTATGCCAAACCATTGTAGATTGATTGGATTGGGCTGGTCATCCTGCTCTATCACCTCTACTTCAATTGAGGGGCTTCCATCAAATTCTTAAGCCTCAGCCATTCTTCTACATTACTCTCTGACATCTAAAGCTTCAGTCACAGCAACCTTTCTCTCTCTCCTTGGTACATTCCTTTCCATGGCTCGCAAACGACTTCAAGAAGCTAAAACAAGTAAGCTCTCGAAATTCACTACTTCCACAACAACATAACCAGACCCACAACAATTTGAGGGTTAAATAGGTGTTATATTCAGTGTTTGAAGAACAATCAACAATCTTTGTATCGGAATTCATTCCGTACGATCAATTAGTTCAAAATTGAAATGAATCCTATGATTTCCCATTCGATTTTGTGATGTATTTTGTTCTTTCGAATTTTTGCCTTTCAACCGTTCGACGAAAAGTCTGAACTGTACAAGTAATGTATTTGAATATATTTTAGGGATCTTCTTCGCCCAGAAGTACCTGAAGAAAATAGGCTTAGGGAAAGAGGACTACCATTTCTGGAAGCAGGTAGGAAAGGCCTTACTATGCACATACGCTCTCTTCGGCGCTGCGTGGTTATACAACGAAACTTCGCCGCTTGGTTGGTTTAACCTAAAGATAAGGCCAAAGGAAGAGAAAGAGTTGGCACATCTCTATGAGCGCCGGAAGTTTCCATACCCGGGCGACGAGGAGGCGATGAAGGAGTTCATTGCAAAAGGTGGGATGATAGGGACGACCATTGGGCCCAAAGGGATTATTGAGACGGACAAAGACGCTTATAATTATCAGAAGGAGTTGCAAGACAAAAAATTTGAACAAGAGTCTTTGAAGCTGTGGATGAGGATGAGGAATGAAGTCATTTCTGAGATTCAAGAAAAAGGGTATGATGTTGAGTGATTGTTGTTGTGGAAAATGCTTGTTATTAGGTGAAGGATTTTGTGAACATTAGTCCTGCTACTTGTAGTTAATACCGGAACTTAATTTGAAGGCATAATTCGTTATGTTCAATTGAACTTTATTTAATGCTAAGCTTACTATGATTAAGTCACGATAGTTTTGGTTCTCCGATTAAGTCTATTATCGCGTGTTCTAAAAGGTTTACGAGTTTGGCAAGTTTCTTTTTCTTGTTTTTTTTTGGGAGAATTCCTCGCGTGTAATCTGTCTTTGTTCACCTTGTTGCCGAGTGATTCTGGTTCTGCTCCAAATATGATTTGCAGGGAAAGAGAGAGTCGAGTTTGTTCTAGTGAAGAAACAATGAATGAGAGTCATCTATGGGTTTCATTGTTCCTGATGAAAGCGATTCAGTAACCAGTAAAAACATGGTATCTCAATGACCAAGAAGCACCAGACTCTAAATGGTGTTGCTCTTGGAGTACTTCAAGCCCTGGAGAAAATATTGAACCCTCGTACTATGTTATTATTGCCATTTGGTATCTCACCAACTAATTAAGGATAGGGTGTTAATTAAGTCAAGTCTTTCAAGCTATTGGATGCTTAGGCTTGTCTCAGTTTCTAGAATTTAGATCATAGGCGCAGGTTCGACTCTGTCCGGTTTGTTGGTGTACTACGAGCTTGAATTTGGGTCCAGACCTGAGGTCGAGTTCTAGTATATTCAAAAAATATATGTCTCATAAAACTCGATTAAAATTCAAAATATTTTCCTTCCCGAGTTTGAGCCTATCAAGCTGAGTAAACACATTATTTGAGCTCGACTTTAAAATACTAAACAAATCCAAAAAATTTGACACGACACGAGCCTCGCTATAGATAATTATAAATGGATTATGTACAACTTAAATAAATGATAATATAATACGACATAAACACGACACTCCCAAAACTAAGGAAAAGTAAGAGAGAGAGAGAGAGTCCACCAAAATTGCTTTGGTTGGCTTCCTCCACCTCATGTCTCCTTCCCCCTGTCAGCAACCCTTCCCCTTCAAACAACAATCCTCCCCACTAAGTTGAGGTGATACTCTTGTGATATTACACGAACTTAAAATGATACAACATAAATATGACACAAGAAGTATTGGATAAAACATTATTCGAATTGACACCCTAAAGTTTCACGTCCTTTCTCTATTTGCTACCCCCTTTCTCATTCTCCCAAACTATTCCTAGGGAACCCCAATTCCTCCATGCTACAACCAAGTGTGGCTGCATTCTCATGCCATTACGCAGAATATGGGTTTTTTTTTAAAAAAAATTTACATTTATTTAGGCCTCCGACTAGTTATTTTCCTTGATACGGGCGAGGCAATCACACACTCCACACAGTTTAACGTTGAAATAAACTTGTTTGAAGCTAGCTGCAATATAGTGTAATAAAATCAATTGTAATCGAAAATGACACAATCTACTAACAAAAATAATTAATGGTCGAGTAAATGTCAAACACGAAAAACTCAATTTTGACATGAGAAACCCGTTTTGTTTTCCATTTTCTAATATAATATTGACATGATGATAGAATCTATTTCCAAGTTGTGGAATTTGGATGAGCAGAAAAAGTTTGCTTTTCTTGTCAAAACAAATCTCACATTAATTACAGGGTAAAACCTTTCTAAATCCCACTTTGGTGTGCTTTCTTTCCCATTCTAGAGAAACCATAGTCAGCTACTACTTCAACGTATACATTCTAAGGCGCATTGGCGTACAGACCACGTCAAGTTTTACAGAAGTCGATACTGATGATTGATGAAGATGAGCCTACAAAGGCCTCTTATTCCAAAGGTTCTTGAAAAAGATGTCGAGCTGATAATGTTGCCCCAAGGAATTCTGAATACGTGAAGACCAGGTACTCGACTGGAAGACGATGATGCTACTAGTCTACAGGCATCTAACACCTTCCTTTAGTTTCTGGTGAGGCTAAGAGGAGGCTTATTATGTGTTCTCTTTGTGAATTTGTAATTATGTAAGCCATAAAATTTTTTTTAGTTTACCTGAGAATGCAACTCAGCCCCACTTTTGTATCTTGATCATGTCTTTTATGTCAATGCGGTACTTTTTGTTGTCCATCTGCCATTGAAATTATTCAGTAATAGAAGTAAGCTGATTTTTCCTTTGTGGGCAGAGACATTTGTGACCGTTTTTGGGTTTTTTTTTTTTAAAAAAAAAAGCTTCTCTAACCTGAAAGGCAAAATTTTTAGTGTGGTTTCATTTCATATATGTAAACTTCTCAAATTGTCTTGAAGATCTACTGTTTGCTTATGTGTAAATTTATGTGTACTATTTTTTGGGGTAAATTTCAATAACACGCCCTTGAGATTGGCCTAGTTATAGGGACACACTTTATAGTTTTTGAAATGTCATTGTCACCCCCTATCAAACTAAACAGAGATGCAATTTTACTGAATTACCCTTCAAGACTTCAACCTTATTGTTTACCCTTTAACCCCCTATAGTTTCTGAATTACCCTACACACACCCCAATTTAATTTAGAATTTAGTTTCATCAAATTAACATTAAATTAAACTCCAATTTCATTAAATTGACATTTAATAACATTAATTCAAATATTAAAGTTCATCACACTAAAATTACCTTCATCAATTTAACACAAAATTTAATTTTAAAAATAATTTTGTCAAAATAATATTTATTTTATTTTATTTAAAATTTAGTTTCATCAAATTGAACTTTAATTTCATCAAATTGACATTTAATTTTATTAATTCAAATATTAATTTCATAACACTAACACTAATTTCATCAATTTAACATTAAATTAATATTTAATTTCATCAAATTATATTTTAAAATTTAATTTTGTGAAATTAACATTCAATTTATATTTAATAATAAATTTGCTGAATTTTCTTAATAATTATATATAAAAAAAGATATTTTTATGTATAGTACATCAAATATAAACACAAAAACATATCAAGAATGTATACAATCAACTTTTAGGACAATTAATAAAAGATAAATTGAGAATAAATACAGGCATGTTTGGTTTGCGCTTCAAAAAATAGTATTCGAAAACAGTTTTTGAGCAGAGTTTTAAAAAAGTGTTTTTAAAAATTTTAGATTACAAAACATGTTTGGTTATATATTTTTGAAAATAGTTTTAAAGAACAAAAATTATAAAATCTATTTGAACAATAATCACAATTCCCACCTCTCTTTTTCTTCCCCCTCTCTCTGTCTCCACAAAACACACTCACACACGCACACACACACAGACGCATACACAGAGGCATACATACACACACACGCAGACACAAAACACACACACACATGCAAACACACACACATACATAGACCCACACAGATTTGTGTAGATCTGTAGTTGTTGTGAAAGAGAGAGAGGCAGATGCTGGGCAGTGAAGAGAGAGAGAGGAAGAAAAAAAGATGCTGGACAGTGAAGCACAGTGAAGACGCTGGGCAAAGTGGAGAGAGGGAGAGGAAGGGGAAAAAAAAAGAAGACACTGTTTGCTACTAAGGGGACTCGAATGGCAGACCTCATTTAGCTTGTCTCCGTATTTCCAAAGAAAACTGTGAAAATAAGTTTAACTTGTTTTCTATTTTTTTGCTCCAATTATCATTTTTCCCAAAAATTTGAGAACAAAAAACCTAAGCAAATAGGTTTTAAGTGTTTTTGAAACTTTGAGAACAAAAAATTGTTTTCGAAAACAAAACCAAGCACGCCCAAAGTTCAAGAGAATTGAGACTCGAATCATGCATGAACCCAATAATTCTCCACGAAATCACACGGCCCACCATAAAGCTGAGCTGGTTGGAAAACTTAGGCCCAGCAAACAAGGTGTTTTGCTCCATAAAAAATGCTATTTAAACTTAATTTAAAATTTTAGAATTAATTGCACTGAAGGTCTTTAAAGTATATAATTTGTCTCATTTTAGTCTTTAATATTTTAATTGTATCATTATAGTCCCTGAAATATTAAAAAAAATTCTATGTGGCCTTCAAGCAGACAACATCTAAATTACTAACGGTTTGTTATCGTAAACTTATCATATAATATCTAAATATGACCAAAATTTAGGTAAGTCTTGACAAAAAATGTGTAATATGAGTAGTTTTGGACAAAAATTTGGATAGTTCATGATAAAAACTGTGTAATTTGGGTAGCTCTTAGATCAAAATTTGTTTAGAAATTTGGTCATGAGTTATCAACATTATTTTTTTACCCATATTTAAGTATTACGTAACAAGTTTATAATAAAAAATTGTTAACAATTTGGACGTTGTTTGCTTTAAGGACTAAAATGAGATAAACTTTATATTTTAAAAACATGAATTAAATATAAAAAATATTTTCAAAATATGATCTAAAAAATTCATGCAATTAAAGACGTATTTTAAAACGCGCTTATTAAACACTTGAGAATATAGAGCTCACAAGGAATCTTTGAAGATAGAAAATCTATTTCATATCACTCTCGTAAAAAAAAAAAAAGTGTATATGTAACACGTTTCTATTGGTAAAAAAATAAAGTTATAATACTAAAAAATATAGTTTGATACTATAACACTCCACGGTCAAATGCTGCAGGACGAAATATATTTTGAGCTATTTGTTAAGAAATATAGGGCTATTTTGTTTATTAAGGGTAGAATAGTCTTTTATTCATGTCTTTTCAGTTTCTTTTGTTTAGACTATATATAGTCTCTATTTATTTAGGTTAAACAACTTCTTGATATTCAATAGAATTATGCAGTATCAATGAAACCCTAGCCTCCTCTTCCTCCTCTTTTTTCTTGTTTCTTGTATTTCTCTTAATTGTTTAACATGGTATCAGGGCTAAGTTTCATGGGACGAGGCTTAATCTCAAACACAGCTTACGCGATCTGTACACTGGTATTTCGATCTGGTTTTGCGATCTGTTTTTATTTGTTGTTTGATTATGACTACTGAAATAGATGATTCGCTTCAATCTGTGAGTGTGAGGTTGGATGGAAAGAACTATTCGTATTGGAGTTATGTGATGAGAAATTTTCTTAAGGGTAAAAAGATATGGGGATATGTTAGTGGAACCTCTGTGAAACCTAAGAATACTGATGATGATTATGCTAATTTGATAGATACCTGAGAAGCAAACAATGCGAAAATTATTACTTGGATTAACAATTTTGTTGAGCATTCTATTGGTACACAGTTGGCGAAGTATGAGACAGCAAATGAGGTTTGGAATCATCTGTAAAGGTTATTCACTCAATCAAATTTTGCAAAGCAGTATCAATTGGAGAATGACATACCAGCTCTTCAGCAGCAGAATATGAGTATTCAGGAGTTTTATTCTGCTATGACAGATCTTTGGGATCAATTGGCTCTTACAGAATCGACAGAATTAAAGGCATGTGGTGCCTATATTGATCGTAGAGAGCAGCAGCGATTGGTACAGTTTTTAACGGCACTTCGCAGTGATTTTGAAGGACTTAGAGGTTCAATTTTGTATCGTTCTCCACTTCATTCTGTTGACTCAGTTGTCAGTGAGTTATTGGCTGAAGAAATACGTCTTAAGTCTTATTCTGAAAAGGGAATTCTTTCTACTTCTAATCCTTCTGTGTTAACAGTACCTTCTAAGCCATTCTCTAATAATCAGAATAAGCCTTACACAATGGTTGCCTTCGACGAGTGCAGTTTCTGTAAGCAAAAAAGTCATTAGAAGACTCAATGTCCTAAGAAGTTGAGACAACAAAATCAATCGTAGCAGTAATCTCAAGCTTGGAAGCCTGGCAACCAGTCACAATCTAATGCTCATAGACCACCTCAGGGTTACAAACCACCACAGTCTAATACTGCAGCAGTAGTTTCATCAAATCATTTCATCGATCCTAGTACTTTGGCTAAGCAATTTCAGAAGTTTCTCTCCTTACAACCACAAGCTATGTCTGCTTCCTCTTCCGTAGGTCAGTTGCCTCATAGTTCTTCAGGTATGTCACATTCTGTATGGGTTTTGGATTCTGGTGCTTCACATCATATGTCTCCAGATTCTTCATCCTTTGCTTCTGTTATGCCTCCTTCTTCTATTCCTGTTATGACTGCTGATGGAACTCCTATGCCTTTAGCAGGTGTTGGTTCTGTTGTCACACCTCACTTGTCTCTCCCTAATGTTTATCATATTCCGAAACTCACATTAAATATTGCTTCTGTTAGTCAGTTATGTGATTCTAGTAATTTAGTTACATTTTCCTCTTCTTCTTGTTATGTGCAGGATCTGCAGTCTCAGAAGTTGATTGGGACAGGCCGTAGGAAAGGGGGACTATATATTTTGGATGAGTTAAAAGTGCCAGTTGTTGCTGCTGCTGCTGCTGCTCCTAGTGTTGATTTATCTTCTTTTCGTTTGAGTTATTCTTCTTCTAGTTTTTATTTATGGCTTTCTCGTCTAGGTCATGTTTCGTCTTCTCGTTTGAGATTTTTGGCATCCACAGGGGCCTTAGAAAATTTGCAAACTTGTGATATTTCTGATTGTAGTGGATGTAAACTGGCAAAATTTTCTGTTTTACCTTTTAATCGAAGTATTTCCGTTTCTTCTTCTCCATTTGATTTGATTCATTCTGATGTATGGGGACTTTCTCCTGTTGCCACAAAATGAGGGTCTCGATATTATGTTTCTTTTATTGATGATCATACTCGTTATTGTTGGATTTATTTAATGAAACATCGTTCTGAATTCTTTGGAATATATACAGCCTTTCGAGCTCTTGTCAAAACTCAACATTCTGCTGTTATCAAATGTTTTAGGTGTGATTTGGGTGGGGAATACACTTTTAATGAATTTTGTGAGTTGCTTGCCTTAGATGGAACTATTTACCAAACTTCGTGTACAGATACTCTTGAGCAAAATGGTGTTGCTGAAAGAAAACATAGGCACATTGTTGAAACTGTTTGTTCTCTCTTGTTGTCTGCTTCTGTTCCTAGTGTGTTTTGGGGTGAAGTTGTTCTTACTGCTGTAGCTTTGATTAATACAATTCCATCTTCTCATATTTCAGGTGTTTCTCCTATCGAAAAGTTGTATGGGTATGCCCCTGATTATTCTTCTTTTAGAGTTTTTGGTTGTACTTGTTTCGTTTTTCGTCCTCATGTAGAACGCAACAAGTTGTCCTCTCGATCTGCTATTTGTGTTTTTCTTGGTTATGGTGAAGGTAAAAAGGGGTATCGTTGTTTTGATCCAATAACTCAGAAACTTTATGTGTCTCGCCATGTTATTTTTCTCAAGCATATACCGTTCTTTTCTATTCCATCCACTACTCATAGCTTCACTAGATCTGATCTTATTCGTATAGATCCTTTTTCTGATCATTCTGCTGGTACTGACACTCTACTCTCTAGCACACCTGAAGCTCCCTCTTCTTCTATGGTCCCTCAAGCTCCGTCTGAGATTGTGGATCCACCTTTACGTCAATCTACACGCATTCGTAAGTCCACAAAGTTACCAAATTTTACTTATTCTTGTTATTCTTCATCTTTTACTTCTTTTTTAGCTTCTATTCATTGTCTCTCTGAGCCATCTTCCTATAAAGAGGCAATTCTTGATCCTCTTTGGCAGCAAGCTATGGATGAGGAACTTTCTGCTTTGCATAAGACAGGTACTTGGGATTTGGTTCTTCTACCTCCTGGTGAGAGTGTTGTTGATTGTCGTTGGGTGTATAAGATCAAGACTAATTCTGATGGATCTGTTGAGCGATACAAAGCTAGGTTGGTTGCAAAAGGGTACTCTCAACAGTATGGTATGGATTATGAGGAGACATTTGCTCCTGTTGCAAAAATGACTACTATTCGTACTCTTATTGCAGTTGCTTCGGTTCGTCAGTGGCATATCTCTCAACTTGATGTTAAAAATGCCTTCTTGAATGAAGATCTTCAAGAAGAAGTTTATATGGCTCCCTCTCCTGGTGTTTCACATGATTATGGGTATGTTTGCAAACTCAAGAAAGCATTATATGGTCTCAAACAAGCACCTCGTGCTTGGTTTGAGAAATTTTCTGTTGTGATATCTTCTCTTGGATTTGCTTCTAGTAGTCATGATTCTGCTCTTTTTGTTAAGTGCATTGATGCAGGTCGTATCATTATGTCTTTATATGTTGATGACATGATTATTACTGGTGATGATATTGATGGTATTTCAGTTTTGAAGACAGAGTTAGCTAGACAGTTTGAAATTAAGGATTTGAGTTCTCTACGATATTTCTTGGGTATTGAGGTAGCCCACTCACCCAGAGGTTATCTTCTTTCTCAGTCGAAATATGTTACAGATATTCTTGAGCGGGCTAGACTTACTGATAATAAGACTGTAGATACTCCCATTGAGGTTAACGCAAAATATTCTTCTTCTGATGGTTTACTTTTGTCAGATCCTACTTTATACCGTACTATTGTTGGGAGTTTGGTATATCTCACTATTACTCGTCTAGATATTGCATATGTTGTTCATGTTGTTAGTCAGTTTGTTGCTTCTCCTACTACAGTTCATTGGGCAGCTGTTCTTCGTATTTTGCGGTATCTTCGGGGTACAGTTTTTCAGAGTCTTTTACTTCCATCCACCTCTTCCTTGGAGCTGCGTGCATACTCTGATGCTGATCATGGCAGTGATCCCACAGATCGCAAGTCTGTTACTGGTTTCTGTATCTTTTTGGGTGATTCTCTTATTTCTTGGAAAAGCAAGAAACAATCTATTGTTTCTCAATCTTCAACCGAAGCAAAATATCGTGTTATGACATCTACTACCAAAGAGATTGTTTGATTACGTTGGTTACTTGCAGATATGAGAGTTTCCATTTCTCATCCCACTCCAATGTATTGTGACAACCAGAGTTCTATTCAGATTGCTCACAACTCGGTTTTTCATGAACGAACTAAGCACATTGAGATCGATTGTCACCTTACTCGTCATCATCTCAAGCATGGCACCATTACTTTGCCATTTGTTTCTTCTTCTTTGCAGATTGCAGATTTCTTTACCAAGTCGCATTCTATTTCCCGTTTTCGTTTTCTAGTTGGCAAACTCTCGATGCTTGTAGCTGTCGCATCGTGAGTTTGAAGGGAGATGTTAAGAAATATATGGCCATTTTGTTTATTAAGGGTAGAATAGTCTTTTATTCCTGTCTTTTCAGTTTCTTTTGTTTAGAATATATATAGTCTCTATGTATTTAGGTTAAACAACTTCTTGGTATTCAATAGAATTATGCAGTATCAATGAAACCCTAGCGTCCTCTTCCTCCTCTTTTTTCTTGTTTCTTGTATTTCTCTTGATTGTTTAACACTATTTTTTTTTAAATTAAAGGTATTTTTCGACACGACCTGTATGATGATTCATACTCAACACGAGACTAATTCAACAACGACACAATCTACTAATAAAAATAATTGAAGGTCGAGTAGTGTCAGATATGAAAAACTCGACTCTCATGTGAGAAAATCGTTATTTTATATTTGTATGAAATGTCATCGAACTAAATTATTCCTTTTGTTATGCTATGATGTGGATTAATTAGAGTTTTAATTTATAAAAGAGCCATATGTGGTGGATTTAGTTAAAAAAAAGGGGGATTCATAATCTTAGGATTTCGAATCACGAGATCATACATGTTAGTTCAAACATTACATGACTCAAAAATACACAATGCAAATATACCATGAACATAAAACAAAATAAATTTGTATTGACACGACATGGCTCGATTATTACTCTTATGCAAAATTAAATTGAGTTCAATCGAACCTCAACTTGACTCATTAGATTGACTAAGATCTAGGATAAGAATATGGTACTGAATTTTTTTTTCGATAACGTATTGAAATTCACCATTGCACTTTACAAAAGAGAAGTTATATACATTCTTGATCTATTATTACAGTTAAAAAAAAAAAGATCTAATTACAACTTTATGATCAATCATGAAATATTGTAAGAATTAACCATACAAAATAAAAATGTTACGTGGGCTCTCATTAGGACATTGATGGTTCAACCGTCGAAGGCAACAAAATGCTTTGTTTATAAGTTTCTCTTATGGAAAATCATAGGAATTCATAACTCAGGCTCTAATACCACATGTAAACTATAATTTTGATCGAAAGATGAATCAAACCACATATCAATTATGCGGAATCAAAAATATCATAATCAACATACCTAAAGTTATAATCACAAACTTGAATTACTTGATAATTGATCCATGAACTCTTTTGACGTAGACCAAAAATTAGTTTCTCTCTCCTGACTTTTATTCTTATAATACACATCTCGAATGGGCATTTGTATATTTATAGGTAGAGAAACGACCAATTTTCTTGTTCAATAAGTCTACTTCCCATCAAAATAGGAGTCTAAGAAACTACTTCTCTTAATTGACTAGTCATAAACTATCAGTTATACCAATTAGACTAAGATTGTTAACCTTATAATTATCTGACCCAAACTAATTATTTAATAATAATCAGTAAAATCATATGTACCAGATCATGTGGGTCATATTAATTCTTAGGTTAATAGCATTTTTTGTCCCTAAAGTATGTATTTTTTTGTCAGTTTAATCTTTAATGTATCAATTTTGTCAATTTTGTCCATAAACTATTCATTAGTGTCATTTTGATCCCCACATAGATGGACCGTTAAGTTTTTAACGGAATAATCACATGTTGGACACGTGATACCGTCTACAAAAATGACATGTGGTCACTTCTGTCAAAAAACTTAATGGTTTGTTCATGTATAAACCAAAATGACACGTAGTCACTTCCGTCAAAAAATTTAACAGTCCGTCCATTTAGGGACCAAAATGACACGAATTGAGTACTTTAGAGACCAAATTAACAAAATTGATATATTGAATACTAAACTGACATAAAATATATACTTAAGAGACCAAAAATACTATTAACCCTTAATTCTTCTTTGTAAGGTATAACTTGACTTCTAAAATTTATTTTTTATATGATCGTTCGCAATATTTTAAAATCGATCATAACTTTTTTAATTTATAATAAATTGTAACTCCACCTTAAAATATTATAACTTTTGGTACAATCATCCTCTTGAGTCTTGACAATCATATCCTTTACCATCGCCTCTCTTCCCTTATAAGTTGAGTGCCATGCCTTATGGCCATCACTATGCAAACTCAAAATCCACTATAGGAGCATTGAGGTTGGTTTTCACTTGTCTTTGGACTCTTGAATACTCCTCCTTTGTAAAATATTTCAAATTCCCCATTTCTTCTTGCAAAAATTAAACCCAAAAAACAAAAGGTTCACCTTCCATATTTATTTCTTCTATGGATTTGATTTGAACATCTTCATTTGTTTGTTATTTTCAACAGGGTGCTAACAAAGGAGAGAGGCAATTGATTCATTTTATATTCCGTCAAAGATACAAGAAATTAACGAGGTGAGTATTGATTGTAATCGCGTAACTACCCTGTATTAGTTTGTTTGTTTTCGAAATTTAAATTATTTATTTTACAAAAAAAAATTATTAAAATTATAAAACATGTGGCATAATTATTTGAATTATATAGTGGATTTATTTTCCATTTTCCCCAAAAAAAAAAAACAAAAAGAAACAAAGATATTTCCCGGTTTGATATTTTTTCTATTTTCTGAAGATTTAGTGAAAAATCATCTGAAAATCAAACGCTCCGATGAATTTCTTCATCTTTACGATCAGATTATGCACCTATTTCCCATCTATATAATAAGTTGAATCAGTCGCAAATTGCAAACTTTCAATTCGATTCTAGGGTTAGGGTTTCTTATTATTCCCAATTTTTGTTTGTTAATATGAATTTATGAATGATTGGAAAAAAAAAAAAAATTTTTTTTTGCTCAAACCCTAAGCTATCGCCACAGATAAAACCGCAATTTCAGACATTCGAAGAGGAAAAACTGAATTTAAAACTGTTTCCTTCAAAATCGTCACGGAGATATGAAAAAACTTCTAAACAAAATTTTGGTCCGAACAAGAAACGGGAAAAACTGTTAGATTCCGATGAAATAACTAGTTGGAAAAAGCTAACCGTCAGTTTCATCGGAATCGTTGATTTCTGCGAATTTCTAATTCCACTCCACATTCGTTTCTTTCCAAGCAATAGTGGCAGAGGTTAGAGTGGATATAGTAGATTTTGGAGTGGACATCTGTATCTGAGGTTGGCAGTTTGTGAAGATCGTCTGAAATAATCTTCGAGAAGAAGAATGATTTTCCAGGTTATACAATACTCTTTACTTGGTACTGTTTGGAGTTATCGTTAATATTAGAAATCGAGATTTAATGTAACTGATTTTGATTTGCATAGGAACACATATTCTGGATTTATAGTTGGGTATTCTAATGATGTATTGGATCATTAATATGATATTTTTTTTTTTTTTTGGTGATTTCTGAAAATTGTGATTTTTTTTTATTAATGTCGGTGGTCCATTGCAATGTCTGGTGGGGTTTTCCTTGAAAGGGAGAATGATTTTGTAAATAATGTAAATATGCATAAGACGTCAATGTGCTATAAATAAGTCGTTCTTTCTGAATTTATCAGAGTTCTCAAGACGTTATTTCTTGTTAAAGATTGTGTTCAATTGGCCGTTATACAAAATAGAGGATACCCACACAGATTTTTTGAATAGTTATACAAACATGAGGGATTTAATGGCGACTATTTGCTGGAAAAAATCAACCTAAATTTCAGGTGATCTATTGCATTGTAGCCTTTTAGTGTTGGTATGATTCATTGTGCATGTTTATGTCTATCTGATCTAATAAGCTATTCCCATCATGATTCACCTTTAACTTTCTTTATTTTTCCAGGAAAAACACAAAATTGATCAGTTGTCTCAGGGGATATGATGTCGGAATCATCTTCAACTTGGATGAATTTTATAAAGGAAAGCACCACTGAGCTGATGATAGGATGATGTTCCATTCATTTCACTAATCCTTTGCATTGGTAAGTTTGTTCGGGCTCCAATTCGCATACTCACAGAACACTGAGTTCTCTCAGAGATTTAGTTCAAATAAACTAGCTAAAGATCCAAAGTTGTCAGGGTGGTAGCCACTTGGGTACGATCCTCCTCTCTGTTTTAGTAACTCCTGGTAACCAAACTCATTAGATATGCAGAAGTCAAAGCCAGTGAATATTCGAATATTTAAAAAGCCAGTATCAATAAACTGGTTAGAATTCATCACTGACGACAGTGTCAAATTGGCGATTCCTGTCGGGCCCCGTTTTCAAGCTGATGTGCCCAATTGGAATGGCCATGTGGGTGACAGTGAATTAGACACTTCAAGGTGGCTGGGCACCCGAATATGGCCAGTCAGAGGAAGCTGCCCAGAAACAAATTGTAATGCTATTGGAAGAGGAAGACCTGACTTTTGTTCATGCATCACTCCCGGATCTATAGAATGTGTTAGACGGCATGTTTCTGACAAAAGGAGCGAGCTACAGTATGATCTAGGAACCGTCTTCTGGAAATGGAAATTTGACATGATGGGAGAATCTGTTTCCAGGTTGTGGAATTTGGATGAGCAGAAAAAGTTTGCTCTTCTTGTCAAAACAAATCCCATATCACAGGGTAAAACCTTTCTGACTCCGGCCTTGGAGTGCTTTCTTTCCCATTTTAGAGAAAGTATAGTGAGCTACTACTTCAACGTATACATTCCAAGGCGTATTGCTGTGCAGACCAGATCAGGCTTTACAGAAGTGGATACTGATGAAGATGAGCCTTCAGAGACCTCTTATTCCAAAGGTTGTCGGAAAAGATGTCTAGCGGATAGTGTTGCCCCAAGGAGTTCTGAATATGTGAAGACTAGGTACTTGACTAGAAGACGATGATGCTACTAGTCTGCGCATGCGCAGGCATCTAACACCTTCCTTAGTTTCCGGTGAGGCTAGGAGGAGGCTTATTTTGTGTTCTCTTTGTGAATTTACAATTATCTACGGCACAGAATTTTTTTTAGCCTACCTGAGAATGCACCTCAGCCGAACTTTTGTATCTTGACCATGTCCTTTATGTCAATCTGGTACTTTTTGTTGTCCACCTGCCATTGAAATTATTCAGTAATAGCTTGAGTAAGCTGATTTTTCCTTTTTGGGCAAGAGACATTT
Source organism: Ilex aquifolium (assembly GCA_951799425.1). NCBI lineage: Eukaryota > Viridiplantae > Streptophyta > Magnoliopsida > Aquifoliales > Aquifoliaceae > Ilex > Ilex aquifolium. Next base: position 8,078,412 of record OX637394.1, read on the forward strand.
GTGACTGTTTTTCTGTATTTTTTTTTTAAAAAACTTCTTTAACTATCTACTGTTTTCTTATGAGTAAACTTATGTCTACTATTTTTTTTCATTGACATCAATTTGTTGTAAATAAATCATTCTTTCTTAATCTATCATAGTTCTCAAGAAGTTATTTTCTTATTACTGTAACATTCTTATTACACTACTGAAAGTAGAAGTAATAGGGACACTGTCAACCCAAGCTTCATTCTAGTGCAGTCTCTTCTTCTTGATCTTGTATTGATTCACGATCATCCTTTGTATTCTTTGTGAATATCCCATATAAAATTTGCAATGAGGGTTGCAAACCTCCTCTATCCCACGTAGGGAATTAAAAAAAGGTAAATGCTAAGTAGTACCTTAGTTAGGGCTGACAATTTGAATCACGATTAGCCGGTTGGACATGTAATTAAATGTGTTAAATTCCTTAATTTTCTAGTTTGATACTTTTTTTAGCTGTTTAATTTATTTTACAAGTAATTCGATTGTTTTAAAGTAATAATGGATAAGACAAGTAAAGTAAACACTAGAGAGGAAACACAGTGGATTGAAGAGTCAAGATTAAGATATGAAGATAATGCAACAATTTAATCCTTATGAAAGTCTATATAAAACTCATTTAGAGTTGGATTAGAAAAGTATTCTAGAAGATAAAGTTTTGATACGTCTTCAATATTTTGGTCATAACTTTTTATCCCGATATTCGATTGACCTGACTTTTGCGACGTTGGAAAGAAGACTTCAACAGTTACAAAAATGTATTTGATAAAAATTTCGTGAATCAACCTCTAACTATGTGAAAATTGAGCTTGAAGTCTGAGCAGATATGGTACTCGTGCCCCCAAAATTTTATCCACGAGATTTAACCTAAAAAGACTTCTTTTTTGAAAGGAATTTCTCCCAAGTCAACCCTAAACCTTCTACCTATACCAACACTTTAGTATAAATAAAGCTTCTCATCTATTGAGAGATCATTTTTTTCCCAGCTTTTTATTTTCTAGTTTTTGGTGTATTTTTCTTATGGCTTATTAAAAGCCCAATTAAAGTTAGGGGAGAAACTTTCAATGAAGCATTGTATTATTTTTTATTAAATATTCTTTTAATGCATGATTTATTTTTTTAACTTCTTTCTTGTATTTTATTAAGTTTTTTTTTGTATAATTTTTTGATTCGCTGTGTCACGTAATTAAATATTTGAAATACCTTGAAAGTCAAATAACTAGTTATTTCGTGCTTAAATTAATTAACTATAATATTTATAAATCATTTTATTTCTTATTTGTATAAAAATAGAATTTATTTGTTGAAAAACTTGATTTATCGTACCCTCTTACAACTTATCCAAAAACCAACCTCATCATATATGCAGAAGCTAAAGCCAGTGAATATTCAAGCATTTAAGAAGCCAGTACCAGTAAACCGGTTAGAATTCACCACCAATGTTAGCGTCAAACTGGCGATTCCTGTTGGGCCCCGTTTTCAAGCTGATGTGCCCGATTGGAGTGGCCATATTGGTGACAGTGAATTAAACACTTCAAGGTGGTTGGGCACCCGAATATGGCCAGTCAAAGGAAGCTGCCTAGAAACAAATTGTAATGCGATTGGAAGAGGAAGACCTGACTTTTGTTCATGCATTACTCCCGGATCTATAGAATGTGTTAGACGGCATGTTACTGACAGAAGGAGTGAGCTGCAGTATGATCTAGGAACCGTCTTTTGGAAATGGAAATTTGACATGATGGGAGAATCTGCTTCCAAGTTGTGGAATTTGGATGATCAGAGAAAGTTTGCTTATCTTGTCAAAACAAATCCCACATCGCAGGGTAAAACCTTTCTAAATTCTGCCTTGGAGTGCTTCCTTTCCCATTCTAGAGAAAGCATAGTGAGCTACTATTTCAACGTATATATTCCTAGGTGCATTGGCGTGCAGACCAGGTCAGGCTATGCAGAAGTCAATACTGATGAAGATGAGATTGCAGAGGCCCCTTATTCTAAAGGGTCTCGGAAAAGATGTCGAGTTGATAGTGTTACCTCAATCAGTTCTAAATGTGTGAAAGGCAGGTACTTGATTGGGAGATGATAATGCTACTAATCTGAAAGTATCTAATACTTCCTTTAGCTTCTGGTTGAGGCTAGGAAGAGCGTTATTTTGAATTCTCTGTCAATTTGTAATTTGTCTTGATCATGTCTTTTTTGTCTATTTGGTACTTGTTTGTTTTCCACCGTGGTTTGAAACCAATTATTAGTTGTTTGATCCAGTTGAAGACATTGCAGCATGGGCATGGTCCCAAAAAATTTTACTTACTATTTTTATAAATTTGGGATATCACGACATGAATTTTTGGGTTGAATTATGACTATGCAAGCATATAGTTTGACTAAATCGGTTAATGTGGGCAACGTTATAATTTTTCCAAGCTTGATATCTATCTTGCGCAGGAAGGAAGCTTCGCATATGCTTTGAAAACAGAGTCTTTTAACAATGGGGCATAGGTACTGATTTGATGATTGGTTTTAGGAAGGGCAACTGGTAAGGTGGTCTACTGGCTCCCTTGAGCTGGTTGGCTCTAAGATGCTTAGAGACTCAGATCATCAGCATGGGATCTTGCATGCTCCAACTTGTTCCTTAACCCCATTGTGGCACAAGTCAGGACTAGTTGCGCCACAACCGGGTCCCTTGCCAAGTACTAAGAGCCACAGGAAACAACGGAGACATCTGAAACAGTTAATTTGGTGAACCGGGTTTTTGAGTTTGATGTCTCTACGATACAGCAGTGTGCAAAATTTTAGCTCGCACAGGATTTATTTGCTCCAATTTCTGGATGAAAGAAGAAACCAATGGTATCAGTATCGACAATGGTTCCACCACAACATTTGCAATCATATTCAGATCAAAAACACAAGAATCCTAGCAAATCAAATTAGTTCCTGAAGGCAAAGGAATGTAGGAGCGAACCAAAGAATAATTCCAATACCATTTTTCCCACTCACAAGCAAAACAGTAGCAGACAAAGTGGGGAGTGGAGCTAAGGGCTGCCAAATGCTTAGAGGTACAAATTACAAAGGAAAAGGGAAGATTAACATACAAGTTGGATACAAGGATCTAGGGTCTGTCCCAGATGATATATATCCCAAGCCTTTATGGTGAATTGCTGCCATTGTTGTTTGATTCTCGGTTAGCATGTTGGACATTGCTCTGCCAAAAATTGCCAATGCTTGACAAGCATTGCACTGCAACAACAGCAGCAGAGTTGCACGTGGGGATGCCCTATGTTGGAATGAGAAGAAATTCTAAAGTTCAAACCTGCCCTGGACATCTCCTTTTCATGGCTGTCTTCCCAATCCAGTCTATCCACCTTTCGACATCAACACTGGTGGGCATTTCTGAATTCAATATGATATCAGGAAAAAAGGAGCCAAATTTATTCCTCATAACTTGACACCCAAGGTCTTGCTCAACTTTAACACCTTCATCCTTGTTGATTTAATGCACTGAAAAGAGGGAGAGTCCAGCTCATGAAGACGGTTGCTCTTATGCTGCCTGGCAATGGCCTTCTATATTGGCTCAATGCATCTCGCTACCTTCTAGAGAAAGAAAGTTGGGCCACTATGGAAGTCGGAGCCTCCGGCAGATTCATAATAACAATATTGGGCATAGCTTGAGCATCTGACATACAAACCACCCTCATGACACCTTTGCTGCAAGCCAAAGCCAAACCTTCCACATTGCTTTGAGTTCTGAATCAAGATGGTAACACCCCCCAAATCGACATAGAAGCCAAGTGACCGTTGGCTCATATCACATCTGACAATCCCTCTTCAGCAGCTCCTGGATTCTGTCATGAGCATCCTTCGGCATTCAACAAGACCCACTCATGTAGGAGGGACTCGAGGTATCATAAATAACTGTTTACTTCTCTATTAGAAATGATAACTCGGGGGTTGGCTTACATTACCATTTGGCATTGTATGGATCTGTTCTCAGCGAGATGAATAATCTGCAAGTATATTTCTAGAGTCCATTCCCCGGAGGTCTGGATGTAACAGCTAATACCTGAGCCATTCAAGGTCCTCAAAGAAGTCCACATCCTAAGTTTTCAGGCTTGCAACCAATGATTCCAGCAGAAACTCAAATGGTTGCCTGTTCACTGGCCTAATGCATAGTTCCTAATAAGGATTGTCTTCTTGAAGTTTGTAGCCAGAGATTCCGCAATTAGGATCACCCCATAGATTCCTGAGTCTCTTCACCCAATTAGCAAGCATTCAAGACATAAAGCCACGAAATGTACTTTATTTGTTTGGAAGTATTAAGACCCCATATGATGTTCCATTGGTGTCATCTCTTCAGTACATGGATGGTCCCTCCAACAGGAATTTATAAAGTGACTCAGGAGAATTTTCCAACTAAGGTGCCAAACTTGATTGTTGGACACCTCCCAGAATTTTTGAAAAAAAACTCTCTGAATCTGCTAACCATGCACCTGTATTCAACCAATAACTTCAACCTCTTCTTTTCCTCCCTCCCTCCAACAATCTGTAAGCCATACATGAGTTTAGAATCTGCTAGACTGCCCATCCATGCTTTCCACTTTGCTAAAGAATGCACCTCAAATCCAGATGGCAATGGGTGAAAAGCCCAGTAGACCCATATACATGTTTGGGAGGTGTTCTTTTATCAATGTGTGATAAGCTCTACGACCACCCTGCACGTGCGACCCCCATCCGTGTGCGGACAACTAGTTCTTTCTTTTATTTTATATTTTCACATGAACCCCCGGCCCAATTAGAAGTTGAACATGCACTTCCAACTTTGGAATGGCAGCATATTCTACTCAAGTTAACAGTAACTGGATTCATAGTTACTAGTAATGAAGAAAAGTAAAAAACATCTTTTATTACCTAGTGAAAAATGCACGTTAAACACAGAAAAGTAACAATGTACTGCACTTCTGTCCAATGAACAAGAAGAATAACATTTATATTCTTTACATAGCCATACTCAGCTGAAGAACATTGAGTGTACCTTCTTTTCAGTTCATCCTGGCTACAGAATGTGGGTTTTGCAGCCGATATTTTCCAGATTTACTCCTATAGCTGTTCAATGGAGTGAAATGGAACCGCAACATGCCATTGTCAGAGTTGCTTGAAGAATAGTTGGCGCTTCGATTCCTCTCCAGCAAGCACTGTTCTCTGCCCTCTGTTACACTTTTGCTGGTCTCAACCACATGTCCTGTCCTTTGATATGATCCAACCATGTCGCAGGAATTCCTAGAACTAACAGAACTGCTGCGGATAAGCTTCCCACTAGGAACCGCTTTCACTCCAGCCTCCTTGGTTTGCTTGTCATTAACCTCAACCACTGAGTGGTCAATTACATTGGCAGTAAAATTTTGGTACTTCTTGTCACCAAACCTGTGTATGAAACCCCAAACATTCCTCCACCTGTTGGACTTCTTGAATCCATTTGAGCTATCATTGTCTTTAACAGAAGTAACATCCAGGGATACAGGCTCCAACTTTTCTGGATGATCATCTTTGAGAGAATTCAAATGCCAATTCTTCAATTCTGTCTCTGTAATAACCAACTTCGTCGGGTGAAAAACATCGACATTTGCAGGAGACGCCTTAAAATTCATCTCATCAACCTCGGATCCCAATGCTTTCTTATTAGCAGAACTCCTGAAAGAACTTGACCTATCGAAACTACTTCCCCTCTGCGAAGACGAAGAGTCGGAATTAGTCTGAGCTGATCCACCAGAACTTGAGTCATTTTCATTGATCGCATTAATTGGCCCATCAAGTGACATCCGACGATTATCAGACCTGTTAAACCGTGGGAGAATCATGTTATCAACAACAGATAGCATCGGGGTGAGCCGTGGAATAGTCCTCGCAATCAAATATCCATCCCAAGAAGCCCTAGGTTCATCAAATGAAAACCTCGAATCGTCCACAGACATCCGACCAGCATCAACCGAAAACCTCGGTTCTGTGTCACAAGATCTTCGCCCAAATCCATATTCTCCGATCTCCGATTGTGTCTCCCTCAAATTCACTTGACGCCCAAACAGCTTCTGATTTCGCATTTCCGACAAATCGCCACCACCATTGCCTCCGACATTATCACCATCAAGCTTCTTCATTTTGTGCTTTTGACTCCATTTCCTCAATTTCTTGCTGAAAACTGATGCAGCATCCCAAAAGTTTCCAGCAATCTCTCTTAAATCTTTGACCTTTTTCTTCCCATTCTGGCATTCTAGATCTATGAGTTCTTGCATTGTCTTCAGATCCTCTTCTTCAAACTCATCATCAACATTCACATTTGGTATTATAATATCCTCGGAAACCCTGATTTTTTCTCCATTTTCCCCTTCTTCTCCAGACTCGAACACCGTATCAGTGGCAGTGAACTTGGAAAACCGTACGTTCTTCGTTTCAACCTTCAAATCTTTATTCGACTCAGTCTTCTCGTCATCGAGGTCAAAAAGAAGGGCCAGAGTCTTCTGAACCCTAACATCGCACGATTTCCGACGAGGCTCGGAGAAGCTAGAAGACGATCCGCATTTTCCGGCGGAAACCGATTTGGTACGGCGGAGCTCCGGCGATAAAGAGGAGGATAATGCGGCGGCTTTGTTCCGGACAAAGGTGGTAGTGGAGGAGGAAGAGGGTTCTGGGTGAACCGAAGGGTCGAGACCGGCGAGGCGATCGCGCAAGCATGAGGCGCAGAAGCCGGTGACCGGTTCGGATGGGTGAAGGTAGCAGCCGGAGAGACGGCGGGTCCGGGTATGGGGCTTGAGAGTCATTGATGGAGGTGGAGAGAGTACGGTGGGCTCATTATAGATGGGGGGTGAGGAGTGAACGAGGTGATGAGAGAGAAAAGGATGACAGAGAGCTCATTATATAACGAAGAACCCTTGATAAACCCTTCTTTACTCCACAAACCTTGCTTTGTTATCATAATTTTTTTTCTTTCTTTCTCTTTCTGAAGACAAAAAAAAAAATTTATTTTTTTTATTATTTTGTATACACTAGGAGTGCAATTCGGACGAGTTGGACAGTCAACCCTAGATATATAATGTTCAACCCTAACCCTAACCCTACCTCGAGGTGAGGGACTCAACCCAAGCACTGCCCGAGTTGAATTCAGGCAGGCTCGAGTTGAATTCGGGTTAATGATTTTCGAGGTGATTTCAGGTTACTTTACGGGTTCAATTCGGATTAAGTTCAGGTTGAGCCCAAAATAAACTTGTTGTTTTAAACCTGATGCACTATCCCACAATCCAACTGCAGCATTCATACTTACTAGAACCACATAGTTTACTGACTTCTCAGGTTCTATATTAAATAGGTGTCTGGCTGTAATTTCTCTGATAGACATATTGTCATAGTTACTACATCCCCAAAAAATGGAACCCCAAAATGAGACATTAATTCGAGTTGAACCCGATTATTAAATCGGGTTGAGCCCGATTTTAATATTCGGGTTCAACCCGTAAATCCGATGGCTCAACCCGAGGTCCACCCAAATTGAATTCGGATTGAGGTTTTTTGACCCAAGTCCAACCCAAGTATTAAAAACCCTAGCCCAAGTTTTAATTTTTTTGGATTGGACTCGGGTTAGCCCGTCTAAATTGCACCCCTACTATATACCAGTTTCCTGAGACTTCATAGCTAATGTAATAATTTAATTAAGAAAATTAGGACAAATCTGAAAAAATAAAAGCTAAAACACTTTCTTTACCCTCTTCTCTAAAACATTTTTGAAGACATAATTTTTAAGGTTTGATCTCGAGATTGGAATTTTAAAAGTACTGGTTGTTGAGAAATTGATTATAAATGAAGATTGATTATTAAATTCTATAATTTTAATTTTTATTGTTTAAGCTTTAATTCAATCTAAATATTTTTTTGTATGGTTGAACTTGAACAAAAATGTAAACTCAATAATTAAGTTCGATTGAGAGGAGTGATAGATTAATACTTAACAATCGAAGTTTATTGTGTTTTTGCATCAAAATAAAATTTGTTGATGTTAAAAAAAATTAGAATAATAATTCCATTTTTTTGTAATTTGACTAAAAACTTTTAAATTTTAAAACAACATTAAAAAAAGTAATGTTATACTCATCAAAATTAATGACAAAAAAGAGTGACTAAATGACATAGCGACTGACATAAAAGAATAGCATTTGGTTGGCCGCCATATCATTTGATCACTAATTTTGATCAGTATATAATTACTGAAAAAATCATTTTAGCCAACATAGTCTTAGCGAAAAATGCGGCCTTTGAGTATCCAATGCGGTATGAGCTTAATTTATCTCTCTCGAAATGAGAGCTCTCTACCCTAGTTTGGGTTTTTTCTGAGGAATATCCTCATTGACTTTTCACCGACTGCTATCACCATCTTTTATCTTCTCCGATTCCCAAGGTGGTGCACTGTTCACGGAATAAACCAAAAGGTTTCGAACGCCTCGTTTCCAAACAACATCCCCCTTTTCACTGTTTTTGAACCTTTCCCATCTGAACGGAACACTCCTCGGGTCAAGAAACTGAAAGCCTCACTACAAACCCCCAAAAACTCCTCATCTTCTACGCTGTCTACGCTAAATACATCCTCCTCTCTCACACCAGGTGAGTTTTCTTCTCTGGCTTTATATCTCCCCCTTGTACTGTTCCTTTTCTTTTATTTCCACCGTGTGCCAGAGAAGATTCAAACCCTCTTCTCTGTCAAACCTAAAAGAGACCCGCCTTACACCAAAACCTTCCCCCAGCCATTTTGGTATTCCCCCCTCGATTTCTCAGTGCCCAGTTCATAACCCACTAATCTAGCCACTCTCTCGATCTCATTCTACCCGAAACGTACCTCGCCGGTAAGCTTTTGGTGAAGTCTCTGTTCAATTGCATCTCAATCACCCTCACCCCCATCTGTTCCCTCATGGAAAGAGATACCAAAACTAAATCCTACTCCATTCATCACCCCCGCATTTCCCTATACACAAACCCTTCTACCTCGAAGAATGTGGAGAAATTTTGCTTAGTGGGTCGTTTCTTCACAGAAGGTAATCTGAACAAACAAGGAGTGTGTAATGTCTTGCAGAGCTCGTGGAAGACGAAGCGGGGTTTCTCCATCACGTATTGGGAAAGAAATACTTTTATGTTCATGTTTAAGGACGAGGAGGACAGGGAAAAAATCCTAAATGAAGGGCCATGGTCAGTCTCTGGAGCTTTGTTAGTTCTTAAGAAACACCAACAACAGAGCATTATCAGTGATTTCGAGTTCCAGAAAACAGAATTTTGGGTGCAAGCTTGGGGGCTCCCTTTGGATATGATGACAAAAAACAATGCCTGGAGAATAGGTATGGTGGTAGGGGAACCAACACAGTTGGAGGAGTTTGATGGTGAAGTCCAGTTTCAACGTAACTTCATGAGGGTAAAATGCAGAATCAATTTGAACGACCCACTGAAGATGGGATTCTTCCTCACCCGTGAAGAACAAGACGACATTTGGATCCATCTAAAATATGAAAGGCTTTCCGATTTTTGCTATCAGTGTGGTCGAATTGGACATTCACAGAGCCTATGTAAGGAGAAGCGAATATGGGGGTCCAATAATCAATTCGGTCCTGAGATGAGAGCACAAAGCAGCCAGACACAAGGTTTCTTCAGGGAAACCTGGTCCTTGAAAACAAGAGAAAATATAGACAAAAGGGAGAAACTCAAAGGGAAGGTGCAGATGACCGGAGAAGAAGCTGATCCGGCTACAAAGGAAGATTCCGAAAGCAGCAAGGCTCCTACTGAAAAAGCCCCCGACAACCTTAACAGGAGCAGAAGGGAGGTGCCGAGCCCCCAAGGCACGTATACAGGACAAGAATCGCAGTGTCAGAGATGCAGCACCCAAAACCAGGACTCCTCCCTCCCAGTGGTCCCATACTATGGGGGGGACCAGGAACCTGAATATAGTTTGTCCCTTTCCTCAGCTGACTCATACGATGAATCACAAATGTTTGTTGCTGTTAAGAGAGGTGATTATTATGTTTATGAGCCCACTGAGAATATGGAGGCCTCAGAGTCCAGAGATAAGGTGATCCACATCAGCTCAGAAAGTGGTGGAGAGCAGAAAGATAAAGAGATGGAAGCCCATTTCCAAAACTTGACGTTAAAAAGAAAAGCCCTGACGGACTGTAATGAGCTGGAAGTTGCTACCATGCAGACTAAGAGAACCAAGTGGTCACTGGATAATGGGCCAGGGGGCTCCCTTTCCTTTCCCCCACAGAGGGATCAACAAATGGACCTTCACCTGTCACTCCCAAATTTGGGGGAATCACAGAAAACTAGTAAACAGCCCAGGAAGAGGAGAGCCAGGAAAATCAGGGGGCCCAACAGGAAAACAAACTCTGAGCTATACTTTGAGCACATGGAGGAATGGGAGGAGCAACAGCAAGCCCAAGAGCCGAATGATGATATGCAGAGGGAAGGAGAAGGAGAAAATGATCTTAACCGAAGCATGTCCCAATGGATCTCCCAACCTTTTAATGAGGACAACGGAGAGAAGCTACAAGATGGTATCCCAAAAAAGGTGGTGGTGGCTGACCTCAAACAGCCACAAGATTCATGTTAGTTCTCTCATAGAACTGCCAGGGAGTTGGACGACCCCAGACAGTTCGAAGCTTGCGAGGGATTATTGAATCCCATCATCCCTCAATTGTTTTCTTAATGGAGACAAAAAATAAGTCGCCAAAGTTGGAACGATTGAGAAGAGCTTTTAATTTCCACAAATATGAGTATGTTGAGCCTATTGGATTATCAGGAGGTCTGGCGCTATGGTGGAAGGAGGAGGTTTCACTCCAGGTGACTTCAAGGAATAAGAACATGTTGGATGTTTGTTGCAGCCACCCCAGAGTACCAGGGGTGTGGAGATGCACGTTCATTTATGCTGACACAGACTATGAAAAGAGGCAAAGAATTTGGCAACGTATTAAGGCAATGGCCAGCTACATGACAGGTCCATGGATGGTAGCTGGAGATTTCAATGTCATCGGCTCTATGGAGGAGAAAGAAGGAGGATCAGCAAGTAATTCAAAGAAAATGGAAGAACTACAGCAACTTATTTCAGATTGTAACTTGGTGGACACAAATTTCAAAGGTCCAAAATTCACATGGTCCAACAACAGACCTGGGGCAGCCAACGTTCAGGAAAGACTCGATCGTGTGTTAGTTAACATTGACTGGTTCACCCTCCTTCCAGCCACACAAGTGCTGCATGAAGCCAGAATTGGGTCCGACCACTGCCCAATCATCATTAACTTTGGCCTGGAAAAAAGAAGAGTTCCTCACTATTTCAAGTTCGAGTATATGTGGCTGGAGGATACGGACTGTGAGAAGGTGATCAAGGAAGCCTGGAATAGAGAAGCGGCTAATGGAACCACGTTTGATACTGTTAAGAAACTGCGAAGGTGTATGTCAGTTCTTGATAGTTGGAGCAGACAGAAATTTGGTAACAATAAGAAGGTCTTACAGGAGCTGGAGAGAGATCTAATTAAGGTCCAAATGCGGCCTCCATCGGAGGAAAGTTTGAGAGAGGAAACAGTACTATGCTCCAAACTGGATGAGATTAGAAGCAGAGAGGAAAAATTCTGGATGCAAAGATCGAGAATCAGTTGGCTGAAAGAAGGGGATCAAAACACGAGATTCTTCCACCTCTCTACCATCCAAAGAAGGCAAAGAAACCAGATTCTCAAGCTCAGGAATGAAGAGGATGATTGGGTGGAAGAGGAGGATGAGATTTGTGATCTCATTCAAACTTATTTCCAGAAGCTCTTCTCCACAAACGGGGCAAGAGATTTTGATGAAGTTTTGAATGTGGTGCAATGCAAAATCACAGGTGAGATGAACCAGAACTTGTTGAAACCCATCTCTGATAAGGAAGTTTATGATGCTGTTAATCAGTTAGGAGCCCTCAAAGCCCCAGGCCCTGATGGGTTTCCGGGGGTTTTCTATCAGAACTTCTGGCACATTGTGGGGAAGGATGTTGTAAATGAAGTTAGGAGATTTTTTGATGAAGGCTTGACGATGGAGGAGCTCAATTCGACTAACCTTGTGCTAATACCGAAGGAAAATGCCCCTGAAGATTTATCTCAGTTCAGGCCTATAGCCCTCTGCAACTTCCTGTACAAAATTATTTCGAAGGTGTTGGCAAACAGGATGAAGGGACTCATGGGCCATGTCATCTCCCCAAATCAGGCGGCTTTCGTCCCAAATAGACAAATCCAGGACAGCATTATAATAGCAAATGAAGTCTTTCACTACCTGAAAGGAAAGAAGAAAGGAAGGATGCCTGAAGTTGCAATTAAAATGGATATAAGCAAAGCATATGACCGTGTGGAATAGGACTTTTTGGAAGCAACAATGCTGAAATTGGGCTTTTGCAGCCGGTGGGTGAGTCTTGTGATGCAATGTGTTAGAACAGTATCCCTCAAAGTTATCCTCAATGGGGAAAGGAAGTGTGAGATCCTCCCTCAAAGGGGAATCAAACAAGGGGACCCCATCTCCCCGTACCTATTTATCATCGTTGCAGACGTGCTATCCCTAATGCTAAGCAAAGGAGAAGAAGAGAGGAAGTTCGTGGGGATAAAAATAAAGAGAAGAAGCCCAGCCATCTCCTATATGTTCTCGCAGACGACTCGTTGTTTTTTATTAAGGCAAAGGAGTAGGGGGTCATGGAGCTCATCAGGATCCTCCAAAGCTACTGCTTCGCCTCAGGACAGTGCACTAATCATCAAAAATCAGGGGTTATTTTTTCGTCAAATACTTCAACTGAACAAGAAGCCTCCATCTGTAATCTTCTGGGAATGCAAAGCCTCCCACACAATGCAAAATACCTGGGGATTCCCACAGCTTGGAATAGTTCGAGGAAGGAGACATTTGGATACATTCTGGAAAGGGTCCTAAAGAAGTTGCAAGGCTGGAGGAGCATACTTCTATCTCAAGCAGGTAAGGAGGTACTTATCAAAGCTGTTATCCAAGCAATTCCTAATTACATTATGTCTGTTGTGGAACTTCCAAAATCTTTTTGTCACCAACTGAATGGTTACATAAGAAAATTTTGGTGGAAGAATGGAGAAGGTAATGGTGGAATCTGTTGGAAGAGTTGGGGAAAAATGGTGGAACCAAAAGATATGGGAGGCATGGGTTTCAAGGATTTCAATCTGTTCAATCAAGCACTGATTGCTAAACAGTGCTGGAGGCTCCTTAATCATCCAGATGCTTTCTGGGCAAAATTCATCAAGGCCATTTATTTCCCTAATGATGATTTCTTGAAGGCTAAACGAGGAACAAGACCTTCTTGGATTTGGAACAGCCTACTCCATGGCAGGGAACTCCTTGAGAAAGGCATTATGTGGCAGATTAAAGATGGTGAGGCAATCAAGTTCTGGGATGACAAATGGATACCTCGCATGGCAAACCTGGGAGTGCTTTCTCTTAAACCACAAGACTGTTCGATCAATTTCGTTGCTGATGCTATTAAAGGAAACCCGTTACAATGGAACATTCAAAAACTACAGGATAGTATCTCTAAGGAAGAATTGAAAGCAATCCAGTCTATTCCTATCCCAGTTAAAGGTGGAAAGGATAAAAGGATATGGTGGCCCGATCACAAAGGGGAATTTTCAGTTAAGTCTAGGTACAAGTTGGGATGTTCTAAGGAGTCCAATCTGAACGACACCAGCTCCTCATTTTCACCTCACCCAAAGATGTGGCAAGCAATTTGGAACATGAGAGCAGTACCCAAAGTAAAACATTTCTGGTGGAAAGCATGACATAATATTCTGGCATCACAAGAGAATTTATACAAGAGAAAGTGTGCCAACTCGCCTGTGTGCAAGATCTGCCTTCTTGCCCCTGAATCTATTGAGCATTTAATCTTTGAATGTGAATGGACAAAAAGAGTGTGGTTTGGGATGGAGATGGCATCTCTGGTGGATCAGGCGGGATTTCAGTCTATCGCGCAACGCACCTCGCAGATCCTTGATTCTGTCAGCAACCCCCAGAGGAGATTTGAAGTACTGGGTTTAATGGCGACAGTGGGATGAATTGTATGGAAAGCTAGGAACCAGAGAATCTTCAATGATGAACCTCCTGATGCCTTTGCTGCTGTGTTGAGAACCAAAAGTTTGTGGCTTGAGCTTGCTAATATGGAGGCTTCAAAAAACAAAAGGGGCTCGCCTAATCCACTGGAAAGCGAGGAAGCTATGCAACAAATGACACCTGAGGTCTTTATTTGCTGTGATGGAGCGTTCAAATTCAAATCAAATGAAGCAGCTTGTGCAGCCCTCTTCTTAAACTCACATGGAGGCCTGATGGATGGAGCTGCAAAGCCTTTCCTTGCCACATCAGTTTTGCATGCTGAAACAGAGGCAATTCGACTTGCCTGCCTCATGGTGGAAGCCAACTCTCTGATGGATGCAACAATTGTAAGTGACTGTCTGAATGCCATCAAGTTGAGTGCCACGGAAACTGTCCCTCCATGGGAAGTCAGTCCAATTTTGGATGATATCAAAAGCATTGCTAGAATTTATAGGATTTGTTTTTTACACAAGCCTAGAGCCTTTTTAAAGGCGGCTCATTGGGTGGCTGCCTCTATGATGAACAACTCACTCCCGCGTGGGTGGGTTGGGTCTCCACCTCCCGAGCTTAAGGCTTTCATTGCTACTGATTGTAACTCAAATTTCCCTCCTTAATGAAATGATACACTCTGATGAGCCCGAAATTAACAGTGTCAAGCTCGATAAAAATAAGTCGGGAAAGGGCCCAAATTCTAATGGGCCCCGGAAATGGCCCAAGTCGTCAAAGCCTGTCAAGCCAGGTCATCCCATCTAAGGAGAACGGAGAAGAAGTGAAGGCATCAAGAGAGGTCACCCAAGCCATATGGGCGCCGCCCACTAGAGGTACTCATCACTTGGAGCTCATCACTTGGACCTCATCATATGGGCATCGCCCAGTCATCACTTGGAGTCATCACTTGGACCTCATCACTTGGACCTGGTCACTTGGGTGCCTACTTCTCTCCACTCCTCTTGACTCCGGTACTCCTACTCCAACTCAAGGTCCAGCCTAAAGTCCATTTCAATCAGGATTCTCCTCCGACTAAATAGGAGCACGAGGGAGAGAACGACGGGATACGGAGATCAACTCCTACCTTACTTGTGCTTACCAAAAATGTCCACTCTTACCATGATTGTACTTACCAAAATAGTGGAAGACATCTTCCACACGGCACCGCCTCACCGCCTCACCATAGCTATATAATGTAAGCCCTCTCAAGGGTAAAGACACGCTGAATACACCTTGATACATCCCAGACACCTAGAGACAAGCCTCACTACACACTTGCGTTCTCTCTCTCTCTCTCTCTCTCTCTCTCTCTCTCTCAAAGCTCGGTAACACTCCGGTGACTCTTATTCATCAATAAAGAACACCAGGCCACCGCTGCCATTCCCGAAAGTGGAGTAGGTCATCCGAGACCGAACCACTATAATTTTCTGTGTTTATTGCTTTAAGTTCCATTGATTGCTTGTTAATTACATCATTATTCATACTTGACTGTTGATATTGCCAAAGACAATTTTGTGCATCATCAGTTTGGCGCCGTCTGTGGGAACGACAAAGTTTCTATTGCTCTACTTCTTTACTCATTGAATCCATGGCAATCACCACGAGATCAAGGTCTCAACAACCCGGGGACAACAACCCGGCTCACCGGGAGGAGGTTCCGCCTCCCCCCGCACCTACGGGACCTTCTGCCACGGCGACCCCCGTCGTCGGACAGCAACAACTCTTGCAAACCATGCAGCTGCTGGTGGAACAGAACCAGCAAATCATCCAACTTATGCTCACTCAAGGGGGCATCGCCCCTCACCCTGCAGGAGGAGCACCACTCCCTCCAACAGGGGAAGAACAACAACCATTTCCTTCTGGGCGCCAAGCAGCACCCCGCCATGGGGTCCCTCGCCAGAGCGCCCCAGGACCACGCCCGGGTGTCCCTCGCCCAGCAGTACCTCCTCATGTACCTGCACAGGAGGACGAGGGCGAAAGCCAGTATGGCGATCATGGAAGCCAGTACCACCACCCGACGGAGGATGTCCCCAACCAGTGGGACGAAAAGATCAGGGAGGTACAGAACCAACTAGGCGACGCCCTCAACGCCATGAAGGCACAGGCGCCCGAGACAGTGGACTACCTGGTAAGACGTACTGACACACCTTTTGTTGATGATATAGTTAACTATCCCCTACCCTCGAAGTTCAAGATGCCTACCATCGAGATCTTCGATGGTACCAAAGACTCCCTC
Organism: Ilex aquifolium; assembly: GCA_951799425.1. Taxonomy (NCBI): domain Eukaryota; kingdom Viridiplantae; phylum Streptophyta; class Magnoliopsida; order Aquifoliales; family Aquifoliaceae; genus Ilex; species Ilex aquifolium. The sequence goes on from OX637394.1 coordinate 8,094,784, forward strand.
GACCACCTGGACACCTACAAATCCCTCATGCAACTCCACAACGTGCCTGAGGAGATTATGTGCAGAGCTTTCCCTACCACCTTGAAGGGGTCTGCTCGCCAATGGTTCTCCAAGATCAAGCCTTCCTCCATCCACTCTTTTGCAGAGCTGAGTAGGTCCTTCGTCTCCCACTTCATTGGGGGATGCTGCCATCAGAAACCAGTAACTCACCTGCTCACTGTCAAGCAGGACATGGATGAAAGCCTCAGGGGCTACCTTGCCCGCTTCAACGAGGAGGTCCTCCAGATTGAGGAGTCGGATGATAAGGTGGTCTTAGCCGCTTTTATTGCTGGACTTCGCTCATCCAGTTTCATGTTCTCCGTACTCAAAAAACCGCCCTCCAGTATGCACGAGCTGCTGTCAAGGGCACAAAAGTACATAAACGCCGAGGATGTCACCAAGGCCAGACGAGAAGAGTCCTCTTACGGGGGTGAGAAAAGAAAGGATACACGCGAAGACATGAGAGAAGCAGAGAACAAGAGGAATAGGACAGAGAGAATCTCTGTCAAGGACCGCCTTGGTCCCCCACCTCTGATAGAGCGACAAGCTCTCACACCACTCAATGCCTCGGTGGAGCACATCCTATTCCAGATACAAGATGACCCCACGCTCCACTGGCCCGAAAAAATGAAGTCCGCCCCAAATCGCATAAATCCCAGCAGGTACTGTCGTTTCCACCGCGACCATGGCCACGACACTGACGACTGCTTTGATCTTAAAAGGCAGATCGAGGAGCTCATACAGCGTGGCCACTTGAGGCAGTACGTTGCTGGCAGAGGACAAGTCCCGCCACCTGGTCAGGACCAGGATGGTAGAGAACACCAGCAACCCCTCGGAGAAATCCAGACGATCGCCTAAGGGCTAGGAGGAGGTGACTCCAATTTTACTAGGGAAGTCTTGGCCCACCTACGGGACACCAAGCACCTAAAGATTTTATCTATCCTTTATTAGTTAATTTATTTTGTTATTTGTTATTTGATGAAATAAAATTCTGCCAAGATTATTGTGTCCAGAATTATTTTGCTTTCCTAAAATTTACAAACAGCTCCCAGCAGAGCAGTCACCCAGACGAGGGGTCTCGCCCTCTCCACCTTGGGCACCTCCAATGATGCCAGCTCCTCAGCGCCCTCCTCATCTCCATCTCAACGGAATGAGCCCCTGCTACGGCAGCCATCTCCCGAGACTATACGTAGCTCGGCCTATGACTTTGCTCTCACGCAAGTAGTCACCTAGTAAGCCTCTGCTACGGCAGCCACCCCCGAGACTATACGTAGCTCGGCCCCTATGACTCTGCTCTCACGCAAGTAGTCACCTAGTAAGCCTCTGCTACGGCAGCCACCCCCGAGACTATACGTAGCTCGGCCTCTATGACTCTGCTCTCGCACAAGTAGTCACTTCTGCCACGGTAGCCATCTCCCGAGACTATACGTAGCTCGGTCTATGACTCTGCTCTCGCGCAAGTAGTCACCTCTGCTACGGCAGCCATCTCCCGAGACTATACGTAGCTCGGTCTATGACTCTGCTCTCGTGCAAGTAGTCATCTCTGCTACGGTAGCCATCCCCGAGACTATACGTAGCTCGGCCTCCATGACTCTGCTCTCACGCAAGTAGTCACCTCTGCTACGGCAGTCATCTACCGACACTATACGTAGTTCGGCCTCAGCTCATGCGGCCCTCTCTCAAGACGCCCACAGCTCTTACCTTGCTCTCATGCAAGCAGCCTACATGTAATCATGTTATATATTTTAATGTTGGGATAACATTATTTTTGTCAGGTACATTTTTGAAACTCAAGCCGTCTGCACTGAAGCCCCAACTCCTACAGCAATACAACAGCTAGCTCTGATACACACATGAGTCACAGTCAGAGAAAGAGTGGGGGCACCACGGGGTCCATCTCCCAGTAAGTAATCTAGCCATTGGACCTAGACCGAGAAGCACTGGGGGCATCAAACCTCGCCCTATTAAGAAGAGGAGAAGACACCACCCTAACTCGCCTTATCAACAGGACGCTTGCAATCAGAGACAAGGTCAGCTAATGACCAAACACCAGAGAGGCGCCGCCCATAGCAAGACTCAAGGCGTTGCTCGAACATAGCAGCGCTCAAGGCCTCTGGTGTTGCCCAAGACACCCTGCCAACCTCTTGGCGTTACTCAAAGCACCCTACCAGCCTCCAAGTGGCGCCCACAGTAGCTCTCCCTCTCGCCCGAAGGAGGCGCCCAGCTCTCCCTCTCGCCCAAAAGAGGCACCCAAGTTTCCTCACCCAAAAAAAAAAAAAAAAGGAGGAGTCTAGGAGGTGGCGCCCAAGCCAGGGAGAAAAAAAAAAAATTGTGAAGGGGCCAGCGCCCATGTGGCGCCAAGAAAGAAAAAAAAAATAAAAAAAAAAAAATTTTGTGAAGGGGCCAGCGCCCATGAGGCGCCAAGAAAGAAAAAAAAAAAAAAAATTTTGGGAAATGGTCAGCGCAGCGCAAAGAAGAAAAAAATTTGTGAAGGGGCAGCGCCCATGTGGCACAAAGAGAAGAAAAAAAAAAAAAGAGAAAAAGTCAACAATAGTGGGCTAAGCCACCAAAATGCATATATATATATGTATATGTATATATATGATTTATTTAATATCAAAAAAATTCAGTGAGTTCCCGAGAATAAAAAGATACCGTGGGAAGCAAGAAGATTCCGACTCACTCAGATGAAGACGGAGCACACGCCCTCAACCCCTTCCTCTCGCAAAAAAATCAGAGGCTTGGGGCATGGGGGAGGCAAATGATGAGCCCGAAATTAACAGTGTCAAGCCCGATAAAAATAAGTCGGGAAAGGGCCCAAATTCTAATGGGTCCCGAAAATTGCCCAAGTCGCCAAAGCCTGTCAAGTCGGGTCATCCCATCTAAGGAGAACGGAGAAGAAGTGAAGGCATCAAGAGAGGTCACCCAAGCCATATGGGCACCGCCCACTAGGTACTCATCACTTGGAGCTCATCATATGGGCGTCACCCAGTCATCACTTTGAGCTCATCACTTGGACCTGGTCACTTGGGCGCCTACTTATCTCCACTCCTCTTGACTCCGGTACTCCTACTCCAACTCAAGGTCCAGCCTAAAGTCCATTTCAATCAGGACTCTCCTCCGACTAAATAGGAGCACGAGGGAGAGAACGACGGGATACGGAGATCAACTCCTACCTTACTTGTGCTTACCAAATAGGTCCACTCTTACCATGATTGTACTTACCAAAATAGTGGAAGACCTCTTCCACACGGCACCGCCTCACCATAGCTATATAATGTAAGCCCTCTCAAGGGTAAAGACACGCTGAATACACCTTGATACATCCCAGACACCTAGAGACAAGCCTCACTACACACTTGCGCGCTCTCTCTCTCTCTCTCTCTCTCTCTCAAAGCTCGGTAACACTCCGGTGACTCTTATTCATCAATAAAGAACACCAGGCCACCGCTGCCATTCCCGAAAGTGGGGTAGGTCATCCGAGACCGAACCACTATAATTTCCTGTGTTTATTGCTTTAAGTTTCATTGATTGCTTGTTAATTACATCATTATTCATACTTGACTGTTGATATTGCCAAAGACAATTTTGTGCATCATCACACTCTGTTTCTTGGATAAAAAAAAAAAAAAAAGTATCCAATGCGGATCCGGATCTTTAAAAAAAAAAGTATCCAACGGGGATGGGTCACTTGGTGTCTGTTTGAGACTTTGAGTACCACAGTCACACACCACACCATTAAGAGAATCAGACCCCCCTCTTCCTCTAGTGTTGACTACAGTACTTGTTGTCTGTGAGGGGGCGCCGACTGCTTGAGGAAGCCGAGAATGGAGAAGGCGAAAGAGTTTCTAAGTGTATCTGATGAAGATTCCAATTGCGTTTCACGACTCAGTATTCCTCCCCGCAGGGAAGGAGTCTACTCAAGCTTCTACGAAGATTTTGCCCTTAGAGGTATCCGAGTCGACCGAGTCCAACCCGGTCTCGTCTCTTGCTCCTTCAAAGTCCCTCCTCGCCTAACCGTAAGAACCCCAATTCCAGACCCCCCTTCCTGTACATGTTTTATGATTCCCTCATGTTAAATGTTTGAAATTCAAATATGTGCAATTTAGCCCCTTTTCCGAAAATTTAAGCCCTAAAACAGTATTGACAAATTTGGGCATTTTTTCATAATGAATATGGAATTACAGTATTGTATATATGTGTATGTATATTCAATTTATATTGTCTACTTTTATTGTCAGGATGATTGAGTTTCGTTTTCGGATTGAATGTATATGTAATTGAAATTGTCTTACTCATATTGTCACGATGATTTTGAGTTTCGTTTTCGATTGATTTTTGATAGGATAGGGATGGAAAGCTGTGTGCGGGTGCGATTGCGAACCTAGTTGATGAAGTTGGTTGTGCTGTGGTTCAGGTGGAAGGTCTCCCCATGATGGTTTCAGTGGACATGTCTATTTCATATCTTTCAACTGCAAAGCTCAATGTAAATCTCCTGCCTCCAAGTTATAATCTTCTTCTTTTTTTTGCAGATATTTGAATAAGTTGACATTTTTTTCTGCTAATGCTTCATCTGGAATAGGTGCTTTTATTTAATTACTTGCTAATCATTGATGACGATGATGATGATGGTGATGAGGGCATAGTGTTAATCATCTGGTGAAGCTCACATTTTTGTTGCAAGATGTGTTCTCCCACCCTGAACAACAAAAAAATGAATTGCTTCTGTTATAACAGAGTTTGTTATTAATAGAAATATTTCTCAAAATCCTTTGTTAGAGCCTTGACTTTATATGTCCCCTTGACTTGAAGAATCGACAACATTTGATCAAATTTTTTTTGATGGGTGCTCAAGGTGAAATACTAGAAGTGGGAAAGATAGTCGAGTAACCAGATTTCACTTCTCCTCGGTATCAATCCCAGTCCCTCGATCAATCGAGCATCAGATTGACCCAGTATTAAACACCCATATTTTTGTCCCTACTTCCGGCTTCTTGACCTTGTTTGCATAGGTTTTGGATGGACTACACATTTAATATTTCCATATCTGTCTTGTTACAAAATGAACTGCCTTCACCAATTTATTGTAATCATGTAATTGATAATCATGCATCTAGCATTACTGTGTGGACCATTTTTGGTAATTGAAATGAAAGAAAATTTAAACAATGTGGCATGTTAAATTGTTCTAATATTACGTTGTTTTCGATTTGCAGTACTCAATATTGGTTTCTACAGGTTGTGGCAGCTAGTGATTTGGTTCTGTTTGTTACCGAGTGTTGTGTCTTACATCTCTGGCTGGCATATTGGCAGGATGAGTTGGAAATCACCTCAAAGGTTTTAGGTCAGAAAGGAGGTTACTCTGGAACAATTGTTCTCCTGAGAAACAAAACAACTGGGGAGCTTGTTGCTGAAGGACGGCATTCGTTGTTTGGTAAACTTGCTAGCAAAATGTGAAGCTAATAGCACTCTGTCGCATGTCAATTCATATCGCACCGGAAAATCATATTAGGACTATACATGCGTGTTCTCCAACTCATGAACTAGTTGCTCTCTAGTTGTATATATTTCATGTGATGTTAAGTGGTAGATGTATGGCCCAAAAAAACTTGAGTATGGATCTTTTATTATTGGTTTCGCATGTTCAATGACAGTGCCATATATTAATCCTCGATCATCAAGCTTGTCGTGTTCATCCACCATTGTTGCTGCCTCATGATCTGCCAATGAATCAAGCATCTCTTTCTTTTCCGCCTTAATCAAATAGGGGTTGGGCCTTATTCTCCAAAATGCAAACATGTCAAACTAGTTTCCACATGTGTTGGACGAAGTTTGGCAATACAGAACTCAGTTGCAGACATTTGGTTTGCAATACAGCAGTGAACTGGAACGTGGTGTTAATGGTTCTTTTCTCACTCTAGTTTTGGTGAAATAAAGCCGAGGGTGTTAGCTTGAAACTGCCATGAAATATGATCAAAACCTTCTACTCAAGCCGTGGCCACCTGGGCTAGCCTATTTGTGAGGCATGCCAAACCAAAATATTAAATTGGTCAAATTTTGAAACCAAATTTAATAGCTCAAACAATGTAACACACTTTTACAACAATTACATTTTCTTGGGTCTCTCTTATTTATTGGGGACTAGTGGTTGCCACATCATTTCTTTTAGGGTAATGCTATACTTATCAATTTTTTTTACCAAATCTCCATCTCAAATGATGTGGCACAGTTTTTTACCATCAGATGAGTGAGTCTCATTAATGTTCAGTGACGAAGATTGTGCCACATCATTTGGGATGAAAGATTTGATAAGAAAATTTGGTAAGGATAGTATTTTCCTTTTTTTTAGTATTACAGTCAGGGTGTTTGGGTTAATTTGTACGTATTTCGAATAATCTGTTATTCAATTCAGTTAAAAACATATTATCCACGCATGGATTAGAGATTTCATGAGTCGCCGGAGGCCAAATTCTAAAAAAAAATATATTAAATTTTAAATTCATAAGGTTTAGATTTATAAATCATCATTGTGTCCACCGAATTACCCTTGTGGTTAGTTGTCACATTATATGAACCACCAAATTTGGTGAAAAAATTTCATCAGGATAACATTATTGTTATATTTATCAAAAAAAAATTATTAAACATAGCTTTACCCATTTCTATATTTTCTCCGCCGAACCAACAAATTATAATGATCGGCGGCCTATACAGCTCATAAGACGCAACAACATGAACTCTACTTTCGCTGTCGATCGACCCATTCGAACTCACTCAGTTTCGACCTTTCAAAACCCTAATCCCTTCAAAACCCGACTATTCTCAAACACCAGATTGCCATGGCGTTTGCGTCTCAGAGACTCATCGAATCACAAAAGCTCCACAACTTCTTCTTTGGGTACTTCTTCGACAATCAATGAGGTTCCATGTAAAATTGGCGGTCTTCGATCGACTCGAGTTAGGGTTTCTTCAGATGCTTCTCAGTCGTACGCTGGTGGATTGGTTCGGGAAGATGAAGGCGGATTACCGGAGCCGAGTTTCGTGGAGTTTATCACTTCGGAGAGAGTTAAAGTAGTGGCAATGGTGGCCTTGGCGTTGGCGCTGTGTAATGCGGACCGAGTTGTTATGTCAGTGGCCATTGTTCCTTTGTCTCTTTCTCATGGTTGGCGTCAATCTTTCGCTGGTGTTGTTCAGGTATTTCCGTTTCTATAGATTTTTTTATATATATAACTGTCTTTTAGCTTTGAAAATATTATGTATTGCTTGTACATCAGTATTGGATGCCTTAAATGTTTCAATATTTGGCTCTGGTGTGTTACCCCCCACCAAAACACACAAAGACTACAGAATAGGAGTTGGAAATTTACCTATTGAAATATTGTGTATGTTTATGACTACTTCCACTGCCTGCTTGATTCAGTTTGTGGTGATTTTTCTGGAAGCTATAGAAATATACTGGGTAATCTGCTGTAAGAGTATTATTTTTTTGGAATTAATTAGATAAGGTAAAACTCTCTCTCAAGGAAATAATCATCTCTTTTGAAATACAATGATTATCTGTTGTGTATTTGTGTTCCAATGAGATTGCTTCTTGAACATGGTCTTTGTCTTCCGGGTAAGTGACAATTTCTTTTTCAAGCATGATGGTTTCTTTATAAAGATCATCTGTTTCGGTCTAGCGAAGTGTTTGTCTGAAATTGCTAGAGTGGGGGATGATATGCTGTAAAACATTTTGTTGGCTGAGAATTCCGAAAGATAATTTGCTGCCAAGGAATTTGTTTTATCAATTTACAAAATAATGATAAGAAGGAAGCAGTTTTGTTTGCAGCTGTGGTATTAATTATTTACTACCTCTAATTGATAACTAGCCACTAATGGCAGTCATCTTTTCTCTGGGGATACCTTATATCACCAATAGCTGGAGGGACTCTTGTGGATTACTATGGCGGTAAGGTAGTCATGGCATGGGGTGTGGCTTTGTGGTCACTGGCCACATTTCTTACTCCATGGGCTGCAGAAACTTCTTTGTGGGCTTTACTCGCTACACGAGTTGTACTAGGCATTGCCGAAGGGGTGGCTCTTCCATGCATGAACAACATGATTGCAAGGTACTGATGTTCTAAAATCTCCTCATATCCTGTTAAGAAGGTGCTGTAGCTATAATCTTGGTAAGTGGTTTCAACTTTTGCTTTCAGATGGTTTCCTCAAACAGAACGATCCAGGGCTGTTGGGCTTGCAATGGCTGGATTTCAGCTCGGAAGTGCCATTGGACTTACCCTTTCTCCAATCCTCATGTCCCAAGGTGGTGTGTTTGGACCCTTCGTAATATTTGGATTATCCGGATTTCTTTGGGTATTGGTATGGGTATCTGCAACCTCAAGCACTCCTGAACGAAGTTCTCAAATATCAAAATATGAATTGAAGTACATACAGAACAAGAGGCAGAAGTCCTTTGTGGCCGAGAATAAAATGAAGACAGGCAAAATGATCCCTCCTTTCAAACGTTTGCTTTCTAAGCTACCCACCTGGTCTCTAATTGTCGCTAATGCCATGCATAGCTGGGTAATTCACACACATCTTCCTTTAGTTTATTCTTTTTCTCATGCTTTTTAATGCATCTAATACTTGACATGATTTTGCCACTACCGTGCTGCAATTGTGCAGAATGGAGTTAAGCTATATATATCACTTCACTCCTAGTTGATAGAGCAGACTGCCATACTGATGAGGAACAAATTGTTGTCCAGTAGTGGACCCCAACAATTCACTTGCTTTTATTTGAACATCGCTAAAATAAATACATATATGTTAGGCCTTCGTATGCATGTTAGTATATGCATTTGAGTGTGATCGTACTTGAATATATATGATACATTCTTTATGAGCCCATTTTTGTATTTTATACATTACCATGCATGCTAATTTTTTCTCAAATTTTTCATGCAGGGTTTCTTTGTTATTCTTTCATGGATGCCCATTTATTTTAAAACAGTAAGGCGGTACCACTTTCTCAGTAATTGTAGCTTTATAGGCACTTACCTGATTGACTAGATAATAGGAGAGATAATGAATGGTGCTTTGTTGTTATAGATATATCACGTTGATCTCAGACAAGCAGCATGGTTTAGTGCTGTTCCCTGGAGTATGATGGCGATAGTAGGCTATTTTGCTGGTGTTTCATCGGACATGTTGATTCAAAATGGCATGAGTGTCACTTTAACTCGCAAGATTATGCAGGTGCTGCTTTTACATGCATTGCAATTACTTATTTGCTTTTCTCATTTGAATTTTTTAGTCTTCTAACTACTTGCAATGTAATACAGTGAGAAACTAATATATCCCTTCTTGCAGTCAATTGGTTTTATTTGCCCTGGGATTGCTCTCATTGGACTAACAATGGCAAAAAGTCCATTAATAGCATCTGCTTGGCTTACCTGTGCTGTTGGGTTAAAATCTTTTAGTCATTGTGGCTTCCTTGTGAACCTGCAGGTAGTGAGTTCAGAAAACTTTTGATGAATCAATTAATAAATGCATTAGTTTTTGCACTATATGTGACATATCGTACTTTCTGTAATCAGGAGATTGCTCCACAGTATTCTGGAGTTTTACATGGTATGTTATCCATAACATTGTATATTTTCCAATACTCAATTAATCTTCCTATATGGTGGTCTGGGAGTTGTTATTAGGGAAATTGGTGGTAGAAATCCTAGCATTGGGTATATTCTTTCACTTCCTATTATAGTAGATCTGGCAATTGTTGCATGTGCACTATGTTCTTCCTAAAGGTTTTACATATTTCAAATTCCATTGTAGAAAATTGTCTTGTATGCAATGGCACTTTAAGTAGACTAATAACTCCCGGTGTGGGTGAGCAAGAATGAGAGAGGATTAATTTCATAAAGAGAATTTGCAATTGTGATTTGTTTCCAGATGATTAAAGATATTTTTGCCCTGATTACATCCACTTTTTATCATGTTATAGGCATGTCAAATACTGCTGGAACATTTGCTGCTATTTTGGGAACAGTTGGAGCTGGTTACTTTGTGGAATTAGTCGGTTCTTTCAGGGGATTTTTGTTGCTTACATCTCTCTTATATTTTTCTGCTGCTCTATTCTGGAACATCTTTTCCACAGGAGAGAGGGTTAATTTTGATGAATCTGGTTAGATCACCCAAAAGTTTGATTTTTTTTTTGTTTCTAGCTTCTTTCTTGTAAAGGAATAATGATGCAAATGCGATAACGTTATCCCATTTTACAAGTAGGTGGTATTAGAAATTTAAGCTATGCTAGTAAATATCATGTGGGTAAAGTTGGTGGATAGCTTTGTATATGCAGAATCACATTGCATGGGAGGATATGCTGTTGCCAAATTCTGTGACTACCTCTTAACACCCCCTCAAAATGACTCCCTCCTTCCACTATATGTAGGAGTTTCAGGATACAAAATGTACTCTTATTAGGATCATTTCAAGTCAATCAAGGGCAACATTCTCGACGATTTTTGCCTCGAACAACCGTAAGTGGGGTTATGATGCGGGATTACTTATTGGTTTGTGAAGATCTACTATTTCTGGTTGAAAATGGACCCATTCTTTAGTTTTAATGATATTAGCCAAGGTTTTGTACATCGAACATTTTCATCGTACTCATAACCATGAGAGTACAAAATATTTAAATAATGTAGAGGAGTGAGTATTAAAAATTACTTGTTAGCTTTGCCCACAAATGTGATAAAAGTGTGGGAAGCAAGAATTCAAATTAATTATTAAAATTTGGGTATGTGAAGTAATTGAATTAAATAATTTTTAAATTAATTAAAGTAATATTATGAGAATTTAACAGGTAGCTATGGCCTAAGACGTGGGTTATAGCATACATGTCCAGTATCGTATTTACAGACAAGTCTTCAATTATTCATTGAGTTACATTACTTATTAAATTAACAATTAACCTGCTATGGACAATTGGCTCTCTCAATATTCAAAAAAATAATGTTATTTAGATCTAATTATTTATAATTGATAATGGATTCCATTCGGTATTTATTGAAACCTGCTACCAATTCAATTATTATGATGAATTAAGTTAATAAATTAGATCTAAATAACATTACTCTTTTGGATATTGAATAAATTTAAATCTTAATAACTCCTTGATACCAGGCCAGCGATTTATCCCTCATGAATATTCTAGTCCCAGCATAGATGACTTATCTTAGACCAAACCAAGGAGGAAATTAGTTAAGATGTGCATAAACTGACATGAACACCTCTCACCGTTGAAAAAAAATTAATGACGGAGCCAATTGACCAAAGCAAGTTTTAAATGCTTGAATAAGTCTTATAGTTTTTTCTTGGAAAAATTACCGATAATTATTACTTTTCCTTACAAATATCTATTAAGTTCTATCATTTTTGATTTTATATCGATGAAATCCTATTTTTAATATTTTATTTCAATTAAGTCCTAGTTTCACTACATTTCAATTTTGTCCTTAACCTTTTTAGTTATCAAAAACGTTTCATTCTTCTTGTGTATCAACTCTTAGTTAACTCATTCTTTTTTATATAAGTTAATTTACTTATTTTTTTAAAATAATGTCAAATTTTTATTGAAGCTACAATTACAGACATATAGATACTTAACTCTCTATTGCATCTCATAATGACAATTCTAAAAATTATTAATAATTAGATTTTTCATAAAATTATCAAATAAGCAATACATAATTTAAAACTCAAAAAGTTGAGGTATCTATAATATAAAACAGGACGGCTTCAAGAAGCCGATCCTACGGTCTCAAATTCATTCATCCAATGGTCAAGAAATTATAATTTTTTTCCTTAATATTCCCCCCCCCCAAAAAGTCAACGATTATGGCTGATCTTAAACATATCTTGTGGTCTCAAATTCATTCATCTAACGGTCAAGAAATTAACATTTTTTTTCCTTAATATTTTCTCTCCCAACCAATCAACGATTAGGATTGATCTTAGAACACTGGATTTTCTCTAACATCTATCTATAATATAAAATAGGACGGCTTCAACAAGCCGATCCTACGGTCTCAAATTCATTCATCCAATGGTTAAGAAATTATAATTTTTTTCCTTAATATTCCTCCCCCCCCCCAAAAGTCAACGATTACGGCTGATCTTAAACATATCTTGTGGGCTCAAATTCATTCATCCAACGGTCAAGAAATTAACATTTTTTTTCCTTAATATTTTCTCTCCCAACCAATCAACGATTAGGATTGATCTTAGAACACGGGATTTTCTCTAACATCTATAATATAAAACATGGCGGCTTCAACAAACCGATCCTATGGTCTCAAATTTATTCATCCAATGGTCAATAAATTATAATTTTTTTCCTTAATATTTCTCCCCCCAAAAGTCAAAGATTACGACTGATCTTAAACATATCTTACGGTCTTAAATTCATTCATCCAACGGTCAAGAAATTAACATTTTTTTTCCTTAATATTTTCTCTCTCAACCAATCAACGATTATGACTGATCTTGGAACACAGGATTTTCTCTTACATAATAATTAAATCGGTCAAATTTGCCATTAATATCATCTGTGTAGTGTAACATTTTGAATTTGTATAAGACACAATGATAACATTTTGATTAAAAAAAATAATGGCACTGCTTAACATAACACATTTATATTGAATATAATTAATTTTAATTTTTTTTATTTAATTAATTATCTGAAACTAACATGTCTTACACATATCTTGAATCAAAAGTTCAAGACTAATTTTTTTTATCTCTTAAGAAAACTCAACGCTAATATATTCTTATAAATTAATAATTTCGTAATAGCTTGTACTAATTAAAAAAATAATATTTTATAAATGATATTTGTAGATAATTTTTTGATAGAAAATATTTTGGCGATATGCTTTTTGATAAATTAAATTTTTAGTTTGTATTAGATTTAACTCGATTTTGATTACATGTATATAAATTAATATTTTTTTAAGTCAATTATCTATAATATAAAACAGGGCGGCTTCAACAAGCCGATCCTACGGTCTCAAATTCATTCATCCAACGATTAAAAAATTACAATTTTTTTCCTTAATATTCCCCCCCAATAAGTCAACGATTGCGGCTGATCTTGAAACATATCGTACGGTTTCAAATTCATTCATCCAACGGTCAAGAAATTAAATTTTTTTCCTTAATATTTTTCCTCCCAACCAGTCAAAGATTACGGCTGACTTGAATCACAAGATTTTCTCTAACATAATAATTAAATTGTTCAAATTTGCCAGTAATATCAACTGTGTATTGTAACATTTTAAATTTGTATAAGAGACAATGATAATATTTTGATTAAAAAAAAACTTATCAATTTAACAGATTAAAAAAAAAATAAGGGCTCTGTTTAACACAATTATATTGAGTATAATTAATTTTAATTTAGTTTATTTAATTAACTATCTCAAACTAACATGTCTTACACATGTCTTGAATCAAAAGTTCAAGACTATTTTTTTTATCTCTTAAGAAAACTCAACGCTAATATATTCTCATAAATTAATAATTTTGTAATAACTTGTACTAATTAAAAAAATAATATTTGTAGATCTTTTTCTGATATAAAATATTTTGGCGATATGTTTTTTGATAAATTAGATTTTTAGTTTGTATTAAATTTGACTCGATTTTGATTATATGCATATAAATTAATATTCGATTTTGATTGCATGTATATAAATTAATGTTTTTTTAAGTCAATTCTATTATATTTTGTGGATTCTATAATATAAAATAGGGCAGGTTCAACAAGCCCATCCAAATGTCTCAAATAAACTCATTCAACGGCCACCAACATCTCTCTCAATACCATTCATATTGAATTTTATCTTCCTCTTCTCACTCTTCACTCTCTTTCTCTCGCAGTGGGGGAGGGAGGAGGGACCTGGGGCCACCCTGAAAAAAAAATATTTTTTTTAATTATATATGTTTTATATATTTTTTTAGATTAGTTGGACCCACTGTAATGATTTATGAAAAACAAAATTAATTGGATCAAACAAGTTGGGTACTAGAACAAAAAAACAAAAACAAAAAGTTCATACCAAATCTCTTAAAATTAGCAAACTAAAATTGATTCTTTAGAGTATTGGTATGATTTGTTTAAGTCTCATTTAGTTCAAAAATTATAGAATATATAGCAAAAAATGAGTAAAATATAGAATTTATAAAAAGATTAAAAATTATAGAATATTGCTTTTATTTGTATCAAATAAATTATATTATTGATCCTTAATGTATAGATGTTATCTTATTAATTTTTTTTCAAATAGACTTTTTTTATGTTTAATGAATTTTTAAATATCAAATCTAATATAAAAAATATAAATGTATCACACTATTTTTATTTATTATACTTAAAGTGTGTTCACCTTAAATCATATTTTTGGCTCTGCTACTGTTCTCAGGGATCTTCACTCCTCACTTTTTCAAATTAATTAGTTGATTTATGTTACACCGTGCCTTCAGGCACGGGTTAACCCTAGTTATGAATAAAAGACGATTAATGTTATTATATCTCTAATACCTTAGATGTCAATATTTATCAAGAGAATGATAGAATTGGAACAAAATATAAATTTTATGGAATTTAGGGCTTCACTGAGATAAAATAAAAATTATAGAACTTAATGGATATTTGTGAACAAAAATAATGCTTATTAGTAATTTTCCCTTTTTAATTTTTTTTTTGAACATGGAACAAGTCTTGTAGGTTTTTTTTTTTTTGAAAGTCATAACTATATTTGAAAGATGGAAAAAGCAATTAGTTTATGAAAGTAAGGAAAGACTACGGTACCGAAAGAGGTACCGTACCAAAATTTACAACTATTTAAAATTAAGTTATAATTTTTTTAAGACATAAGTTACAATTTTTAAAGGTTATGATCGAGGTCAAATTACAACTCGAGAAGTTATAACTGTTTAAGAGAAGTCGATGATCGATTATTTGTATATGTGATCCATCGTAGCTCCCTTGATCGGTCATGAACCGTCCCTCTCATAAGTCGTAACTTCTATCTTTTTAACTTATAACTTTATCATAAAAGTTATAAACGATGGTAGGGTAGCAAGGCAGGAACGTAGACTTTCCCATGGAAGTAACTGTCAACGGTTTCCTCTGAATTAGCTTATTATGTACGATGCGATCATCCTGGCCGGCCCAAGGGTTCACCGGCGCTGCAAATGAAGAAACCACCGAGCCCTCAGATCATCCGTCCCGGCCAAATCAGGGAACAAAACCCTAATTCCCAACTCAAACCGATCGGTGATAACATCAATCAGAAGAAGAACACTCACACTGCTTTCAATTCCATCAGAGTTGCAGCAAAGAAATTCGCTGCAGTTTTCTCTACCCATCTCTTTCGGCGAAGAAAAACCACCCCCAAGGAAAGTAAAATCCATGGTCAAATCAGAGAGCCACCCTGTAAGTTACTCTGCTAAAACTCTATAGAGTTTTAGGAGTTTCAGTTCGATCTCTCTCGTATGTACTAATTGGGTTTTGCTGTTAATTTTGCAGTTTCAATAGAGAACTCTACTGCAAGCAGAAGCAAGGATTTGATGAAGTCCAAGAATTCTGATAAGAATTCTGATTCTTATGGGTCTTTCAAGGTGACTAGTGGAGAGGTAGGAACGCTTGATCTGTCCTTCGAAGAAATTTACAAGGCAACTGGAAATTTCTCCCCAGCTAATAAGATTGGTGAAGGAGGGTTTGGAACAGTGTACAAAGGAAAACTCAAGGATGGATCTGTTATCGCCGTAAAGCGTGCTAAGAAGGTAAATAATCTGTGTTGATTATGTTAATAAATGGTGCACTATTATGCTCTGACTGATCAGGAATTCCATAAACTTGTGCCCTTGAGAGAACAGAGCTGGTAAATTATCAATTATCAATTACCAATTGCATTGTCATTTCCCATACTCGAAATCAGTTGGATGCAAGCAATGAAAAAGTTCAGACAAACTTAAATTCTTTCAAAGATTATTGAAGTATTAGAACTAGAAGTGTTTGCTTCAGGGTCACTCACACATTTAATCAACACTTCAAATTTTCTATGACAGGGTAATTATGATATGCGCTTATCTTCTGAGTTTAAGAATGAAATCCTGACCTTATCAAGGATCGAGCATCTAAATTTGGTAGGGTTGTTGGGATATGTGGAGCATGGAGATGAACGGATTATTGTGGTCGAGTATGTTGCCAATGGGAATCTACGAGAACATTTGGACGGTATGTCAAGCAACATATTGGCTAAATGAATGATATGCAGTTTGCCGGTTGAATGGCTGAAGATCTGTTATGTAGTGTAGCCTTATTGCATCTACTAAAGGTTTCTGATTGAGCTTCTACAGTTCCATAAACCTCACCATTTAGACTCTTTTTTTTTTGGGAAAGTAACATTTAGACTTTACTACAATATAAAATACGTTGCCCATATGAAGGATATGCATTTGTCACGTATCACTAGTTATGTTTCGCTTTTTATCTAAAACAAAAATGCTAGGCATGTAAAGAAGGGAAAATGAGGCAAAAAATGATTTGCCAAGAACACGGCATGCAGGCCCTTGTAGATGGTCTGGCTAGAAGAATTATTTCATCGTATAACCTGTTAATTAAGTTTTCTTGTAGTAGGACACCACTTTTTTTCACTAATTTTAAACAGCAGATGGATCAAAGTGTTTGCTCATATTTCAATTGGGGAAAGTTAAGATGAGATTATTATTTTTTGTGCAGCTACACATGGAAATGAGCTTGAGATCTCAGAGCGTCTGGACATTGCAATTGATGTTGCTCATGCAGTTGCCTATCTGCACACGTACACAGGTATGATACAATAAGGTGTTTTTTTTTCAATATGGTTGTTGCCTACAGCCAGTATGATCTTTAATCACGCGAACATTATAAAGATGGTCAAAAGGAAGAAATGATTTACTGTTAACAGGATATGTCTCTGAAGTTTAAAAGCCAGACTGCTAAATCTGTAGAATTTCCTAACCCTGGCTATTTGATTGTGGAAGATTATAAGAAGCCCTACTTAGTAAAGCAGACCGCTTGATGCTTGACATGACTCATAGTACTTCATAAATTTGGACCATAAAAGCATCCAAAACTTCTCAATTTTGTTCCTTTTACATGCAGATCCTCCCATAATCCATAGAGATATAAAAGCATCAAACATCCTCATCACAGAGAAATTCCATGCTAAAGTGGCTGATTTTGGATTTGCACGGTTAGCTGTTGAAGATCCTGATGCAACTCACATTTCTACACAAATAAAAGGAACAGCAGGATATGTGGATCCTGAATACCTTAAGACATTTCAACTCACTGAAAAGAGTGATGTGTACTCCTTTGGAGTATTGCTGGTGGAGATGATGACCGGAAGGCACCCAATTGAATCAAAGAAAAACATCAATGAGAGAGTTACTGCAACATGGGTAAGTATTACTACCTTGGAAAGCATCACATGCGAACACAGAAAACTGGTAGTTCACTTAAATATGATTTCTGCTGCAGTAATAATAGTTTCAGCAACAATACATCATATTTAGCCTGAAATACAATGAGTTACGTGACTCAGACAAATTCAGGTTAGGGTCACCTCACTGTAGTTCTCTTAAGATCAACCTTGTTTTATTCCCTCTTTTTTAACCATTGATCAGATGGCACCTCTTGAAATTCAGTAGAAGTCATATCATTGTCCCTGGTTATTATACATTCATGAGCTGATGCCTTTGCAACTTCGATGATTAATCATATGTTCCGCTCACAAGGGCAGTGTTCATGGTCATTATGGTGGACAAGTGTTGGGATCGTATGACAATGTCGACAGTCAAAAGCAAGTGCTATATCCACATCATGAGGGGTATAAAAATTAACAGTGGAAAGATATGAGGTCACCAGCATGACTTTGGCTTTGTTTAGTTTCTTCCTACAAAGCTATACAGCTTTAGCATAACAGGGAAATACTCCTATTGTTTTAGAACATGACTTCATGATCTGAACTTTTAACAGAAAAGTGTCTATGCTGGCTTGATTATAATCCATAGTTAGTCTTATCTAAATTAGATCATGAACAGAGTCAATATCTGATTCTATTAACTTGAATGGTATGTAGATCTACCATCGTTGCACGAGAAGTAATTCAGTAACATTGAATGGTCTCTGCTCTTAAAAAGCCTTTCAGTGCAACCATCCTGACATTAGAGTGCCCACGAAAACCAGAAGACACACATAATGATCATCAATGTTATGCAGGCAATGCAGAAATTAAAAGGAGGAGATGCTATTCTGACAATGGATCCAAGACTACGGAGAAATCCAGCATCAGTCAAGACAGTGGAAAATGTCCTTAAACTTGCTCGACATTGTCTTGCACCTTCAAGACACTCAAGACCACCCATGAGGAAATGCGCCGAAGTGTTATGGAAAATTCGGAAAGATTATCAATGTTATGCAGCTTGCGCTTCTCACCATTCTGTAAATGTTGTGGAGAGAGATGCAAGAAAGGATCGCAAAACTTCGTTTGGGATTGAAGATAGTGACAGCTATACGTTTCGTTCTGCATAAGTGAATTGAATTGTATTTGAGTTCTTGATTATTCAGTACCATAATCTCTGTAAATCACTTGTATCAACTCCTACAGTTTGTTTTTTTCCCCTTTTTTCCAATTTTTCATGCTGGACCAAGCATATAATATATCATTTCTTCTATAAAGGTTAGCCTCCTTTACCTTGATCCATGGCTGGACATGTAGAAGGCAGATTCTTGTGAAAATTTGGGTCATCTCAGTACATTTTCCTTCCATGCATAGCTCCAAGGACAGACTAGTGCACAATATTAGCGCTACTATAGGGTCCAAGAAGGGTAAGAATGGTGCACGGTGTCCTTTAACGCTCTTCTTTCTCACCGACTCTACACTATTCTTCGTTTCCCTTCGTTGCCCATGTGGACAGGACTCTGATTTTGACGTTTTTTTCCCCTTTTTCCCTCTCTCTCTCCCTCAACCTATTGCCATTTGGGGATCCTACTGGAGTCACAAAGAACTATTGATTCAATAAAAATACAACAAATGCTAAGTTCCTTAATTTTATTATCAATTTTATTTTATTATATTATTGTTACAAAGAAAGTTCACAATTAAATGAAAAAAAGATCAATAGTAGAAGAAACTTGCCTAATTCTGTCCCCATTTGGAAAGAAACTACACTGCCCTAAAATTACATCCCACAACTGCCAATTCAGCAATTGGAGCCTGAAACTGGCATTAACGGCCATAGAGATTTGCTCATGTAACAACAAAAAGAGAAATTTACTAGCCCATTCAAGAGGTTTAAGCACAAGCACCTCCGACATTCCATAGCTTCATACATCAGCATCATATAAGGAGAACTCTATGCCCACAACGAGTCACCCGAAATCAAACTACCAGAAGACAATTAGATTCATCCTATAGCCATGCCACAACACCAATAGAAAGACACCTAACTAAATACAGATTTACATATAAATGTATCAAATAGGTCTCATATAATCTCTAACATAGACCCCATAACACAGAACCATAACAACGCAAAACACTGAGCAACGGGTAGATTTTTTCTAACTCTTTACCTCGAAGGTGAAGCTGAACTAGGAGTAACAGATCCTGAAACGGATCCGGAAGACACACTAGCACTAGGACTCCTTTCATAGCTTCCATAACAATATCTATCCCTAGAGTCTCCACGCTTATAAGCAGAGCCACGAGAGATGCTTCTCCTTGGTCTAGGAGAAATGCTACGGGAATAGCCCCTCCTCGAGCTTCTCCTTGGTCTAGGAGAAATGCTACGGGAATAGCCCCTCCTCGAGCTCCTCCTTGTCCATGGGGAAACACTGCGAGAGTAGCTTCTCCTTGATCGCCTTGGGGAGATATTTCGTGTGTAACTCCTTCTGGAACGCCCTGGTGAGACACTGCGTGAGTAGCTCCTCCTCGAATACCTGTGCGACCTTGGTGAAAGGCTTTGAGAAATGGAGCGATAGCGGCTTCTCCGGTAGTAATGGTATTTGGGTGAGTAGTCCCGGGAATAGTAGGGAGAGTAAGACCGATCATGCCTGCTGATTGGCGACCAGCTGTATGGGGAGCGAGACCTTGAGCACGACCTTCCACGGGTATAGTAAGGAGAGTAGGATCTGCGTCGATGATAGTAAGGGGAATATGATCTGCTCCTGCTCCTATAACGTTCATATGAGTAGCTAGGAGAACGACTCCCGTAATTAGGAGAGCAACTCCGAGATCGACGCCGCACTATGGTACCAAAGAGAAATTTTAAAGACTTGTACAAAACCTCATAACCAAATATGACATTGGGCTCAACCACAACTAACAAACCAGAGATCTTACCACTGATTGTTCTCAACCCAAGGTACCTTCCTGGAGTAGGTGTTCGACCTCTCCGCCTCTTAGCCTGTGAAAATAGAAGCAAAACATGAGATGACAAGAATATCCTGATACATGGATGAAGTAATACGAAGCCCAATTTAATCTATAATACCCAAGGCAAAAAACATTCAAAGGTTATAATAAGAAACTGAAGGACAAGAAGGTTAAATAGCAACAGAAAGAGATAAATGCAGGGCATACAACCCTCTGGATTAATGGTCTGATATTTGCTTGATGTGTTTGATTTGATTTGTTAGTTTGAACTTTGGTGAAGAGCTGCTACGCACAGCTACCCTGCTGCCAAAAAAACTTCAGGCGAAAAGAAGCAAACAACTTTCAAACTCAAACATCTAATAGCAAACCATGTGTGTCCTCAAGACAATTATGAGCTCAAAAATCAATATAAAATGGTCATAACACCTGGCGATAGACCAAAAAAATCGCAAAACAGGTTACCTTCTCCACTGTGATAACGCGACCTTCAAGCACGGAGCGATCCAAATACTTGATGCAATGATCAGCCTCCTTAAGCGTAGACATTGTCACAAAACCAAATCCACGAGAATCTCTTGTCCAAGGGTCAACCACAAGGTGTACATCTTCCACCTAAACACAGAAATTCTAGTACTGAGAACATAGTACACGTTGGATTTCGAAAAATGCTATGAAATTATCCAGCAAATTGATTTCAAAATTGACAAGTCCATTCTGCCCAAAGACATCTGGAACCACTTTAGGTACGTGATCAAAAGTAAGCCACATATGAAGCCTTCACACCTAAAAAATTAAGCTTCCTATATACAAAGATGCATCCAAGACGCATACCTTTCCCTCAGTTGAGAAATGCTTCTCGACGTCTCTCTTCGTGACACGGGTTGATAACCCCGTCACATACAAATTATTTCCAGGATTCTCAACACTTGAATCACGACTCCTGTAAGGCATTTAAAGACAAGAAAATCATTACTGATATGACCAATATCCAAAAAATTAGTGGACGAAAAAAAGGGGTACAAGATAAAAAAGAAATAGGAAAGATCCAAAAAGGGGAAGATGGATGGGGGAAGCAGTGAACCGCACCTTGAAATCGACCTGGACCTTGACATAGACCTTGAGACAGGTGAACTGAAGCGTCTGTATGGGGAAGGAGAGCAGGAATACCTTGACCTTTTGGAGTACGACATCTGCAAAAACATAAAGCATAAAAAAAAACCCATAGAATTAAGAAGAATAGAGACAACGTATGATCTCAAAATAAGAAACAAAGAGAAGAAAGTGCATAACAATGATGTCTCTTCAAAAAATCAACATAACAAAATAGCATGCTATAAAGATGGAATGGTTAAACCAACGCACCCAATTCTAAGTTGAATTGGGCCCCGCAACCGACCCCCCAAACCCCTCAAAAAACCCAGGGCAACAAACAAGATAGAGAGAGATATGGTGAAAAGGAGGGGGGGTTCTCATTAGTTGAACAGGTAGAATCATCATCCACCGTTGCCATATCAGTTCACCACTAAAATCACTGCCTGCCTTGTTTAGGAAAAAGAAAAAAGAAAGGTCCAAAGAATAGCCGTAACAAAGCAGAGATACTACTCCATATGATTTCTCTACCAACTAACAGACGGTCAACGGTAGCACCAGGATGAAAGTTAGAGAATACAAAAAAAAAGAATCCAGGGCACATCTGCCAGTAAAGAATGACCATATTTGATTTCCAAGGATTTCATCCACATGCATTGTGAGGTGAATGCACCTAGAAAAATGTCACTGGGAAGCTGATTAGAGAGCAACAAACGCCAACGCTAGCATAAAAGGATTCAATCCAATTTAAGGTAAACAAAGAAGATTTTTTTGAAAGAATACATGGCAGGCCAAATATAAACAAGGAATTCTACTTATGTATCAAAGGAAGAAAATACTTAGAAGGAAGAAAGAAAGAAACAATTTCGAACACTGGCTAAATGAAGACACCTCAGGTATGGGAAACTCAATTTAATATTTCCTTTAATGTCTTGGCACTTTGTTGGACAGCTAAGGATCCATTAATAGCTTACAATTTATCAAATAGGGTGTGGAATACAACCGCACACAGCAACAATCAGAAGTTCAGAGCACCCACGATTTTGCAGGTTTATCCTTTGGATTCAGCCAAAAAGGGTGGAGAAGCTTTTCTAAGTTCTGCTTTCTCACTTCAAGATAGAAAGCAGCTATGAATATAATTCCAAACAGGCCCTAGTATAATGAACTGAAAACAATAACACTGGAAAAAACTCCATTTTCAAGTCAAGAAAATTGCCACATCTGAACAAATAGTTGGGCTGATAATAAAACCCTTTAGCAGCAGTCATAACTTGTAAACAACGTAGAAGCACCACAAGATAGTTGCATGGATAATGCTGCCCTTTTGTGTACAAGACATGATCAGACTCCAATCTATCCTAAAAAATAAAGGCTCACAAGTGCTTCTGAGAACAAAAACCAAGTCCAGGAACCCACAACCAAGCCTAAAAAAGCAGTCATATTATCTTATGATGCCACTCACTCAATTTTCATCACCACTAACAATATCAGAAACTGCTAACCACATAAAACACAACATTACAAGTCAGTTCCGAACAAATTTAGACCCTCTTATTGAATTCAAATTTACAAGTTCCAGCCGTCACAGCAGGAGGCAGCAATCTTGAAAAACATTGTATGATCCAAAAGTACATATTGACATTCATATGCATTTCCGGACCATCAATACAATATAAGAAAATTTGGGTTCGGGAGGAGGGGAATACGCATAGCAAGAAATCATAATCTCAAGAAGTTTTTAAACCATACAATACAAATTAACAATATCATATCTGCAAGAAAAATGTTAATATGTAATGCAAACGGCAAACGATGGGGTTGCAACTTGGGTGGGCCAATCCGAATTCAACCCGAGCCCATCTCAGAAAAAAAATAAGATTTGGGTTAGAATTTTTAATACTTGGATTGAACCTGGGAAAAAAAATTCCAACCCGAATTGAATTTGGGCAAACTCGGGTTGAGGCCTCGGGTTGTCAGGTTCAACTCGAATATACATAAATATATAAATATATTTAACTAGGGTTAATATTTATCTTCCCTCTTTAAAATCCAGACTTTCACTTCCCCTCAAGTCTTCACATCTGCGCTTCCATCACTCTCAGATCCCTGACTCACTCGTCACTTCTCCCTCTCTTGATCGTCACTCCTCCTTCTCTCACTCCCTCTCTCTTCATCTGCGCCCCACATCACTTAAAAAAATAAGATCTATACTTGAAAAAATCAAATCTACACTTCAAAAAATTAAAATTAAATAAATCAAGTCCAACCTGATTTTTAACTCAAATTAAGCAACCTGAATTCAACCCGAGCCCGTGCACATCGGATTGAGTACCACGGGTTGAAATAGGGTTAGAGTTAGGGTCGAATATTATATACATAGGGTTGGACTAAGATTGCCCTCTCAACCCGCCCGAGTTGCACCCCCCCCCCCCCAAGCAAACGACAAATCGGATGTACGTTGCAGTTACACTGTTCAAAAATGTGAAAATCATCAAATTCTCGCCATCAAAGTCAATTGAAGTTTCATGATAGGACAAGGAAAATAGAAAAAAAAAATCATACCCAATTAGATATCCGACTTTTTAATTGTCGGGGGAAAAAAGGAAAAGAAAATATAAGAAAACCCAGTAGTGTGAAATTCATTAATAATGATCTCATAAGTAACAAAAAAAATTATCGCATTTGTACCAGCAACGAAATCAAGAAGCACAACGATTTGCCAAAACTAAGCAGAATGTTGTCCCCAATTCTCCTTCCCTCAACAAATGCCGTTTGCTGCTCAAACCTTAAAACCTTCTATTTTCTCAGTCCTGGATAATCTTCTAAATGAGATTAAAACCGGAGAAATTATAATCTCGTAGCTCGTGTATATATAGATAGATTCCTTAAATATTGGCATCAAAATCTTTGAAACCTAAAACCAAACTAAATGATAAACCTAAAACACAAAAGCTCAACGCACAACCGCGAAAAATATCAGATCATCACAACCCAATCGGACCCCCAATTTATGAATTTTATTGACATCTCGTCGAATTCCATATCAAAAAAATTAAAATCTCGTCGATATGCAGAAAAAAAATCATAGATATCTATGCTCAACATGAAAAATCATACACTTACAATAGCCAATTGTCACGCACAATATCACTCCACGGATCGATCGCCGACACTCTCCGTGCGCAAGCTTTGTTCTGTTTCCCGATCGATTTGGTTAGAAATAAACGAAACGCACTGGCGGCGAGACGCTTATATAGCAAATGAGAAGTTTCTAGACAGCGGACGCGAAAATTCATTAAATTCCGATTGAATTCATCTTGACCCGTGGTTTTATGGTGGACCCGACACGATTCCTCTCTGTACACCAGACGAACATGTCCTTACAAAACGACGACGAATCATTTTTCGCTTATTAACGCTGCATCAGAATATTTACTGACCGTTAAAATTTGCCACCTGTCACCAAATATTAGAATCGATTTCAAATCTTTTAATACAAGATTTTTTTAAAAAAATTATAAGAACTTTTGGATCAATCTTAAAAATGTGGGATTATATATAAAAATCTTTTGTAAATAAATATTTTTTAAGTTTAGAAAGTTTGACCACCAAGTTCGCTTCAGGGATAAGACTCCCGCTCCTCTCAGCAGTAATGTATTTGAATCTGTTTGCGATAATAATTGCGTAAACCAAATACTCTTGAAAAGGAATTGAATATCCGATCACGCCTCAGTGAGATTATGTTAACGGGCTCAATATTTCTTGAGTTAATAACTATGGTTTAAACTGGACATTTTTTAAAAAGTGGGAACTTCTTTGATCACACCCAGAGGAGATTATTATGCTGATTGCCCTTCCCATATTTTTTCCACAACAAAAAAATAAATTAGAAAATTTGTAATCTTCCACGAGTTTGGAATGTATTACAAACCATTTGGTGTTCCTATATTTCAAAATTTAAAAAGTAAATTATTTCACATCCAAACTTTACCTCATTTGATTATAATTTTATGTTTGATAAAAAAAAGATTATAACTTTATGTCAAGTGACCCCTATCTATTCTATGGTACGTTTGGTAACATTTTTGTTTTTATGTATTTTTATAAAAAAAAAAAACAAAACTAGTTTTTACTTTTTTGTGATAAAAATTAAAAATATAAAACACGTTTGATAGTTATTTATATTTAAAAATTTGTAAAAAATAAAAAATATATGTTTGGTATTATAGCAAAAATTCACCACTCAGCCCCCACTGACCACACAACCCCATTGACCACCCAATCCCAAAACCCACCACCGAAACTCATTCCCCAACTCCACCGCCGAAACTAACCCCTAACCTCACTATTGAAACCCACCCCCCAACCCCACCACCGAAACCCGAACCCCACCATCCAAACGCACCACCATAGATCTGACCCTTCGCATGCTTCGTGAGAAAAGACAAAGAGAAGATAGAGAGAGAAAAGAGAAAAGAGTAAAGAAATAAGATGAGGAGAGAGTTGGCCTTCTATATGGTGAGGGAAAAATATAGATTTTTTGTTGGTAGTGAGGTTCGAAGTATAGACCTTATTAAATGGGTTCCTTCATTCCGCCTGTTTTATTTTTTTGATGTTTTTGAAAACTGACATTGTTTTTCAAAATGGATCAGAGAAAAAAAAAAAACAAAACATTAACCAGACATATTTTTATTTTCATTTGTCCCAAAAAATGAAAAAAAAAACACGGGGTTACCAAACGGCACCGTAGTTAGCAATTTTAACTAAACATTTATAAAATTTTAATAACAATTTATATTAATCAGCTCTTCATCTAATTTTATCTAACAATACAAAATTAATTTCAAACAAATATTTTTCATCAATTAATCATATTTATGTATAACCCTAATACCAGACAACTTTACCGCCTTAATTTATTGTCAAATCATATAGAATACTAAGGATAACCGATGGCTTAAGTCATGGTAAAAAATTAAGAGAAATGTTGGTGAACGTTTGATGAATCTATTTGAGATTGTCGGATAGACTTATTGAAGCATGTCTTATTTTATATTATCTATATCTATACTACTTATAAAAGTGGCTAACAATGAAATTTTTTTAATTTTCTCTTTTAATTAATATGATAAAGTCCATTATATCCCTCATACCCTTTTAACTTCTTAAATTAAATACATAAACCTATCATATTCCATGATCTTCTAAAATTAATTACATTCACAAACATATATATCTATACTACTTATAACCCTAATTAATTTTTTATTGTCAATCATGTTCTATTGCATCATTTAACCTCTCTTCAATATTATATTATCTACGTATATATCTCAATACTTGTGCAAAACTTTTGATTGACAATAATATCCTTAAAACATGTTATTAATCTATATGTATATCTATATCTATACTACTTATAAAAGTAGCTAACAATTAAAGATTTTTGATTTCCTCTTTTACCCTCAATTAATATAATAAAGTCAATTATATTCCTCATACCCTTTTAACTTCTTAAATTAAATACATAAATCTATCATATTCCATGATCTTCTAAAATTAATTACATTCACAAACATATATATTTATACTACTTATAACCCTAATTATTTTTTTATTGCCAATCATGTCATTGCATCATTTAACCTCCCTTCAATATTATATTATCTATCTATCTATCTCAATACTTGTGCAAAATTTTTTATTGACAATAACCTTAAAGCATGTTAATAATCAAATAATATCATTTTGTTGTGATTTTTCACTGGGCCAGAAATCTCTCTTGCAAGTTATTGTCAATTAAAGAGATATAACTCTTATAGAACCCTTGGAGTTCCATAACTCCAAGATATAGAACAGTGAGAAGTTGATTGACTTGCCAAACTTATAAACCAATTTTTGTAAAGCATACCTAGATATTATTTGCAGATTTCAACTAACGCATCACCATGTTGGAGCCCAAGCCAAAGGTTTTCCCTCTCCATTTGCAGCTACTAACCAAACTAAATATTTCTAATTCTTTTTATTTTGTCATCTTTATTATTCTGTATTGATGCAATATGTATGTTATGACACTACTTTTATTCCAAATTATCACAAGCTTTCTCTCGGTGTCATATTATATCTTTTAATTGGCTAACTACCATAACTTATGTTATTCAATAGTATGAGCACTTTGTGTTTCTAGATTTCAGCTAAAAATTTGAAATCATTATTTGTATATTGTGGGTGATATTTAATTAAGTGTATGTGTATGTTTTAAGGCTTCCCATGTGACATTCTCCAATCTCATCAGGTGACTAAAATGATAATACAAGTTTTACAAATCATTTGTTCTATATGGTATTGCAAGGTAATTCTCATATGCATTTAAATACTTGAAATAGTTATGTTCCTGGAAAAAAAACAAAAGCAAAGAAGAAAACTCTTAGCGATATATTTTCATGGACAGAACAAAAATACTGCTAACATGTTATAAGTTGAGTAGTTCTTTTTATTTAATTTTGTACAATTGACCAAGTTAGGATTGACATGTGAATTCAGAATCAAAAATTATTATTGTTCTTCTTATAAAATTTTTCGACATATATATTAGGAATCACTCAATCTAAAAGAGCAGCATGTTATCTTAAGCACCATTGAGTTTGACTTTGTTTCTTTTTTCTTGTTTGGGCATTGTGTATTCAGATCTATTTATTAGAAAATTGTTTTTTTTTTCAATTTACATAAGAAAAATCAATAGACATAATTGTTGACATATTTGTGATTAGCGGGGCAAGACTTTAATGACGGATTTAATTGGTGATCATATAGTTCGATTTGGAGAAAACTAAAAACAGAAATTATCAGCGTGCAACGCACGCGTGCATCAACTAGTAATTATAAATTCACATTGATAACATAAAACAAAGTTGTTGACAAATTTAGAATACATATCTAAATAATAGCAATAATCTCATGTCTGAAAATACTATACAATACAAAAAATAGAATATTAATCTTATAATATATTTATATTTTAAAGAAAAAATTAGTTTTTTTTTATAATTATGTATTTTAAAATTAAAATGAAAAGAGATGTAGATGTGAATTGATGAGATTATTTGACATTGGAGAGCGTGTTGATTAAATTGTATGACATTGGGGAACGTTCAAAGAATTTGATGTTTTTGGGTTGAAAAAAATGTTAGAATGAATTTTGTACTGTTTGATCAAAGTAGATGAAAATGTAATACATCATGACTATTGTTGTACTTTTATAAGTTGAGGATTCATCTTCCTAGATGTAATATTAGATACTAGTTATTTCCCGTGCCTGAATGTACGAAGTAATAAAAAAAAAGGTCAACATATTTGTATTCACACTCAAAATCAAATCACAAACATAGAGGAAAGACAAAGAAATATAAGCATCGATTGTAGTGGGGGTGAGCGGTGGTGGGTGACAATGGTGATGGTGGGAGACGGTGATGGTTGTGGTGGGTAAGGCGATGACTGTGTTGGTGGTAACAGTCGTGGGTGGGAATGGTGATGGTGGTGGTGAGTTTTGAGTGACGATGATGATAGTGAGGGTGGCGGCGGTGGTGGTGGTGAGGGTGGTGGTGGCGGTGGCGGTGGTTGTGGCGGGGGGTGGTGGTGGTGGTGGCGGCAACAGCAACGGTGGTAGTGGTGGTGGGGGTGACGACGGTGGTGGGGGTGATGGTGGTGGTGGCGGGGGTAGTGGTGGTGGTGGTGGCGGCGGTGATGGTGGTGGTAGAGATAGTGGTGGGGCGGTTTCATACACTATTTTTTTTTTAAAAATATTTATGAAAAATAATTTCTAAAAGTATTTTTAAAAAGTCACTATAAACACACCCTTAGAGACCTATTTTTTCTATTAAATATAGGGTGTTAATATTAGTCGTTAGATTAACTTTAAAGTAAAATTTAAAGCGATCTTAACTGCGAATAAGAAAGAGATGGGAGAAAGGGGAGAGAGAAGAGAAAAAGAGAGGTACATGCGTGAATTTGGTGTCGTTGTTTAAGATTGGGAGCTGTGTAATTAAAAATGATGTTTTCGAGTGAAAAAAATTAAATCTTAGGATGAAATTTATACCATTTAATTAAAATAAATAAAAAATAAATAAATATTGACCGTTATTTTACTTTGAGAATTAAAACAGCATATCTAAAGATTATTTCCCAAAACCATTGAATGAAAGTACCACTCGCTATTGGCTCTCTTAAATCCTTTTACTTGCATGATAAACAATGCTCGCCTTAATCAAATCCAAATCTTGTTCGTTTGCAAATAGAAGTCAAAACAAATACCAAGAGCTTTTTCTTTTAATCTTATTCCTTTACGAATGGAAGTCAGAACGAATAGTAAGAGCTTTTTCTTTTAGGGCTTATTAGTTATGAAAACGGATCGCTTTGTTTGTAATGAAAAGGAAAGAGAAGGCGAGTTCCATTATAGGCTATTTACATTACAACCCTCCCAAAAAAGAGAAATTCTACTATAACCGAACATGTCAAGTCACGAGCACCTTATTGAAATGAGAAATTTTAAATTTTTTGAGGCGCAAAGTGTGAATTAACTCACCGTCATTGGGAATTAACTGAGTCGGTAACTGTAAGGGTTTAATTATGGTTTTACTCTCCAATTTGGAAAGCAAGAGGCGGTTTTCTTTGCGCACCTTTTGCTCAAAAGTGAGGATGGAAATCTTGGAGATGGAGGCAAGCAAATTCGCACATATATAGCCGACGTTGAATCACCATAGAAGTGAACAGAGAAGCTCAGTCTCAGTGAATGGATCGTATCGTTGCAGCAAAGGAACTCCCTTTCCGGGTCCAGTTTACCGGACACAGTGGTCATCTCAGAGTGGAGCCTCTCCCTCCGGTCGAACGCCCCAGCCCTCTCAACTCGCTCCCCGACTTCATACTCGTCAGTATTTACACCTCATAATCACTCCCATTACTCAATTGCTTTTTTCTGAAAGAACTTCAATTCATGTTTGCGTGTAACTTTTTGGAATGATTCGTGGATTAGGTTTACATGATCTTTTCATACTTCAACAAAGATTCAATCTTTAGAGTACAATTGCTTGGTTTAAATATATATGATCTTTTATAGTCCAATAAAGATTTAATATTTAAAGTAGAATTGCTGGTTCTACTCCCTGTGAGTGCGTGCGCGCTCTTGCAAAACTTTGGCGCAAAGAAAGGTGTTCTTGTTATTCTTTCTTCCTTTTTTTAGCCCCGGGCGTTGGGGGCGGAAAAGGTCTTTGAGTTTTGCACTGATATCATTGGAGAATAATAAATTTTTGAAGACTTAGGAGTTAGGAATAATGGTCTGAAATATGCAATGTTGTCAACTTACCTAAGGTGGGTAGAGGGGATCAATAGAGAATGATTGGGACTAATTGTGTGGTGGTATTATCGAGGAGATAGTTGGGGTGATAACAGGTGCTGCCAGTTCCAATTCATCGTCTGGTGGGATTGAGGGGAAAAGATTTTTTTTACATTGTTTTAGCATGTCCACATGAATTTCAAATATCATTATATTAAGTTTCTAATTATGTCTACATATTTTTCGTAATACCTGAAAGATATTCCCTCTATAGGATTTTGTGGTTTTGGTGGAACCCATGTGGATTTGTCTGGGTCCCATGAAAGTACTTGTAACTAAGCAGTCGCCGCATGGGGTGAAGGACGTACCCACATTTTTCTGCCAGTGTACACTTTATCCCAGAGAGAGAGAGAGAGAGAGATAAGGAGAAGAAGGGAGAGGAGATACTGCAAGAATATTGAGAAGAGGGAGATAAGATGCTGTAAGAATATGGCAGAGGACAAAATTTAAGGGAGACATTTGAAGGCGCATAGTAAAAAAATGAGAACAGAATTGAGAGATTGAAGAGGTCCACTCTCATAGTAACGAACTTTGACTATTTTTCCTTTTCTGAAATCCCAATAAACTCCTGAAATGGAACGGAATATCAAAATAACTATAACTAAAACATATAGAAGTAAAAGATTTCAGCAGTCCTCAATGGCTATGTACTGGTATTGCTGATGCTTCACTGCTGCATTTATATACAAAGTAGTTTTAGGTTCGCCTACCCCCATAAGGTGTAGTTTTATGGTTTTGGGAATCCAGTTTAGTATATGTAAAGCTTTACCATGTGGGGTAATATCATTTAATTTAAAACTGTTTTGCCCTGTTTTGGGGGTTGAAACTTCAAATAATACACAAAATCGCCTACCCCAAAAAATGGTGGTTGGTAATTTTTCATATGTTCATCTTTAAGAGAAAATTGTTGGATGATGGACCCAAGGTTCATTGTGAAATTAGGTCCCTCTCCATTGCTCTAAAACAACTTTTTATCTCAATGGGGTTGAAACTAATATTATTTTTCCAATTTCTTATGCTATCCCAAATTCCGCCATTTAATGCAAAATTGCTTCTCTTTTCTGTGATGAAAATATCAAAATCAATATAGTGGCCTTTTGGGGAATCAAGGTTTTTCTAATCATATTTTGGGGCAGTTAACCGTTTGTTTGGACACACCTCGTAATATGTATGCTACATTTTAATAGAAAGAGCTCTTCTTTTGTACCATGTCAACGTTCTTATTAATAGCCTCTTTTTGCATGACATGTTTGTTTATGGTAAAACTTATTTGATCTTGTCTCAGCCACCTGCATTTCCTAGTGAAACACCCGAATCAATAAAAGATTTTGTAAAGGAAAAATACCTCCTGCCAAGATTGGACCCTGATGAGTTTTCCCCAGAAAAAGCTGGTAGGCAGTGGGAATTCGACTGGTTTGACAGAGCAGAAGTTCGACTAGAGCCATCATTGCCCCGCTCAGTTGTCGTTCCCGCATGGGAATTACCTTTCAGACGTCCAAAGAGGGAGCTTGAAAAATGGGAACCTAGCTCGGTGCAGGTTTGAAATTTTGCTTATACATTGTGCTCGTTCTTGAACAAAGATTTTCAGAGTAGCTTAACATAGAAAACAAGTTCAGACGAATTGCTTGAGTAAAAGCGACATAGTTCTTCTGGGTTTGTTATTGTATAACTTATTATTAACCCAGTTGTTGACCCCTAATTTATGCCTTTGTCATGGAGTTGACTTATTATGGTGTCCTAGGTGGATGTATCAGAACTTACTGCGGGAGCCGAGGATTCTGGTGCTTTGCCACGCATTTCTGGACCTGCAACGGATTTTGTAAAGGGAAGCATCAGCAACCATCCTTTTCGTCCAGGTGGTTTGGATGATTCTGAGTCTTTAGGGAGGATGCTTCCAGATGGTGCTTCTAATGGTGAATGGGTATGGGAAGTGCTTAATGGTGGTCCTGCCCAGGCCATTCCTCCAAGCTTTAAAGAAGGTCTGGATCTTGGTGATCTTGAGGTAAATTTACTTGATTTGTCTTTATGTAGTTGAAAAGCTCTCAACAAAACACGAAACTTTTTTTTCTGTTCTATATATTTTCTCGACTTGTTTTGTGCATGTCAATTTTAGAAGGCACATCCTTTCTCTTGGAATGTTTATGAAGATCAAAGTGCAACTGAGAACACATCAGAAGCGAAGCTGGTCAGTTGTTGCTTTGCAGTGATTATTTACAAGTCTGCATTCTCATGTTTACATTTTTAGCCTAGACATTAGGTTGTGGTAGTTGCATGGAGCACGTGGTCGGGCATGCATGTGCTTGTGCTTGTATAACTTCTTGTTCTTTCTGTAGGAAATCTAACAGTTGCCTCACATCTCCTATGCTGTTTTTTCTGTGTTTGCATTCTGCAGAATGAGTTTTCTGTGCAGTTTGATGACTTATTTAAGAAAGCTTGGGAAGAGGATGTCACTGAATTTCCAGGAGATGGTCTGTATGATATATACTTTGGTATTCTGGTTGTGTGTGCTCCTGTGTTTTAAAGTTATGATGTCATGGGCAAAGTGCTCTAAATAGGAGCTGAATTGGCATCGCCTTGGTCTGCTTTAGCTCATGAAATCAGGCAAGACATGGTCTAGCTTCAGGAAAATTTGTCTATTGGTGTCATGGACTTGCTCAATTCAGCAATTTTCATCTTACATTTGCATCAAGTTTGTTTTTCAGTAGGATGATGTTAGGCTTTCGTTGATAGATTGAAAAGGCAAATCAATCAATATGAAATTGTTTGTTTTGGTTCAGATAAGTGGTGCAGTAAGTGGAAAGAAGTCTGAGATCTCAAATTTAAACTAGATATCAATCAAAATATACCTTGATGATCATAGAATCATAGCCTATCTTCTAAGCCTTGCATTGACAGAGAAGTGATTTTGGACTTTGTTATTGTTTGGAGCAGTGTAGAGTTTCTGAGAAATTCTGTTATTAGTATTTTGATTGTGGTATAGAGGAGCATATCCTACTGTTGTGGATTCTTCTACTGGTATAAGAAATGGGTTGGTATCACAATTTGGTTTATCCTCTCTTGCATCCCGTGGAGGGCTTTTCATCCCATCAAAAAGATGGACAAAAGAAGTTTGACCTAATAATACAGATGAGATTGTGGAACACACCCATTTCGTGTAACAGACCTGTAGGTAATTTTGGAGAGTCGGTGCAGATGTAGACCTTGCAAGAATTTGCCACAAATCAACTCTCAGGAGTGAGGATTTATTTACGCTTATGTAGAAAAAGATTCCTTCATTTTTATATTCGGAACATTTGTATACCTTTAGTTGGCAACTCTGAATTAGTTTTCTGCTCCTCATTCTTGCTGGATTCACTGCCAAAACATCAGAAAAGCGGCACTGAACTTGAATGAAAGTCCACTGAAAATTGATTTTCTGAGTCTGTTGTTTGTTTTTCTTTCTTTCTTTTTTTTTTTTTTTCCTTGTTATTGTTTTGGAGATAGTGATACTGGGTTTGTTTGTGAAGGTCATATTCCTGGGTCAGAAGTTGAAGTGAATGACATGGAGTCTCTTCAATTGGAAGCAGAAGTGAATAAGTTGGATGTGGTCAGTGGTGTTGTTGACACCGAATCATCTGTATTGGATGAGATTTTGTCAGTTGAATCAGGAGGGTCAACTGCAAGATTGGATGGAGGTAGTGATGGTAGTGGACAGCAGCAGAAAGAGGTAATTATCCGCCATGTAGCAGTTTACATAAACTTTCATTGTATTTGAACTCTGGCTTGTTCGTAGTTTGTTTCTCCCAATTTTTTTGCTCAATGAGTGCTCTTACTTGTAGGCCTGGGCTATTACTGGAGGTAGTGAAGGGATTGCTGAGCGCTTTCATGAACTTGTTCCTGACATGGCACTTGATTTTCCTTTTGAACTTGATTCATTCCAAAAGGAGGTATTCATATTGCATATTCTATGTGCATAGTAGATTATCTATGACTAAGGCTGATAATTTTTAGACTGGAGTTTAAAAGGATAATTTTGTGCCAGAAATCTAGCACATGTCGTTGGTGTGCTTAATACAATAACCCAAATAAATTCTTTCTGAAAATTTACACTAATGTCATTACATAGAGAGAGAATGGTATGGATTCTATAAAGGGAAGAGACTTGATTGCTCCCTTTATAATATCAGCTGTTTGATTGTCTTCTTTGGTTTGTTATTGATATATGAAGCGATAGGGATAATTTAGCCATTTTCATATAAGAGATCTAACTGAAGACGGAAGCCAGGCTGGCTTATGTGACAATATGATGAATCTGTTTTGCATATGGGTATAGGAGAACAGTTTTTTTTTTCTGTTGCTGTCTTTTTGCTAAAATTTATTATTTCCTTGCCAACATCGTGTACAAAAAGAGTTGCAATTGTTGGGAATCTTCTTTTGGCTGTGAGCAGAAAACACAACTCAATAAAACCTTGTCTTATTATATGGCGTTAACAAAAGTTTGTTTCAGTCATTCTGCTTTGTTGAGGATTAGAAGTTAATGAAGCATTCATTATTTTTGCCTTTCCTTAGTATCCAAGAGTTTTCGTTATTCAATTTCCCTCGATACGGACCTCCTATTAGTTTTTACTTGTTTGGTTATAGTCTTTGTTCCACATTGCTAAACTATTTTAGTTGGTTTTCTTCCATTTTATCTGCTATATTCACCATCTTAGGAATGTTTCCAGCTATAATTTTATTGTTTTCTTGCTTTAGAACATCTGAATCTTATCATTCGAATTTATGCTGAACTTGTTTTATGGAAATGTCATGTTTAAGCGATCCAACTTTATCTCATAGACCACTGTTTGGATATTTAAAGCTCCTTTTAGCTTTACTTATATCAATGAGGCGAAAGGTTCAGGCTTGCTCTCTGTTTGGATATTTAAGAGGCAAAAGAAAGGAATTAAAATGATACCACTATTTAGGGCAGAAAGAAAAGAAAGGAGAGGCTGGAAGAAACCATCGGGCCTCCTTTTGTTTGGATAATTATAAAGGTAAAAGAAAGAGAAAGGTAGTGAAAAATAAATGGGAATGAGAGTATAACAGGTAAGACAGGGAATCACTGCCTGTGAAAAGAGGGAGCAGAGTGGTATTTTTAGACTCCAATTTCCTTTCTCCCTATCACATTCTTGTTTCAAGAGGAATCTAAAGTGGCCTTGAGGGATGGCACTGTTCCTTTCCCCTTTCCTTTCGTTCCTTTCTCCTTTCCGTTCATTCCTTTCTCTTCAATCCAAGCAAGGCTATAAGAGTATCTCCAATAGTACTCTCTATTTTATTTTAGAGAGCATCTTTTGTGAAGTAGAGAGCATCTTTGCTAAAAAATTGAGATAGAGAGCGAAAATTTTTAGACAACTCCAATGGGCTCTCTATTCTAATGGGAACATTTAATGAAGAATGTATATGTGTCATTTTTTCATTCATTAAAAATAGAATAGAGAGTGGGTTAGACTTGGAGAGTCAAATTAGGCTCTCAATTTTTGCTAGTCTAAATAGAGATCCTATTAGAACTTGATTTTTTATGGTTCACTCTCTAAAGTAGAGAGTTGAGTATCAATAGATAGCCTATTAGAGATGCTCTAACACTATCACTTCCCTCTTTGTAATATTTCTTTTTATTAGCACCATTGTCTTAATTTCAACTTGAACCTTGCAAATTTTGTCCTTAGGATGGATTTGAGATATCACTCAAGGTGGCATCTGTAAGAAATTTATGGGGAGAAAAAAGGAGATGCACTCAAACTAATATCTGGAGGAAATTCTTGTCAACTTCATCAAGATGTCATTGTGATGCGTGTGTGGGTAAAAATCTGCCCAATCAAATATGCTGAGCTTGTGCTTGTAAGACCAATAACTGTAAAAAGGGATGCCGGATTCCTCACTTTGCTGGTTCGTGACCTTTAAAACAGAGAAGTGCATTAGAAGTCCCTACCGATGGTGGCCAGTGGGGGCTCTGTCAGTATTGGACCAAGTATAGGAACCTAGAGTATGTGAAGAGCAGAGCGCTTTTGCTTGAAACCTGAGGTTTTTCCCCTTTTATAGAGAATTTGTGACGTATCTTAGGAGCAAAGCTGGGTACTGTGGTGTGGAAGTAGCGGCAATTCACTGGCAGCTGAAATAGCCGCTGTCTTATAATTCGGTTCCTTGGTTACTCCAATTATCTGTATCTACTTTTGAATTCTTTCCGATTCTAAAACCAACCACTCTATGTCCCCAGGGTCCTTATTCTGTGCTTTTTCTAGTTACTAAACCTGATGTGAAGACTTTTATAGATTATTCCCTTCTCTACACTTTTCCATTGGTTTTCGTCAAATAAATAGCTCTATTGTTTGCTTCCTTGTATTCTTTATTTGACGAGGTCCTGGAGTACTTCTTTAACATTCATTCAAACATTTCTTTTATTTGTCGTGGTATCATGAAAATAATATTGTTATCTAGGACATGCCATTGGCAGCTACGTATTATTTTGACCAGGCTATTTTTGAAACTCGTATATGCAGCTGACAGCTCTCCCTGTGTTAACTACAGGCTATCTATTACCTGGAAAAGGGGGACTCTGTTTTTGTGGCGGCTCATACATCAGCTGGAAAGACAGTTGTTGCTGAGTATGCATTTGCTCTGGCCTCAAAAGTATGAATTGCAGTCTATACTTCAAACTGTTTGGTCATGTCCTTGCCGTTCACATTTCAGACTGTGATTCTAGTTTATTACATGTAATTGGACTCGTGTATTTTCCACTTACATGATCTTCTGATAAAAAGCTCTCTCTTCAAGCACATTTGTATTCTGAAACTTGTCTTAGATTTTAAAAATGTTACCTTGATCGTCTCGTACGTAGTGTTTATGACTGAAGGTTATGAAATGATATTTGTGCTATGCAGCACTGTACGAGAGCTGTGTATACTGCTCCTATTAAAACCATCAGCAACCAAAAGTACCGGGACTTCTGTGGGAAATTTGATGTCGGGCTTCTCACTGGGGATGTTAGCTTGAGGCCAGAGGCATCTTGCCTCATCATGACCACTGAGATACTAAGATCAATGCTCTATAGGGGTGCTGATATCATCCGTGACATTGAATGGGTAAAGTGGTTTGTTTTGTGTGGTATTTTAATCTCAGTTTCCATTTTTCCCTTGCATTGTATATATCTTTCATTACCTTTCCGGTCTCACCTCTTGTTGTAATTCTGATATGTTTTTTGTTATTTGGTTTCTGTCTGTATGGGAAGATAGGTTATATTTGATGAAGTGCATTATGTGAATGATGTGGAAAGAGGTGTTGTTTGGGAAGAAGTTATTATCATGCTTCCGAGACATATCAATTTTGTCCTCCTTTCAGCCACGGTACTGTTTCTAGATATATATTTCAGTTTCACGCATTTGGGATTTATTGCTGCAAATGACACCAATAAATTCTGAAATTTTCTGAATTTATCATAACTTCTGTTTTAGGTTTATTGTGGTAAAGAAGTGGTTGCTTGGTCCCTGGAATTTTCTTACTGCATTCCACCAGTCCATCTTGCATGATTGTAAATGTTTAAGTGCTACATAAGCTATTTAGAGAGCTTTGCTTTGTTTCCTTGGTATATAAGCTAGATGTTAGTTTGGGTTTTGGAGTAGCCTCCATTTCCATGCCATTGGAAATCTATAGCTGGAAGTATTGGGGTGCAAAAACAATATTTTTATGTGCTTCCAAGTTGATATGATGTGGGAGGCACATTCACTGCTTCGAGGGTATTTGTTACGTATTACTGTTCGATGTAGATTTGCCCTGAATTTTTTATTTTTTTTGTTCTTTCATTCTCCCTTCTTTTGGCTATTTTGGGGGCTAGGTAGGTGGGAAGCTTTTAATTTGGAATTTATTGTTTGCCATGATAACTTTCTTTTTCGGATGAATGCTTTAATAGCATAAGGATGTTCAGACATCTATATATATTGGAGGATAAATTAATGTTATTGGCCCCTCCCCTTTTCTTTCTACTCCTGATTTGATTGATACTTCAAGCAATGTGCATATTCATATTATTTCGCAGGTACCAAACACGATGGAATTTGCTGATTGGATTGGTCGGACAAAGCAAAGGCAAATTCGCGTAACTGGGTGAGTAGCACATTGTAGTAATCGGAGTTCAAAATTTTTTATTTGCTATCTTACTTGTTTTAAGCATTCATCATTTTATCCTCCTTCATACGTAAAACAAAGAAAGCTACGTTGTATTTTCCCTTTTTGGTCAACTTCGTTTAACTACTTTCCTGCTATCTGTATGCTTCTCTTAAACAGGACGACCAAAAGACCAGTCCCCTTGGAGCACTGCCTTTTTTATTCTGGAGAACTTTACAAAATCTGTGAAAGCGAAAAGATAGTGCCTCAGGGACTGAAAGCTGCCAGAGATGCGCACAAGAAGAAAACCATGAATATGGTTGGTGTACCTGGAACATATCCTGCATCTTCAGCTCACCGTGAGGTGGCTCAAGCTCAAGCTCAAAAGCGTGAAAATTCTAGTTGGGGCAAACAGAACAAGCATACTGGGGCACAAAACTTAGGGAACTTTTCTGGTGCTGGTTGGGGGAACCAAAAGTATGGTATTGGCCAGAACAACGGGGGGCCAAGGAGATCAGAAGCTTCTTTGTGGTTGTTGCTGATTAATAAGCTTTCAAAGAAGTCACTGTTGCCTGTATGTATGAATATTTCATTTAAAACTATGTTCCTTACTTATGATTTCTGCATTTAATATGTGAGAAGCATAACATACCACACAATTACAGCATTGTGAATATTGGTTTGCATCTTACATGTTTGGATGAGCCCACCCAATAACAGAGGGTTTCATTTACCTTAAAATTATCTTTTTTTTTCCCTTTCAGTTTGGGGGGTTTTGTTGTTTGTTTTGCTCCTCCACTCCAGGGTGTTTTTTTTTTTTTGGAGGGGGGAGGGGGTTGGGTTGTTAAGGCTCTCTGCTTGTATATGATATAATCGTAGCAGGAAATCTGGCGTTTAACCATCGGCATGAACATTAATTTCTTTTGATAATATTTGTCTCTTCATGCTTTTTTTACTTCACCAAGTGATCAAAGTTCAACTTGGGAGCTTCTTATTACCCTGTTATAATGTAAGTATTTTTGCCTCGACTTGTGAGTTTAGGTGGTTATATTTTGTTTCTCAAAGAATCGCTGTGACAAATCAGCTGATAATCTTACTGGGACCGACCTGACAAGTAGCTCTGAAAAAAGTGAAATCCGGGTCTTCTGTGACAAAGCATTTTCACGGCTCAAGGGTTCTGACCGGAACCTACCACAGGTGTGTTTCATATATTCTCATTGATTTCATTTGGATTTGGTCATCATAGTACCATAGATATAAGATTTACAGGTTGTCAGAGTTCAAGGCCTTCTACGTAGAGGGATAGGTGTGCATCACGCCGGACTGCTTCCAATTGTCAAGGAAGTTGTTGAAATGCTTTTCTGCCGTGGTGTGATTAAGGTACAGTTGTTTCCATCTCGAATATTCAATTTTCCATGATATTTATTTTGGTATATTATAATGTTGGGGCATCCAACCCTAAAACAACTGACAGTGGGTGGAGTAGCCCTTTCACAGTTTAGTAATTCAATGTGGGATGCAAGCTTTCTTTACACCCTTCCTCATCCTCATTTGGGGGCCGGGCTCCCTTGTGGGGCTAACAAACAAACATGCATACTTGGAATTTCAAATGGGTAAGAGATTTGACCCAATGACCACCAAGGCCCAACTTTGATATAATGTTAGAGGATCCAACCCAAAACTAATTGGCAATAGGTGGCGTAGCTCTTTTGTTATATAAACTAACCTTGCGTGGTCCTAAACTCCTAGTACTTAAATGTGGGATACATGCTTTCTTTTCAAAGACTCGAATTCTTGTTGGAAGGACAAATTGGTGTCCAAATTACTACTAAATATAGCTGCAGGTTAATATTCTCTTCATTGCTTAGCAGTTGAAGTTTCATGAATGTTTGCCTGGATTGTGGTTTGAGTTATGAGGTCATTTTGGGGAGTTTCATTTGTTGATTACTTGTTTTTCTTTCTGTAGGTTCTATTTTCAACAGAGACATTTGCAATGGGAGTTAATGCCCCTGCTAGGACGGTGAGTCTTTGTTGATAACCTTTTTGTTATTGGAAGTATGCTGTTTTAAATGTTAATATTCCCAATCAATAACTGTTTATTTCCCATTGCATGAAGTTCTGGGTCTCCGGCCTTGTGTCGGTTCCTTTTTCTCCGTCCCAATTGGTTGATCAACAATGTTATGAGAGAAAAATCCTGTCATAGGACCAGTATTTGGCACTTGGTCAGGCTAAGCAATTGGTTCCTGAGTATTCCAGTATAAGGGTGCTACTGGTTGTTCATCGTTGTGTCCCGAATATTGCTGGCACTGGGGCGTTTCAATCACCCAATAGTGAGGTGGTTTTGAAAATATTGCCGTTTGTTTGCTATTCAATTCGAATTTGTTGAAATCTGTGATTTTGTCCCTACTATTTTACTGGAAATTCTGTGATCAATTACATTGGTTGATATGAAGAAAATGTCTATGCACATTGGTCAAGCATTGTAGGAGTTGTATTTTACTATTTTATATGCTCACGTTTTAGTTTTTTAAAA
This sequence comes from Ilex aquifolium, assembly GCA_951799425.1. Taxonomy (NCBI): domain Eukaryota; kingdom Viridiplantae; phylum Streptophyta; class Magnoliopsida; order Aquifoliales; family Aquifoliaceae; genus Ilex; species Ilex aquifolium. The sequence goes on from OX637394.1 coordinate 8,136,422, forward strand.
TTTGTAACCCAATTGCTTAATTGGTTCATAGCAATTAATGCAAGCATGAATTGTGCTATTATGCCAGCTTAACTGCCATTGATAAAAGGCTGTCTGGAGGCATGTATTTTTCTTCCTTCTGTTGTTGAAAAATTTGCAATAGGGAATTTTTTCTCCTTTACTCAGTTGTATGGAATGCCATATCTTCAAATAAGACCACCTACCAAGCAATCATGGCCACCCATCTTTGACTACTAGCCCTCTTCTTTCTTTCCCATCACCACTTCTAACTTCTGAAGAGGACTGCCAACATTCATACATTAAAAATAGCTAGAAGTGTTGAACCAGAGTCAAAACACTCGTTCACAACCACCACCAGCCACCAGGCGATGTGTTATGTTGTGTCAAATTCCATAAAAACATAAACCAAGATTTCCAAGTACAGGTTATATCACCCAAAATAAAAACTATGCCATGTTTTTTCCCACCCAAAACTTATTTATGAACCCTGTGATCAAATGACCAATTTCATTTTCTGTGCTTGTCAATCCACAGACTCCTTTCCAATTCACCAGCCTTCCAAATCCAAGAGAGAGGGACACACACAGGCACACAATACAAAAGTCGATAGAAACAATGTGATAGATATAAAGTACAGGAAATTGTAGAATGAAATCAATGTTGTTTCTTAACTGCACTATGTATAATCTCCATAATAACTTTATGATATGCTTTTTTTTTTTTTTTCGTTATTTTCCTTAAACTCTTTCATGTCACCTAAATAAAAGAGAAGCTTCCATTTTTTTTCTCTTGCTGGCCTACAATGTTTTGGTCTTTCCATAATGTCATCTGGTAGCCATCCCCTTCCCCCCCCCTTCCCCCCAACCCCAACCGCAACAACAACCACCCAAAAAAACCCAAAAAAATAAATATTGCCGTGTGATTGTGACAACACTTTGTAGTTGTAGCTGCAGATATTTATATTGTTCCCAGATTAGGTCCCAATTCTTTTAAAACACATGTCTGCATAGTCTATAAACCTTGTTAACCATATTGCTTGGTCTTACTATGTTGTCAGAACTTTTGCCAGCCTTTATATGAATTTTTTTCTTCCAGTTTCTTTACATCAGCTAAAGATCCTAAGATTTTTTAAACACTAGTTCCCCCCCCCCCCCCCCCCCCAAAAAAAAAAAAAAAAAAAAAGAAAAGAAAAATTCATACATGAATTAACTTTTTGGCAATTTTATTTTTCTCGTTGGTATGCTACAGTAAGTTGCAAAATGTTTCACTTGAATGTCTCACTTTTTCCTTTTCATTACTGTGCATTCTGGTAGGTCGTTTTTGATACTTTGAGGAAGTTTGATGGCAAGGAATTCAGACAGCTGCTTCCTGGTGAATACACCCAGATGTCCGGTCGTGCAGGTAGGAGAGGACTTGATAAAATTGGTACAGTTGTTGTGATGTGCCGTGATGAAATCCCGGAAGAAAAGGATTTGAAGCATGTCATTGTTGGTAGTGCAACTAGGCTTGAATCTCAATTTCGGCTAACCTATATCATGATCCTGCATCTCCTCCGTGTGGAAGAATTGAAGGTACTATTCCATGAAATAATTTTGGGCTCATTGATAATACATAATCTGTAGCATGCTACATGATGCAATAATATACAGCATATCTAGATCTTGGAGTTGGCTACTCTTGCCAATTTGGTGTTACATATTTTTTGAATATGTATCAAGCCATTATCATCTAGCCTATCTGGCTGTGGCTTCTCTGGGCCAACCATCTAATCTCACGGGGTTCACAGGATCATATTCCAATTTAAGATTTTTCTGTAAGATTTATCAGCCTTATCAACTCCATTTGTTCCCTTTTTAATTAGTGAAAGTGGATTGAATTTTCCATTATTGAGGACAAATGATGACTTCAAAGGTTAGATATCTCACCAATTTATTCTATTCCTTAAAAGGAATAAATTTAGAATCGTTGTCTTGAAACTCCTAGACTCCTCCAAATAGGATGAATGTCTAAAAAAATAATCCGATAATGTTGATATTGTTTAAAATGCCATATGGATGCTAGATTTCTATTACTGCTCTCAGACATAAAAGAAAGCAGGTAGTTTCCTGCATTAAATATCCCTTCATGTAGCCGGTTAACAAAATCTCACAGCATGTAGTGCTACAGTTGGCAGTTCAAAGAACAGCTTCCTTCTTTAGGTCAATAGTTTTCTGAGATTTGTTTGAGACAACTCTCAGATATACTGTTTGGGTTGCTAATTGATGAGATTAGGTTTATTACAGTTGAGGTGCCAACCAAGTTACAATTTTTTGTTTGATGAGAAAAAAAATCTAATATCATATTACAAAGTGACGGTGGACAAGATATCCAACCAAAAGACTATACAGTGAACCATAAATTACTTGAGAAGAAACTAAATCACGCAAAGCTTTCCACCCCGCCAACCAAGTTTCATTTTTGGGAAAAGAATTTCTTTGATGAGCCAACTAATTTGATCTTTGGGAAAAACGAAAATGCTTACTACTTAGCTCATAGATCAATTGAGCTTGCCATGATCGATACTTAATTTGTTGATCATTTCATTTATCTGTTCTTTTTGGATGGCAATGTCAAAGTATTAGTCGAAATTCTAACGATGCGTTTGGTAGGTGGTAATGAAGCATGGGAATAGAATGACCATTAATTAGTAATTTTCATTCTATTGTTTGGTATTGTAGTAATGAAAGTTCATTCCCATTTTCATTACTATGGAATGCCTAATCCCATAAGTACAAGATTTGTCATTCCTTAATATTTGGTGGTATTTTTCATTTCCACCCACCATCACTTGTCGCCATCACCACCACCCCACCTCCACTCGGGGTCTGAGTTCGGGGTCGGGTTGGGTCCGCTCTTGAGTCTATTTTGAGTTCGGGATTCAAGGTCAGATCGGGTTCGGGTCCAGGGATTTTCCAAATATTTGAGTGAATTGAAAATTCTATTCCAGCACTTAATCTTAGTTGTTGCCAAACATTAGAATGATAATGGACATTCTATTCCATTCCCATGAAAATCATTACCAACATAGCAAACGCGATGTAAAGGTGATATAGTTGTGGGGCAGCAAGGTCAAAAAGCATACTGCATCAAGAAACTAAACAAAAAGGAAATGTAGTGACATCTCCTTAGATGGTTGATTAAAAATGGGAATGGTACAATTTAGGATTTTAGCTTTTGAATGAGTACTCTTTCTATACTATATCTTTCTTCATCACACCATGTACCCATGTTGGTTCAGCAAATATAGGGGCTACATTCTGTGCAATACACATTTGACCTTGAGTTTTACTCAATAACTTTTACTAAACTTATTAAGTTCATTTTGCCCCTGTTGATTGGGGAACATCATTGCAGGTGGAGGACATGCTGAAAAGAAGTTTTGCTGAATTTCATTCTCAAAAGAAACTTCCAGAGCAACAACAACTTTTAATGCGAAAACTTGCTCAACCAACAAAAACTATTGAGTGAGTATGCTAAGAGCAAGAACATAATCTCACTTGTCTGTTAAATGAATTCTTGTTTCTTTATAATATGCTAAATTTTTTCCCATTCCATCCACATAACATCTTTACATGTAGGATGCGAATTTTATAGGGTAAAATTATTGACACCCCCTGGTAGATTGATGTGATTGCAGGGGCTCCCCCTTGGATTTTCTGGAATATCATTGCACCACTTGTCAGTGTTCGTCAGATAATAGATGTGAGGGAAATGGTCATTTTGCTATTATACCCTGCTCATTCTGCCATATTTCAGCCATTTCGCTGCTCATTTTAGCTCAATACACACCCGCCCACCCACCCACCCACCCATAGATAACAGGTACCTAGTCCACCTCTACCAATCAATCCTACTTCAACCACATCACTATCCACGACCATCATGCCATCACCCACACTTCTTTCTCTCTTGGTGTCTCCCCCTTTCTGTCTTTCTCACATGCAGCACACATAGATGCCTCTCTATCATAGCACCATGAGCCACCAATTGTAACCATGCAGATTTGGCCTTGAAGCACCACCATAATGAGTGTTACCATGGTTTATAGTCTGGTTGTACCATTTCATGGCATGATTGAAGCCAAATAAAGTCCCTATCAGTTTGATGGATAGAGAGGGTGATTATCAGAATCAAAACTCAAAATTTGCTATTTATGTGTTTTGTGATGATGGTTAGGAGTTCGAGGTAGAGGGGACATGATGGGATGGAGGTAGTATGTGTGTGGTTACAGTTGAGCACGTGAGAGGATAGCAGAAAGAAAAACGAGTCGTTTAGATATAGGTGTTACTTTGTTCCAAGGAAAAATAATGGGTGTTTGGGTGTAGTAATAAATTAACTTGGGTTTATTTGAGGGTAAAAAGGACATTTTTGAATATTCGATTATTTAATCATTTCTGAAACAGTGAGTAAAGCCCCTAACTTAGGGGTACTTTGTGAAATGCATATATAAACTACTAGGAGTGTACTGATATATCAGAAAATCCATAGGGTGCCCTGTAATTATATCAATCTACAGGCTGTGTGAATGATAGTTGCTCATTGTGGTTGTATATTATGGTATAACATTGTATCATTTTGTTTGTTTTAAGCTCAAACTTTTGGTTCCTACTCGGCGGTCTTTTGAGAATGCAACATGGTTTTCATGCTTTGCTAGGCGTTCGGGGAGTCTTAAATGTTATCCATCTCTATCGTAGCATTAGTTACTCTAGGCAGTTGGTTGTTTGACCAGTTATTAATTGGTTGTTTACATGTCCAGTTATTCATGTGATGATGTATGTTCAGAGTTGTGTACTTGTGTTGCATTTTATATTTTTTTTTTGGGTTTGGGGGGGTACGTCTACGGTTGTTAGAGCTTGTCCTTTGTCTGTAATGTAAGGCCTTTTGAACCAGCATATGATACTGGCGAATCTCTTCATCAGTACCAATTAGTTTTGATAAGAATTCTTTTACATGGTATTTATGCATGTGTTCGTTTGTTTAAATCTTGCATCGCCCCTATAATTATAGTACTTCACGTGCTTCGACATAACTTGAGAGGGCGTGTATATATGTGTATGTATGTATCCTTTGGTTACTCTATTAAATAGCTTGAGCTTTTGGAGCTGGTTGTTTAATACAACTGGTATGAATTTTTAATATGTTTTGTTTGTTGAAGTGTGGTGACTGTGAGAGGGCTCTAAATCCAGATCCATTTGTGGTAGAATTTTCTGCTCTCGGGTACTATGGTCTGGAAACTCGTTATCTCGCTTCATGCCTTCACTGGTCCTGACCATTTTTTTCCTTCTGAGTCTGTCCTATTCTATGCTCATCTGTATTTTTACTTTTTTTTCTGACCTGTCTGAATTCTGAAGTCCCCATATTGAAGAGGTCTTACACATTAGGTAGTGTCATGGATAAAGTGATAAACGTAAAACAAATATTTCAAAGAGGAGAAGTTAAGGCATAATGTAGGAAAAACCAATTTGAGAAGCAACTCATCGGATATTTTACCATGTTATACGGTCAGGATGAGAGGTCAATTCCCTTGTAATTGCAATATCATGATGTTCCCATCTAATAGAATACGAGGCTTTGGAAGTTAATTTTCTTGTATGCTTTGGCTTAATGTAAATCACACAGGCCATGAGGCTACGTTGTGTCTTGCTTACAGAATTATTCTTAATCTATCAAGGAAGGCCTCTTGTTCGTCTTGTTGTCTATCTTGCCAAGGGTTCTTGGTTTAAATCTTACATTCTAATTTGCAATCATATTTGATTTACTATAATCATGCTTCTCAAATGGGCAAAGGAAGCCTACTTAATTTTGTGTATGCCACTTCCTCATGGATTTTTACATTGTGCTTTTCATCATTATGTATAATTCAAGGAGTGTGGTTTTTGGCTTGTAGATGTATAAAGTGTGAACCAACAATAGAGGAATACTATGAAGTGTACTCGGAGGCGGAGATGTATGGCACGCAGATATCGGAAGCCATCATGCAATCTCCGGTTTCCTTACAATATCTCATGCCTGGAAGAGTGGTTGTCATGAAATCACAATCAGTGAGTGTTTATATGCAATTTGTATATACTAGATGCAATATGCAAATTTGTGTTCCCAAGGGTAAGACTTGCAATGGTAAGGTTGCTCTATTGTGATTTGGAGTCACGGAAATTGATAAAATTGCGTACATTTGACCTTCCAGACCTTGCTACAATGACAGGTGCCTCATGCACTAGACCCCCTTTATACAATTTGTGTTCCTCCCTTCTTTATGGATAATATTTAGATGGGTGCCATTGTCGGATTTTGAACGGGATTGGAAGGCGTTCTATTTTAATTTCTTTTCTTTTCTTTTCTTTTTTTGTTTTTTACTCTCTTTTGAGGATATCCTGTCCTCCATATTGCACTTCTTTTCTCTCTTATGTCTTGTATCAAAAAAATGCTCTCTTACTCCTCTACCATTAATTTTGTTTGTGTTCCTTTGTTTCTTAATCGTTTTTGGTTTTGTTTTTTTTGGGTGGGGGGGGGGGGGGGGGGGGGTTCTTTAAATGGTTTTGGGTAGCAATTCTGCTGCAAGGTTTTGAAAATAATGCTTGTTTTCCATAGTCTATTTCTGATGTTACCCTAACCATAATGCATCAGTCTGAATCTCGACGCTCAACTGCTACTATCACCTGATTTTTGGTCTTACCGAGTGGCAATTATTCTCTCTCTGTCTTGTTCAGTTAAAGTTTAGTCTTATCTGTTGTATATATGTTAGGCAATAAATATGTCACATTGGCAAAATTTTAAATTCTAGCTTTCTTTCACATCACTCATGCAACAACTTATTCGGTCATTAGCAGATGACATCCTTTGGACTGATAAATATTTAATTGTTTGGTCATGGAAATTCAAATTTTCCTTGATGCATGACATGGGAATTCTTTTCTAGGAAGTAAATTATGTGAAAATATAAGTTTCCAAGAATTGCATGGTGTCCTTGCAGTTTCATTTTTGGGCATCCTTCATCCCTACATGTGAAGAAGGTTCAAAACTTTTGATTCTCTATTCAATCGTTAATTGGATGCTTGCATGGTTAATATGATAATCCGGTTAGGAACACGCTGAAGTTAATAAGTAGCCAAGAGAAAGCACGGGGCTCAAAATCTTGAAGTCTAATTATCTGGATGTCATAATTCTAGGGATGCGTAAGGTTCAATGCCCTCAGGCCTTGTTTATTACTTCTACTAATATCTGGCTTCGGTTTCCTGTCAATTCGTTCTCGGGGCATGGACGGTATAGGTGAACAGACCCCCCAATTTAGAAAAGAGAGGTTGGACAGCCTAGTCAGGCGGATTGTAATGTCACGGTCACCTTTGAATTGTGTGTTTCTAGTTTCAAGGGCGTCTTTGTATCCTGATTAAGCTATCGACTATAAGAAATAGCAAGCAATGGGTAAACAAATCCAGTATTTTTCGAGGGTGTCTCTTCCTGGATGCATGAGTTGAATAAAGCTTACATTTTTACTAAGAGGGTGGAGAGATGTTTTTTTTTTCATCTGTGCACATAAAACACTGTTATTTCTGTGACCAACCCTGCTCTATAAGATTTTACTTGTACATTACCTCTATATATACAGAGGTATACGACTACATAATGTACATTCTTAAGCTTGCTGATATTCACCCCCCCTCCCCCCCCCATGTGACAGGCCCAAGACCACTTACTTGGAGTTGTTGTGAAAGCACCTTCTGCTAGTATTAAACAATACATAGTTCTAGTGCTAACACCGGAGTTACCACCAACATTGCAAACTCCCCTGGATACTGGTAATTTACAAGATAAAAAAGGTCTGGATTTGCAGATTCTGGTACCTAAGTCAAAACGTGGTTTGGAGGAAGATTATTTTTCTTCTGCCACTTCTCGGAAAGGATCGGGCATCATCAACATAAAACTACCTCACCGGGGTAATGCTGCTGGGGTGAATTATGAGGTTAGAGGGGTTGATAATAAAGAGTTCTTATCTATATGCAATTGCAAAATAAAGATTGACCAAGTTCGTCTTCTGGAAGATGTTAGCAATCCGGCTTATTCTAATACTGTACAACAACTCTTGGGTCTGAAATCTGATGGAAATAAATACCCTCCTGCCCTAGATCCAGTGAAAGGTACATCTCTGAACTACTTTATTTGCAGTTTTGGTTTTCTGTTCTTTATTTGTTCGGATTTGGTCCCATTCTGAAAGCTATGTCGTTTGTATGAGGTAGTATACATATGCACATACGGAATAGTAATTAAACAGGTTTTGTTTTTGTTTTTTTTGACGGAATTACTTTTTTGGTTTAAAAAGTTACTTGAAAAGCATTACCAGATGGTACATTAAGAAATAATTTCTTCAAATGTTTACTTTACATGGTGCACAGAACCTTGATTGTGGTGCATCTAGGAAGGATGAAAGGACATACAATTTCACCTTTATCCTTTCCATGTACAAAATCAGATGCCTTACCTTTTATATCTCTCTCCATCTCCCTCTATGACTTCACGATAGTGAGCTTCTTTGAGGATATATCGGTGCTGACATAACTGTGATTGAGATTATTTATCCTTTTCATTTCATAAACTACCCATTGCTAGATTGTAGATTGCATTGTTCTACTAGTTTGTAGGCTTTAGATTGGAATACATTGTATTGCTTATCGGTGCCTAATATCAAAAGATCTAGTTCAAATGGGACATGATCCTTGGGTAAGATATTAAATGCAGATTGAGTCAACATGTCATCCATGGATACATATACGGTCCATATGGGTACAAAACGATATAGGTATGACTATTAGAGGCATCCAACCCAAAACGAAGTAACATTGGGTGGAGAGACCACACTACTATATAAACCAAACTTGGATGGACTTCATCTTTTTGATGTGGGATACAAGTTCTCTCTACATCCTCCCTCACGTTCAACCCAAACTTGTGTGTCAGCTAACAACCAAAGCCAAACAAATAGACAAACATAAAGGGAAATTCAACAAATAGACAAACATAAAGGGAAATTCAAATTGGTGAAAAAGCTCTGATACCATGTTAAAGGCATCCAACTCAAAACCAATTGATGAGTGGAGAGACTTGATAGACATAGGAACCAATTTTGGGTGGACCTATTCTTTCAGTATAAAATACGAGCTCTCTTCACAATGATAATACCCAAAAAAAAAAAAATTGTGAAAATAGAATATAGATATAAGAAAAATACGTCAATGGCTATTATTAATATACAGTCTTATTCTAGAATCTTAATGATTTCCAGTTTTGTAATATTCAATTAATCAATCTACAAGTACAAAATTATCAAAAAATAATAGTGGGTTAACTAATAACCCTTCCCATACTTAACAACTCTGAAATTAAACTTGACGAATTGACCACTTCATGTATTTCATTGTATCACTTAAACACCATCTGTTGGTCTACCATTCAAAAAAAGGTGTCAAAATTGATCAATTAGAATTATGCTAACAAAATAACCTTTTTTAGAATTTTCAATTTTGGTTTATTCCTAATTCTTATACCCAAGTACTACCAGAATCTGAATACTCGCACGCACACAAACACACAAAATTTGACCCACATAGAGATGCACACACGTACATGCACCGCTCACACAGATCAAACACACCTAACACTATTACAAACAGGAATGCAAATCATATTGCGTGATGTGAACTTTAATACTCGAAAAACCAACTTTTTTTAACTATACTCCCGCCATTGTTTTCAAGCAATACTAATTAAGGTGATTGACTTTGGCGGTGGTGGTATTAGAGTGTTATTTCCTTTAATATTATAGGTTTAATTGTATAGATTGTTTATGATTATTTTTGTAATATTGTTTGTTAAGCTTAATATCTTCATTCTTTAGCTTAATTTGGATCGTTATTTCATGGGGCTATTTGATATTTGTAGAGTATACCGAAGTTGGGTGATATTAGGTCATAGTAGAGCTTCTTGCCATAACCATTCCCTACATAGTTTTATCTCCCAAAACCAAGTCACTTTCAAACTTATTTCGCAAATCCAGTCTCTTTTTTAAAACGCCATTCTAAATGACGTCTTCATGGTCCAAAACGTCATTCAAAATAACGTTTTTTAACTTCATAAATTTTTTGGAATCTAGGTAAATTCATTCGTAAGTCGTCATTTCAAATGATGATTTTAAAGGCGTCATTCCAAATGACGTTTTAAAATAACTATTTTTAAACGGTAACTAACACCGTTAGGTTACACTTAAAATCGTCATTCAAATGACACCTAACCTAACTTTTCTTTTTGGTGATGAGAATATTTAATTATTCATCATGTTTCAATATTTAATTTCTTTCAATTTTTGTTTTAACTAAAAAAAATTTGTGTAAATCAAAAACAAATTATTCATCATATTTCGCACAAAAATTTACAAACAATGAAGATACCAAAAAATGCAAGTTATGAATTAAAAAAAGTTAATTCATTGCATGACACTACGTAAAATGTATAAAATACAGTTTGTCAACATAAATGAATTTTGTGATGAAATTCATCATGTCTTCAATTTTCGTTGTGTTAAAAAAAATATCTATTCCAAAACAATGTCACAAGTTTGTCGAACAATGAGATTTCCCACCTTCCCTCCCCCCTCCCCTCCCCTCCCCTCCCCCAAATTGTACAAAATATGCACATATGAAAAATGACACTAATGCATTAAAAAAAGTGAATTTATTACATGAAAATACAGCCAGTCAATAATCTGATTGATGTTCATAACATAGAGGTTGACTGCATACAGATAAACTTGATAGAATAAAAGTGTCTGACGCATTATCACTTCAATCAAAAAAATCAAAAAGTTTAGGATCAGAAACAAGTAACGGATCCTCTAAAATTTCAATCTCGGTATATTGAGGATCAAAATGCTTAATTTTTGCATGCTCGATTGCATGAAAATGATCAAGTCGACTCTACATCTGATCATTTTCATCTCGATATGGTTGTTCGAGTTTTGTGGATTGTATATATCAGTTGAACGTGCCTTCGGTACTGCTAGTCCATGCTAACGACAATATAGTTATACTTCAAGCTTACAACATTTGTCATATAACTTTCACCATCTTAGTGTGGGTTCAATATGAACACTTGAAGGTAGATAGTAGGTCGCAGGGTCAACAATTACGTGTCCAATGTTTCCGAATGGGTTATAAGGGTTGATGAGCTCATTGCGAAACTCACGTTTTTGTCCATACCGCGTTACACCATTGGAATTTGTGTAAGATCTAATAGAAGGAATTATGTTCGACGATATTGTTCGGCCAGTCGAGCATTGGCTGAAGATGTCGTTCATTGCATGATGAAGAACCTTCGGTGTGGATTGACTGGATTGCCTATTTGATGTGCGCCTAGACATTTTTTTGCGTATGATGTACAAAATTATAAATGATGGTTTACATAGGTCCGGTAGTGCGTTTTAAAATTGCAATGAAATTATATACAATTTTGACATGACATCACACTGCCTATTGGTGACGTGACTTTACACCGATAAAACAATGAAATGATGTTACACTGACAAAGGACTAACATGACTTGATACTGTTAAAGTGCTGATATGACAATACACTGATAAAACTATCTCACAACTTAACAATGATTACCACTTATCATGATATGAGATTGAAACTAACATTTGAACACTGGGTACAATTATTAATCTTCATTTGACATATAATCATCGAATAAGTATTGTTCATTAGACAATACATTATTTTGCTCAACTGGTGTCAACTCTCGTCTATATGCAGTTCCCACCATGTCTGTTGCTAGTTGCAACATATAATATCGATACCTATGCACCATCATTTTATTATTCTCTCTTCAGACATGTTTCACTACTGATTCGTAGTCCTCTCTGTTTTTTCATTGCATCGTTAGTAAACGTCTATGTTGTACTGGTATGCCAAGTTCTCTTAGTTGTGTGCATAATGCGTTTGATTTATTAGCACGAAACGCTCACTCTCGTTGTACTCTTGCATAATACTCTTTTGGATCGGACAATCTCTCTCTTGTAATCATTGTTTCGCTCTTGTAACAACCAAACACATTCACGTCTGCGATTGTTAGACCGTAGAGCCTCTTGATGAAGATATAACTGCAATCATATCCATATTTTCGTTACCTATGGTAGTACTGTAGTGTAGCTTATTCGGTAAAAGTGTTGGGCCTTGTTTCTGACTGCACATGTGTATATAGATTGTACTCTTCCATATGCTGCATCACTACGGAGGTGCAATAATCACCCGTCATTGTAGAAGGTAGAATCGTTGGAATATACGGTTCTTGTGTGAGAAGTGAAGAGTATAGACTACTATCAGAACAACTTTGCTGACTTCCACAAATGTCATTCGTACCTGACCTCTTGATTCACGTACAAATTCACACTGTTGACAACTTCATTGTCAAATACAACATCTAACATCGCCTCCACACTATCGTTGTCAACAATTTATAATTCTATATATTTTGTGAAGTTGTGTCTCAATGTAGTAGGGAATTTACATATCAGCCTTAGATTGTATTTATTTTTATCTATACCCATCATATCGTACTTTCTATCCACAAAAATTGAGCGACTTGTGTCATGAGCTAACTTGATCACACGCCTAGAACCAACCAATATAATAGCCTACATCATCATCGCCATAAATAATGCACGGCTTCCAGCCATTTGTAATAATTCTACAATAAAGATATCAAAAATAACATTAAATGCATAGTACTTTGGTAGATAGGATGTTACATAGTACGATGACATTGGTTACATGAGGCAAGAGTACTTGGTTGAAGGTAAAAAAATTTTATTTTATTTTTACTATCACACAACTATACCTTAAGATGTTGGAAACTTCCTTCAAAAGTACAATAAACACCCAGACTATTAAATAATACTAGAGTAATAATCAGTTTAGACTTGAGTAACCCGCAAAAAAAAAAAAAAAAGAATACTAGAATACAATTAAATTCAGGCATTTTGGATTCGACTTAGAACAATAGATTCTAATATCTTTTCACGTTTTATGTAAAATTAGAGTTTTGATTCTAATAACTCGTATAAGTCTAGGTTAATTCAATTGACTCGGTCCAGTTATTATTATCGACTAGCTACTATTGTTCTACTATACCATGATACAATATTTATTTATGTCTAGATCTCCACTATTTGAGAAATTAGGTAGCTAATCACTTAGAACTAAACACGTTAGATTCATTGATAATCTTGATGTATGGAAAGCGGAGACAACTTGATTTTATTAGACCTCTACTTCTTAAAGGTATTCTTGATTAATAAAATTACTATTGTTTCTCTAGTAGACAAAATCGGTATGAAATTATTAATTATAAGTTTAAATTTAACAGATTTTAATCATAATGAAATTGATCTCGTCCAACCCACTCGATTAGTGGCTTGGACAATATATTAGGGAACAATTATTAAGCAATTACAAACAATGAAGATCAATCCTAAATTAGGTATTAGAATAATTAGAACAATTAGTGAAAAAATAGCATGCAATAATTTACAATAATTAGAATAGTAATTTAAGTGAATAATTACACCAATAATTTACACTAATTAAACTACCAAGTAAATTCAAGCTCCCGAAAAAATTAGGGAGATCTGTGAAAAAACAATGAAGATCAATCCTAAATATAAGCAATTAGAATAACTCCTATTAACTGAGAGAGAGCGCGCAAATACCTCCACAGTAGGCATCGCCATCAGAGAAGAGTATTATTTGTAATGTATACATCATTTTAGAGAGAGACAATGATAGAGAGAGAGAGAGATAAGGCGAGACAAAGATTGAGCAAATACCTTCACAGCAGGCGTCATCGCTGGAGTGGTGGTTTGAGTCGTCGGAGGAGAAGAGTATTATTTGTAATGTATACATCATTTTAGAGAGATGGAGATAGAAAGAGAGAGAGAGTCAAAAATTCTTCAAAGAAAGTAGGGAGGGAGTCTAACCACAGTCGCTGGAGTTAGAATGTGATCTAACTATTCGAAGGAGAGGTGAGAGAGTGTGATCTAAGAGGAGGGAATAGGAGATAACATGGTTGGGTGGTCTAAAGATTGACTTGGTCGCTGGAGATGCTTAAGGAGGGCTTCTGCGATTTGATTTTGGGAAATGTTGTCAAGTTAGGGCTTCTGCGATTTGGGCTAGGTCAATCTGATTTTATTCGTCCAAAACGTCATTCCAAATGACGCTATAATTTAAAAGTTTTTAAAGGCGTCACTTACATTGACGTATATACATTGAATAAATTTCCTTTTTAAAGGTGTTATTTAAGATGACGTTTTTTAGGTAACCTAACACCTTAAGTAAACCGTTTAAAATAGCTATTTAAAGACGTCATTTTAAATGACGATTTATGAGTGAACTTATCTAGAATCCAAAAATTTTATTAAGTTGAAAAACGTCATTCAAAATGACGTTTTGGCCCATGAAGAAGTCATATACAATGACGTTTTAAAAAAGTGACTGGTTTTGAGAAATAAGATTCTGTAGGGAATGGGTATGGTAAAAAGCTCTTCATAGTAAAAGGGGGTTTGTAGTAATTAATCCACTAATATGATCTTCATCATTCAATCATTTAAATAAACAACTCATTGAAAATATTTAAAAGCCAACGATCAGCGAAGATGTTGAACTCATTCTCTTGCTTTCACTTCCTAAATCTTTTCAATTTTGAGTTTGAGTGCAATGACATTTCATAAGGGCGTTTGGTTATGTGACATGACTAAATATATTTGTCATTTTGGGTCAAAATTATAATTTTCTTGTATAGGAATTCTCATGTTTTTGTTCTGATTAAATACTTATCAATGTCCCAATCTTAGGAAAAATCAGATGTTTGCCCCCCTATCCCCAATGTGTCTGATCGCTCATCCTTATCATGCTGCTGTCATATTTGATTCTTATAAAAAATACGTCCCTGGCATAATTAAATTATAAAAAAATCTAATAATTCTGTTATATGTTCGACGTGTATTCGACACATACAATATGTATCCAACACACCTCCATACCGATATCTATATGCTACGATATGACAAACCTGATGGATTGTCCATGCTTCATAGGCAGGAACCAATGGTGAGAAATAGCTACAATTTGAGAGTAATTGAAAGGAATCAAAACTTGAATATCCAGAATACACAAAGTGGAAGATTAAATAAATGAAATAGGAGCATTAAATTTTCCAATTCAAGTATTTCCATGCATGTAATTTGAGTTTTTATGTCATCTTATGAATACAATGAGCTGAAAGCATCATTTCAAAAGAAATCTTCGTGCTTATGTCTTTTATTTCTTATTTTATACCTCTAGGGCATTTTTGGTTTGGGTATAAATAAAGGATGAGATTGGGTAATTGGTTCCCATCCAATCCATACAAGTGGTATTAATAAGAGTACTATTTGATCATACTCTTTGTGTAACAAGTTTGAATCAATGTTGGGATGAGGTATAAATCTATAATTATAATACCAATTTTATGTTTGGATTAGGTAATAGTGTATGGTATTAAATTGATAATGACAAAACAAATATTGATGGCAAGAGTTCACATAATGTGTAACTTTTATATGAAGGTATGGATTTAAGTTTGCAAGGTAATAAAGTCATTATATTTTTAATACTTAACTTGTTAAAAATAATACCACATGACTTTCATTAATACCTAATATTAAGTGTTAAATGACAATAGTGAACTAGGTCAGGATTAATGAGAAATTAATACTGAGTCGCTATAACCTAATCCAAACTTGATATTACATACCCCTAGAGTCTAGATAGAAAGATGCACAATTGTATATATTTGTTAAGAGAGCTTGTATCTCACATTGAGTAACTAGAACCACCAAGGTCGGTTTATATACTTGAGAGGTCAATCACCCATTGTCAGTTATTTTGGGTTGGATACACTAATATACATAGTTATCAAAATCGTACGATTCGCGATTCGATTCGTACGATTCGGTTCGATACACGTACAAAACGATTCGTATCTTATATGAGAATCGTTTTAGAGTTGAATCGCGCCTGAATCGTACGATTCATACGATTCGATTCGTATCTCACGAATCGCACGATTCAATCACTTTTTTTTAAAACCCAAATTTTTGGCAAAACGATGTCGTTTTGTCCACTAAACAGTAAAACGACGTCGTTTTATTTACAGAGGAACTCACGCCCCTAAAAAAACTCAACTTCTTTGCTCGTTATCTCTCTCTGACGTCGTCTAAAGCTCGCCTTGCGTTGTCTAAAACTAAAGGTCATGGCTAACGCTCTGGAATGATCGGTTGATTTTTGCTCTCAATTCTTTCATGAGTAGTTTGTTAGGTTCTAATTTTTTGTTTCAATATGTTGGCTAGTATGTTTTCTCCCAATCAATTTTTTTTATTTGTTTTTTTTTCATTCATGTTTGTAACCTAATCTATACTGAGTGTCACTATTTTGATTCTTGAATAACCATGGTTCTTTAATGAATTTTTTTTTCAAGTTGTTAAATTTGAAAATAGTTAAGCAAAAGATGAAAAAGAAACAAAATGCTAGCGTTTTTCCATTTAGACGATGTAATTATGTCAATTGATTATTTTTAGAATGCAATAATGTTCAATATTCAATATTTTGTCTATTTTAAATATGTAATATTATTTTTTATTTTTGTTCAAATTTTGTGTCGAATCGTACGATTCACGATTCGATACGATTCACGATTCTCAAATTTAGGATTCCGATTCACGATACGAATCGCGATTTAACAACTATGCTAATATAGTATTAGAGCTGGTTCTTGCTTGGTTTGTGGGCCAAGTCTCTTTGCCCATTTTGATTTTCCGGCGTGCATGTTTGTTTGTTTATTAGCCTCACGTGCGAGCCAGGGTTTTATGTGAAGGAGGGTGTTAAGAGAGCTTGTATCCTACATTGAATAATTAGGATCACCAAGGTTGGTTTATATATTTGAACGGTCACTCCACCCATGCCAATTGGTTTTGGGTTGGGAATATTAATATTGAGAGATGTTCTCAATTATTTATTTTTGTTGGGTACTAGATCGTTGAAATTTTGGATATTTATATTGGTTTTGCTTGTGAACTTTGATCTTTCCATCTAAGTTGTATGTTCTCCTAGTATGAGTTTGTAATGGAGATTCTATGTCAGATCTGAAGTTGAAAGACTTGGATCTTGTGGAAGCTTACTATAAATGGCATAGCCTATTGCAAAAGATGTCACAAAACAAGTGTCATGGTTGTGTTAAATTGGAGGAGCACATTAAGTTGGCAAAAGAGTCAAAGAGGCACAGAGAGGAAGTTAATGCTTTGAAGTTTCAGATGTCAGATGAAGCACTTCAACAGATGCCGCACTTTCAGGGAAGGGTATGTGCCTGTTGTCTGTATTTTTTCTTTGTGGTGGTTTCTTTTTGCGGCAGTTATATTTTTGGTGTAATTATTTGTGTCAGATTTGAACAATTCCTTGTTTAACCTCATTGGCGTGTCTTTGCAGATAGATGTTTTGAAAGAAATTGGTTGTATAGATGCTGACCTTGTAGTTCAAATCAAAGGCCGTGTTGCTTGTGAGATGAACTCCGGGGAGGAGTTGATATGCACAGAGTGCTTGTTTGAGAATCAACTGGATGATCTGGAACCTGAGGAAGCTGTGGCAATAATGTCGGCCTTTGTGTTTCAGCAGAAGAAAACTTCTGAACCCTCTCTTACTCCCAAGCTATCTCAGGCTAAAAAGAGGTTGGTTACCTTTTCCAACTTTTGTTTTTAGTTTTTAGGGCTTGCATCCCTAAAGTCTTGTTTGATTTCTCATTATACCTGGTGGGATTTCGGTCAAAGTGTAGCACATCTTTCATCTAACCTTCAAGCCTGGACCATGATTCGTTAGCGCCATATCAGGTCTGGCCCAATGTACTTGTTTTGGGATCTGTGACTAGATGAACTTCACTTAGAGGGCACTATAATGCTTCATTGTAGATTTCATTAGTGAAAACTTGGGACTTGCAAGTTTCAATAATTTTCTTACAAGAGGCTGTACAACAAAAATATTGCTTAGAGTTCAAACGTCTTGCAAACCAAAGCCTCGTCCCAGTTGTTTGGGGTTAGCTACTTGAATTTTATTGCTGGACACTGGTTTTTGGGCTAGAATTTTGGTTTAAACCATGTCACCAAGTCTTCATTGACTCAACTCATTAAGTATGACCTTCCTCACCGCCTTGCATTGTTGTTGTGGAACATGTCAATCATCTACACTGTTGCATGAATTAAAATCTATTTTTTAATTCATTGCTCTTAGTGAAATGATGTAATTGACTTTCTAGCACTCAAATCTCCTAAATTCATGGTTTATTAACTGAGATGTGAAGTTTGTGTTGCTGCGGGTTTACTAATGAATAACCATATGTTGAGCTTGACTTTATGAGTTCTTATTTGATAGCGAATAATCTGTCATAATATATTCTTGGTGTCCAATCGCAAATTTCTATGCACATTAGGTTGTACAACACAGCCACAAGACTTGGCGCGCTTCAAGCACAGTTCAATCTGCAGATTGATCCTGAGGAGTATGCTCAAGAGAATCTTAAGTTTGGGCTTGTCGAAGTGGTATATGAATGGGCAAAGGTTCTCTCTCTCTCTCTCTCTCTCTCTCTCTCTCTCTCTCTCTCTCTCTCTCTCTCTCTCTCTGTATTGTGGCTGGGTGCATGTGTTTTCCTTTTCTTGGTTAAAAGTTTACATTGGACCTTTGGCTTGTCCGTCAAAGGACTCATAGATGATAACTTATTTGGGAAAAAAATGGCAGGGCACTCCATTTGCTGATATTTGTGAGCTCACCGATGTTCCTGAAGGCCTGATAGTTCGGACCATTGTTAGGCTAGATGAGACATGCCGTGAATTTAGAAATGCTGCAGCAATAATGGGTAATTCTGCACTGCACAAGAAAATGGAATCCGCTTCTAACGCGATAAAGCGTGACATTGTTTTTGCAGCTAGCTTATACATTACTGGCATTTAACCATGTCATGGCCTGAAGGTATTTACCGTGCCTAGCCCTCTGAAGCACTTTGGAGGGTTTTGAGGATAGAGAAGCTATTGTTTGTTGTACATTAAATGACTAACCTGCTCAATGTGTCAAATCTATGGCAAAATGATATGCTGATTTTAGGCTGATCTGTATACTACCCAACCCACAAGGTGATGATGTACATACAGTATATGTGGCAGCAAATGCCTCAGGTACCATGTTCTTAGCCCATAATAGCTGCCTTCGCCTTTGATTAATAGGCTTGTAGTCAAAACACCTGTGACAAATGGTGACATCAACATTCGTGCATGATTTGTAAATTAACTGATGTCATTGATACTCAATGCCTACAATTTATTGTTCAGCCTTTTTAAAATCAAGGGCACTAGAATCCCCCCCCCCCCCTGTGTGTGTGTGTGTGTGTGTGTGAGAGAGTGAGTTTTGGACCGGCTATAATCAGAAATCAGATTTTGATACTTAAGTTGAGATTTTTCTAGAAAATTGAAAAAAATATATATATATATTGAAAGGAATTTCACTACAATTTTGTGGTCATTTAAAGTGGGTATTCGGCAGGTTCATTATGACGTAATGGTGATGCCATCACATCAAAGAAAGTAGGATATTAATTTTTAAAATGACACGAAATTCAAGTGAAATTAGTGAGTTTAGAATAATTAATTTATAACATGGATCTGAAATAAAACGGCAAGTTATCTTAAATAATAAACAAGTTGAACTAATCCTATCCTACCAACATGTGATTTTAACACAATAAACCTATTTACGAAGAAAATATTTATTTTTTTGATCAAATATTGTATAAATCCATGGAGAACTAGAGGATTTTTCTTTAATTTTGTTAATATAGAGATCAAATGAATTTTAATTTATCTGAGGCTTTTGGATGGTGGGTTTGCTTGGATGAGAATAAAATTCCACTCTTGCATAAACAATTTGTGTGATTGACAAATTAATAAAATTAATTTAATTTAATTTAATTTAATTAGTACTCGATAATCTATAATATAAAACAAGACAGACTTCAATAAACCCATCGAACAGTCTCAAATAGACTTATCCAATGGTCACCAACATCCCTCTCAAAACTATTCACATTGAATTTTCCCCTAGATCTATGAGTCCTTATTTACATTACACTGTGACTTTAGACACAAATTATCCCTAGTAAACCAAAATAACACGACATATTGGAAGGATATTTGCAAGATGAGGAGTCGCTACCAGATACTATATCCAAGATCTGTGGGCTGTGGCTGTCTATCCTAGGATCCCATAAATGAAGCCAAGCCTACATTTCACCATGCCCTTGATAAATGTGTCGTTGTACCTGGGCTTGTGATGGGTTTGAGTATGGAGTGAAAAAAAAAATTATTCAGATACTCATAAAAAAAATGGGAGCTTTTTTTTTTAAAACCAGATTCGTATTAAGATCAAACAAATTTCGATCCAAATCACATCCATTGACTACTTCTATAAAGGTATTGATTGTTGCTCCTTTCACAAATTTCCTATTCACAACAATGTCGGTCCCAGTAATTTGCATTTGAATCTATAGATCCACGTCCTTTTCAGTACACTTTCTCTTTAATTCCTTTCTTGACACATCATCCACTTCAAAATTGATGGCTGTAAAAGAACCGAGGCATGAAAACTTCAAAACCATGCCAGATATTTCACCAGAAAGGCGGATTCATATCAAGCCCCAAAATATTCTCAATCTGAACGTTTTACTAACTTAGACATATGATTAAAAATGCAGTAATTAGAAGGAAGATTCAAGGAGACCTTGTCAAACTACTTTTTACAACACCAAATGGTACATTCATTCACTGAAAATCAGAGAAGAAAGAAAAGAAGCTAACTTGTAATCTTTTTTTGCTTTTATCCACACTCAAACTACTTGATATGCTCCTCAGCTGCCTTGTCAGTTCAGCACCAGCCCTAAGAGAAATCAAATTTCCGAAAAAAAAATATGTATGATAACCAACAACACCAATCAAGTCAAGTTGACAAGGTTTGAGAAATAAAAAAACTTCCATCTCTGCTAGACTCGAATATTGCCCTAAACTATTAGCATCAAACTAAATAACTTGATCGATAGTATTTTGCAAGATAGGATACCAACATTCAAAATAGGTAGCACAAGTGCACAACAAAGCAAACCAGAGAGAAACACATCCCACTCTAGCAAAAACATCTGTTTAAATGTGTTCACAGAATTATAGACTTACCTTTTCCCTCCTCATTCCTCTTGCACTTATCCTTAGGGTTTCTTATAGCACCAGTTTGAACCCCTCTGACAAAAAGCCATCCCTAGGAGAAACAAGGACAAACATTTGAGGTACTAAGTCATGTCAGGGCAAATAAGAAAGGAGGTAGCAAAATATAAGTTCTTTTCATGTGCACTAAGAGCAACTCCAACCCAACTCTTTAAAATGCTAGCCAAAATATATTTAAATATTTCATTCTCTATTTTAGCTAGCCACTTTTACAAGTTCACTCCAACCACGCTCTTTATTTTAGCTAACTACTACACCCAACTCTCACTAACTTCTAATAATTTAAAAGAAATTACAATATATATATATATATATATATATAGAGAGAGAGAGAGAGAGAGAGAGAGAGAGAGAGAGATAGAAAGAAAAAGAGGTAGAGAGAGAATTTAAAGTGGCTAAATGGCTCTCCACATTTGGAGAGCCATTTTGGTGAATGAGAAATAGAGAGTGGGTTGGAGAGGATTTTTAGTGTTTGGCTAGCTAAACTAGCTAAAAAATAAGAAATGGAGAGTGGGTTGGAGTTGCTCTACAACACTAATTGAGAGTATAAACTAGATACACTGACACAATGCAAACCACAAAAAATCATAAGGACCAACTAATAACATTTGAAATGGATATCAAATAAAGTCATTCAAAGAATCAAAACATGAGTTCATAACAAAGCCAATGCAATGCAAGATATGGAAAAGTGGCATAAAAAAGAAAGCTGGATTGCAAAATTGTAAGGTTTTTTGTCCAATTGTACCTCTTCCTCCTATTCTTTTGTTGCTTTTTCTCTTGTCCGTGTTGGTTCCCATGATCAATCTCACCAAAGCCCGCAACAGGAACAAGGCTCCCTATGTAAACTACCACATAGTATGAATAAGGCACATAAGATGAAAAAGGCGAGCCACGAATCGTGGCCTCCTTGAATGTTTTCAATGCCAAGTCATACCAAAAAAATCTTTCACCATCACAATTCAAGAGAATTTCACCTCCACCCTTTGAATAAGCCAAAGGCTTCATATATTCACGAATCGGGGCATGAGAAGGGATTACTACTAAAAATTTAGTCCAAGACTCATTCACACCATAATCCTTCATCACCCATATGTCAATATTGGTGTCATAAGAGCAAGTTATACAAATACATCCTCCCAATACCTCCAGACCCATGTTGAAATCCTCAATCAAATATTCAGGTTGTGATAACAACCTATACTCCTCAGTCCCAATATCAAAAGCAACTACTAGTATTGGCATATCTGGGTCTCGTCTTTGTTTCACAGCCCAGTGCAAAGCACCGCAAGCATACGCACCCCATTGACACGTGAAGCAAAGGTAATAAGGGAGTTGTTGGACTGTTCTCCATGAATTTGATTTGAGACTGTAGACTTTAACTTCAGAACTGAAAGAGTCACGCTCCTCGTAATAAAACTGAACTATCCTTACCACTTTGTAATCATCAAGGTTGGAATCATATCCAAATCCGTATGACATATACCTTAGATATTGAGGGTAGGGTGAGGACTGAGCAGATGTATCAGGCAACTTATGGTATTTTCGAGTAGACATATTCCATAAGTACACGCCTTTCTCTTTGTTAGCCAAAAGAAGCAAACCATTGCAAGAACCCATCACAGTGGTAGTGCCGAAATCCTTTAAAGGGTGATTAAGCTCCATAAGGAAATCGAGTGAATCCAATTTACTTGAATAGAGCTTGTTACTATTAAATACCAGGCTGTGATAGGCTGTGTTTCCGTTTGATCGATTGAGATGCATTTTTATGAAATTGGGGCTATCAATTAGTGATCGCCAACACTTTGATACGCACCTCAATTGCAGTAGGGTTTTCACCGGTAATCGCGAGAGTAAGTCGGCCACAATATCAATCGGAAGGCTCGACATGTCGATGCCTTAGGGTTTCGGATTTGGGTTCAAAGGGTTTCACTCGAAGAGGTCAGCGGCTGAGTACAATCACAACTCACAAGGGGACAATAACAAGAACAAGAACATGAAAAAAGGTGTGAGATTTGAGTATATATCACACTAGTATTCATCCAAAAGTCACTACCTTCGCGATGAAAATTCATGTAGCGTAAAGTAAATACTCAGAATCGACAAACTTATCTATGATTTTCAGCGATGAAGGCAAAAAATTCTGGTTCTCTTCTCCTGATAAACCTTATCTCCATGAATTGAGCTTCATCTCTCTCTCTCTCTCTGCACATCTGTCTAGCTCCCTCTACATTTGGGGCTTCCTTTCCTTAGCCGGCTAATGAGAAAGAAAACACGACCAATAATTTACATTGACAACCCCTGAGTTATTATAAAATTCAACACTGTCTTATTATATTTCTAAAATAACAAGAAAACCCGTTTTCTTTTAGATGATTTTGTGGGTCGGGCAAAGTGACACATTAACCTTTCATTTGACTTAATTAAACAAATATTAAAATTACCAAAATCCTTCACCTCTCACTTTTTTTCTGGTCCTGCGCTGTGGTTACTCCTGTCTTCAATTTTAAAGTAAGATTAAAATAGAATAAAAAAAAATAGGAGAGTTATAAGAGATAAGTTGTAAGAAATTAGACGTGATTATGAATAATTACAGATAATTAAATTAAAATAAAAAGGGATGATGAATATCGGGATTTTGACGTGAACACTAAACTCCTATTATCTCTCTTTATTAATTATATAGATTATCCCAGACAAACCACCCACCCACCCACCCACCCACTCCACCAGCCCTCAATCAATCTCCATCATTGCAACTAAATCAGAGTTTGAATTTGTATTGCCACCACCACTCATGATATTGTCATAAAGAGTCAATCTCTTTTCAATTTCATTTTAAGGCAATGTAACTTTCACTCTCATTATAATTTTACATTTATTGAATTATTAACATCAATCTTAATCTTATTATAGATTTATTGAACCATCAAATTTAGTCTCAATCTCTTTCCAATTTATGAACCAAATTTAGACCCACCCAGACTTGAGGAAAATGCAAAAACTCTAAAGTTGACAGTTTGACCTCTTGGATTCAGATAATTTTAAAGGCAAGTTCAAGTGGTAACAGAGATAAGTTGTAAAATTAGATATCTTGAATTTGAATATTGACAATTCTTTGGGGTTAAGTTATGAGAAATTTATTTATCATGAATATCTTAATCGCGACGTGGATGATTTACTTTTGATTGAATTAAAAAAAAATTAGTTAAAATATATATAAATTGACCCAAACACATTAACCATTGAACAACAAAATAAAAGTCATAGGTGGTAGGGGTGCAACTCGGGCGGGTTGGGCGGGTTAGACAGTCAACCCTAGCCCAACCCTAAGTATATAATATTTAACCCTAACCCTACCTCGGGTTGAGGAACTCAACCCGAGCACTGCCCAAGTTTAATTCGGGCGGGCTCGGGTTGAATTCGGGTTCACTGCAAGAGAGACAGAGAGAGAGGGGAATAATTACAAATTCATAAAATAATCCATATATTTCATTCATAACAGTGTATGATTATTGATCATCTGCTTTCACACCAAAAAACTAGTGATCTCAAAGCACAATCCCAGAAAACATAGAAATTAGATCCATAAAAACATTAAACTTAAAACATCACACTATCACCACTAATCACGCATAACAGAGTAGCAAGCAACAAGAAACAGAGGACGATGGAGTAAAAATGAAAAAAAGTGCTAATGCTTTATATATATATATATATATATAATTATTTTTTAATTTGTCGGGTTCGGGTTCGGGTTGAAATCGGGTTGCCGATGCCTCAACCCGAGCCCAGCCCAAATTGAATTCGGGTTGAGATTTTTTGACCCAAACCCAACCCAAATATTAAAAACCCTAGCTCAAACCCTAATTTTTTCGGGTTGGGCTCGGATTGAAATCAGGTTGCCCAACCCAAGTTGCACCCCTAATAGGTGGACCCAAGTGAGTCTCAAATCCTTTCTTTCTTGCCATGTTCACCCCCTTTTGAAGGAGGAAACGGAGGTATCCACTTTGTCGTATGCATAGTGTCCAAAGTCAAGTGGGTCCACTCTATTTGTTTCCCATATTTAGGAGTAAATATCGGGTGTAACGATTACATTACATTAATATTATCATGTAATATAATCGTCTAATAATAAATAAATAAGTGACTAAAATGCATATATATTTATTAACGGTAGATAATTTGAAAGAAGAGAAATGAAAAAGAAAATATAGGAAAATTTTGATCCTGTCCCTTGATCCGACTTTCCTAACATTACGGTGAGGCAGCACCAGTGACTGGTCCCGCAAATTATGCTCAAATGAATTCAGAAGCATCATTATTATAATATCACGTTATTTGATTCCTATTTTTATTTTTTGTGTGTCTAGCATTTCAACTATAATTAAGGCATGTTTGGATGGTTTTGGGGGTGACGGATTGGATTAGTTTTATCAAATCCTTCCAAACCTAACACCCCTATTTTTGTGTACATGGGATTCATATATGAACTCTATGTACATACATGTTAGGTAAGTAGCATATACACATGTGAGACTCATGGATTTATAAAAATTATCAACAAACATATTTTTTTATAAATGACTATATTATCTATTGATCAATCCAATTCATACCATGTTTGTTTAATTTCAGAGATGAGTAATTAGGGGGTTGGGATGTGATATTTTATTAGGGATAAAAAAGTTATTTGACCCAATTAAAGATATATGAAATCCGCTCCTTGGATTTGTCCAACTCCATGTATGTGGGTTTAATATACCGGGCCACTATATAGGGCGAGATATGAATTTTGAGTTTGAAAATATTAACTAACACAGAATTACGAGTCTATCGAACTATTTTTATTTAATCCTCTTCCAAAACTTCCCAAACCCGGTAAACAAACAAGAGCTTTGAAAATCCGGGATAACCCCTAAATTACTGTTAGAAATGGTTCAATGTTGCCCCTTTAGAGCTTGTTTGGATGAATTTTTAGAAAGAGTTTGAATTGGCTTTCCCAAACCTTTCCAAACTCAAACTCTTCTTTACAAAAATGAGATTCAACATTAAATTTGGTTCATACCTACGTTTGATATACAACACATACACATATAGGACCCACATATATATCATAATTATTAACAGCTATTTGTCTTGTAAATGACTATTTTACCCATGATCAATCCAATTCATACCCATAATAAGGGGTACAATTATCTTCTACATTCTTAACCCCTAACCTATCTTTCCAAACCCACCTATACCCTTTACCAAACTCATAATCATGGGTTTAATATTTGGGCTAGATACGGACCGGGTTTTAGGAACTCAGGATTATATTTTCAATCCAAACATAGGGTTTGGGGGCTCTTTGAACTATTTTCTCTAAACCCATCTTTCCAAGCCCCCTATACCCTTTACCAAACAGGCCCTAACTCCATTATTTCCAAGAGCGATCAAACAGTTTATTATTAATGGTGTCATATCCAAATGACTCCAGATAAAAATTGTTGGGTTATTAATATACCTGGCTGGGTCTTGGGGGTAGCAGCTACTTCCGTAGTATGGTCCAGTCCAGTATTTAGCTTGACGCAGGCCATATGTTTGAGAAAAGGTTCACTCCAAACAACTCCGCCAAAGGACTTGAAAGAGATGAGTATCAATGACCACAAGGTACCACCAACTTGGCCCATCTGATTCATGCTGAAAGACAGCCTCAATCCTGCTGTGTTTCATATCCTTTTAGCTATGTTTTGTCGTAATTTGCTAACAATTGTAATGCATGCTAGCTGTTTGAGAAAAGGTCCACCCTCCAAATAGCTCCGCCAAAGAACGTAAAGAGATGAATATCCATGACCAAAAAGGTACCACCAATTTGAACCCTCTCTTTCATGCTCAAAGACATCCTCACTCGAACTGTTCTTGATGTCCTTTTAGGTATGTTTTGTCGTACATTTTGAACCGTTATAGACGTACGTAGGAGTACCATTATCTATATGAATACTTGAACCAACGAAACAACAAATGCACAGCTGCATTAGGCCCCCTGCTTTAAAAGCTATGCTACTATCATTTGTGGTTATTGAGCTGGCAAATGAACATTCTTTCATCCACATTTTACTTAAGTTTGATTACAAAACGACAACCTACCTATGGGAGCTCGGAGTTTCAATCACATGCAAGAAAAATATCACCAACTTTTGAGATTTTTTTTGTCGGAATCCTTGACAAGAATAATACATAATAAAATATGAACCCCCATCCACACACACACACACACTCAAAATAATGGATATGTCTTTCCAATCATGCATCATTTGTACTTGTGGCTATATCACAGACTTTAGACATGCACACTCACTAGCAAACTAAATACATTGGAAAAAATAAGTTTCTCTTGCAAGAGTCGAACTTTGAGATTTCAATACAGTAACCTCTAAATTCTTGTCATCCGAGTTATCCCTTTGAATTAGAAGTTATCTTTGCTACCATTCATTTGCATTTAGCATTGTTGAAGATGTGAAGTATTTAGCTTAAAGTTCAATATGACCCTCTACGGCCAAGTGCCCTATAACCTAGGCCCAGACAGACCCATTAACAGAATCAACTACACCCGGAGAGCCATTTAAACGAAGATCCTCCAATGTAGTAAACCTGGAAATTAAATATGATCGGAGATAAGAGTCAGTCCTAACAAATCATTTGGCAGTTACTGTATTATCAGCTACCAAGTTCACTTACACTAGACTTTGCCCCATTAATGGAAGTTATTCTCTGCGAACAAAGTACACAATCAATATTCATACACTATACACATAAGATGTAAATGCTTTATTTTCTTTCTAAGTGTCATAGTATCAGAATTGAACATCAGAGTCTTAGGCAGGCATCACACTGTTATCATCTTGACCTTTGAAGCTTTATGTTGCTTACAGACCATAGAAAATATTTGACCAACTATCTAACTTTCTACATCAACAATTAACGTACCATTGAATGATAACCTATCTATCTTGCGTATATGAACAACTTTCTTTTGCCCCTTGGGCTACCGGATGCCATCACCCTCTACATTCAAAAATCTATATATACTTGGCCTTTAGAGGAACTTTTTCTATCATACGCAAATCAAATGTCTTAACCCAATCCAACCCCAAGCCCCAGCCAAAAATAAAAGTCTCTCTCTCTCCCTCTCTAGGCCACCATAAGTATCAAAAACTATGATGCCAAATACCTTACTTCGACCATTCCGGCCTGAAAGTTCAAGGTAAAGCTGTACACAATGTATTTTGATTGTTCATTGTGCTTGTTATCTGTACTTTGTACCTTCATTTGTTAATATGCTTCTTCCATGGTTTTACTTTGAGTCTTTGTGTGGCTTCAATTGGTTTTTTGGAGAATTGTTGTTATTCTTTTGTTTTTTTTCCAGTATGAAATGTGGTTCAATATGGGCTTATGTAGGGAAATAATTCTCATGAGTTTCTCTTTTAAGTTTGTACATGTTAGTTGTCAAGCTAAACCCCATGACCAACTTCTATTTATTTTGTTACTCGGTGCAACTCCACCATGCATAAGAGCTTTTCAACTGACATATCACAAGAAGTAGGAGATTATACTAATTAGCAAATAATATACAGAGTTTCTCTGAAATGGAATGCCTACAGGACCAAAGCACAACAAATTACTCCTATTTAGGGTGGCCACCACTGTCATGCCCCAGCAGTCCAACCTAGAAAATTCAAAAACTAGGGTCTGTTTGATTTGCGCTCTAAAAACAGTATCCGAAAATAGTTTTTTAGAAGAGTTTTAGAAAAGTGTTTCTAAGATGAAGAACTTGTTTGGTTAGATAATTTCAAAAATAATTTTACAAAATAGAAAACAGTAAAACATGTTTGGATAGACGGTTTCATATAAAATTATTTTAATATATTAAACTTGATAAAATAAAATTAAAAAAGAAAAATTAGCCATTGATTTAACTGCGTAGTCGGAGGTTCGCCGGAGTAATCCCAATTGTTGAAGAACCTAGATCTGAAAATCCAATTGCCGGAGAAGACAAACAAAGATCTAAAACTCAGATCTGAAACCCACATCGGAGAAGATGAAGAAGATGATCTCGTCGTCGGAGAAGACGATCTCGCCGGAGCGTCACATGGTTTCGCCGAAGTGAGACCGTTGCGTTTTGCCAAAGTAGAGAGAGAGAAATTCAGAGAGAAAGAGAAAGTCTGGGAGGGAGAGACCAATCTATTAAAAAAAATCTTTTTATGAAGTAATCCAGTCGCCGGAGACGATCTCTAGTTGCCGTTCCTTTCTTTTGGTTTTGCCAAGAGAGAGAGAGAGGCAAAAAAACAAAAAAGAGAGAGACAACAGGCAAAAATAAAAAAACCTTTTATATGAAGATCTTATTTGCTGCTAAGAAAATTCGAAGGGAAGACCTCTTTAGTGAGTCAATCTATTCTCCGTGTTTCCTTCTTTTCCTCCAAAACACCCAAAAACAACACTGCCTTGTTTTCTATTTTTTACTTCAATTCTCATTTTTTTCGAAAATTTGAGAACAAAAATACTAACCAAATAGATTTTCATTGTTTTTAGAGTTTTGAAAATAAAAAAACAACTTTTGAAAATCAAACCAAACATACCCTAGAACTTTTGATCCATTTGTTAGGTCTATGCCGAAAAATTAACCCACCATTGTTCTGGGCTTGCATGTACTGATACATTTATCCATGGGCTTGCTTGTTCGATTTGACTCAAAAAAGTTACATATACGGGAGTATTATGTTATACACTAAACTATTTTAGTATTAAAAAAAAAAAAACAACAAATATAAAAACTAGGAAACATGGGACCTGTTGAGTTTTGTGTGTGTGGTTGTAGATGCTTTCATTTTCGTTTTTCTTAATGTGTAATTAAACTGCATATGAGTTTGAGAGCATCACTTCGTAAATTTGAGAAAAAAAAAAAATCCACATTAGTGATCGAGTGTCAAAGCGTTTATCTGACAATAATAATATGTTGTTGTGTTACAATTACAAGCTATAGTTTTAATGCGGACCCTTTTTCTTTGCTTTTGTTTACTTTTTATAATCATTATCTTGGTTGGTCCATAGGAACCACAAGACGAATCGGATCTATGTTGAGACAAACTCATCCGACGTTCACCTATGTTACTCTATTCCATTCAACAACAATCCCGTGACCAATCAAACAAAGTTCTCTTTGAGAAGAGAGACTCCCAAGCACAAGTCAGGCTTTCTCCTCTAGTTCCACCTTTGTGGCTCATTATTTACTAATTACTATGCAACAATTGCCATATAAATATAATTTTTTTTTTTTGGTTTTGGGGGTGCTATTGGGATAGCCATAGCACAATAGTGAAGTATATACATAAATACACTACGGGCCCGTTTGCTTCGAGTATAAGGGTGGTATTAGGGAAATAGTACATGGGATCCACCTTATAACTTGTTTGTTTGGCATTTTACAGTTAGTACTGTTTTTCGAGTCGTAATACCGACCCGGTATGAACAGTAACATTAATGCCTTCTACATGGTGCTATTGAATCCCACCTATCAGGTGGTATAAAATGTTGGAAGTAGGTATTAAAGTGGTAAAAGACTCAAATGCCCTCAACTACAAAGCCAGCCGCAATTGTTGACTTTGATTTATAAGGATAAAATTATCTTTTTACACCCCAGCCGCAATTGTTGACTTTTTTAAATAGGTATTACATAGATAATATTTGTGATACACAAACAAGGGGAATGATGGGATTATAGTTTAAGACCGGGTATAGTATACCATTGGATAGGAGTTGAATAAAAATGATGTCTAATACCACCCATAATTAATACTCCAAGCAAACGAGCCCTACTAGCATACCGGAGAAGTGATGTTATCTTTAACCCTCGTGGCACCATTATTGTCCTATGTGCACCCTCTCTCTCTCACATCACATGCATTGTGCTGCACTCATGGCCTTTGATCAGAGCAGTGAGATGATATTATTATTATTATTATTATTATAGTTGTAAATTCAGACCCACGCATTGACTCACTGTTCCCCATCTCCTCCTTCCTTTACTGTGTCTATCTATCTATCTATTCCTATTATTATGTGAATTGCAGAACCAGCCGAATCAAGAAAATGGCGAACAGGGTCTCCAACTTCTCCGATCTAATCCAACGGGTCACTGCCTCTTGCTTGCTCTCCGGCCGACATGAATCCGGACAAGTCTCTGCCGGAGATGAGTCTGAAGACGAAAAGTACAGATCCGAAGATGAAGAAGAAGAAGACGGGGAGGAGGAGGAGAGAGAAGAAGGTTTTAGGGTTTGGGAGGGAAAAAAGGAGGAGGCGAGGAATGAGAGGGTAACAGAGCTGGAGATGTTGATCGGCGAGGTGTTCGAGGCGGTGTCGGCGATGAAGAGGGCGTACGTTAGCCTACAGGAGGCGCACTGTCCATGGGATCCGGATAAGATGAGGGTATCTGACGTGACGGTGGTGGCGGAGCTCAGGAGGTTGGGGGTTTTGAGGGAGAGGTTTAGGAGGAGTGTTGGGAGAGAATGTAGTGGTGGTGGAGGGAGAGGAACGTGGAGAGTTGGGGCGGCGACTTTGAGGGAGGTGGTGGCGCCGTACGAGGCAGCGGTGGAGGAGCTGAAGAGAGAAGTGAAGTCTAAAGAAGTGGAGGTTGAGAACTTGAGAGAGAAGCTGAAGACGGCGACGAGCCTCAACAGCAGTGGGAAGAAGGGTAGGTCTCAGTCTCACCACCAATCAAAGAGAAGAGTCAGCTGCAGTAGTCAAGCTCAAGGTATTCTGTCTCTCTCCCTCCCTCCCTCCCTAACTAACTCGAAATGACGAATGTAGCCTTGACCATTGATGGACTGATTCGTCTTTTTATTTAGAATCAGGTTAAAATAAAATAAAAAATAAAAAATTGAATCAGGTGTGTGTTTGGAAACCCTCCCATGTTTTGAGTGGTTGATTTTCAGTCTAAAATTTTTTACTTGGTAACAACAATCACATTATTTGATCCAATTTTTTAGTTCACTGAATTACAAGTTATTTTCAAATTAAATTTTTTTAGTACCCTTCCATTACGGTTGGAGATATGGGTATTTTAGTCATTTTGTAATAGCTCCGGGATCTAACCAGGGTTCGTTACTGGCAGTTGCAACGTCGCCGGCTCCGGAACTATTCGAAGCCACGATGAGCTTGGTAAAAGAAGCATCAAAGTCATTCACATCACTTCTACTCTCACTCATGCGCTCAGCTCATTGGGACATCACCGCTGCCGTGAGATCCATAGAAGCCGCCTCTTACTCCACCGCCACTGCCACTGCCACCTCCATGACGGACTCAATCGTCGGAGCCAACCACGCCAAGTATGCACTTGAATCCTACGTGAACCGCAAAGTCTTCCAAGGCTTCGACCACGAGACCTTCTACCTCGACGGCAGTCTCTCCTCTCTCATCAACCCAGACCAGTACCGCCGGGACTGCTTCACCCAGTACCGCGACATGAAGGCCATGGACCCCATCGAGCTCCTCGGAATCCTCCCCACTTGCAGCTTCGGAAAATTCTGTTCAAACAAATACTTATCAATCGTCCACCAAAAAATGGAGGAGTCTCTGTTTGGTGATTTGGATCAGAGACGCCAAGTCCTGAATGGGAATCACCCGAGGAGTGAGTTTTACGGGGAGTTCTTGAGGTTGGCTAAGGCTGTTTGGCTTCTGCATTTGCTGGCGTTTTCTTTAGATCCGCCTCCGAGTCATTTTGAGGCGAGTAAAGGGGCGGAGTTTCATCCGCAATATATGGAGAGTGTGGTGAGGATTAACGATGGTGGAAGGATGGTGGTGGGTGGGGGTCAGGTTGTGGGGTTTCCGGTGAGTCCGGGGTTTAAGCTTGGGGTTAATGGGTCTGTCATCAAAGCCAGGGTTTATCTTGTACCTAGGTCATAAATTTAGTATTTGCAGTGTCAAACAGTGGTAGTGGTTGTGCTTGCCCGATGAATTGGTGGGGAGTCTAGGGTTGAATATACTATTGTAGAATGGAGGATCAGTTTGGTATTATGTAGTAAGTGTAAGTTATTCATCACGGATCACGTAGGTATTGGCGAATACCACATATGATCAAGAAAAGAGTATTTATAATCACATGAAAACCATGTGATGTGATGCTCTTCTTATTCCCAATAAGACGGTTCGGTAATAAATTGTTTCTTTCAAGTTCACAATAATTCAATTAGTTCTCCAGTTGAAAAAATATTAGACATTTCGTCTTCTGAAATAAATACTTTTGATAATAATTTCTAAGGTCAGGAGTTTAGATATGGACTGCACTAACATCAAACTGCAGGGGGGTGGGTTTCTTTCTTTCGTCATGACTACATAAATGTTTGCCATTCCAACTCAACTACGTGTTCTATTATCTCGAATTTGTTTGTTTATTTTCTTATTTATCCTTTTTTTTTCCTTTCATTCTATTCTTTGAGTAGTTAGATAAATAGATAAATCATTATAGAAAATTTTGGAACGATAAAAATTAATTTTAAAAAATTGTGATTAGTTAGTAATTGGAGAGTTGAGGGGCAATTGCATGACACAGGGTAGAATTTGATTGACCCGGGGGGTACTTTAAATTTTGAATTAAAAAAATTTAAAATTCTAAGAATTTAAAAAATAAAGAGGAAAGATTTCTCAAGTCTCAACTATCTTTCCCCAAAAATCAGTGTGCTGATATTCTGGCTAACATGAGCATCCAACAATTGGATCATTTTGTCGAGCTTGATGCTCCTCCTCCATTTTTAGCGAAGAATGTGTTGGTTGACCTAATTGGTATAGCCTTTTCTAGGAACTCTATTTAGTTTTGTTTTTGTGTTAACTTTCCGATGTACAAAAAACTATCTTTCCCCTAAATTGTTTGCTATATGTATATGAAAAGTCAAAATTTGTAAGACATGAGACTAGTTAACTTGCTTTTTATAAGCCGAAATGTGAGTTTTACGGGCAATTGATATAACTAAAAAAAAATGCTACACAATTTAAATGAAACTTAAAAATTATAATTCAAATGTATATCATCTCTTAAATATTGAATGAGTAGAAGTAATTCGTTTCGATTAATACCCCTCTCCACGACAAAGGACCATCCCAAATTTCCCAAAAATATGGCGGGAATTTAATTTATTTCCACTTTTAATCCTCCCGCCAATAAAGCCCTAGCTTTCCAAACACTCTTCTCGGCCCATCACTATATCAAACCCAAACCCCCTTTCTCCCCCTCTCACTTTTCCCACTTTTTCCTTTCAAATCCCAACAGCAAACCCTAGCCCTATTATTTTTCGTTGAAAACCCTGCAAATTTTCCCGGAAAAACGCAATCAAACAAACCCATCTGAGAAAATGTTGGAACTCAGGCTTGTTCAGGGCAGTCTTCTCAAGAAAGTTATGGAGGCCATCAAGGATTTGGTGAATGATGCCAACTTCGACTGCTCGGCCACTGGGTTTTCTTTGCAGGCCATGGACTCGAGCCATGTGGCACTGGTGGCTCTGTTGCTCAGATCTGAGGGATTTGAGCACTACCGCTGTGACCGTAACATTTCTATGGGGATGAATTTGAGCAATATGTCGAAGATGCTAAAGTGCGCTGGGAATGATGATATTATTACAATTAAGGGTGATGATGGGAGTGATACTGTAACTTTCATGTTTGAAAGCCCCAGTAAGTTTAATTATTCATTCATAGAGATATTTAGTTGTTTTTTTTATCTGGTTGGTGTTTGTTAATTGCCGGAGTGTAGATCTCCGTTGTAACGCGAATTTCTAAATGTTCTATTGAAGATGGGTCTTTATTTCTGTAGATTTGTTTTTAAATTAGGGTTATGTTTAGTCCTTATTAATCATGTTTGTGGGAGTTTGATGGGCAGAAATATGATTTGTTTGGTTGCTTGGAAAAGGAGTTTCACAACAAAATTGATGAAACGGAAGAGATCCGAGTGTGAAGGGAAAGGAAAAAACAAAAGATGAATTTCAAGTAGGAAAATAGTAGAGATGAAATATTTATGGTGCTTCATTGATTAGTTCTTTTAGAGCAATTCCAACTCACTCTCTATTTCCCATTTTTCAGCCATTTTACCTAGCCCAACGCCAAAAAACCTCTCCAACCCACTCTTTATTTCCAATTTCACATTTTTGGCTCTCAAATCTAGCAAGCTCCCTCCCCCTCTATCCCACTCTCTCTCAATCAACTTTCTCTTTTGCCATTTCACCATTTTTTATTCTTCAACTTTTCTATTTTGGCTCTTCTTCTTTGTATCTCATTGATTCACTAAAATGCCATGACAATTTGACAAGAAGAACCCAAAATTGATCTCTCTCTTTTTGGTTGAATTTTGGGTTAAGTTGAGTTTTGGTTTAAATATTTGACTGTTAAAAATATGGCGATGACATAGTAGAAGTTTGTTGAAATAGTTATCTAAAATAGAGAGCATGATTGAAGTGAATTTGTAGAAGTGATTTTCTAAAATAGAGTGTAATATTTAAATATATTTTGTGTAGTTAAAATAAAAAGTTGGGAAAATGGAAATTCTTTGAAAATTTTCCTATTAGAAAGGAGATTTAAGTTTTTCTTCATTAATTGGTTTGGGATTTTCTTTTGAAAATAACTTTTCCTGCATTTGGAGTTCTGTTTTATTGATATAGTTTTGTTAACATCGGTTGTTGGATTTTTTTGGGTTTATGTAATGGACTAAAGCACAAGATAAGATTGCGGATTTTGAGATGAAGCTTATGGATATCGACAGTGAGCACCTTGGAATTCCAGAGGCAGAGTACCATGCTATTGTTCGGATGCCTTCTTCTGAGTTTGCAAGAATTTGTAAAGATCTCAGCAGTATTGGTG
Source organism: Ilex aquifolium (assembly GCA_951799425.1). Taxonomy (NCBI): domain Eukaryota; kingdom Viridiplantae; phylum Streptophyta; class Magnoliopsida; order Aquifoliales; family Aquifoliaceae; genus Ilex; species Ilex aquifolium. Next base: position 8,172,732 of record OX637394.1, read on the forward strand.
ATACAGGTACTTAAGTGGTGGATTCTATTCTTATGAGTTACTAATTATTGACATTTCTATCTTATTAGTAATGAATGGTCTTGAGATTTTGTTTAATTGATGCTTGCAGTTGTTATCTCTGTGACAAAGGAAGGAGTCAAGTTCTCAACAAGAGGTGATATTGGAACTGCAAACGTTGTTTGCCGTCAAAATACTACAGTCGACAAGGTATATTTTTGCACCCTGTATATTTATATCTAGATGTCATTTTATTGAAACCATTTTTTGAAAAGCTGTCTAAAATTCTTAGGAATTGTATTTTAAGGGATGATTATATGTTTGGTTTGGAATTTGCAGCCAGAGGAAGCAACAGTTATAGAGATGAATGAACCAGTGTCATTGACATTTGCACTGAGATACATGAATTCCTTCACCAAGGCAACTCCACTATCAAACACCGTTACCATCAGCTTGTCTTCTGACCTTCCTGTTGTGGTTGAGTACAAGATTGCTGAAATGGGTTATATCAGGTTCTATTTGGCTCCCAAGATTGAAGAGGATGATGAGGAGACAAAGCCTTAAGTTTAAATTTTCAGCATTTTTTTCTCAGCTGATTGCTTTGTTTGTTCTTGTTTTCAACTTGTACCAAACATTGTTTTCTCATACTTTGTTTATTTGAGGATTTCACGAATGCAGGCATGCAATCACTAGTCTACAAGAACTAAAAAATCCTACAGTGTTTGATTTTTTTAAAAACATTTGACAAAGTTAACCATACTGGATTCCCCAACCCCCTTACTGAAGTATGTTCACCCGATGCTTAGCTTCATAGCTTTGGGGCATCCACCATGAGCTTAATGCCAGACATTCAAAATCTCAGAATGCATTGAATGCTAGTGTTTTATATATACATACGTTGTATATGATAATAGATTGGATGCATGTACATGGACAAACATCAGAGACTTTCTTAAGCTACCACAAAAGCAGTAGCTGAACCTGTAAAATGGGTAATGGATCCTGTAAGACTCTTTGAGGCACCAAAATGCCTTATTCTGTACACACCTTGAGCAGCCGAGCCTGGGATTCTCCACTCTATTGTTGCCTGACTTTGAGGACTCAGTTTAGCTGGTCTTGACCACTTAAACCGGAGGCACCAATCATCGTCATCATAAGCTGGGATCCAAGAGTCTTTTCCTTGGAGAATCTCCACAAGAGCAAATGTGCCTTCTGTCATGAGGTCATTGCGGGGGCACGCTGACCAGAAAATGACTGTCACCAAGTCACCTTTCTTGAAGGTGGAGTTTTGAGGTACATCAGTGCTGACATCCCCAAACTTTACACCAGGAGGGGTCGAATCCGCTACAACGGGTGTTAGTAAGCTGATTTGCTTGTCCAGTAGGTCTGGGGGTTGTGGTCCTGGTTCAACAGCTTTGCCACTTACAATAGCTGCTGCGAGCTTTGTGAACTCCTGAATGTAGGCACCGAGTGTATGTGGACCAAATAGTGTGGAAGCACCCTGCAAAGAATGATAACAATTGAGAGATTGCAATCAAAACGGACAGTAGCAGTGTTGCAATATTCCAAAGATACTCCACCATCATTAACTACTCTTTCTGCTTCATTTGACCATCTTAATTCAATGAGATTTAGAAAGTAGGGAGTTAAAGATGCAGACATTTAGTTCACCACAGACTGCATTTATTGGGATACAGTGAGCAAACTTCAACAGCTATGAATTCAACCAAGTGGAAAATGTCACAGCTGCAAATAGTACTTGGAATTCAAAGGAGATGCACACTGAAAACATATGCCGGGCAGAAGGTAATATCTGCTCGAGTCACCAGCCTTTAAATCAATTTATATTTGCATTTGAAAAGGAAATTTACCATATAAAAGTAACATCCCTTTTTGAGACCCCCAGAACCCGGAATTGCACTAGTATTCTTAAAGTATTGCCGAAAGCAGAAGTATGCTCCCTCAATGGACTTAGTTTCATATGATAGCCATAACCTTCTTTGAGAATATATATACAAATCTCCTTTATCACTATAATTCAATGTATACTATAGATTTTTGTCATGCAGTATGTTTATTGACTGACCTCATATCTCTGAATCTGGTATTCCTCAAAAGTAGTCACGTACTGTGAATATGTATTAGTCAACCCTGCTATCACAATATGAGTGTCGTTGTTGAATTCCCCACTTCCTGCACTTGTGAGCACTGCTTTCACAGCATCACGAAAACGTCTCCCAGCCATTGTAGTGAACTCTGTTACGAGAGAGGAAAAAAAATTAATGGACTATGAGATATATTGACGATGACAATATTGCACCAAGAGCTGTCCTCTTAACGAGCTTAAAAGAACGTCTTCCACTAAGATTGTACTCTAGTTAACACATTGAAACATGTTTTACATAATCAAAGGGAATGAGAAGGAAGAAACAAGCAAAGGCATTACCTCCAGGTACACTGAGAATGACCAGCTGCCCTATCCTTAGGATCTGAATTGGAAGTACTGAAGGCTGCAATAGCAACAAGTAAAAATGTCTTGTAACATGTTCGGACCTATGCACAATATATATTCAGAATCATAATAAATGGTATTTGGGATTGTGAGGGGTTTCCTAGGATGGCTTGTTTCGTTTTCCCCCTCTTTTTTTGGTGTTGGGGGCCTTGGGGTGGAAGGAAGGGGAAGAGATTATGGGACGGCTAATAGTATAAAAGACAACTTGAACTCTCTTGACATTCAAACAAATTGAACCATCATGGGTACTGATATCTTCTGGGCATAGCGTGAAAATGCTGAGTACTAGGTCAGCAATTCAATCAGTTGTTCATGTTCCGTGGGAAAAAGCCACAAGGTACCATTCCATTGATTACATGACATGACGTCACATTATGAACGTGCCATTAATAGGCGTGATTCCTATACACGATTACCAGGAACAACAAGCACCCTAGGATTTTCATATGTTCCAGAATATGGTTCCTGTGATTCCAACATATATTTGGCAATGCATATCACCCTACTTCTGGGATCACTAATCTGTGGAATGTAGGAAGTTCTCTGAAGTTTTAAGAATGTAACCAACCTAAATGATCCCCAGAACCTAAAAGCAATGTTTCTATCTGGTTTTCCTTCTCTGTGGGACATGTAAGTCCATTTCTAGCTAATATACAATGGAAGACTAAATTAATATACCAACAGTTGGTCAATTTTGGATAGTTTGAATTGCAGACATTTGCCACCTAGAATCCAAGACGTAGACAAGATGGCCAGGAGCCCACTTTGGTCCTAACTTCAAGTATCCCATAACCCTGGAGATGGATTTATCTTGGTAATTACCTGGTGCATGTGGGAAGAGGGCACTGCATGTACTGGTGTTGCAAGAGGCCCAAATTCTCCTTGTTATCAAAAAGAAGTGGAAAAACGAAAGGAAAACACTTGCCACCTAAAAGTTAGTATGTGTAAAAACAGCTCAATGATTTCGTTTCCATATGAAAGGCATGTATCGAGGTATACTTGCTAAAAGACTAAACGTACACTCTGTGAAGGAGCCATGAAGTTACTAGTTTTGACTTTTTAAGATGATAGCAACTCACCGCCCAATCGTATGGCTTATCCATTTCACCAGTATCAAGCAGTATAGGCTTTGGATGTTGGCAGTCGATTTGCTGCTTGTTTGGTGTTTTCAGAAAGTTGCGGACCATTCTCCAAAATGCATTCCCCTGAAGTAACATTACAGAAAAACCACAACAATGAAAAATAGGTGGATTTTATAGCAAGCGAGGGTACAAGGTCAAGTAGATTCATAACATATTCAATTTCCCAATTACCTTGTTATCTCCCTGCTTAAAATCAAAAGCTCCAGGTCCATCTGTTGTACCAGCAGCAAATGCAAACCCCATTGCAGCGGGACATGTTTTGACCACCTCACTACCTCCTCCCGGTTTAGGAATTGTCACCTCAAGGTTGGAGAAGTCCAAATAGCTGTGACGATAATCAACTTTCCCTTGTATTTGCTCAGATGCAGTGTTGAAAAGATCCACAGCTTTTTTAAATTGTCTGTCTCCAATAATACGAGTGCTTTCATATTCATCTGGGTAACTGTTAAGTGCCCAAGAAATGAGATTATCAGAATGAGGTACTTGTATGTTTTATCCCAGAAAATCTTAATATACAAAGAACTCCATACCCAGGTCCTCGGCCATAGCACAACTCATTCTTCCCACCACAAGTACTGTGATTGAAGTCACAAGGTAGCCCAGTATCATTGCAGAATGCACCAAGCACATTTGGACTAACATCACCACAATTGGTTTGACAAAATGCAGATACAAATCTAGGCCTATCAGCCAACCTGAGAGCACTCCTCACACGCCTTGCAACACTTGAAAACCTGGTTGCTGGTTTACCAGAGGAAGACTGGAAAGAAGCAGCAAGTTCCAATAACTCCTCATCTGCAATTTAAGGACATCCGTAATCTTAACAAGTTTATTTTCTTTCTCCCATAAAACCAGATAATACCCTCGATGCTACACCTCCATCCCTCGAATCCTTAAATTACGTGTCAGATCTAAGTTAACTTAAACATGGAATCAATGGGGGTATGAAATCCAGGCCAGATGCTTTCACGTTCGCATACTAAATCTGTCCAGATTTAATGAAGAAAGTTTTGTGCTCATTTTTTTTATTCCCTTCTTTTTTTGGTTTTTTCATGTCACATGTTCACTACTGTGGGCCTTTAATTATAGAATTTTACTTTGCAGTCATACGCTTATTTTTTAATAGAAACAAAATTTATAAATGCTTGAATAACGCGACCAAGTACCCTATGTTTTTTATTTGATCTGAAGTACTCTACATTAATAGCACATTAGTTTGAAGTTAGAACTTGTGGGTTGAACAAACGGGATCCTAGACAATGGACAACACCAAGCACTCACTCAAAGCCTCATAGCAAAGAGCATCAAGCACTTGAAGGCGTGGTGAGGAACCAGTTGAACTGAGAATGTTCAACCATCTTACATTTCTTAGCCATTAGAAGCATCGGTTTACAGCTTATTTCTCTTATAAAAGACAAATTAAGCAATTACATGATACATACTTCAAGCTAGGCAGTTTTTATGTCAAACTGCACTAGTGCCATTGTCAGGCTTGATAACAAAATTAGGCCGCTGACTAAGAGAAACCCAACATAGACAGGACACGAGGTTGGTGGCTGTACAAAAACTTAGTCAAGTATCAGCGCACCATTTAACTAGGTCAGGGTGCGATCCATTTACAACACAGATTTGACACCCCCAAACTGCATATTAGTTAGTTTTATTTCCAGCCATATTCATTTTTGAGTTGATGTTCTACAATCGAAGTCGAAGAGGGTATGGACTTACTCTTTTCATGAACTCCAGGAATTATGTTTGAGATTCTTCGGGGAATTCCACTGGCTTCAGGATCATTGGACCGGGCACTTCCACCTCCCATCTCATCAAACCAGTCTTCCATAAATCGTGCGGCAGCCCCTTTGTTGTCCCCACTTATCAACGAGTTTGTGCTGCTCATAGAGGTTCCATGAGTTGCAAACCAGTTAAAGCTACCCACTGGACCCCATTCATCATCTATGAACTTCAGAAGGGTCATTTCTCTGTCAACATCATACTGGTATTTACTGCGTTCTGCTGCAGGATTGTTGAGATAAGCACTAGGACTGCGGTTTATGCCAGCATCTAAAACCTCTCCTGTTAGTTGGAAGCCCAAAAATAAGTAATTATAACGTCAATATACAAACATAGCGTATGATAGATTATCCAGAAAGAGTTAGCTCACAAATTTTTAGCCTGTACTCTGCAGAAGTAAATGGTCCAAATCAATAACTAAACCAGAAAATAGAACATGCAATGGCCTAGAGAAACCAATTGTTATCAAGCTTACACAGATGTATGAAGATCTTTTTTTTGGTCAAGAGATGTATGAAGATCTGAATTAGCTTATTTTCGGATATTCTTGGCAGTATTAGAAAGGCACTGAAATAGATCTAGCCACATAAGGATCGACAATTTAAATCACATGCAATGCAAGCATAAGGACTTCAGCTAGCTAATGCATGGGGATAATAACCCTCTACAAATTAAGAACAATTATCTCTTCAATGTATAGACGTAATTTAACCATCACTGTATAAAATAGTAGAGGCATAACAAGATTGCAACAATACCATGGATTATCAGCAAAAATAATGCTATGCAATGCATTGAATAAATTATATCCAGCATTTTATGGAAACTTTATTTCAGACCAAGGGATTATGTAGCTTAGAACTCACCCCCTTGGGGGGGTGGGGGGAGATAGGTCAGGAAGCTGAAGATATACCTTAAAAATGTTTAATCTGAAAGTGACGGTAAAAGCTATAAAACTAAGCTGTATTTTAGAAAAGAATTCTGTGTTAATAGTAGAGGAAAGTGTTTACATGTTAAACAAAATGCAAAAACTAGTTTGTTTCTAAGATCCTCACCCTATAATAACTTTCCTAGATACAGAATCACCGTGTGAAGCACATAACTCATACACAAGGCCTAAAAGAATGCACACCCACAAGCCAATTATTAATTTTTTACCAGATGATCAATGCCGATTCTACCAAGCTATCTACTTTGCTATGAAAAGAATGAAAGGAGATACACACAAATATAAGAAAGTCACATAAGGCATAAGCATCAAGGCTGGGGGACATAGAGTTTAAGAGATGGATATCATTGTACGGATAAGATTCCCATGATCTCATGGAGTCCATATTCCCATGATAAATTTCTTACTCTCCTCATGTGAGCAATATCTGGGAAAAGACCACTTCAGGGCTGCTAAAAGAGTACTTCACAAGTAGTAGAATCCAAAATGATAAAGGAAAATGAAACATGTGATGGGGTCTGGAAGGCCAGCAGAGTAGTGAAAAGTTAATTGATTCATTCAACTTAACTTATCATAGAAATTCATAACAACTTGACTCACTCTTGAGAGAAATGAATTACAGTAAGCAAACATAAACCTGATGAGTCATTTCAGTCTCAAAAACTACTGCAGATTTATGCATAGTTGTGCAAATCCACTGAGCAAAAAGACAGGTAAATTGACCTCAGGCTATAAATAAAACACTTGATCATGTTAAGAGAAAAGTACATAAATAAATCAATATGCAGGATGATTCAAGGGTCCATTCCATTACCTTCATTCACAAAAATTGACCCAGGCCCGAGGTTTTCATGAGCTTGTATGATGCTTTGTTCAATGCCATCAACAACAACATCAAATGACTGACGCACGAATCCAAGAGATGTTACAATATACACAACATATTGGAGATAACCCCCAGGGCCGGCATGGGTATGTATACCACTAATAGCAACATTCTTCTCAGTATATAGGTTCCCATACCTGCAATACCAAGAACAAAATATGGTTTCTGTAAGATAACTAATTGAAAACATACTCATGTGAATAGAACAGAAGGATATGAGCAATTTCCACATTTTTTTTCTAATAGTCAGGGGATGTAATGCATCAACTTAATTCTGCTTCTTCAATCTAAACTATAATTGACTATACCATAGGCGTAACTTAATGAGGTAATGACTACCTTGCTTTCAGTCTCTCAAGCAGTTTAATAGTCACAAGTTGTGAGGCCATGCAAGCATCGAGATTCACAAATACCACACGTTCCCCCTGTGGCTCTGCAACAATAAATGCACGAGCTCGCAACCTAAAGTGAATGCCAGATGCAATCTGATCCATGATAGCATAGCCCATCATGTTGACATCAGCTGCCGGCCCCGTAATATCATAGCTTCCAACCCCAATCAAGTAATTGGAAGCTGAGAGTATCCCTGTACCATTCTGTAGTAATAATAATAAGGAAATCCAAAACCATTTAATTGCAACTGGCCTCCAAATATTGAGATTACGAAGAGAAGATAACCCCATCTTCACTCCTGAGAGCTTAATCGATTCTTTGCAATATCCTTCATCAAACAGAAACAACATGTTAATGTCATAAGATCCCTCACGACAAGGCATGTGAGTAGTATAAAATCTGTCACAACAAATTCTTTGCAAATGTCTTCAATCTAAATACTGTTCAGTGCTAAAGTTATGTGAGTGTTACAACTACACAATCACTATGAATTTTTTTTAGCTTTACTTGATTTATTCTTCCACAAAAACCGAAAAAATATTATTACAACAGTTAGGACACAGTTTTAAGAAAGAAAATGCTAGGTTGCACAAGTGATGACCCCCATTTGAAAATAAATAAATATCAAATCATGTTATAATTAATGCTTTTGCTGGGGCATTAAACAATATTATAACAGTAAACCAAAAAATTGGAGCAAACATATAGTTTACCACCATATAATACATATTTGTACTGTCCGTTTCAATTAAAACGTGCTTCTGTTTTGTAATTGTCACCAACCAAAACATAAACAATAAATTTTTATATTGTATTCGCTTCGCGAAACAGGTTTCCTCGATTTCAACACTATTGGAAAGCAAGATCAAGATAAAAGTTGATGTCCCTACCGATATTTAAGCAAAACGCATGGACGTGTACAAATAAAGCAAGTAACACACACACAGAGTATGAAACCCTATGATGTATAGAAAAATGTACTCAAGTTGATGAAAGTCTGAAAGCTTGAATTTCTATTGTATCTTTGTTGTTCATATACAAGGACTTTAAATAGACTTTGAATAGAACTGTAACTGTTATCCTACTTAGTTGCCTATACAACGTATGCATTCAAAATTGAAAAGTTGTTAGCTAAACTCCTAAACAAGTGGAGTTTGTTGAGGTGTTTTGAACTCCTGAAACAGAGGAGTCTTCTACGAATGAATTGGTCTCATTGACCTGTTCTTCTACATGATGGAATCTATCAATGTTTTTTCTTTTGAACAGAAATTTAACAATGTCAACAATGAAAGTTTATGAGAAGATCTTGTACCTCAACAGAGTAGGAGCTAGAACTCGATTACATACAATCCCATTCGCAGTTTCTGCAAATTCAATTAATTCTCCGTCCTCCTCGTGATGGTTGTTGCTGTCGTTCTCGTGTGTGTGTGTGTATGTGAGAGAGAGAGAAGGGAGGGGAGGGGGAGGTGAGAGAGTATTGAGAGTCCAACTATGATTTATAATGGAGTGAGGGAGAAGAAAACAATGTCGTTGCGGTTGCGGAGAGAGAGACAGAGAAGTGATGACTGATCGTTTTTCTGTACTTTCTCACAGCTTTTATTTTGTATTCACATTCTGGCGCCCCCGCGAGTGCATGAAATTTTTAGTGGGACGAAGATGATCGATGAAAAGTAAGTCAATATTGATCTGGTCATGGGTATACGGATCTCGGATCCTCCGATGAAATAGGGTCCATTAATTAGCTCTTTTTATGTGTTAGGACTTAGGATCCATTATAAACCAAATCATGAGTTTTTTTTAGACTAATATTATTGAGTCCTAATTTTTTAATCTAATCTATTATAGCTATTAAATTGACAATAGATCACATCGAACTTTTAATTGTTAATTCAATAATTATAATAAATTAGATCTAAATAATTATTTTTTAATGGAAGGGGGTTCGAAATCACCACCGGTCATTAAATAATTTAGGAGTTTTATCACTTGGATCGACCCGGAGATCTAGACCAAATCATGAGTTGATGAGAACTCAAATCACAAGTTCATTCTTTAACTACGGACTAATGCTATTGAGATCTAATTTATTGACATAATTTGTTGATCTAATTCATTGTAACATTTGGATTGACTGTAAACCCCATCAAATATTAGAACTTGGTATTGATCTAATAATTCCTATAAAACCACATTATTATGTCAACAAATTAGGTCAATTTTTTATGTCCAAATAACATTATTTTTAACGACGTTTGGTAGATGGTAATAAAGTATAGGAATAAAATAATTATTATTTAGTAATCTCTTTCAAATGTTTAGTACCTAGTAATCAAAATTCATTCACATTCCCATAAAATGTATAATTTTATCAACATAAGATTTGTTATTCCTCAATATTTATAATATAAAATAGGATAGGCTTCAATAAGTTTATCTGATGGTTTTAAATAGATTCATCTAACAGTCATCAACATTCCTCTTAAAAGTATTCACATTATTGAGTTTCCCTTCTCTCCAAATCATTTATCGTGCTTTTAAATACAGGTTACCTCTAATTTGGTAATATTTTTCATTCCCAACTAACATCACTTGTCACTATTACCACCACCCAGGATTGGGGTTGAGGGCGAGGGTCGAGTCTAGGTTTGGTTCTAAGGATTTTTTAAATATTTATTTATCTAAATATTTAAATAATTTTTTAATTTTATTTCAGTGCTTAATGTTCCACTATGTTCCTACCTTAATTTCATTCTCTTGTAAAATCATTAATCCTATCAAACACAATGTATACATGCCCAACAAAGTGCGTACGCTGAACCAGAACCACAAAGTTCATCAATTTTTTTTAATAAATGCCCAAAAAAAAAAATTTCCATACGGTCAAGCCAAAAGTTCGTAAAAACATTTTGAGAAAATCGAAACAACCAATGGGGATTTACACTGCCTCTAGGATTCGTTTGTTTAGCAGGAGAATGATAGAAAATGTAAGAAAGATAAACTTTTTAAAATTTTCATGTATTTGGTTAGCATGAAAAAAAAAATAATAGAAAAAATAATTTTCTTTCATGCTTAAATTTTCTCACAAATAACCAATTTTTTTTCTTGTAAAAAACATAAGGAAATGCAAGAAAGTTGTGATATATAACTAACTTCCTATTTTACCCTTATTTTTCTTAAAATATTTTATTAGTTATTAATTTTAAAAAATTTTGGTATGAATTTGATTAATCATATAATTTTCTCACAAAGTTTTTTTTTTTTTTATAAACTTTGTGTTAGTGATTGTACTAGAATTAGGTTTTGAGTCACTTTTTTAAAACTTTTTAACTTTCAATCATAATTACATATTTTTTTTTAGACCGATTTAATATAATTAATGATAGTTTAGACAATTATAAAAAATTTCTTATAACTTTTTTTTCTTTCAAACAATAAAATGAATTTTTTTTAAAATTTTCTGGTAAATTTTTCATTCTAACCAAATACATGTATCAAAATATATTTTCTATCATTTTCTTTTTTTTTACTTCACTATCTATCATTTTCACTTTCCATCATTTTTTTCTTCCTAACCAAACGGACCCCTAATGTATTTGTGCCAATGGCAAATTCATTTATCTCATGTTGAAATCTATTTAATATTACATTTAAAGAAAAAAGGAAAACTACATTGTTATCTAAGTTTGATTTTTTGTATTACAAAGTGTGTTTAGACAAAAGATTATTGTTAGTGTAATTATAATATATGAGTGGATTGTCATCTATACAAAGTTCAATCTTTTACAAAAAAAAAAAATTGATGAAATGGTTATCTAAGTACATCCGAGAGAAAACAACCTTATCTTTGTGTTTGTAATAATCGGTATCATGGTAAAAAATAATTTTTCGATACTTAGTACTAGGTTTGTCAAAGTCCGACACGAAACGATTAACCGACACGAATTAAACGGGTTTGAATGAGACCTTAACGGGTTTGGGTGGTAAACGGGTTGACACGTTTAATAAACAGGTCGTGTTCGGGTGAGACTTGTCAACCCGTTTACTCGTTTAAATAAATTTAATATAATAATAAATTATATATATATATAAAATAATGAATGAGGAAAAAAAAAAAGTAAAAAAAAACATTTAAAAAAAAAAAAGGTAAGGAAATCAGTAGGAAAGAGAAACTTTGAATCTTTGAGGCATTGAACTGTCTTTTCTTTGAATCTCGCATCGACATACGAGTTGAGAAGAGAGGCTTTAGTTGCCTATAAAAAAGGTAGTGGATCTTCTCATTTTGGCTAACCTTTGTTGTGTAACTTTCACATGAACTTTTGGCTAGAACTCTTTTAATTAGGAAAGTATAGTTGGAAGTAAAATGGAGTGTAAAAATAATATTTTTTTTGCTGTTTTTAAACGGGTTAAACGAGTTGTGTTGTGTTACCCGTTTATTAAACGGTTCGTGTTAAAATTTTTTACCCGTTTATTAAACGTGTCGTGTATGAATTTATATGTTTTTCATCCGTCACCCATTTAACCTGACACGATTGACACCCCTACTTAGTACTAATATCACTCGTTTTTTTATCCATAACCTAATGACAGAATCTTCGGAGAAATGATGTTGAACCTGATGCAGATAGGCAATTTAGTGTGATTTGCCACATACATTAGTTAATATGCTTTTGCCTCCCGCCGTTAAAGCAACACTGTATTGACGAGGACAATAACGTGTTTTCTCGTAAATTATTGAACAGATTAACATCTATACTATTAGAGGTATAAGCTGCCTGTTTCATTGATGGCAACGATGATGGGATTGTCCTTAGTGAACCATGGTATGAATGCACCAATCCGGATCGTCTATTGTTAGTTTTTTAACAGCAGGGGTGTTGTTGTGTGAAACGAGGACGTTTTAAATAATAGCAATTCTGTTGTAGAGTAGAAGATCTGGACTCATGAATGCACAAAAGCGGGAAGGTTCCATTCAGATTGAAATATATTTTTGTCAACAAAAATATTATTTGAGCTTAATTTCGAGATTTAATCTGTAAACACAACAAATTATAACTGTTGGAATAAAAGTTAAGCTTCGTTTGATATTAAAACTTATAAATAATTCAATTGATGTGTTAAATTAGGTCATGATTAAGTCAACAAATCAAATCTCTATAATATTACTCTTTTGAGAATAATAGGATAATTAGTACTCCACATGAGGAGTAAATATCCATTAGAACACATGATATCATCTCTTACATTAATAATTTTTTCTATAGATTAGTGAATCTCACACATGTATTTGTATTTTGGTGTTAGATTAATTTCGAAACAACAGTTATTAGACTGTGTGAAATTTACAACGATAACGTGGTTCTATGTTCCAACAAATATTTACATCTAAATCACTTGACAATTAATAATTTGGAGTTTAGTTTAGCCAACTCCAAAAAAAAAGAAAAAGAAATTATCCCAACCAATTATACATTGGATGAGGAGAACCTGTCTTTTGAGCCCCATGAAACTCATTCGCAACCACAGGAACTCTTCAACTCTCCCATCTCGCACTTCTCAGTTTTCTGCACCATCAAATTCAATACGTTTGTTTGCTATCTTGAGGAAACTCGATCAATTGTTAATTTAGTAGTGGGCTACCTTTAAACCAATCCCGTTGGACACCCCAATCTTGCCTTATAAGAAACCCCACTCAATTTGCGGATATGGGCCTGATCATCCAATTTGATAATAAAAAAACATAGGCGGTAAAGAGTAAGATCTCTTCTAATATATTTTTTTTAATTTATTTTTTGGTGAATCATATATTATTCATTCAAGTAGGATCTGACGAGCTCAGATCTAATTGGGTCAGACCCAATTAATTAAGTGAGCCTAAATTAGCTACAAGATAGGTTAAACCCAACTCATGGATTCAATTCAGTCCAAAGTTCAAGGAGTTCAAAAAAATTAGCGCACGTGAAGAGTAATTACCAGGATACTCACTCTCCAAAATCAAGACTATCTCTGATTGTACCAATCCTCAGCTGTAACTATCCATTTCGAAGGACTAGTCACCTATCACTTCACGCCACTGTCTCAACTAAGGTTTTGTGCTTATAAATTGTAAGTCTTCTCCATATGAGAGAGATATCTCTCTACACACTTTACACAACTATCTCTCTCATAGCTACCAATAGCATACTCTCTCTCTCTCCTATTACTTCATCAATAAAGACTGTCGGCCACTTTTGTCGTCTTTAAAGTGGAGTAGGTCACACTGACAGAACCATTTAATCCTAATCGAACTACTACACATCTGTGTGTTGCTTGTGTTGATCCAATATTTCTCTCATTCATTAATTATTTTATTGATTGCTTCATTAATTCTCCTGAAACATACACTCGATTGTTGATTGTGCATAAGTCTATTTTGTGCATCATCAGGATCTATTGTATATAAATAAATTCTTCACTTATTAATGGTGAATAATGTGACTTAATCCTGATGCTAAGTGATAGAACATTAGTAAATGTGAAACGTTATGGGACTCTAGACACAATCATACTCAAATAGCTAATGTAAGGGACGAGCCGAATTGGGAATCTAACGAGTGCCACGGACCATAGGAATGTTCCTTCGGTTCGAGTAAATATTCAATGTGATGATTACATTATATATTAATAGTGTCACATCATGTAATTGTTCAATGAAAAAGTTAAAAAAGAATAAAGTGGACCATTTTCTTCACGTGCAATTATATATTAGATAGATGATGATTATTGAATTTTGTATGACTCATTTGTCTACATGTTTTGTTGCTAGTGAACGGTTACACGAATTGATACTGTTGACATGGTGTAATCCTTACGCTCATATATTTTTATTTTCACTGTGAAACTCAATTTTGGTTAGGGGAACAATGGCTAATGCCCATCGTAAGAGCATATCCAATAAATGCTTTATTTTGAAGAGTCAACTATCAAAAATAAAGTTTCAATAAATTCTCTATCTAGATTAGATAAAATAGAGAGTTTGACTCGGCTCTTTACATTTGTAAAGTTCAACTTAATTTACATTCTATTTTTAATGAATGAAAAGATGACAAATATAAATTTTTTATTAAACGTTATTTATTATAAGATTATTTTGTTATTAGAATAGAGAGTTTATTGGAATTATTTAAAAATTTTAATTTTTTATTTCAATTTTTTTTTATGAAAAATACTCTTTAAAATAAAGAATATCGTTGGAAATGCTCCAAGGGCCATTTGCTTCCGTACAGGGTTCTTTTAGACATCTGCTTAGTGGATGTAGATGTCAAAAATTCCGTTTGATTGTATTTGTCTCAATGCTGGACAACATAAGTGGCAAGATATTATTTTGTGCGCCAAATTTCTCTCTGTTCTCTTGTTTTCAAAGTTCTTTTCAAGGCTTTGATGGATGGAATTCACTAATTTAATCATTTACATTGATATGGAATAAAAAAATTGATAATTTTTTTTATAAGTATAGCATTGTTCTGTTAGTTTTGTTAGTGCTGGAGGTCCTAAAAGTATGATATTTATCTCATTTTGATCTATAATATTTCAATTGCATCATTTTAATTCATGAAGTAATGAATATATTTTTATATAATTCCTCAACCAGCCAGAGTTCATATTGCTAACGGATTTTGATTATAAATTTGTTACGTAATACTTAAATATGGACAAAAAAATAATTTAGATAATTCTTGACTAAATTTTTACCAAATTTTTATTCAAAGAGCTACTTAAATTACACAATTTTAATCAAAAGTTATCCAAATTTTGGTAAAGAGCTACCCATCTTACACATTTTTTTTTATCAAGAGCTACTCAAATTATGTTTTACTCATATTTAAGTATCACGTGACAAGTATATGATAAAAAAAACTATTAGTATTTTAATTTTTAAATGTTGTTTACTTGAGGGACCACATAAAAACATATTTAATAATTCATGAATCAAAATAATGTAATTGAAATATTAAGGATCAAAATGAGATAAACTCTATACTTTGGAGACATCTGGTACAATTAACCCCTATAATTTTTTGGTGGGGTTATTCCCACCCCACAAATCTTCATTTTCACCCCATTTAACTTCTTATTATCAAACTATTAAGCTCACTCCTTTTATACCCATCCCATTTGTGACTAAACTCATCCTATGCTGCATACATCTCTTTGAATAAATAAACTCAATTTATATTTTATCATAATTAGGGTTTCATTCTCTATCTTATCTCATGCCGTCACAAAAATATTTTTTCAATATTAATTTTTTCAGTGAGATACAAGTTAGTATTACTTCTTAATTTAATTATATGTTTGATTTTATGTTTGTTATATTGATTTTTATTATTTTCGATATGTTTTTATATATCTGTCAAGTTTAATAAATTTTTATTTAGAATTTATATGTGTGTATATATATGTATACTTTTAGATTATTTTTTATTTTTTATCTTGTTAAGGTTTTACATTTATGTTTTTTCCTTGTTCGATTTTGTATCTGTGCTTAATGTTTATTTTTTTTTCATATTTAGTTTTGTATCTTGTAGTTTTGCTTATTACTTTAATATTTTCTAAGTTTTTTTTTCCTCTTATTTCGGTTTGCTTATTTTTTTCTGTTTTTTCTTCATTTCGTTCTTTTCTTTTTCTTGTTTCGGTTTGCTTCTTTTTTTCCTTTTTTTTTTCTTGTTTTGTTATTTTCTTTTTTTCTTATTTTAGCATGCTTAGTTTTTTGTTTTGTTTTTGATTTATTTTTTTTCTTGTTTCAGCTTTACTTGGTTTTTTTTTTTTCTTGTTTCATAAATTTATTTATACATTCAAACTAGTTATTTTCTTTAATTATTTTTTCTTATAATGATTTCTTTCATTAAAGGGATGTACATAGAATGAGTGAACTTAACTATTAATAGGGTGTATATAATATATGGTGAGTTTAGTTACTAATATGGTAGATATAAAACAGGTATACTTAGTAATTTGATAATGAAAAATTAAATAAAGTGAGAATAGAGATTTGTGGGACGGGAATAACCCCACCGATAATTTTTAGAGAAATGTTATATTACCTAAATAAAAAAGAACCAAGTTATCGTTTAAATTTCTAGACAGTATAATAATTCCTAATATCACAATATTACCGTTTAAATTTTTATTGTTAGAAGAGCCGAAAACTCAAAACAACCCATGTACTGGAAAATCATCGAATAGTATTTCAAATACATCAACATTACCAGCACTTCTTTTTTTTCTTTCCAATTTTGCCCATTTTCAAATGTAATTAGTGTCTATGTATGGTGCTTTAGTTTGCAAGATTAGACACGCCAACCAAGAAATTTAGGACCTAATCAAAACGTATTAATTATAGCAATATCCAGCTGTTATCGCGCTACCAAATCCAGAATTAGAAAAATAATAATAATAATAATAAATATTTTAATTTTTTTTAAAGGTAAGTAATTCAAAAGGTTCAGATTCAGAAGGTTTTCAAATTGACCGTTCTTTTTCCATCCGTTAGATTCTCGAACCCATTAATCCATGTGGCCACCACCGCCACTTCCAAATACCAGATTCAAAATTCAAATTGTATCATAAACATTTTTTATAACCTAGATTCCCTCACCAACCGACCCTCATAGTCATTATTGAAACGCTCTCTCTCTCTCCAAAACTCAAACCCCTCTTTTTCTGCATCACCCATCAAACAAACCCTTCCTCTCTCTCTCTCTCTCTCTCTCTCCAGACCAAAATGCGTGAGATTCTTCATATTCAGGGTGGCCAATGTGGCAACCAAATAGGTGCGAAGTTCTGGGAGGTGGTATGTGCCGAGCACGGTATAGATGCCACCGGAAGGTACCATGGAGACTCAGATCTTGAACTTGAAAGAGTCAATGTCTACTACAACGAGGCCAGCGGTGGCCGGTTCGTCCCTCGAGCTGTGCTCATGGATTTGGAGCCAGGAACCATGGATAGCATCAGATCTGGGCCTTATGGTCAGATTTTTCGCCCAGATAACTTTGTTTTCGGTCAGTCTGGGGCTGGAAATAATTGGGCAAAAGGGCATTACACTGAAGGTGCTGAGTTGATTGATTCTGTTCTTGATGTCGTGCGAAAAGAGGCTGAGAATTGTGACTGCTTGCAAGGTATTTGATAAAAAGCATATAAACGGTCATTACACACTCCCTTTAACCCTTCTGTGCTCAAACCCTAAATAGTGACATATTTTCTCATATGATTGTTTGATTTGCAGGGTTTCAGGTGTGCCATTCTTTGGGAGGTGGGACTGGGTCTGGAATGGGGACTCTTCTGATTTCGAAGATTAGGGAAGAGTACCCAGATAGAATGATGATGACTTTTTCGGTCTTCCCTTCTCCTAAGGTTTCGGATACGGTCGTGGAGCCTTATAATGCGACTCTGTCTGTTCATCAGCTTGTGGAAAATGCAGACGAGTGCATGGTTCTTGACAATGAGGCGTTGTATGACATTTGCTTCCGAACGCTCAAGCTCACCACTCCAAGTTGTAAGTTTTCTTGAATTTTCAAGGGATTTATTGGTTAATAGAAACACTGTCTTGGATCAGAAAGGTTTGTCTCACTAATTTGTGTATTGATTTGATTGGTCATATCATGGTAGAGTCTTGCATATTTGTTTAGGTTGATACCCGACGAAATATTGGGTCTAATATGGGTTTATTTTAAAAATTGTGACTAATTTACTTGAAAGTGTTTGGGGCATACCTGATGGTAGTTGTTAGGTATCATTTTTCGTGTGTAATATTTCAGAAGAATGTTTTTGGAGATGCTTAACTGTAGCGTGATGGTTGTAACGTTTTAGGGAAAAAAACCAGTGTTTCATTCATATGTTTGTTAGGGTAGTGTTATTGTCAGGAAAGGTTGTGCTGCTTCTGGAGAAATTCAACTAAATTGGGTAGTACGTCAAATTTCTTAGGAAGAAACAAAATATTTTTCAGAAAAAAAAAAGTCAAGCTTTTTTGGCACTAAGGCGACCATGTTTTTCTTTGAATTTCAGTTTGTTTGTCATTTGTGAAATTATGTCACCTTTTCACTGCTATGAATGGATTCATTGTCACAAAATAGAAAGCAAACGTGAGAGTTTGCTGTGTGCTTCATGATGATCGCAACCTGTGAGTTTAGGTGTTTAAAATTACACCAATAACAATGTTCTATAGATTTTGCAATGATGATTTGTCCATAATTGTATAAGCATGAATTATAATGCTATACCCTATGTGAGATCAGCTTGACAAATAATATTCTTTCTGAGGTTGAGTTTTGTACTGAAGAAATTTTATAGACTGATGGAGTAATTTGGGGAACTTTTCAATTACATAAGAGGGCGATGGTAATTTTGTTTTGAAATGAAAGGGAAAAGTGTTGTGTCACATCAATATCCACGTAGGAAATCCAACTGGACTGAGGTGGCTCATCTCTTTTCCCCTCTAATTTCAAAGAGCTTTGTTTGGTTGGCCAAATTTTTGATATCAATTTTGTTTACCAAATGATGTGGCACACTCACAACAAACAAGTAAAACCCAAAAATGTTTGATGATTGTGGGTTAGTCATATCATTTGGTTAACAAATTTTGGTGTAAATGTTTGGTAAGAGTAGTATTAAGGAAGTTCAAAACCAAATGATAAGTTTTGTTGCACCAAAATGTACTTGGTTGGAGTATTATCATGTGAGTTACTTCTTTTTCTTTGGAGATTTTTCTGGTGGCGAGTTCCTTAGTGTTTTTTGGCAGCTCTGATTATGGTTTTCCCCGTCTTAACAGTTGGTGATCTGAATCATCTGATATCTGCTACCATGTCTGGGGTTACATGTTGCCTAAGATTTCCAGGCCAGCTTAACTCTGATCTCCGCAAGCTTGCTGTGAACCTCATTCCATTTCCTCGTCTTCACTTTTTCATGGTGGGTTTTGCTCCTCTTACCTCACGTGGATCTCAGCAATACCGGGCATTGACAGTTCCTGAACTCACCCAGCAAATGTGGGACTCAAAGAATATGATGTGTGCAGCTGATCCTCGTCATGGCCGTTATTTGACAGCATCAGCCATGTTCCGTGGCAAGATGAGCACCAAGGAAGTGGATGAGCAGATGCTAAATGTGCAGAACAAGAACTCTTCCTACTTTGTTGAGTGGATTCCCAATAATGTCAAGTCAACGGTGTGTGATATTCCACCAACCGGGCTAAAGATGGCTTCAACATTCATTGGCAACTCAACATCAATACAGGAAATGTTCAGGCGTGTGAGTGAACAATTCACAGCCATGTTTAGAAGGAAGGCTTTCTTGCACTGGTACACAGGAGAAGGAATGGATGAGATGGAGTTCACTGAGGCTGAGAGCAACATGAACGATCTGGTATCAGAATATCAGCAGTATCAAGATGCAACAGCTGACGAGGAAGGCGAGTATGAGGATGAAGAGGAAGAATATCAGCAGTGATGCTGATGATGGTAACTGGGGAAGGAAGAGTTGCTTTAACTGTGGTTGTAACCTCAACTACCAGTTTTCCAGATTGTAGGGGGAAACATATGCACTATGCAGAACCATAAAACTTCTTAATTTTCCTTAATTGCCAATTTCTTATATGATTTGTGTGTTTTCCAAAATCTTTGCGTGGTATTGCAATACTAGCAGCTTCATATACCCTTAGATTGAGTATGCTTGCTTGCAGCTTCCTATGACCTGCTGAGGCAAAAACATGACCGAAAATGCCTTTTAAATTTGTTTCATAGATTTTTCGATGTTCCAACCAAGTACCCTGTCTCAATTACTTTAGTTTTTGGTGTAACTTGGCTTGGACTATAATCACCATAATGCAACTCCTAATTCATGGACACCGGCACCATTAGAGTAGCAATGTTCCTACTCTAGTGATTATACAGCAAACACAAGTCTCTTTGTACAACTCCTACAGGCCAGGTCTACATTGCAACCTTCTAACTTGTAAGAGCATCTCCAATCACACTCAACAAAATAACTACTCAAAATATGTTTAAATATTCAATTCACTACTTTAGCTAGCAACTTTTTAAAATTCATTCCAACCACACTCTCTATTTTAGCTAACTACTACACCCAACTTTCATTAACTTCCAATAATTTTAAAAAAGTAAAGCATATATATAGAGAGATAGAGAAAAAAAAAGGTAGAGAGATAATTTAGAGAGTTCAAATGGCTCACCACATTTGGTGAGCCATTTGAGTTAACTAGGAAATAGAGAGTGGAATAGAGAATGAGTTGGAGAGAATTTTTTGTGTTTGGCTAGCTAAAGTAGTTAAAAGAAAAGAAATAGAGAGTGAGTTAGAGATGCTCTAAGTTATTTGACATTATTAAACTTGGAGACTCTAAGAAGAGGATAAGGCTATGGTATCAACTATGCTATTAAAATCCGTATCGCAATCCATCTCAATTACTTATTTTAAATTTGATAATTCACAAATATTGATCGAATAAATGATAAAATAATTAAAAAAAACTTTAAACGTGAGACGGGTAAAAAATCTTTTTAAATTTGACCTTAAAGAGCATATGTGTATTTCCCATTTAGTCATTTCATTTCATCTCTTTCTCCCTCTTAATTTCGGTGTAGATCGTCTGTCTTTGATCGAACTGAAAAAAAAAAAAATAATCGAAATGTGTATAAGTTGACATAAATACCCAAAACCGTTGAACAAAAAAAAAAAGAAAAATAAAAATATTAAACAATATAAGAAAAAATGAAAATTGGAGAAAAAGATGTAATCACAGCAGCACTCAGTACATTTAGGAAGCCGAAAGAAGAGAGGGAGAGAGAAGGAGAGTATCTGAAAATGGCGAGCAGTCTCGCAAACAGAGCAGCTTCAATGGAGAGAACGGCTAGCTTCTTTCGGCTCTCCTTCAAATTTCTTAGAAATTTCAGTGATTCCACCACTACTCCTGCAACTTCGCCGGCGGTTGGGGAAGCCAAGAAGCCCAAGAGGAAGAAGAAGAAAAACCTATTCGAGGTGGCTCAGTTTCTACCCAATTGGGGCATCGGATACCACATGGCCAAGACTCACTGGATCGGCGTCTCCTATCAGATCACCAAGATTAATCTCTATAAGGTCTTTCCTAGCCCTTCCTCTATATATCAATTTGTGTTGGGTTCTTTTTTATTCTGTTTGTATTGAGGTCGTTTTTAGGGTTTATGGATTTTGGATTGTTAGGGTTTAATGAGTTTTTTGGGGGGTTTTTGCAGGATGGTAGACACGGGAAGGCTTGGGGACTTGTTCATAAGGATGGTGAGTTTTCACATTCTCTCTTGTGGCTTTGGTGTTTCTGAAATGTTGTTTAATCCTATGTTTGGTTGCTGCTAAAATGCATTAGTTGTTAGAACGTTTATGTAATTGTCCTCAAAGAAAAGGTTTTTGGTTTTCTTATGGCTCAAACAGAATTGTTCAAGCGTGATTGTGATTCTTTTCCTACATTTTCTCAGCAGTCGGGGTTTAGGGTTTTTCATTCTCTTTTGTGCCTAGTGTAACTGATATTATAGTATGTATGACACAAAGATTCGGAAAGAATTTTTCGAAGAAGTTATAAACTAGCTAGGTTTATAAATGTGGGATAGTTGGAGATATGTATAGTTATTGGTGCAAAATATGCTTTGTATATCTACGTAAGTGGCAAGAGAGTTCCTGAAGTCCGCAGATCATGTCATTCTTTTTACTGGCTCTGTATATATATTTTAGCTCCCATTGATGACTGTCTTGGTGACCAAGAACGTCCTGGTGGGTGAGTTAGAACAAATATGGCCGCAATCAGTCGTATTAATGGGGTCAAATGAATAGGAAAAATCTGGCCGCACTCAAATTTTTCTTAGCTCCGACAAAGAAGTCCTACTTACAACAAATATGTCAGCTTCATTTCACATGCATTGTTAGCACATTTCTATTTGTTTCTTTCTTTTTTGCTCTTTCCCCTCTTAAAATCCTTTTATACCCGTCAATAATCAGACAAGAATCCTCCTTCTGGTAAGAGACCCACACATGAAGGTTATGCTTGTCATGGGCATATGGAGCACATTGCATGAACTCTTCAAATCTTTCATCTATTCAAGACGTAAGATTTGAACTCTTCAACTAGTTCATCTGTCCACAAAATAAGATTTGAAGTTTGAACTCTTCAAAATTTTCATCTATACACGAAATAAGATTTGATAAAATGTCTGTGGTGGATGAGTTGAGTAAATATCTACTTCACTCTTTCAAACCCAAATTGGAACTTGTGGTGCTAAAATGCACTGAAGAGTAAGATTTTAGGTCTTTTGCCACAAAAAATATTAATTATTATTTTTATTTAACTTCATCCATTTTAGAAGTCTATTTTGTTGATTTGACTTTCAAGTCAGCCACCGTTCACCTTATACAAGGTGACTACTGGCTTATTTCCAGAATTAAGTACCGATCTATGGCACTTTTTAAACAAAATTACCGATCTATGACATTTTTTTAAAAGTGTGGTTGTTAACCCAGCTTTTGTTAGAAAGCGTGGTCAACAACGCCGCTTTTAAATTGAACTGAATTTTTGTTTCCCAATAATCCTTTCCGCTAATGCTTGAATACCACTAAATCTTTTATCGTTTCTCTTCCAAATTTCACCAAGAAGACCTTTCAACGATTCTCCACGACAGTTGTGCAATTGAATCTGAAAAAAAAAACTTCTTGAATTAAAATACGATCCGACATAACCTTCTTTAATCATCAAAATGCCCTTCCGACATTTCCAAATCATGGGTAAAATCTAGGAAAGATGAAAAAAGTAAAAAATAAAACTCAGATGCTTAATCTGCCATTTACGGTATAGGCCAACAATCAATCTTTAGCAACCACTTCAAGACAATTCTCTTCAACAATCAAAACAGAACTCACACCGAAAACTAAAGTCAAATTTGAAAACATTTCAATGTCATATTGTTTCAACTAAAATTTACCAGAATGCTAAACTCTTTTATTTATCTGAAAGACTCGTCCAAAGCCTAATCGTGATTGCTCTGCTGAATTTTTCAGTCAAAAGAGTCGTTTTTCATCATTCCCAAATTTTACCCATGATGTGGAAATGTCGGAAGGACATTTTGATGATGAAAGAAAATATTGTCGGATTGCATTTTGGTTGAAGATTTTTTTTTTTTTCTAGATTCAATGGCACTAGCGTCATAGAGAATTGTCCAAGGGTCTCTTGGGTAAAATTTGGGAGAGAAATGATAAAAAATTAAGTGGTATTCAAGCATTACCAAGAAGGATTATTTGGAAAAAGAAATTCCGTCTATCCCCTTTTTTAAAAAATATCATAGTTTGGTAAATAAATTAAAAAATATCGTATTCTGCCAATTTTGTTTGGAAAGTACTGTAGATTGGTACTTAATCCCTTCTTTCCATGTATATATGTTGGTGGCAACATTAACTTCACAACTTTAATAAGACAAAATAGAAGGGATGATTAGTTCGAATCCAAATGACTACAGCAAGATGGATGAAAAGATGGGAGAATTTTTAATTTGTGATTCACGTATGCATATCAGACCAGTGGAGAAATGTCAAGAACTGACTTAGACATTATGTTTATGTTATTCATCCACATCTAAATATATTCATGCAATGAAAACATCTGAAATGATATAGTGCATAGTTAGGTAGGATAAAATCATTTCTGCTAAAGATGTGCAGGTGGTATAGGTATAATATGGCATCCAAAGGAAAGAAATGCTGAGAGATCATGATTTCACAGAGTTTGGTGGCATAACATGGAAATGATTAACCCAGTTGTAAAAAACTGACAATGATCTCTTGTTTTAAGGTGAATTAGGATAGCTCCCAAGGAACAAGGTATTCTGTATGCGGATTGGGGTTGCCTCTTCAAAATAGAATTCCATTGTTTTAGCTGGTTTTCTGGTTTACAGAATTATAGAAGTTTTACTATAAAAAGTTTTGAAATCACTGTGGTGGCTTGATCGAATTTTATGCCTGTAAACTGTTTCGTAGTCCTGATTCTGTTAGTGAATTATGCAGGTTTGCCAGCTGCAGATGCTCCCAAGAAAATAAGTGGGGTTCATAAACGCTGTTGGAGATACCTTGCAAACTCAAAGAAGCCAGAAGAGAGCATCCCAAAACCAGAAGTTCCAGCTGCTTGATCCCATTTTTTCCTCTCAAAATCTTCACTTAGTGGTTGCCTAGCTGATCTTACCCTATGTGCTTTGTTGGAGCAGTTCAGTTCATGGATTCCTTTGATGCTGTTGTGTAATAGGAATCAAATGGCATGTTACTTGATTAATGAGATTTGCCATTGATGAGCATGAAGGTTAGATCTTTAACATTACTCTTGCATTTGGACCTCGAAAAACGTTTAGCACCCGTGCGTGGTTTCATTTTTGATGATGTCTCTTATGATTATAGCAAAAAATAAAAATAAAAAAGTTTGCAAGCATTTTAACCCTTTTTAAATGCAATGTCGTGGTTGTGATAGAGATTTTAGCAACAACAAAAGTTCACTATAAATGATGAAGATTATAAGTTCTTTGAAGTAAGAGTAGTAGAACAACTACCTGATCTGCCACGAATTTACAATATAAATATCACCCGAAGCCATTGTTTTCCAATTGGATTAGATTTTTAAGATCCCTAGTTTTCTAACAGGATCAGATTCCCTGAAGCAGATTATCCAAAAACTTGGCCAGCTGAACTAGTGTGGTTTAACCTGCCGCTCTTGCACTAAGGCTCAGAAAATATAGAATTACAACCCAATTTGAGCTGTACGTTGGATTGAATGTGAAATCGAAGCAAAATACGTGAAACCTACAATAAATCACATGGGAGAGAGATTTTTGTCTAATTTTTTGATATCGTGTACCAGTCAATATGAACATAACCCACTACTTTTTTTTCTTTTTTCTTTCTGGTATTACGGTTAAAAGTGTCTGAGTCAATTTACGCGCACTTCGATTAATCTTCTCTTCGGTCCGGCCAGAAATAGATTATGTATGTCGGGACTAGGGAATTCACGAGAAATAAATTTTTTATGACCTAATCCTAAGAAAATTGTGAAATTTTAAACTCAAGATGTCTCATCTTGTCTTCACTGAAGTACCCCTAGGTTAACATAACCCACTACCAACCAAAAAAGATTTCCATGGAAGATTTTCTTTCATGTGAACAAAACAAACTAGTATTCAGGTCAAGTCATAATGCTCCCACGAACAGGCAGCTTTGCCTGTGCGTTCCGGCTTTTTGAATGCCACTCCCGACCATTAAAAGCTTTCATAATTTTATCAAGAAACGACAAAACATTGTATGAAGCAGAGAGAGAGACTTCAATCAACTAAAGTTCATTTCATTTCATTTCATCACGCCAAAACACTATATATTATACTCTCCACCGTCATTTTGTATTGATTTTCTCAGATCTCTTCTATATATATACACCCAACTTCTCTACCCAATCCCATCAAGATCAAGAATCCTTTCAGATTTCCAATCATCAAGATTTAGAGCAACAAACCCCAAACACCTTTCTCAAACACACCCAAAATGGCATTGATCCTCTTCCTTGTTCTTTCTGCCTTCCTCCAAGGAGCTCTTGGTAATGTTACCCCCTCATTAACATTTCCTATCCTAGCTTATTTCCTTTAAATGCTCAAAATTTCGTTTCGTTTCAAACGCTTCCATTTTTGTTGCAAATTAAAAAGAATCAATACTTGAAAATCCAAATTATTTCAAGGTGTTTCTAATTTTGTTATCTGTATCAAAAATGTTTCTTCGAAACTGAGCTGACCGAAACTAAAAGTGAGATACTAGTTAGTTTGCATATCAGAAACTATTTTTCTATTTTCGGAAACAGTTTCTAGAAGAAAAGAGTTGTTTTTTATTTATGTTTTTTGAAAACTGGGAACAAAAAATAGGTAAATTTAGAGAACACGTTAAGACTCTTTTGTGTGTTTTTGAAAATAATTTTTCTAGAATTTAGAAAACACCATCACCACATTTCTATTCTCATCATATGTTGGGTTACTATCCAAACAAAATTTTGCGACACAAAAAAATTTTCGGATACTATTTTTTGAGACGCAAACCGAAGAGGGCCGAAATTTTGATAATTGCTTGAAATAAAACCACCGACCCTTTTTTATGTTGGTTCTTGAATATTGTTTTTGTAGGTGAGATTATATGCGAGGAATTGGGAGTTGGAATGTGCTCATTCTCTGTGGCTTCTTCTGGGAAGCGTTGTCTACTAGAGACTTATGAGGCAAATGATGGAAGTATGGGATTACAATGTAAGACATCAGAGGTGGTTGCAGAGAACAAACGTGAATGGATTGAGAGTGATGAGTGCATCAGTGCATGTGGGGCTGAGAGGAAATCTGTTGGAATCTCATCGGATTCACTACTTGACCCTAAATTTACCTCCAAGCTTTGCTCTCCACCATGTTATCAAAACTGCCCCAACATCATTGATCTTTACTACAATTTGGCTTTGGGAGAAGGTGATATATTTTTTTCTTATCACATGCACACACATAGATGTGTTAATCGAGTCGAGAAGTTTGATTATGCTCAAGCTTCAGCTAGAATTTGAGTTCAACTGTCGAGCTTAGATTTTTGCTCAAGCTTGACTTGATAGAAACTTGTAAAGATTCGAATCGAACTCGAGCCGAAGCCAAACTCAAATCCGAGGACAACTTTTGGGTTGTTGATAGTCCGAAAGTAGGATAAAATACTTTATACACAAAAAAGATATTCGAGCTGAGCTGGACTTACTCTTACTCAAAACAATCTATACATTGCTTGAATTTGCTTCATTTACCAAACCAGCTTTGCTGATCAAATTCAAGGTATGTTGTAACTTAAATAAACCTGAACAAATCAAAACCAAGTTTGAGAAGCTGGATCATTTAGAAGCCCTAGTCATACAAAAACTAACTTGATTCTTACCACCACCTCAAGAAAATTCATCAACTCTTCCATGAACAATATAAGTGTTGTCTTATAAGGTTTATTATGCCAACTGCAGGAGTGTTCTTGGCAGACTTGTGCAAGATACAGCAAGCCAGTCCACGCCGTGCAATGAGTCAGTTTCTAAGTTCTGGTGCAGCTGCCGGTCCAATCTCTTCTGCTGCTGGTCCTGTCTCGGCCACCGCCGAATCTCCAACTGAGTCTGTTGATTGTGCTCCGGCACCAGCTGCACCAGTTGATTGTGCTCCAGCACCCATGTAATTAAGATCATACTATGTGAAGAAAGCTGTTTGTATTATTACTCTTATTGTGATTATGTACAAGTAAAATCAAACCTTATTGTACTGAGTTTATATCATATTATATAAGATTGATGATTAGTTTGTCCAAGATTGTTCTAAGTAGTTTGATAATCTCACAGTCACTGAATTATACACAATCTTGGCTGAAATTTGTGAAAGAATAGTGAATGAAGCAAAATCATCCTTCATAAGGACGGCAGAAAAACATATTGAACTTGAGATTGACAGGAATATTTAATACAAACTCAATTCAACAGTACTATTATATCGATTGTAGTTACAAGTATTTAATGAGTGGATTTATCATCATCGACAACCACAAGCTAGGGGGGTGGTTAACCAAGCATTGGTCGCAGTAGCCGAACTTCATCACAAGGAAAATTTACAAAAGGAGATGATTAGATCAACTTAAGCAGAGAATTTGTGGCTTCCTCCTCCACAGGGATGGGTGAAGATTAACTGTGACAAAGCCTATGAAGACAAGATGTAAGGGAGCCTATGGTGTGGTTATCCGAGACTATAAAGGAGGACTACTGAATGGAGAAGCAAGAACCTTCACAGCTGCCTTAGCTCTGATTACAGAAGCTGTAGCAGTGGTAGGAGCCTGGAAAATGGTAGTAGAGGAGGGCTTCAACGCTGCCATAATTGAATCTAACTCACAAGTCCTAATATATTTGATAACCAAGGGTCCAAAATGGATGCAAAGGGAGATAGAGGGAGGCTACAGTGGGTGTTGGGTAGTTTTTGAGTTTCTTTCTATGTAATCAAAGCTCTTTGAACATTAGTAGCATTAATGAAAGTTGTTATTTCTTGACCAAAAAAAATAAAAAATGAATGAATATTAGAAAGTATCCAAAAAAGATTTTGAATATTGTTTTGGCTGATTTGACCATATAACAAACTTACAGGTAAATGCTTAATGTGCACTCTTTCAACATTACATGTTCATTTCAATTATCTAGTGCATATTGCTGGTAGTACCCTGCCCTTTGTATTGGGGAAAAAAAGGTTTACAAATCAGGTAGACTTTGGCTTGAGATTGAGCTGGTCCTACACTTTCTTTTCAATGAGAATGGCACCATTTCATTTGTGCAAAGAGAAAGAGATATTTTTCTTTCACAATATGTTTGATTTAATGCAATTGAAAACTAATTGAGAACCACAACTTTGAAGAAACTGCTAGTCCCAAAAAATCTGTGTCATCCATATACAAACAAAATTTCAAAACTTTACGGCGATTCATAAATTTATATGGTAATCCTTTGAGGTTAGGTCACGAAGGAATTATTTCTCATAAATATCTTAATTTCGGCATGAATGACCTACTTTTGACCAGATTGAGAAAAAAATTAATCGAGTTACGTATAGGTTAATCCAGACATTCCTGTCGGTTGATAAAAAAATAATTTCAAAAAACAAAAGAAAAAAAGGAAAAAGAAGTTTCTATCCTTCCACTGGCTGTCCCTATTCATTATTTTCCTGCAACAAAGAGAGAAAAAAAACTGTAGTCTTTTTCCTTGCGTTTTCTTTTCATCCCTACTCTATAAAAACTGACACACCCCACCCACACACCCAATAACACTTACACAGAGAGAGAGAGAGAGAGAGAAAGCAGAAAAGAAAGATCACCAACTACAGACACCTTTCTCTTTCGCCTTTCATAATGAGCATTGATTAAACTCCCAAACCTTCAAGCTCATAAAGACCCACCCTTCCATGCTTTGTCTCTCCTCTATTGGATTTTTCTTCTGGGTATGGTGAAATGTCAACAATGGAGGCACGCAACACTGACATAGAGGCCGGTGGTGGTGTTCTACGCCGTCAGGGTCGCCGGCGAAGGCGTCGGAGACCGTCTATCACCGCCAGCAGCGAGACTACCACTGACCGGAGCCTCTGCTTCTCCGACTCCGACTCCGACGACCAGTCGTGGCACTCACCTCTGGGCTCCACTAATGGTGGGTCCTATGAGGAATGTAGGTCCTCAACAGAGATTGAGGGCATTTCAGAGCCCCACAGTGGCAGTCGGAGAGAGTCTTGCTCTGTGTCCGAGTATTGTTTGTCAGAGAATGATGTTGATTTGGAGAGTGGTGAATTGGAGGTGAAAGTGCATTCGCGTAAGGAAGAGAGAGATTGCAGAATTTGCCACTTGAATTTGGTTGCTGCTGGTGGTGGTGGTGATCAAGATGGTATGGTCGCTATTGAATTGGGTTGTTCTTGTAAAGGGGATTTGGGTGCTGCCCACAAGCAATGTGCTGAGACCTGGTTCAAGATCAAGGGTAACACGTGAGTTTGAGCCCTAAATTGATATTCTTTGTTATAAGTATGCTATTTTTTAATGTCAGTTTCTGATGTTTGAGGAAAACTTTCGGATTCATAACTTCATATACTTTGTTTTCTGGCATTTGTTTAAGTTCAGATTATTATAAGCCATGAATTTATTGTAAAATAAATGTTTCTGCTTGAAAAATGAAAAATTAAGCTCTTATTTTGATGATAGATTCTGATGCCTGTAAAATGCGTTGGGGTGCCCATTCTTTTTCTGAATGTTCTTTGTAACTCTGCTGCTTCAAATGATTTTTATACCCTTTTTTGTGTCATAAAAAGTTTAGTTTTGTGCTAGATTCTGATGTTCCTGATGAATTTTCGGCACCCATTTGTTGGTTCTTAGCACTTCTATAGTTCATGTGTTCATTGAATAGACGATCTCTTTACTGCTAGTGCTATGAATTTGCAGAGTTGATGCTGTTGTTAGACTTATGTAGTTGATATGATTGCTTCTGTTTTTTTTATTTCTTCTTGTTTTTAGGGGCTAGAAATTTAATTGGGTTATTACATTCGGGTCTTCTTGTTAATATACAATCTTGTGTGTACAAACTGTCAAGAAAAATGCAGGATAGTGAAGGGCAATTATCACTCAATTTGGAATACAGATTTTCTTTTGTTGATATAGAAGTTGTGTTCCAACCAAATTCGGTAAACTTGAGAGGTCAAATTGTGCAGAATTGCGTTTCCCACTATGATAACCACCTACATCCAGCGTTTTAATGAGATGTACTTGCTTCATTACTACTAGCATAAGCTTGGTAGACGGAAGAAGAGATACTAGATCAGTAGGACCACATCTGTCCTTCGATTTAACTAAGAAATATCTTAAATTTGATGGTCTGTTTGGTGTAGGGTCATTTTCCTTTCTAGTATCAGTCGGATCTAGTAATCTATTATGTAATATCTAAATAATTTGACACATCTCACAGTAGAGTACAACCACATGGCTCTAGACGGTTCCCATAACAAAGGTTCAAGATATTGGGTTTGTGGTTGACTTTAGTTCTTTGTAATATCATTGGTGGTCCCAGCTGCTGTTCCTCTCATTTATGTATTTGTTCATTGTCTTTATCCTTTTGCCTTTTTTTTGTCACATGGCATCAAATTGTCCAGAACTTTCCAATTGAATGTAAACATTCAATCAGGGATAAGGACACCTCTCTCTAGGAATTATGTGTTTGTCTTGTAGAAACATATTGTAGAAAATTGAATTTTAGGAGTTTTCTCAGATCACCAGTGATGTGATTATGTGAACTTCTGATCTGACTTTTTGACTTTGGAAAAAGATATGTCTACACATGTAAATTTTAATTTACAACATATTCTATTCCTCAAGATGTGCAAACTTACTTTTTTTTTTTTAATCAAGTTTTTGTCTATGTGCATTTGGTCAGATTTAATAGCTGCTTATTGTGTCTGATTAGTTGCTAACATGTGGTTACCCTTGCTTCAATGAAATGTTAAGTGGCGACAGTTGATAATGGTTGTGTGGATCATGTTACTTGCTTAGTTTCATAGTGCTAGAATACCTGAATGAAAGGATTTCTTATAGAAAACAGGTAGCGGCATTTAATTGTGGAGCAATCAAATTGAAGTAAAGGGATTTCTGTCACACCAGATGATATTGAGTGGTCTTCATGTTTCAATTGGCTTGTGTTGGTATTCTTTTAAATACGTTGACACAAACCATGTTACTCATAGCCAGAAATTTTTTTTTTCCCGTAAACTCCTTTCACATGAACCCCTTCCGTTTTCTATAGGTGGTGTACATTTACATATATGGCTCCAAAGAATCCACTTCTGTTCTGAGAAGTCATCTTGGCAACATTCCTAAGCTTTTTTCCAAGTAGATGCTATGGTGGATTGGTTAGCTTGAAACATGTGAAGACTTGCGATGAGAGTTTACAAGTGCATTTAACATTTATCTTTGTAACATGATTTTGTGAGGTTTTGGACAATATCCTTTAGTTGAAAATTGTTGGTTTGGTAATTGGTTTCCCGTTAGTTCATGCCATAGCTGTATCTTGTTATATGGGAAACTCAATTCTAGGGTTCCTTTTGTCTACCTCTCAGACTAGTATGGATCCTGTGAGCCTCTCCACTAATTGTCAATTAGTTTTGAGTTGAATGTAGTAATAGCGTGCTTAGAGAGGAACTGTTAATAAACTTTCATGGATCAGAGAGATGGCAAATTAATTTTTTTCAAAGATCATAAATATTGATCCTTGAAAACCTCTCATATTTGGTGGTTTTAGGAGCTATTGGCCTCAAAGCCATATTGTTGTAAGCGGTTTCATCTGGTGACTGCTGATATATAATATCGATTAGCAGGATGTTCTCATAACCTGGTACCACATATTTGCTAGTGGTTTACAGGTATGGACATGAATAAATCTCATTCAAGTACATGGCTGTAAACAGTACTAAACTTTGTTTTTGGTATGCCATGGGACTTGGGTTGTTCTTGGCACTTATGTCATGGTTGAACTTGGGTCAAGCTTGAAAAGGGGCTGGGGCCCATCTAGGTCAGCGGTGATATAGTTTAGACTGGCTGAAGAGAGGATAAGGCTTTGTCATGTTGGTTGTCACATGTGTCACTTCTTTGATTCAATAACACATGAAATGATATCATATCACTGGTGGTGATAATCTTGCTGCAAGGGCATCTGTAGGAGAATTAGTAGTGTGTCTTTGTGTGTATGCCATAGAGATTTTGAGGCTAGGAGTTTGGCAGAACTTATCTGTATCATAACCTAGATGCAGATACACAGGAGATGGTACACTGGTGCAATTGATCAGTGTGACATGGTTTTAGTTGATTTCTGTGAGTTCAGTCAAAATTTACCAAAAAATCATGCCCAAGATGGCTTCATGTGGAACAGCAATTGAAACTGAAGTTGTGTACCAAGGGTTGCTTCTTTTATGCTAGATGGTTCTTATTGTGCAAGAGGTCAGAGGATAGTTTTAAGTTACAGAGAAGTTTTATTTAGATGCAAATCATTAGTCAGTAATTCTGTTTGCTGTAACCCTTCAACTTATTGGGGTTATCGGGAATGGGTATTCGTGTATTGGAAATTTATTTGTGCAATCTTTCCAAAAAAAATTGTATGTGCAAAATTGATCTCCTCCCAGACTACCTCCTTTGAAGATAAAATTTGCTCTTTCTGCTCACCGTTATGAAAGGATCATAGGATGAATATTGGGAGTTTTGCATGCATGCTATTGTATTTATACTTTCTACCTTGATCTGATTCAGTATCAGATTCATGCTCCGTCTTAAGTTTGTACACTAGCTTTATCTTAGTATTTTAACATTCAAAACTTGATGCATATTCTTTATTATCTGCAGAACTTGTGAAATCTGTGGCGCCACTGCACGCAATGTTGCTGGAGAGCAGACAGCTGAGGCAAACAATGCTACAGGAGCAGCTTCACCAGCACCGCCTGTGATTCTCACTGATACCCGAAGTGTCTGTCAAGGCCGCCGCATCATGAATTTCCTTCTTGCTTGCATGATTTTTGCCTTTGTCATTTCTTGGCTCTTTCACTTCAATATTTTACCATGAATCCCTTAAGAGTGCTGTGCTTTTTTTTTTTTTTGTCTTTGATTTGAGTGATAAGGAGCAACTTCTGTTCTCTTGTCGTCTATTGATATGTTGTCTTAAACTACGTGAAGAATCTGAGGCCATTGTAATACATGGCATTTTATATAGTCATAATTATTGGCTCATATCTCCTAGGAATCTTGCAATGTTGGCTTCTCTTTTCCTCTCTTCAACAGGTCTTAAACTCTACAATGGGAGCTGATTAACGACGTATCAATCTCCTGTCTACAGGAGAAAGGGCTTTTTTTTTTCCAGAGAAATCTATCTCCAAGTTGCACCGGCGCCTCTGGATCAATGGAAAACTTTCAAGAAACACAATGATTTCAGTGACATTTTATCTTAATTTGAGCATGTTATTTACAACTGCAGGTGCGTGTAGAACAAACAACTAAGTCAATTCAGGTGCCACTTTATGAGTACCATGTTCATTATTTGTCTAGCAAGTATGCTTGCGACCAGTCTAGGATGGAAAGCTCATCATAGAATATACTTGACTCAAAAACCCCTCTCTTTCAGTTACATCTATTGTTGAGGCAGTGGCGCTTCAGTTTGGATCAAGGGGGATCTCGTTCTTGCATAGCTCATGTCGGAGCAAGGTGCCATCGAACATGCAACAGGCAGTCTCACGATCAGACATCCAGGTGAGCATGAAGGAATGGTTCCCCTCTCTGGCTTGATCAACAAAACATGCCTTTCTTCCAACGTCAGTCAGTATTGATAGTCTGATTGTAGCATGGTGTGCTTATTTTTTCTCAATGGTAGATCTCCCACGATGACAGTCTTCATTGTCCTACTGGAGGACACTAAAGACAGTGTATACGAATATATCCCAATCCTATTCAACCGAAATGGTGCATGTGCTTAAATATTTCCCAGGTATTCCTTGCCTAGAGGCATCCATAAGAGAAAAGTGCCTAATCCGAGGCTTACGATACAGGCCATACTACCAACAATTGGTGATAATCTTTGAACTTCACTGGAAAATGTAAAGCTCTGACCATCAAATGATGCATAGTGGCCTAGAAACCCTGTAAGTATCCTCGGTTAGACGCTTAACCTAAAGTAGACAATCCAAACACCAAACAACCACAAATAATCATAAAAAGGAAACGCTGAGAAGGAAAAGAAGGTAGCAGCAGGATTCAGGAGGGGGACCTGCTGCATTTTCTCATAAGGAGCTTTGTGTTTGAAAGCTTTGCAAGCATAAACACTATAAGATAAGCATTAACCAAGGAAAGTAAAAATTTATGGGAGTTCTACACGTTCGACATCAGCTGTATTAAGTATCAGAACAAACACAGAACGGTAAGGTGTTGAGAGTAACATTTCCATCATTGGTCAATCTTCATGGCCTTGAGACCTTGTGCACTCCTAAAATCAGCAACAGCTTTGTAAAAAGTGCTTCTAACATTCTGGCACATCAGCATCAGATCCTGGCACGAATCTTTCAATACCTCACTAGCTGGATCACCTATACGATTCAAAGCCAAAAATCGAAATCCAAACAAAGTGATACATATATAAGTTGCATATATGTAAGATACCACAGAAGACTGATGTCACTGGATCAAAAACAAACAAGCTTAATGTGACAATGCAACAAGAACTTGGTTGATATCGTCTGGTTGAAGGACAATTGTTCATTGATTCATCATGTACACATAAATGACATTGCTTTTAGACACTTGTATACACGGCTACATTGAGAGCCAAGAAGACCAGGTGCTATCATTTAAGACCAGACTACTCCCATAATAGAATTTGGGCAGAACACCAAAGACAACCTATGACCAAAGAAAATGGGACAAGATAGATCAAGAAAATTATCAGAATAATTGCAAAAGAAAATGACAAGAATTATAAAAAAATTGGACCAGGATCCATGCATCTATCATGCTACATAGAGTCTTGATAACAATATGTTAATAGAAAACCCTGATGCAAAGTTGCAAGAATCCCCATATTCTGCTAGAGAGAGAGAGAGAGAGAGAGAACATAAGCTTTACCAGTTGTCTGAACTCTTATATTTACTCTAGCATCAGAAGGATGAGGAATGCTGTACCCACAGAATGTTACCCTCGGACTGCAGCAAAACATTACAGTGTGTTACAAAAGCAATTAAACGCACACTAAATAATATCTAACCCCCCCACCAAAAAAAAAAAAAAACCCAAAAAAAGGGATAGGAATAGGAGAAAATAATAAAATGAAGTAGAGCAAAGATGAAGATGCAATTCCATGGAAAACAGAAGCAACATTGTTGTATTTACAAGAACAAATTCCTTCACTAAAGAGCTTTTTTCACGAGGAACAAGAGGGAAGAGAGACAGTATTCTATTTCCATCTATCCTTTTTTGCTCCATTATAACTAGTTCAAAAAATAAAAATAAAAATAAAAATTCATCTACAAGTCTAGCAAAGATGAACATAGTAATTTCTCACTTGTAATAAGATAGAAAAATATTGGAGCCAAGCAATAGACTAAAAATCACGACACAATATCTATCCATCGATTAGGAGGGTTTCAATTGAAGAATGAAAATTGATTAACCACACCCACAACTGCTAAAAGATATCAACTAAAAAAATCACAGGCAAACAACCAATACAAGAATCAAAGAGTATTACTGACTCTTGATTGAGAGTGAATCTGAGAGAATTTGCGAGTGTATGATCCTCATCCGTCAAAGAAAATGTTGACGCTGATTGATCCTGGAACGACCCGTGTTCCATAACAGCAACTGGTGGTCGTTAATGGCAGACAGGAGAGAGAGAGAAAGAGAGAGAGAAGAAACTGATATTTGGAAGGGTTTATGGGTTAGGGTGTTATTTTTCTATGTTTTGAGGGTACTTTCGTCATAGAACATAAGGGGTTTCGAATCCAATGGAATCAGAAATACTAACCCAACTCTCCTCCCAAAAAATCTGAATCGCTCTTCTATCTAAGTGGGACCCCCTGCCACTTGGTCCCACCACTAAATATATCAGAGTCATCAGTAGTAATTTACGATCCCTTTTTTTCTTCGCTGGCCTACGTTTGGGTCCATCTAGTTCACACCGCAGACTAACTCTTAAAACCCTAATTCCTCTAACGTTGGAGTGACGGTAGAGCATTATACACCCTGCGGGCTCCCTTCATCCGTCACTTCCTGCAAGGTAAGACCTTCGAATGCTCGTATTTATCACTCTTTTGTGATTATTCGATTGTTTGTTTAGTAGTCTTCAAGTTTCGTTCGCTGAATTTGTTATTGTTTGTTTCAGGGTTCTCTAGCAATGGCCGCCAATAAAAATGCACCACCCACAACCTTGGACAAGGAACAGGTAAACTTGTTTTCTTGATTATCCCAGTTGTGTTCGATAAGTACTAATTTGGGTTTTCAAGAATTTTTTTTTTGCTGGGTCTGGTTATGAATTTGCGCAGATACCTGGAAATTGTAAATCTATCAGTGGAAGTTTATTGTAAATCTTATTTTTGATTAATCATGCAGATAATGGGTATGGCAGAGAAGGAGATGGAATATAGGGTTGAATTGTTTAACAAGTAAGGTCTTCTCCCTTGTGAATTTTGCAACACCCTATGAGTTTTTATTTTTTATGTGCTTATGATATTGGAAAGAAATTACACCATTGATGAAATTCGTATAATTAGCTGCAATGCCGACTATGAAATAAGGTTTCAGTTGTTGTGCATAACTATCTTTTTCTGTCACTCTTTGATTTTCCTTTGATTGTAGAGTTCTCATGGCTCAGGTTTTCCTAAGTTGGCCACCCAATATCGTAGATGGTCGTTGAATATGGGGTTTTTTTTGTTTAGAATATTGGAAGAAGATATTTTGATTGTCTTCGCTTTTGTGTTCATGAATCCAGAACTAATCTCTTCATTGATGCACTATGTGTTGATACATCTTGCAGACTATTGTGTCTTATGCAATATTCCTGTTCAAAAACTAGATTCCCTAACCTATCTTTGTATTTTGATCCAGGCTTACCCACACATGTTTCAACAAGTGTGTTGAGAAAAGGTATTGATTTTTGTTTTCATATTTTTTTCAGTGTGCAAAAGCTATGAATGGATTTTTGCCATGTCTTCCTCTTAATCTTTTCTTCTTGGGAATAAATCTTTTTTCTGTTCATTAAAGCATGGATCATCTATGATTTGGTTTGAAAAAGTGATCTTATCATCTAGCCCATCCATTTTTAGGTACAAGGAGGCTGAACTAAACATGGGCGAAAATAGTTGCATTGATCGCTGTGTTTCAAAATATTGGCAGGTAACATTTTTGTATTATGCCTACAGATTTAGTTTCACTATATCATTGTATATCTTTTATCTTTTTGTTTTTGACCCAAATCAGAGTATATATATTAAACAAAGACATGAATTGGTATTTGGACACTTTGAGTATCATCATCTGTAGATCTGGTATCTTATTTTTGTCTTTTTTCAGCTGCCCAAGTGGTTTTCTCTTTCCTTGTCCCTGTTCAAAATCTTCAAATTGTTATTGAAATACATGAGAACTCTACAAATTCTGTACAACTTTAATCTGAAATGGAATTGATAAAAATTCACCATACTTAGCATCAATATATCGGGCTTGAGGCCAAATAGTTGCTGGTGTTATAGCGAGCACTGACAGTGAGGGGGATGCCACTTCAACGGGCATCTCTACCCTCCTTCAGGTTTACTTTGAGTGATGTAATTATTTGATTCGTGGTGCTTGCGCTTTAGGAAGCTTCTTTGCCCTGTAATGTTTTCTGTGGAAGGATGTCTCACTCTGTTGTTTGTGTTATCCTCTTGGTGGTTCTGGATGAACTTTTGCAGTAGTGTACTTGGAAAAGATAAGGCTCCATTTCATGGATATGTCAATTGCTCTGTAATATACTTTCAGGTAACTAATCTGATTGGGCAGTTGCTCGGTTCTGGTCGACCTCCAATGTGAATTGACGATGTCCTTATCAACATATTAGCTGAATATCTTTTGCTCAACAATTTTTACTTACTTGGTTGGCTGCCAGAAGATAGATGGGTGATTGTATTTTCTTGAGTTCCTCCAGTTTGTCTTAATTATGATGAACTAGTGGCATTATATCGTACAAGCTGCCTGCCTTGGGCATGAATTTTTGTTGTCCGCTCTGTTATTTTTATGGAGAATTCTCATTCAGAATAATGCTGCTGTTATATTCTTTGCCTTATCGACGAGCGCTAATTGATGACAACGTCATATGCTATAATTGGGTGCTCAATTGTTTTCCGCTAAATCTTTTGTGCTATTATGCTCATCTGTCTTTCCTTTTTGAATCTGTCGAGGCTGGGCCGAGGCCACATGGTTACCGAAACCGGAAAAACAAGCTATGTTAGAGTTGATCCACTTACTTTATTTGAATAGAAAAGATAGCCGAAATTAGCTGTTATGTTCTCTTCTTGAGAATCCCTTGTCAACGCTAGAACTTTCATTCCCAACTTGCTTTGGACCTTAGTGGCCCAGGGCATCTTTTCAAAAACGTAGTAATGGATTCCACTTTAGTATTTAACAAATATCATGGGTACATGAGCAGAGGTCTGGCTTTCCGATAGGATGGTGAGGAATGGCATTGTGAAGTTGCATTTTGAATTCTGGCCGACACTTTGGGGTCAGTAGGCATCGTCTTAAACACATGTACAATGGTGAATCCTACTTGGTTTCACAGCAGGTAATATTATCGAGAGAAAATGAGTGAAACTGTGTTATGTGCACACTTTTAGGAAAAATATAAACAAAACAAAAAATAGAATAAAGA
Organism: Ilex aquifolium; assembly: GCA_951799425.1. Taxonomy (NCBI): domain Eukaryota; kingdom Viridiplantae; phylum Streptophyta; class Magnoliopsida; order Aquifoliales; family Aquifoliaceae; genus Ilex; species Ilex aquifolium. Next base: position 8,212,410 of record OX637394.1, read on the forward strand.
AAGAAAACCTGCTTCGAAGGGGTTGGAAACGTCCGTTGGTTTAATTTGAGGAAAACTTAATCTTCAAAACTTCAACATAAAATTCAGCATAGCCATTTCATAAATAATGAGGTCTTTCAATACATAATTAATGAAAATAACTCTAAAGATAACCAACACACTTTTTCTTTGCAAACCGGTTTTAGGACCAAATTTTACTCATGAGTTCATAACAATTGGTATCAGAGCTAGTCACCATACAAGTATGGGATCGAAGTAGTGTGAGTTGCGACTCTATAGTCGAGTCACGGAAAAGGCGACTTATAGGTTGGATTAAAGATGGCTTGGTATTAAGTGCAGACATTGTACTATCTTATTGAATACTGATAAGTGAGGAGAGCCGTCAAAGAGAAAGGGCTTCCATTGGATCAGTGTTAATAGAGTTGGCCGCTGTAAACGTCAGCTATGAAAGCGTAGTGGAATGTTATGATCCCACATCAGTTAAAAATAAGATTAAATGTGTGTATATAAACTCTTTAGATTCCCTTCTCTTGCGAGCCAATTTTCAGGGACAAATTCTACCCATAGGTCGGATGTGAACTGATGGGGATTTAAGTTCCTACACTGATTTCGGCCATACTCACCCAGGGAAAACAAAACAAACTATAGACATTTAAGGAAAAATATAAGAGTATGTCAAACTCAAAAAGTTTACTCATTTCATATAAACTTAACAGTTTAAGACACAAAATTGCGACTTCCTAACAGAGTACAAGAGAAGCTTTCCTCTAATTGCTTCATAAGCGAAACACAATCACCCTATCCACAATTAAAGTGTGTCCTCATTACAATCAATAGCCCAATGCTGCAAAACTCAATTGCCATGGACAAGTAGAAAACAGATAGATACAAGAACTTTTTGTTTTTTAAGAACGACCAAGACAAACCTTTACATTTTCAGTGTCTTTTTCTTTTGGAATCCAAGGAAGACCCATCTTTGAGTGTTTCCCAGGCATCATTGTCCATTCCCAGGCTAAAGAGGGCAGTGGCTTGAAGATAGAAGGCAGTGGGCCAATCAGGAGATACTGCTTGGGCTTTCATAGCATCTCCAAGAGCTTCTTGTGGCTTGTCGTTCATCAAGTAACACAAACAGCGTCTTGCAAACACAGTGGGTGATACCATGTTTCCACCGTCAATAAACTGTAGAAAATGTTAAAAAAAAAAAAATTACCATAATAGTTATACTTGCCCCGTGATATGTATATCTACATGTATAATCTCTATATTCAGTAATTCTATGATGCTTATTGAAGGTCAATAGAATGCTCTCCTTTCTATCCAAGAAAACCAGAAACAGGGTACTGACAAAATATTCCGGCCCTCAACTCATAAGCATCCAAGGGGATCTTTTGGGAAGGAAATAATTTGCAGTCTGCTGAGCATATTCCTATGGTGTCATTATGGATGTTCCTCCCCTTTTTACGCACCGAAACATGCAGATCAAGATAGTCTTGTATGCATTTCAGGGTTTTCCAGACAATGAAACCACCTCTTTTTTTTTAGGTCAAGGAAACCACCTCTCATTATGCCAAAATGATGACAATTATCAAAGCAATGTACATGTGTGGAAGCATATAGTGTAAACAGCCACAACGACAGTAGCTTTTGCAAAAGTCATCGACACACGCTTCGACAATGGCATTACCCTGTATTCCAGTTCTATTTGTGTCACAGTGGCTGTATTCTATTTGTGTCACACAGAAAAGCCACTAAAATATAAGTGTCATTACAGTGGATGACTTACTTGTGTGTAACAAGCAATGGCAGTAGAGAAGTCTTTAGCTCGAAAAGCAGTATCCCCGCGCTTCTTAGAATTTAAGGTCTCCTGTATTTGACTAGTCCACATGTGGAATGAAAGCTGCAAATTCAAAAGAAATTCAACAAGCAGAGTACTAAAGAGAGTAATAGTCAAGTTTATTGAAAACAAATCGCAGATTGAATGCAACCACTGATAAGTCGACATGTATCTGTTGCCTACTGAATATAACATAAATGCGCATAGCAAGAATGCATCTTAATTTGGCAGGCAGCCTTCCCGGTACAATTCTTCCAGGAGTATTACTCTGGCCTGACTAAATGGTGAAATCCTACATGAAAAGAGTGCTACACAGTTGAGAAAAGAATAGAACACAATTTACAACCATATTTTTACAATTTCTTAGAATCTTCCTTAATATAGGGCGCCTAGCTTACCAGTGAAGACCTGCCAATATGGGGGTCCTTTGAAGAAGGAATTGTGAACATTCCGGTTTTGATATAAAATTAAGGAACTGAGGTTGTTATACTCATCAACTAAGCCAAACTGCAGTCAGGTGTTCAACATACAAATCCTAAAACATCAATTTAATAAACTATCGTCACAATAAAAGTTGCTGGGTAGATAAGATTTTTAACCTTTTCAGTTAGAGAAAGAAACTAGTTATCTGTTCATATTTGTAAACAGTTGAAAGTCGAAATTACTGAAGTCTATTCCAATTATCTGATAACTTTCAGAAACAAGCACTGATAGCTTGATTTTCACTCTTCCTAGTTAGCAATTTTTGATTCAAAAATTTAAGAACAGAAAATTACAAACACGAAATTATGGTTAAACAACAAAATGGAGCAAATTAGAGCAGAAGTGGAATCAAAACTGCCACATCCACATTCGTAGAAACGCAGCAATGTAGATGGAAAATAGTCCTAATAGACAGAAAAATCATTTGCAAACAAGAATTGCTTTTGCAGGCAACTACACAAAAAGATCTTGAAAAGATCACATAGCTTCAGGATAATCCACTTCAATGTTCCCAACACGTGTGTGCACATGCGCGCGTGTGCCTGTGAGAGAGAGAGAGAGAGAGAGAGAATCTCCCCTTCCCTTTCCCTTTCCCTGCGGATGTGGGGCCCTTTTTTGAACTAGAACATGAATTTAGGAATGAGAAAACTAACATCATTTGCTACGCCCTCATCATCCTTGTACCCAATGGTCTCCAATATCTCGTGTATGGCAGTTAGATCCTTTCTTGAGCAAGCTTCACCAAGAGGCGTTAATTTTGATGTTTGGGTTGAGGATGCAGATTCATGAATAATACCCATCAAAACATGTGATGGTACCTGTTAAACACCTTTTGATTAGATAGTATTTTCACTTCTATGTTCAATACACAAGGAAGTCTGTTAATCAGATCTATGCTTAGCAGTATAAGACAGTGAATTCAGCAACAAATGTTGATTGACATAAAGGTTTTCTACTATCTTCACTAAAGAAACCATTGACCATTTACATTCTTCATTGATGACAGCTTCGCTGCTGACTTATTGGCAACCATATAGTAAATAAAGGGAAGGGGAGAACCAGAATATGCAGAGCTAAATACTAAGCCAATCAGTATTGCATATGAATTCAACTCTTGCAACACTAAATTGACACTAGCTTTGTTCTCATCATATCAGTTGCAGTGTGAACCATACCTCTGTTTCTTTCTGAAGAGAAGCAAGAGCAGTCACAAGAGACCTCACATTTGGCCTGTCACGAGATTCATACTGTAAACACCGTGTGGCTAACCGCACTAATTCACTGCCATCATCATTTGAGAAGTGACCCTCTAAACACGAGTCCATCAGCATTAGAAAACTCTTTCCACGTATCAGGTCAAGTGCCTGCAGAAAAGATAATAAACATAAGACATGCCACGGGAGTTGAGAGTTCAAATATTCAGTTCAAAAGAATTTTAGCTAAGTATTCTCAGGGAGAATCAGCTTCATTAACATGGCCTCAACTGCAGGCAGAGCCCCAGGAATTTTTTCTCTCAGAACTTTTTTGGATGTGCACAGCGGAAATGTGCTCGTTTTTCTTGACGGAGCAGCTTTTACAGATCATGAAGAGATTGATATAATAAAAGAGACTTATTACATGGCTGGGGGGAATATGTTTGCCACTGAGAAGATCAAGCAATAGGGTCCCAAAACTGTATACTACACTCTCCAGTGTCACTCGACCTGCCAAACCAAAGCAATTAGGTTAGCTCCATCCTAGTAAAATAAATACATGTACTGTTGTTATCATCTGATTCAAAAAATTCCATGTAACATTTACCTTTTTCTATGGTGCATTTTCATAAAAAGAGAACGTAAGACCTCAAACATGAAAAGCTATAGGTAGTTACCCCATACATGTACAGTTGGGGGCCGGCATCGGACTACACTTTTACACCAATACATAAAATTGCAGTTTTATTAGAATTGAGACAAGCAACATACAAAAATTATCATCTTATCTCTAGCTTAAGCAGTTCAGATTTTCCCTGCAACTGGACCATTTTCCGAACCATCCGACCATCAAGGTATAGTAAAATGAGATACTTTTTTCGGTGAGTATTTGATATACCTGTCCTCAAATATTCTGGAGGAGTGAAAGCCAAGTTTGTACTATAGCTTTTCCCATCCCGGCTATTCTTCATTAGGCCAAAGCATGAGAGCCTGGGATTTCCATCCTGGAAAATGCAGACTTAAAATAAGTAGTAGACCACAAAGATAGCTGAACATCTGATCAAGGCAACAAATGGCAGAAAGTGAAAAGACTAGAGAAGAAAAAAAAGGTGAAAATACCTGATCGAATAGAACTCTATAAGCATTGAGGTCATGATACAGTGCTCTCCCTTTACTGCTACAATAATCCAATGCTTGTGCCAAATACAGAGCCACTCTCAACCTCATTGCCCACTTCAGCGGCTGGGTCTCCCCTAAATCAATTCAAGTTACCTATTACAGCCAAGGTAACTTTACAGGATAACGACCACACATGTTGGGATATATCTAAAATTTTACGGAATTAGAAAATAAATTAGTATACTTGTTGTATTGAGCCTAATTACACTTATAACTCTACTAAATATGTAAGTTGCCAGGAAAATTTGAAAAAACAACATTGTACCAGTATCTTGGATTCTTGTTATTTTAGTTACATGATTAATTACTTCCTATCCTAAGTCAAGCAGATCTAGAGCTGGAGAATGGAGATGCTTAATTACTTCCCTTCACTTCATCTTTATAGCAACTGTAGAGAACTTTAAAACATTTTTTAAGCACATTTGTCACCTTTCCTAAAATATATATCAGTAAAGTGCAATCAAGTTTTCCTTTAACGTTTAGAAACAGAACTTGCAGAAAAAGAGCAACTGATGGAACTTACAATGGAATAGATGCTTGGAGAGAGTTTCATGAGGCATGAACTCCGCAATGAGTAACCTCTCATCACCTTCACAACAACACCCAATCAAGTTCGCCAATCTCTCACTCCTCAGCAACCCCACCGCCCTCGCTTCATCCTACATTTCATCTACACTCAATCAATATAAAACATACCCCCATATTCACACAAGTAAAGATTCACATGTGCTTTGTGTGTGTGTGTGTGTGTGTAGAAATGGATGAAAGCAAAGGCACAAACAAGGAATTGGCGACTATCGGGCCAGGCAGACTTGTTGAAGCGTTTAACAGCAATCCAACGGTGGTCGTGAAGCCTGCCTCTATACACAACATTGGGGGCTTTCTCACCGTGTTCCGATACAATGTTGTCAACCGAGAATCCTGAGGTCGCAGCCTTTAGTTGATCCAAACTGTATTCTCTGAAAACAGGCAAACACAACCCCTGATCTTCCCCGGACTTCTCTGGAACAGAAAAACCAAGAAAGCCAAAAGTTTCGACATTGTATACAAATTAAAATATGAGGATCTAAGTGCAAAAATTTATGTGGAAATACAAAAAGATTTGTTGTACCGAGATCGGAGGAATGAGGAACGTTGGATTTGAGATTGGAGGGCCACCAGCAGAGAGAAAATCTGGAGCAACGAGCTCCCATTGCTAAAGAAAATGTGCAAGTTTAAGATAAAGCAATCAGGTCTGAGTCTCTCTCTCTCCAAAACTACAGGGTCTCATTGGAGAGAACTGGGCAGAGAAAACGGAAGAAAAAGACCGGAGAGAGAGAGAGAGAGGGGAAAACAAATTGAGAGCAAGTGAGGAATTGTTTATATTACTAGGAACGAGAAAGAGAGAGAAAAAGCAGAGAAGCTTTTTGGATTCCAGTCCAAGGTTTCTCTCTCCTCTCTCCTCTCTCCTCTCTCACTCTCCCCTGAAAATGAAATTTCACCTTCGTAATCGTAACCTTTTTTGGTCTATCAAACTCTTCAATCTCCCCGGAGTATTTGCTTTTCTCTTTCTTTCCAATGTTATTTTTTTGCCCTTTTGGCGCCTTTCCTTCTGATTTTCTGGTGTCAGTGGTGGATGAAGAAAAATGCTATTTGAATATTTAATTTAATTTAATATAAAAATTAGATTGAAAATAAAATCTATCTGACATTAAAATTTATAACTAATCGACTCTAATTAGGAGTTACAATCTTTTCTTTGATCCGATCAAAGATAGGTCATCCATAATCCGATACTAAGGTATTCATGATAGATAAATTTCTCATAATCTAAACATCTGAATTTATAGTTCGTCTATGTTACCATTTGAATTCCTGATAGAGTTGGAGGTTCATAATTTGGTAAATATGTGTTGAATCTTACCTCGAACATGATATAGATCAACTCTAGGTTTTAGATATGGGATTAAGAAACTTTAATGTTATTTGACCTTTTGGTACAAAACTGATTGGTAACCTATGGTATCAAAGTTGTTACCATGTAGCTAGCTAGGCTTTGTAAAAAATCAAATAGATTTTGAACTTTATAAGCAAAAACATCAAAACACAAGTAACCCTGACTTTATTTTTCTTCAATTTTTGGGATTTATCGGTTGCTCATTTGAAAATTTAAGTATTTTAATATTCAGTATTTTACGCGCTAAAAAAGTCACGTGAAGTACTGGTCTCTAACTATGCATAATCATAATAGTTAAAACTAACTCAATGTATAGTATTTACATCTAATTTAAATGGGTCAAATTCACAATACAATGTGCAAGGGTTACTATCTCTTTGTTCATAATCTTGGAGTGAATTGGGAAATTGAGTGGATAATTGTCAAATCAGATCAACTTTGATAAAGAGTCAAAGGCAAAAGAGGGAAATTCAAATGGGCCAGCGCACTAATAAGTTTAGGGGAAATTCAAATGTGCAAGGGTTACTATCTATTCCCTACCATGTTACTGCTGTCACTAATAAGTTTAGGGGTATGTTGGAATTTAGTAATGATGAAACTATGTTGAGTCCTTATCATCATATTCCTCTGAAAAAATAAAAAATAAAACAGTCTTCCCCACTATATGTGCAATAATTGTACATTATTATAGCTTCATTTTGACTAGAACACTACACATCCTTTTCTATCACTTAATGCAAGCTCTTGTGACTGTTGGGCCCCACTTAAATATATGTAAATAGGGGTGTTCAAATTTTCGACTAGCCGCAAGTTCTTACCCTACCCGACTCTACCCTATCCTGCTGAACGGTTAGCCGCAAAAATCGGGTAGGAATGCGGAAGAGTTTTTGGTCTTCCGATTAAATTGGGTAGGAATGCGGAAGAGCTATCCATTTCCGCATTCCTACCCTACCCTACCCGCATTAATTAATTAATATGATTTTAATGTATTGCATATGGTTTAAACTTAAATTAATTGTCATTGTATTTGTGTAACAATTATGGTGGATTGATGTTCATACTTTCTTGTGTTTTATTATAATTGTTGTTGTAGTTGTTTTAGATTTTAGTGTTATTGATTTATTGTGTTATTAAATTGGTGCATTCAAAAATTAATAATTACAAAAGTGTTTACCCGATTTCCTACCCGACTTCCTACCCGATTAATCGGGTAGGAAGTCGGGTAGGAATACGACATATGTCGGGTAGGGTAGGCCAAGAAAAAATTATTCCGCAAAGTATCGGGTAGGAAGACGGAAGAGCATATTTCCTACCCGTAGGGTAGGGTGAACACCCCTATATGTAAATTCAATTTAAAAGGTTATTTAAGTGGTGAGATATAAATTTAGGAGTTATGAGTTTGAATTTTGTCAATTCCATAGGTTAAGTCATGAGCGATTTATTTTTTATAAATACTCTAATTTCAACGTGAATAGTCTATTTTTGACTAGATCGAGATGAGATTAATCGATAATTGTGATTTGTGAGTTGTTGTAAGACTGAAATTTTGCTTTCTCAAAGTGAATCCGAGTGATCTTGTCTTGAAGAAGTTCTTCATCATTTTTAAAAAAAAATAAAAGCTTACCAGACTACGATCAGGTTGCTTGTATGTACAATGTAAGAGAATGTACCTGCAAAGTTTCTCTCGAGATTATAATGTTAGTCTTACTTAAGAGTGACAATCGTCTCGTGTTGATCATGTTTGTGTCGTGTTATTTACAGATTTGTATCGAGAATTAGTCAATTTAAATTCAATCTATTTAATTAATCGTTTCATGTCGATTCGACCTGTTTATTTTTCGTGTAGTGTTCGTGTTGATCCATGTAATCTATGAATCAAAAATTTAACACTAGGATAAGTCTAATACTACATTATCTCCAAATTGAACTCACACTCATACTTTTTTTATAAATTAAAAATTAATTTAATAAATATAATAATAAAAATAAGTAAAAAACTCTCTTTTTGTAAATTGTCAATGCTTGACACTAATCCGATTTATTTATTATTCGTGTTAATAAGTCGTGTCATTTACGGGTTTGTATTGAAAAATAATTAACACTAACCCATTAATTTTATATCGATTTCACATCATTTACGTGTCGGGTCAGAAATTATCACCCTAGTCTTGTTCAATACAAAAGACATAGTAGGATGCAGCCGAATCAAATTTCTGGGTAGTGGGTCAGCAAGCTCAGCCGTATAGGACTTGTTTTTTAATCTGATCTTCGGCTGTGTAGGACTGAAGTGCCCTGAATAGGAGGAAAAGGTGGGCATCAGTAAGATATGCCTCGAATGATGGATGAAGCAAAATGTCTTACACTTGGGGTGCTTGCTTTCTTGACCCATTTTCCAGCTCAACTCACACTAGCATATAAATATGATTTTTGAGTTTTGATGAACAGAACAGTCATTCACCATTTTCATCTGCTCTTGACCTTGCAGGGCCCTTTGTCATCACCACTTTGAAAATAGTATGACTGAAAATAGGGCCTCTTTGCCATCATCAACTGCATCCACCACCCTATTTTACAACATTTCTCACTTTTATGACCTGATGGTTAGAATTTGTTCTTAAAAATTTGCTTGTAAGGGAATTTGATTTATATACACATATAGTCTTATTTTTTAACCGATGTAGGATCGTAACATTCTACCATATTTTCATAGCCGATGTACTCGACGGTTGATTCTATCGATACTGACTCAACGGTAGTCTTTCTATTTGACAGCTCTACTCATTTATCAGTACTTAATGAGATAGCATTATGCCATACATAATACCAATCATCTTAATCCAGCATATAGGTCGTCCTTTCTATGACTCGATCACATTGGGCCGCAGCTCACACTGCGTTTGATCCCATACTTAATGAGGTGGTTAGCTCTGATACCAATTATTATGAATCCATGAGTAAAACTTGCCTCTGAAACGGAGATGCAAGGAAAAGATGCCCAAGAATTTGAGATTGTAACACCCACATATAGTCTTATTTTTTAATTGATATGAGATCGTAACACCCACATGCCTTTTAGTCTCACCACTTCAAAACAACCGTAAAAATAAGGAAGGGGTAAATTACAATTTACACGCTTAAAAGTATGTAACTAATTTCTATTTAATACTTGAAGTTTCAATTTCAATAACCAAGTTCGTAGAATTTTAATTTAGTCCTTATGTCAAAATCTACCAAATTATTATGACAAAATGGTCTTCCATTACCAACACATGTTTTGGGTTAAAAAGTATATTTGTTTCGTAAAAAAGTAAGTTACGTGTAGGCTAAAAATTTTTACTTTATGTTATCTGATTTAAAAATAAAAAATAAAAAATCCGAAAAAAAGATATAAAGTGAGAATTTGAAAGATATTGCGAAATAAAAAAGAGAAATATCGATATTGATGATGCACAAAATTGGTTTGCACACCACAGTCAAGTGATTGGTATAAAATGCAGTAAGTAATGAGAAGAGGAAAGACAAGAACAACACAAGGATTATAGTGGTTCGGTCAACAAGACCTACGTCCACTTTCAATGGCTGAGTTCGCCGGGAAGTTTATTAACTCCGGTGTGTAAGGAGATCAGGGCATTACAAGAGAGAGAGAGAGATGAGCTTGAGTTTTTTGTCAGATGTCCCAAGTGTTGGTGGGGCTTACACTTTATAGTGGTTGCCTCATAATGGGTATTTAATCAGGTAGGCAGGGGGTCTCAACGGATTAGGAAGATTTTAATAGTAAGTAATGGTTCGGCGACCCCTCCTCTTCTCAACGGGCAGGGGAGCTCCAAAGGACTCGGTCAATGTTTGAGGGAAGGTTGACTCTCTCTCCAAGCGGCAGGGGTGAGGCTCATGGACGCTCCCTTGATGACGTAGCTCGTTGAGGGACTTGACCGGCTTGGATCTCATAGTGTTTGTTGGATCTTCTCTATCCTTGGGCTTTACCCAAGGATTGGGCCATTTGGGCCTGGCCCATCATTTGCCCCTCAATGCCCTGCGTCTAACGGAACTTGGAAAGGAGGGCATTCAGCTTGAGTTTAATTTTTCGGCTGATCGGCAAAACTGGAAAAACTTCGGGAGGCCAAAACATGTGCTTCCAGGCCTTTCTTGAGCTTTTAACAACATCAGTCACAACGAGCAAGAGTTACGGTCAAAACTTCGAGCAAAGAGTTGGGCGCCTGGTTTTGGGCGAGCAGACAGCTTTTGGGTGAGCACACTGCATCTTGGGCGAGCAGGAATAATAATAATTTTTTTTTTTTTTTTAAAAAAAAAAAAAAAAACTTCGGGAGGTCAAAATACTTGTTTCTAAGCCTTTTCTGGTCTTTTTTTAAAAAACTCATTGCCAACGGAATGAGTTTTGCTCGGCTCGTCGAGAGCTTCAGTTTTGACATATTACCCATCCCGTTCGGAGTTACTATCAAAATAACCCCTTTTAAATCCGATTTTTTTTTTTTTCTTCTGAAACTTCATTAGCTATACTCCTTCTTCTACTTCCTTCTTTTCATTCTTGAAGAGCCCTTGGTTTTGGGTTTGGGCCTTTTTGTTTTTCCTTTTTCCCTCCTTCAATTGGATTTGAAAAAACCCTAGGTATAAATAGGAAATTTCCTTCCTTCTTGCTCATTCATTCACCTCACCCACTCCATTGAGACTTAAAGGTGAAACTTTCTGAAATTCTTTGGGGACCAAGTTTTGACTTTCTTGAGTTTGAGCATTTGGAGGCCATGTCGGTTGTGGAACAAGAAAAGCAAATACCCACTGTTATTGAAGAAGAAGGAGACGTTAATGACCGAAGTGGGAGCTTGGGAGAAGATGGCCATGGTGGTGGAATGGAGGGGCCATTAGGTGTTGCTGGGAGTGCGCCGGTTGTGCACGAGAAAGAAGTGTTAGGTTCCCTTTTTGGGGGTGATTTGGGTGATTTAGGCGAGCAAGGAAAAGGGCTGGACAGCTTGGGCGTGCTGCCTGATCGTGTAGCTGCTGTGGAGAGGCGAACAAGGCTGGCTGCTCGTCGTGCTGAGCAGGCTGTCCCTGTTGTCCAGAAGAGCAGACAGGCTGTCCCTGCTGTCCAGGAGAGCAAACAGGCTGTCCCTGCTGTCCAAGCGAGCAAACAGGCTGCCTCGGGAAGCCAAGCGGGCGAGCAGGCTGTCCAGGCCGGATCTGGGCGTGCGGACTGCCTGGGCGCGCTGTCTGGTCGCGCGGACTGTCCGGGCGTGCTATCTGGGCGCGCGGACTGCCTGGGCGCGCTGTCTGGTCGCGCGGACTGTCCGGGCGCGCTGCCTAGGCGCGCGGACTGCCTGGGCGCGCTGTCTGGTCGCGCGGACTGTCCGGGCGTGCTGCCTGGGCGCGCGGACTGCCTGGGCGCGCTGTCTGGTCGCGCGGACTGCCTGGGCGCGCTGCCTGGGCGCGCGGACTGTCCGAACGAGCTGTCCGGGCGCGTTTTGGGTGTGCAAGGAGCTGCACTCAGTGCCTGTGGTGGACCCGACACTTGTGTTGGTGATGATCCCGTTTCTCGGAATGTAGCTACTCAAGGTCAAACTCTTCAGAGCCTCCGTAAGAAAAAATACAGAAGCAAAATAGTTGACGATGGGTCCAAGGTAAATACTATCTTTAGTACCTTAACTTCAGATGATATTTCGCGGATTGTTTCCACCTACCATATTCCTCCGACTGTGTTATGTCGTCGAGCCGAGATGGATGAGCCCGCCTCTGATGACTCTTCTGGGGATATTGTTGTTTATGAGGAGATGTTTGAGGCTGGGCTCCGACTTCCCATGTCCCCTCCTATCTGTCGCATCCTCGAATATTTTTCACTCTCCCCGGGGCGATTGTCACCCAACGGCTGGAGAGTTCTGTTATGCGTTTTTGGTGTTGTGGAAAAAAGTGCATCATGAGGATGCCTCTCCGAAGGAGTTTCATGGATCTTATACTCTGAGCGAGACCCCTGCTCCCAATCGGGGTTGGTATTACTTTTCAACGAGAGACAAGTTGATCACTGGACTGAAGTCCAACTGTGGAACCTGGAAATCCCGTTTTCTATTTGTCGGTGGAGAATGGGCTGCTGAGGCCGATAGATCTTCGGTACTACGGGGATGGAGTACCCCCAAAGAGCTTGGTAAGCTTCATACTTGTTTTAACTATTTTGTGTGTTTCCTGTATTTTACTCATCATCCTTTTTGCAGATCCTATTGTGCTTTCCAAGGGTCAAGAGTGGAAACTGCAGGCGGTGAAGGCTTATCCTGAAAAAGATATTGGAGTCCTCATGCCCGGAGTTCGTGCCACCCCTAAGTCTGGCGGCTCCTCTTTGAAGAGAAAAAGTGAGTTGTCCATCTGGTACCTTCTTTTAATCTCGTACTCTTTTTTTTTTTTTTTTTTAACACTCTATTTATTTGCAGCAATAGATAGGGAGGCGATTGGGTCTCTCCTCTCTGGTAGGAGTCCTCCTCTTCCCAAGGTGGCGAGGGTCCCTGAGATGGTGAAGACGGGCCAGGTCTCCCAAGTGACATCTCCAATGGTACCGCCCGAGGGGAGCTCTCCTCAATCAACTCCTCTAGTGATTCCTAGGGCTCCCTTGGGTCCAGTGCCCCCTCCAGTGGTGTCTACACCCTCAGTTGTACCTCTTACTCCGGAGTTTTTCCTATCGGTTGCACCTTCTATTTTCCCTCCATCTTCTTCTGTGGGGACTTCTTCTGGGATACATTCTCAGGATATCTCTATGCTGGGTAACCTGCCGCTCATTAGGGATCGGATTGGGAAGTTCGTGTGTTCCAGGGATGTGACCGAGCTCGGTTCCATGGGCACCGATAGAATTCTTCGCTCTTACTTGGAAAGTTGGGCTCAGGTAAGGGTTTATTATCTCCCTTTCCTCCCTTCCTTTCATACATTTCTGACATCTTTTTGCCTTTTGTTTTTTCTCAGGCCTCAACAGCATCTATGTGTATGTTTGCAAGGACCCTCCTTTATCACCTGTTGAAGCAAACCCACGAAGTTGTGAAAAATGAACTTCTAGCTGCTCAGGGGAGGATCACAGAACTTGAAGCTGCTGGGCGTGCTTTTGACAAGAGGGCGACTGGTCTTGAGGATGAGCTTTTGGCGAGCCATGGGAGGGTGGCCAGGCTCGAGGATGAGCTTGTTGAGGTCCGTGAGAGGGCCACGCTCAGTGAGGCTGAGCTTGTAAAGACCCAGGTTGAGTTTTCGGCGACCCATGGGAGGGTGGCCAAGCTTGAGGCTGAGCTTGCAGAGACCCGCGAGAGGGCCATGCTCAAAGAGGCTGAGTTTTCAACGACCCATGGGAGGGTGGCCAAACTCGAGGCTGAGCTTGCAGAGACCCGCGAGAGGGCCATGCTCAGAGAGGCTGAGTTTTCAACGACCCATGGGAGGGTGGCCAAACTCGAGGCTGAGCTTGCAGAGACCCGTGAGTGGGCCATGCTCAGAGAGGCTGCCGCAGAGGCAGATGTGAAGACTGCTCAAGAGAGAGCTTCCCGGGCTGAGGCGGACCTGAGGTATGGCACTGCCGAAGCTTTCATTGACGACTATGAGGAGCTTCGGGGAAAGATTTCCGCTGTTTACCCCAATATTGATGTCTCACACTTCGTGGCGACTGAGGCGCCTGAGAATGATGGAGGTTCTGAGGATGCCGAGGAGGAGGATGACGACCCCGAGAGTAGTTAAAGTGTTAGGGACTTTTTGATTTAAGGATTTCTTTATTTCTTTGTTTGAAAAGCATTTTGTAGCCGTACTTTTGCGAAAGTGGTAGTGGTTTTGCCCTTTTGATCTTAAATATAAAAATGCAAAGATTTTTTGAGTAAATCTAGAAATTTCGTTTTATTTATTTCATTGCTTCTGAAAAAGCAACATCGAGCAACAGCCCAAAAAGGTACAGAAAATAAAATCAAGTTCCCAACTTTTCTACTTTGAGTCTCTCCAGGTGTTACTGATAGTACCTCTTCAGGTGCTCGGCATTCCATGGATGGGAGAAAACTTTCCCCTCAGAACCCTGTATTTTGTAGGTACCCGGCCTCACCACTTCTATTATGAGGTAGGGTCCTTCCCAATTCGGTCCCAGCTTTCCTTCTCGTGAATCCTTTATGGCTAGGATCACTTTCTTAAGGACCAAGTCTCCTGGTTGGAAGGAACGAGGCTTCACCCTCGAATTGTAGTATTTCGCCATGCGACGCTTGTACTCCGCGTTGCGGACCACAGCCATCTCCCTTGCCTCCTCTACTAAGTCGAGGTTGATGCGGAGTCCTTCCTCATTGGTGACAGGGTCGTGGTGTTGGACCCTTAGAGAATGCACCCCGATCTCTACAGGAATGACTGCCTCAGTTCCAAAGGCGAGGGAGAAAGGGGTTTCTCCGGTTGGAGTTCTTGGGGTGGTCCGATAGGCCCATAATACGCCTGGGAGCTCCTCGACCCAAAGACCTTTTGCCTTTTCGAGCCTTGTCTTTAGGTTACGCAGCACCGTTCTCACCATGACCTCAACCTGCCCGTTTGCCTGTGGATGTGTCGGGCTGGAATGAGGTTGCTTTATTTGAAGGTCTGAGCAGAAGGAGTTTAGGAGCTTGTTGTCGAACTGCTTGGCGTTGTCGCTGACAATGGCGTGGGGTATCCCAAAGCGACAGACCAGGCTTTTCCAGATGAAATCCTTCACCTTGACGTCTGTTATTTTTGCTAAGGGTTCTGCCTCCGCCCATTTAGTGAAGTAGTCCACCGCTACCACCACGAACTTGCACTGTCCTTTGCTGAGGGGTAGGGGACCTAGGATGTCGATGCCCCATTTGGAGAAAGGCCATGGACTTGTGACGACTGTGAGTTCCTCTGGTGGTTGTCTGGGCACAATGGCGAAGCGCTGACATTTATCACACTTCTTGGCAAATTCCTGAGCATCCCTCATCATACTAGGCCAGAAGTAGCCTTGTCTGAGCGCCTTGTGGGCAAGGGAGCGCCCTCCAGAATGATTCCCACAAATCCCTTCATGGATCTCCCGCAGGGCATAGTTTGCCTCTTCAGGCGAAAGGCACCGCAACAACGGCAAGGAGTACCCTTTTTTGTACAGAGTATCTTGTAAAATAGTAAATTTGGAGGCTCTCATCCTGAGTTTCCTGGCTTCACTAGAGTCATTAGGCAACACACCTTCCTGGAGGTATGCCTTTATTGGGGTCATCCAGTTTGTCTCGGCAGATGCACAATTGATACTTGTAGCTTCCATGTCTAACCTGCTTGGTTCTAACTGGTGACCCATGAATGTTGGTCCTGGTGGGGCGTCTGAGGACGAGGCGAGCCGGGCTAGTGCATCAGCGGCCATGTTCTCCTCTCTCGGGATATGGGAGATTTGAAAATTTTTAAACTTGGCGACCAAGGCTTTCACCATGACGAGGTACTCCTGCATTCTGGCTCCCTTTGCTTCGAACTTGCCATTTACTTGGTTGACTATTAGCTGAGAGTCGCTGTGAGTGATGAGGTGTTGAGCCTCCATCTCGATCGCCAATCTAAGTCCAGAGAGGAGGGCCTCATATTCTGCCTCATTGTTGGAGGCGATAAAGTGGAGCTTCACAGCGTACTTGATGGTAGCGCCTTCGGGGCTGATTAGGATTAAGCCAGCCCCACCCCCTTCACGGGTTGATGATCCATCCACATAAAGCTTCCAAAGCGGCGAAGAGGAGAGTTCGGAGATCACTGAGGGAGTCAAAGAAACAAGATTGGGTGGCAAGGCTCCAGGCTGGGTGCCTGCGGAGGGGGTCTGGGCGCCTGCAGAGGAGGTCTGGGCGCCCGGGAGTGCCTGGGCGCCTGTAGAGGAGGTCTGGGTGCCTGCAGAGGAGGCCTGGGCGCCCAGGAGTGTCTGGGCACCAGGGGTGGGTGCCCTAGTGTCCTCGTTGTGTATCACCTTGCTTTGGGTGTCCGGACTCGATGTCTGGAGCGTAGAATATTCATTTACCTCCCCTACTAGTGTAAGCTCCGCGACAAAATCTGTCAAGGCTTGCGCTTTGATAGCCGCCCTTGGCTGGTACTGGATGTCGAACTCGCCTAGTTCCACTGCCCATTTTAGGAGTCTCCCGGATACATCTGGTTTCCCCAATACTCTCTTTAGAGGCTGATCTGTGATGACAACAATAGTGTGACTCTGAAAGTAGTGCCGCAGGCGCCTAGCTGTTGAGATGAGGGCTAGTGCTAATTTTTCTAGTTCTGAATACCTGACTTCCGCTCCCCGATATGCCCTGCTCACATAATAAATCGGCCTCTGTACCCCGTCACTGTTCCTGATGAGGACCGAACTCACTACTGATCGGGAAGCAGAAAGGTATAGATATAAAGTCTCACCAGATGTAGTGTGTGAAAGGAGTGGAGGTTTAGCCAAGTAGAGTTTAAGCTTTTGGAATGCTTCTTCTGCCTCAGGTCCCCACTCGAAAGCCTTTCGGAGAATTTTGAAGAAAGGCAGACATTTGTCTGCAGATTTGGAGACGAACCTATTGAGCGCTGCAATTCTCCCATTGAGGCGCTGAAGCTCCTTGGTTGAGGACGGTGACTTCATATTTAAGATTGCCTTGATTTTGTCGGGGTTCGCCTCAATTCCTCTCTGGTTGACCATAAAGCCAAGGAACTTTCCTGAGCCTACGCCAAAGGCACAATTTTCAGGATTCAACTTCATGTGGTATGATCTGAGAACATTGAAAGTTTCTTGGAGGTGATCAATATGATCTACTGCTGCAAGACTCTTTACGAGCATGTCGTCCACATACACCTCCATTGTTCTCCCGATCTGCGACTGGAACATCTTGTTCACCAGTCGTTGATAAGTTGCTCCTGCGTTCTTCAACCCGAAGGGCATGACCCTGTAGCAGTAGGTTCCCCTTGGAGTGATGAACGATGTCTTCTTCTGGTCTGGGGGGTGCATGCTAATCTGGTTATACCCAGAGTATGTATCCAGGAAGGTGAGCAATTCATGTCCTGCTGTGGCGTCGATAAGGAGGTCGATTCGTGGTAGTGGATAGCTATCCTTTGGGCACGCCTTGTTGAGCTCAGTAAAGTCGACGCAGAGGCGCCACTTTCCATTAGCTTTCGTCACCATTACCACGTTCGAGAGCCACTCAGGATAGGCTACTTCTCTAACTGCTCCGTTCTCTATCAACTTTCCCACCTCCTTTTCCATCGCTTGGGCCCTTTCAGTGGAGGCACCTCTCAGTTTTTGGCGAACAGGCTTGTGGTAAGGGTCGACGTTGAGGCGGTGGGTGGCGACCTCAGAGTCGATGCCCTCCAGGTCCGCATGTGACCAAGCAAAAACGTCCATATTACCCCTCAAAAAGTCTATGAGCTGTCGGACCAAGTCTTCAGGAAGGGAAGAGCCAATGTACACTTTTCTTTCTGGATACTCAACATCCAGGGTCACTGGGGTGAGCTCCTCAACTGGTTCTCCTCTTTCTACAGTGGCATCATCCCTTGGGTCGAGGACCTCTACTTGCAGCGCCTCCTGTGGCTTCCTCGCCTTCATAGAGGAGACGTAGCACTCTCTTGCAGCTACCTGGTCTCCCCGGACCTCTCCGACTCCGCTCGGGGTAGGGAAGCGGAGAATGAGGTGGTAGGTAGAGGGCACCGCTCTTAGAGTGTTGAGAGCGGGTCGACCTAGAATGACGTTGTATGCTGAAGGGCAATCTATCACCAGGAAGTTAACCATGATTGTGGAGCTTCGGGGTGCTACACCTGCAGTGACTAGTAAGGTGATGGACCCTAGGGGATACACCTTCTCTCCGGAGAACCCAATGAGGGGTGACCTGATAGGCTGTAGTCTCTCCCTGCCCAAGTTGAGCTTGTTATAAGCCTCTGCGAACAAGATATCCGCAGAGCTGCCACTGTCCACAAGAATTCTTCGCACTTGGAAGTTGGCGACGGTCATGGTAAGCACTAGCGGGTCATCATAGGGGTGCTGAATTCCCTCTAAATCCTTGTCCGAAAAAGATATTACCTCGCCGTTGCCATGCTTTGGTGCCTTAGATGGGCGTAATTCATCAGGATGCCTGGCTTTCCTGGCATGAGTCTTCATTGCGGAGAGGGATTCTCCTCCCCCTGCAAGCCCTCCGGAGATGGTGTGAATTTCCCCGATGGGCCGCTGTTCTTCCTGGTTACGAGGCGGTGCCGATGCTTGTCCTCTACCGGCCACATATTGGCGTAGGTGACCTCGTTGAATGAGTTCTTCAATCTGTCTTTTGAGGTCGTAGCAGTCGTCAGTGGCATGGCCATGGTCGCGATGGAAGCGACAATACTTGCTGGGGTTCCTGCGGTTTGAAGGAGACTTCATTCTCCCTGGCCACTTCACTGTGGGATCATCCTGAATTTGTAATAGGATGTGCCCGACAGAGGCGTTAAGGGGAGTGAAGGCTTGTCGCTCTCTCTGGGGAGCGGGTCCGAGACGATCCTTGGCAGGTATCCTTTCTGTCCTGCCGCGCTTGTTATTACTCTCCCTCTTGTCGTCTCTGTCTCTCTCCTTTCTTTTCTCCTCAGTTCTCGAGGACTCACCTCGTCTGGCCCTTGTAATGTCTTCAGCGTTCATATACTTCTGGGCCTTCGCTAGTAACTCAGGCATGCTTTTCGGTGGGCGCTTCATCACTGAGAAAAGGAAGCTCGATGACCGGAGGCCACCCAGGAAGGCGGTCATGCTAACCTTTTCATCGGGCTCTTCGACCTGAAGGACCTCCTCGTTAAAACGAGTGAGGTAGCTTCTCAGGCTCTCATCCCTCTCCTGCTTTATGCTCAGCAGGTGTGTGGCAGGCTTTTGGTGGCGACGTCCTCCAATGAAGTGTGACACAAAAGACCTGCTCAGCTCAGCAAACGAGCCAATGGAGGAGGGGGAAATCTTGGCGAACCATTGTCGAGCGGATCCCTTCAGGGTGGTTGGGAACGCTCGGCACATGATTTCGTCGGGAGCATTGTGTAGCTGCATCAAAGTCTTAAAGGTTTCGAGGTGGTCCAGTGGATCTTTTTTACCGTCAAAGGTCTCGACAGATGGCATCTTGAATTTTTGAGGAAGCGGGTAATTAGCTACGTCAGGCTTGAAGGGTGTGTCGGTTCGACTTACTAGATAGTCTACTGTTTCGGGTCCCTGCGCCTTCATGGCGTTGAAAACATCACCCAGCTGATTCTGCACTTCCTTAATTTTTTCATCCCACTGATTGGGAGGAGGTCCTCTGGAATTACCACGGAAATGACTCTCATGCTCAATGTTTTGGTTTTCACCCTCATCCTCTTGAAGAGGAGGGTCTACACCATGGGGAGCAGGAGCAGGGGCTGGAAGAGGAGGTTCATCATGGTGGGCCCCCCTTGGCTGGGCGCCCAAGGGTGGGGCGCCTAAGGGGGCGCCCGGAGGGGGAGCTTTTTGATGACCAGGGAGTGGAGCTTCCCTAGCTTGAAGTCTGGGCTGCTCTCCTCCTTGTTGCCCAAGCATCAGCTGCAGAATCTGTTGGTTCTGGGTCATAAGTTGCTGCATGGTGTCCAGCATCTGCTGCGCATTCGGGACCGGATTAGCGGGCGGAGGAGGAGTAACCTCCTCTTCTCGCACAGGATTGTTTTCAGGGGGATTCATGGATTTGACAGAGAAGATTTTCTAGAAATGAGAATTTTTTCGTTTCCCACAGACGGCGCCAAACTGATGATGCACAAAATTGGTTTGCACACCACAGTCAAGTGATTGGTATAAAATGCAGTAAGTAATGAGAAGAGGAAAGACAAGAACAACACAAGGATTATAGTGGTTCGGTCAACAAGACCTACGTCCACTTTCAATGGCTGAGTTCGCCGGGAAGTTTATTAACTCCGGTGTGTAAGGAGATCAGGGCATTACAAGAGAGAGAGAGAGATGAGCTTGAGTTTTTTGTCAGATGTCCCAAGTGTTGGTGGGGCTTACACTTTATAGTGGTTGCCTCATAATGGGTATTTAATCAGGTAGGCAGGGGGTCTCAACGGATTAGGAAGATTTTAATAGTAAGTAATGGTTCGGCGACCCCTCCTCTTCTCAACGGGCAGGGGAGCTCCAAAGGACTCGGTCAATGTTTGAGGGAAGGTTGACTCTCTCTCCAAGCGGTAAGGGTGAGGCTCATGGACGCTCCCTTGATGACGTAGCTCGTTGAGGGACTTGACCGGCTTGGATCTCATAGTGTTTGTTGGATCTTCTCTATCCTTGGGCTTTACCCAAGGATTGGGCCATTTGGGCCTGGCCCATCAGATATATTTAAAAAAGATATTTTTTGTCGAACAAATATATTCTTATGGACAATTCATATAACGTCTTTTTGCGGGACAAACATCGTGTAATTGTGTGGTTCTCGTCTAAACTTTGAACAGCCGAGGAATAAATTTTGCTTATTCTATTTATATTGATTGAATAAGACAACGATTTTTTATCATTCTTCCTCACCTTATTGTTCCCTCTCTGCACTTTTTCATATCTATGTAGATTAGATCTGTAGTGCCAATCCAACCAACACCGGTCCTTAATGTCCCTTACCAACCTGGATGGAACCATGGCCTATCCTACTACTTTTTTGGACATCTTAGTATGGTGTTTGACATTGACCTATGGTTTGAAACTTCCAAAACCCTTAGATTGGTGATCTTCAAACTGAAAAATGTTCAGTAACTTTCTTGGGTATAATTAGGTTGGTGACGAGATTCGAACATAGGACCTCATACTCTAATATCATATTAAACAATTATCTACTTCAAAAGATTAAGCTGTCGGAGATGTTGTAATTTAAATATTTAACTTCAACGGACCTTCATCACAAATCCGAAGTTGAGGGAACAAAACTTCAGATTAATCGAGTTCAAGCAAAAATTGAAATCCAAGAATGACAAGGAATTCTCTGCTGGGTACCTTAATGCTATTTTGCTGATTACCACCTTAACCAAAAATGCTTAGTATTCCTAATATGGTTCATAAAGTATTGATGCACTGATAAAAATCAAGTAGCTTTGCCATATATTGAGCTTGAAGCATTATATATATATTTTCAAGGTTACATGGGAAGGAGGAAGACGACGAGGTTTAAACCCACGAGCTTAAAGTCCAACAGCGGAGGTGATGACCTTAGGCCAACCACTAACCTCAAGCTTTAAGCATTATAGGATTGCAAAACACCATCCAATCTCAGGAAATGCAGGCTCATATAATGACGATAGTTTGTTTTCAAGCTGGCTTGAATTGCTTCTTTTTTACACACAAATAATGCAAAATTACAATTTCCCAGGTATCTTTCCTGCTCATGTAGCAAGCCCCAGCTTTCGAGGTCATGCTCCCTGTGGCAGTTCCTTTCCATGGATGACGATGATTGTCTCAAGAACAAAAACTTTATTGCAGGATTCACAAGCTGCTTTACTCAATTCGCGATGCGGGAACTGTACAATCATGGAATCTTTTCTGAAAACTAGACCCTTCCATTCGGGGAAAGGGGTGGATAAGAGGCACAGTTTGCAGGATTCTCCATTTGGACTCCTCTCTCAGGAGCTGTTATTCCATCATTTTCTGATAAAGTGGTTTCTTCAGAATGCTTCTCTTCAAACAAGTTTCTCAATACTGAAAGCTCAGATGGTTTCCTACTGTTTAAAACTGCAATACAAATCGAGAACGCTTGAAGAAGCGAGACTGATGAGTTGAATTCAACCGAAAAGATCCCATCTTTGAATGTGGACAAACTGAAGACAGACATATTATCTAGGACTTCTTCCTGCTGGAGAAAAAAAAAACAGAAATTAGGGAAGTCACATTAGCAGTGAAAGCTGAAAACCGAATGGGAAATGGATTGGCGTGATTAAAATACTCTTACCTGAGAAAAAAGCTCAAATCGCCCAGCGTTTAGATGATCTTTTGTTGGACTGGATTTCGTACTAAATTGAGTCTGATTGACAAGAACTCTTAGTTGACAACCCAAATCCCAACCTCCACAGTCGCATGACCCACCAGATTTCCATCGTTCAATTAGTGGTGAAGGTTCTCCTTTACTGGGAACTCCATGATCACCACCGGGAAGTATAACTGTTGTGCTAACTAGGTCTTGACTTTCAACAGAAGACTCCTTTTCCTTTTCTTCCTCATCGTAGGAATTGGGGTCACCTCTGACATCTGGCAATGACTCTGTCGGACCAGTCACTGTTTGATTATTGAAGGGCATGCACTGTTGCCCACTGCTAATCAAATCTTCAGTAGTCTTTCTCGGAAATTTGATAATGATGGACGCAAGCTCATCATTTGGCTGGAGGTCAGATATTTGCTGATCAGTCTGTTTTAGGTCCACAGAAAACAAAACAAACTCCCTAACACTAAATTGATCCCCACATTTTTGTCTCATCGCATCTGAGAATGGAGGATCAGAAACTTTCATTTGTGCAACAACATTAGGGACGTAGCCTTGCCCTTTGCCTTTCGCTGCCTGATTTAACCACCTCCCATTCTTTTTCTTCATTTCACGAATGGTGAAGAATGTATAAATCCAGCTATTGTCATTCTTCCTTGAAGAAGTTGGCTTCCTCATTGTGGCTGCTAGAATGTCAGTGTTGTTGTCAACTGCAAAAGTAAAAAGTGGAAGACCATTCTTTACAGTGACTTGTAAAAGAGCTTGCACTGTTGGTGATCCATGTATCTCATTGTTCTGTGGCTCATCAATTTCAATTGACCTACAACTCCTCAAATCTAATTTCGTTTTGATTGCATGGACAGTGGAAGATTGGCTCCGTCCATCAGATGATTTGCAGGCTCCCTCTGTTAACGCTGAATCATTCTGTGATGGCCCAGCAGACTGATGCTGGTTGGCTGCCTTCGGCTTCAGCAATGGGTCCAGCAACCTTCTCAGAGGACTGGACAGGCCCCTACTAGTAGCATTTGACTTATCACAAGTTTTTTCATTTAAGCAAGCAGAAGCTTCATCTCTTTCTGAAGCAGATTTAAATGGCTCCAGCAACCTTCTGAGAGGACTGGACTGGCCTCTGCTACTGGCATTTGATTTATCACTAGTTTTGTCACTCGAGCAAGTAGAAGCTTCCTCCCTACTTGAACCAGATTTAAATGGCTCCAGCAACCTTCTCAGAGGACTGGACTGGCCTCTACTAGTAGCATTTGATTTGTCACAATTTTTGTCAACTAAGCAAGCAGAAGCCTCATCTCTTTGTGAACCAGATTTAGTAGCAACATGTTTGGAGCTCAACTGTGGGATAGCAGAACTGTCTCTTGAGCTGGAACCTCTGCCAATCCTACCCATGCCAATGTTAAATCGATGAGTTGGGGAAGGGTTTCTAACTCGAACCGGTGTTACAGTGCCCCTTTTCGGTTCTAATCCCTCAGAAGACTTGGTTACTGTTGAATTTATAGGCATAACAGGAAACTTCTCTTCCAGGGCCTTCCCTCTGGATGGACTGACGCAAATTTTTGCAGAACACATTGAAGGTTGAGATGGTTGCAAAGACAACTTGTTACTCTTCAAACTTATGGAGGTTGGTGGTTCTATCTGTGAGTGCCTAATGCTGTCCACTTCACCAGGGAGGTGGCATGAGTGTGGGATATTGGAATAGAGCTCTGTATGGGAGTCCTTGTTCAAAATAGATCCATCTGAAAAGCTCCTCCTGCTTATTTCCATTGATCTCCGACCATTATTCTCCGTTGAATCAGAAGGGAGGGATATTGCAGAATACTTATTTTGAGGGCCATCTCTCGGCAAAAGGAGGACTACTGTCTTGTGCTGTTCAGGGCAATCATGATCATCAACATTATGACCCTGAACTTGCAACTTCTCTAGCCCCTTAGAATCTCCATCTGGAATTTTCATCTTTCCTTTTGAACTTGAAGCCACCCCATAATAATTAAAATTCTGGGATGCTTGTGTCTGGGGAATGCTCTGTGGGTCTGAGTCTTTACTCTTGCATTCTTTAAGCCTGTTACCGGAAGCGTTTTTGTTAGCAGACTGACATGTTCTGAGGACACTTTTCTGCCCCTTCAGGTGGTTACTTGAAGCAGCATTGAGATCTGGAAACTTTCCAACACTTTCCACCAAGGGTTTGACACCTTCAGGACAGCCGTCAGTGGGAGATGCATTCATATGTGATTGGAGTGTTGTCTGGTCCATCCCGTGACGAGAAGGAGAGCAGCTGTGACCCCGGCTAGAATGGGAAGACGATCCTTCCGTGGAGAAAAATGAGCTATTATTGCTGGATAGTGAACACCTCCTACTTCTGTTGGGAGCCTGTTTCTGGTTATGCTGCCACTTCTCTAAACGGCGCCAGTCAAGGACCCCAACATTGAAAGCTTTCTCCTCGATGTTTCCTCTCTCCAGATAACTTGGCAAATTTGACATGTATTTCACAAGCTCGTCATTCTCATTTGCCTTCTTTGAAATTTGATTTTTTTTGTCAAACCCGGAAGATGACGAGGGAATACTGTCTACAATTTTTGTGACCACAGGATGGAGATCAGCGTAAGACAAGTCATGCTTTTCAAGTCTCAACCTGTCTCGCAACTTCATACTTTGTCTTGATTTAGGTGAGGAGGGACTACTCACACTTGATGAAGTTTGCCGATCCCTTGCGTTTTTCTTAGTCCCCAAATGATCTTCCATTTGTGGTTAAGGTGTTATAATTCAAGCCGCATATCAGATTGACCCAATGTTAGACTCAGGTAAACTTGCAATCTACTTGTTTTCAGGTCCAGCGGAAGGTTGCAATGAAGATTGCTGATTATATTCAGTTGGATACATCCCCTGTTGAAAGCAAAAGGCCAAACTGAAAGCTGTCACGAGATAATAAAATGATTACGTATATCTCATCAGTAAGTGGAAATCGTTATAGTTATGTTCATGCCAAGGGAAAGGCTTCAGATTTTTTAAATCAGGAAATGAAACCAAATAGATGTTGCACGACGTTCAATTATATCAAATGATACATACAAGATCTATTTCTCTCTTTTTCAATTTCCATAGAACAAGAAAATAAGTCTAAGCAGGATTTAAGTCAATAAGAGCTCCAGAAAAAAAAGGTCATAATTCTCTCAGCATCCTCAGAGACTTTTGCCAACCCTGCCTTCCCCTTCGGTTAACCAACACGATCATAGGCTACATTAGCACCACTTGGACAGGTATCAGTCATGTATGTAAAATTGGTATGACAAGATTCATACTGACACTCTGCTTTCCAATAATGTATAAAGAGAAGCCAGCAAAAGAATAAGACAATAGCATATGCTTCCTTCCATCAATATGTTTGAGAACAAATATTACATTGATGCCCTTGACTTTCAAAGAAACCATGTCACTATACTTTTTGTCTCTCATTTTTAATTAGAATAAGAGAGTTATTGAATGAAGAAAATGGGTATACAGAAAGAGAGAGGAGGAGATCTCCTCTCACAGAAAGAACAAACAGTATAGTGGAAGGGAAAATGAGAATAAGGTTAAAAATTGGAAAGAAATTATTTGCAACATTGAAGAGCTTGCAAAGTTTTGCAGGAAGAGCTTCATTTTTTCAAAGAGTGTCGCCTTCTAAATTGGCTACCCCATGAATACCAGACATAGCAATCCACAACCGAGTGAACAACAGAAATCCTCAATAGTTAAGTGACAAAATTTGTTACTCAGGCAACTTCGCACCAAGGATATAATGCAATCCTACTGCAGCAGGGTTGATATTCACTGTATTTTGTGCCAATCTTATCCTGAAGATCATCTGCATTTATTCTTCCATTGTCCCTTTTCATCTAAAGTTTGGAATTCTATTATTAATAAATTCGACTCATCTATTACATCAACATTCTTGTGGGACATTTTGATTGCTAAAGCTTCTGTTGACTGGAACAGAAAAACACTGCAGAATTCAGTGGCAAAACTTATGTTATCTGCATCTATATACTGCATTTGGCAGGAAAAAGAATTCCAGACACTTTTGCAATAAGTTCAAAAAGTCCTGATACACTATCACATTTGATTCTAAACGTGATCAATCAAGGTCGGATTGTCTTGTGTGAAGATTCAGCTCTCTGCTAGGGATAGAAGAATTTTGCAGGTGTGGGATTTGCTGTGACAGGTGTCTTGCTGCTTAAACTGAGAGTTCCCTGATAGTTTGTGCTGTTTTGATGGGGGATTGATCAGTTGTTTGCCGCAGCAGATGGTGGTTTTCCGTAGCTGGAGAAGTATGGTAAAGGGCAAAGCATGTTGGTAAGACAAGCAGAAAAATGTTAAGATTTGTTTGGCTAAATCTATGCATGTTATCTGTTTAGACATTAAATTTCAACTTAGGGTGATAGATGATTCTCATCACGTCTACTTGTGATGCAGTTTAAAGGGGGTTTTTACATTTGTTTTCCCCTTTTTCTGTAAGATCTGAATAAACTCGTTTATTTACCAAAAAAACCATTACTCAGGCATGCAGATAGATCGTAGTAGAAAACCTGCATATAGTGAGCCCTGCGCTCAAATGCATGGAAATCAGTGTAGGAGAGTGTGTTTGCAATCCAAAGTTATTATTGTTTCCTTAGCAAGTAGAGCAAGACTATCCCATTGCCAAAACATGAAAATGCAGAATATATGTAATGCTCGTTTGATTCTCTTTCTTTTCATTTAGAAAGATAAAAGAAAAATACGAGGCATTCCGAAATCATTTTCCAAACATTTTTAGTTGCACTAGCTAGTTCTTCAAAGCTTCAGAGCACAACTTCTACCTCACTGATTATAAAAAATAAATAAAAAAAAAAGTTACAAACATCAGCACCTCATGGTCTGATGGCTGGGATTTTTTGCGGATTCCTCATCAAAGACCTTTTGCTTCAACTAAGGATGGAAAGGTACAACAAAGTGCCACCACTCCCAAAAAAAAAAAAAAAAAAACAGAGAAAATTGGGAACCAAACCACCTAGCAATTCTAAAGTTATACTTTTCTTTCCACTTTCCTATACTGAATCAGTAGACAGCGTTAAATCATAATTTAAACATCTCAATCAAACTAAGAATGCCAGATAAATCTCAATGATATATATGCCATGGTACAACTAGTAAATAAGCCAAAGATATGAAGATATGAAGCCAAAGAACAAGCTGGAAGTGGGAATCGAGTGGTCCTTAGAAACTCATTTGAATGAGTGAAGAAGATAAGGTAAAATGGGCTGTCCTCATCAAAGCTGGAAGGGTGTGGTAAAAGACAAGATCCCCAGAGATTCGAAAGCAGTGCGCCCTCATAATTTAAAATTTGGACATTGACCTTTTGATTGGATCCCGGGAAAGCTAAAGAAAATAAAGGAAAAAAGAAAAAAAAAACTTTGAGCATTCATTTCCTTTTCCTTTTCCTTTCATGAAAAGCAGTTCTTTTCTCCTACTTTTCTTCACATTTCCTGCGAACCAAACAGAGTGGCAAAGAAATAGCCATTGATTTACCCCCTCTCTGTACCATTTTTCAGTCTCTCTACCATTATAATTGGTCAGGAATGCAAGTTTTATCTTTGCTACTAAAACGTAGCAATTTTTTTTTTTTTGCTTCAAAACGAACTTAATTTTCACTCTCTAAATCAAAGATCTCTATGATTTTCTGCCATCTAAGGCACAATAATTGCTTCCAATATGCCAGCCAAACAGACCTTTAGTAATCAAAATAAAAGGCAAGAAAGACAACCACAACACTTCTACCAAAACAAACGAAATCCAGGCATAGAACAGAGCACATACCAGAAGAAATCGTGAAAATGCAGAAGAAAAAGCGCTCATTATCGGCCTCGGAGACGAAGTTACAAGTGTCGGTGGCTCAGATGTTGGTGATCCCAAAAAAGGCCAACCGAACAATGATCAAAAGCCGAGGCAGAGAGAGTTTGCAAAGATCAAAAGAATAGGAAGAGAGGGAGAAGATATCTTCTCGCAGTATTCCAATTGGCTTTGCCTTTTTTTTTCCCTTACTACCCAAACTCCAAAGTTCTGAATATGCAGAATCAAATACAATAATAGAGAGAGAGAGAGAGAGAGAAAGAAAGAGAGTGTGTCCTTTAGTTGTAGTTGGAGCTCACTTGTTTTCTGGGGGTACTGTCAGCCGATTACAGATAGAGAGAGGATCGTTTCATCGGACGGCTAAAAAGAAAGAAGGCTTTCGCGGGTGGTCATATCGAGGTGCCTCATAATAGGTCGGCAAATTTCTTTATGTAAAATACTATTTCCTTCTAATTTATACTTTAATTTCCTTATCATATTAATTAAATTAATAATAAATCTCAATAGATACTGATATTTATTATCAATTTAATAATTATGATGTATTTTGACCCAAAAAAATAATTATGATGCATTAAGTTAATATATAAATTAAATATAATTAGTAATATTTTTTCAAATTTATAAAACAAAATTACATTTTACCACCCAAAATCTTTTTAAAATTGTTTATCTAACTTTTTAAGTAGTATCATGAAAGAAAAAAAGAATAAATTAAAAAGATACACGAATTATAGTTTTATGCATCGCACGTGAAGGACCACTAGTAAGTAAATAAAATAAATTCCACTCTTTTAAGTAGTTATCTTTTTATGTGAGATAATGAGTATGTCTATAACTAACTTAAATAGATAATGTTTAAGAATTATAGAGTAAAGTAAGTCAAGTATATTTAGAACTTGACTTTTTTTATTATCTTGAGTAGCAGTTTTTTGGATTTAAAAAGACTTAATTAGACTGATTCAATAAACTGATATTTTTGAGTTTTTTTTTCTGATTTTTTAGAGTTTTTTCATGAGTTTTACACAACTTTTTAGTTTATTATATTCATAAGTATTATTAGTGACATAAAAAAATTTAAAATTTATATTTTGAGAATTATTATGTATAATTTATATATATGTGTAATTAATTTTTTTATTTTGACACAAAAAAACTAAAAAATATAGAAATTACTTTAAACAATTTTTTTTAATTTTTTCAAGATCACCCCAAATAATTTTGAGGGACTTCTTTAACACTAACTTTTTAACAAAACTCTCCAAATTGTAACTTTTCACTTAAAAAAAGTCAAATCCAAATAACTATTTTATGTAATAAATACATGCTTCATTTTATTTATTTATTTTTATTATTATTAAATAATAATATTATATGATAATATTGACATAATGTAATTATAATAATAAATATTTATTCCTATTTAGAAATATAATCACAATGTCACATCAAAGAGGCTCTTGTGGGACCCACTTGAGTACGGGTTCTAAACCCTTATTTATAGGATACTTATGGTAAAGTAGAGTTGTAAAGAAAAGGTGGATCCATCATATAAAAAAGGATTGATCTAATCTGAGTTGGGCCCCATTTTAAGGTACTACTCCATTAAAATCTGTGATGGAGCCAAGGACTTTTAGACGCTTGAGCTGAGTGGGAGGGAAGTGGACGTGGTAGATTTGTCTCATTGTCCTCTGTTTTGTTTTGCTTAATTTTTTGTTATTTGTGGCATTATTCCATTATTCTCTGACGTGTAGGGTAAGGTGCCTACCACATGTATTTATTATATTTATGAATATTTTTATTATTATTATGATAATTATTTTTATTATTTTTATAATATTTACGACCGACCCTAATAATTAGTACCGTATCAATATTTATTATTTTTATAAGTATTTTTATCACTTTTATGATAATAGTTTGAGCTCGACTTTGATACGACTCGACTCGTAAATGAGTCGAACTTGAACAATTTTTTAGGCTCGGTTTGAGCCTGTAAAGCTTAGTTCGTTTGTATGTAAAATAGTCGAACTACTTGGGCTCGGTTCATTTTATAAACGAAACTAACTTAAATAATTTTTTAGACTCGTTTAAAAAAACGAATTCGACAGACTCGACTCAAGCTCAAAAAGATCGGACTCAATTATTAACCCAATGTGAACCTCTCTCACCTATACGTGGTTGAGCTGCCCTGGCCGTTTATGATCCTCATTGCTCCGTCTTCTTATACTGTTCAATAGACAAATGGAGAACAATGGTGCCCTGAATTTATTTTTTATCGTTACCCAGACATCTTTAGCTGGACACTTAGAAAAATAAAAGTTAAGTTCAGAAGGATGAACTGGTTGAAATTTAAGATTTTTCGAAAAAAGTTTGAAGGTATCGGACAATGTCTCTTGCAATTGTGAAGAGCACTTAATAATAATTTTATATCAAATTAAGAAGTTTTTCAAACCATCTATCCATTCCAAATCCATCATCTGTAAGAAGTATTTGATTGTTTCACATGTAGGTGCATGTATAGGGGATGTATGAACTTCAATTTAATCGTTGTGTAATTTTAAGTTCGCGTCAAGTATTAAATAATTTTAACGTCTATGTTAATTATTTATGTTGGTACATTTTAATATTTATATATAATTTATTGTACTAATGTGGATTCATTCATCTATATAAATACATTGTATATATGAATTTATTGATGCATGTATCATACTTACTCTTATGTATGAATTATATTAATAAGATGAATGTATAATATACATATATGATAATGATGGAATTTTGGGTATGGTCCGCCATAATCAAGGGCCCAATAAGTTCAGAAGACCTCTATTAGCGTAGTGGCCCAAATGGATCGCAACAGCTCGTCCACGACAAGAGTAGGATGGACCGTGCCCAAATGGTAAAGCCCAACAGTACCAGAAGGCTTGAAGCCCAGCCCAGCCCCAATCCAACTCAGCTGGAGGTCAGCTCAGGTTAGAGGAGCTCGGCCCAACGCCTACCCTGGAGTTCCCTGTTGCGCCACGTGTCATGAGGACAGAGAGACCACTTATGACACCCATAACAAACGCGTGCTCTCTGTCACAGAGAATATTGGTGCGCATAACCGTTCAAGAATTGTGGGTGCAATGGCGTCATGTGACAGAGATCGCTACAGGACAAAAGGAGAAGGGCCCACCAAATCAACATGAAAAAAGAAGAAGCCGCAGGAAATCCTAGAAGAATCACTTGTATAAATAGGACACTATTACACTACAGAAGACAGGATCGCCTTCCTCGCAGTACCTTAAGCCATATACACAAAAGAGTTTAAGTTATCTGAGCATTTGTCTTGTAAAGGCCCCGAGCCAGTAATACCACTGTAATCATCTATTTTGAGTAATACACAACCCCTAGGAGTAAGAGACTCTCTTACAGTAGACGTAGCCTTAGTCATTCAGTTAAGGTAAACCACTCATTCAACACATCATAGCATACAACACACACTTGAGAGTTCACGCCAAAGATGATGTTTTTATGGTGTAAAGCTTTTGATTTAACCACTTGTACAAAGTTAGTTAGTATCATACGGTGAAATTGTTGGGTTGTTGTATCCTAGAGGGGATAAGTCAAATGAGAATGTCAACTATATTAGATGATTTGAGTTTTGTCATCTGTAGAGTGCTTGAATCTTCTTAAAGAGAGGGAGATACTCGCATCTCAGTTTAAATTGTTTCATATCAAGTTTTATTATTCTGTACTTCACTTCTCAATTTATGCAATTAAACCAACACTCTTATTTGACTTATTTTGTAATTGGATTCCATGATCCATTTTCCATTCAAATTCATTACTAGAGCCTTTCACAAATTGAAAATTCATATTCCTTATTTCCATCTAACGATTGTCATGTTAACGGGAGCGAGATCCTCTCTAATATATATAATTTTTAATTATATGTTTAATATATTACCAATCATGCATTCAAGTAGGACCTATTATACACAAGTAGATCCATACTTCCCTGATTAATGATAGATAATTTAGCTAAAAAAAAACATCATAATAATCCGAAGTCAGAAAAATATCACTACAATGTCATCGCAGCTCAAAAGATGCCACCGGGACCTCCGGTGTCGGTGTGACTGGACCCTTCCATAATAATCTCCACTCGAATAGGATCACTGATTAATTGGAGCTTGTAGCCAGTGGCGGATTTAGTATGGGGGCAGTGGGGGCAGCTGCCCCCACTGAAATTTTAAAAAATTTTGGGACCTAGGTGTAATTTTAAAATTTTCAAGAAATTTTTAAACTTGCCCCCACTGAAATTTTCTTAAAGTATAGGGTGTATTAATATAATTTTCAACCCTTTAAAGCTAACTTTTGGCAGCTCCTCCTCATTTTTCACGCCTAGCAGTTGCCTCCACTGAAATTTTAAAAATTTTTGGGACCTAGGTGTAATTTTAAAAATTTCAAGAATTTCTTAAATTTGCACCATTAAAATTTTCTTAAAGTATAGGGTATATTAATATAATTTTCAACCCTTAAAAACTAATTTTGAAATTTAAAAATTTAAGATGCCCCCACTGAGGCAAAATCCTGGCTCCGCCCCTGCTTGTAGCTACTTTTTCATGCTTTTAATAAGTTATCACAAACTAAAAATAAGGTTAAAATTTTATTTGATAAAATTATGAAAAATTACATTGTTTGGGATCGATCCCAAATCTTTTTATATTGCAACATGATTTTATTTAGTTGCAAGTTACTCTAAAAAGCCATAATTAATATCTGTTTACTAACAAGTTCCGTACTTTATAATATAATTTTAAGAGTAGTTCAAGTGATAATAAAGACGAGTTGTAAATTCAGACGTCATGAATTTGAATCTTGATAATTTTTTAGAGTTAGACCATAAGAGATTTATCGTACCTCATGAATACCCTAATTCAAGGTGTGCGTAAACTGGCCCGAACAATCTGACCGTTAAACAGAAAAAAGTAACGTTAATATATAGTGAAAGACTATGAACTTTGGTATCATAACGAAAGAAATTTTTTTTAAATTAAATTATAATTTGTTGAGATATAAGTTACAACTGTAAAAAAAAAATAATCGATCCTAAAATATTATAATTTTTAAAAATAAAATTATAATTTTTAAAAATAAAATTATAATTTTTAAAAGTCAAGTTATGTCTTTTAAAAATGAAATTATAATTGATTAGAAGATTTTTTTTTTTTTTTTGGTCAATTTTTTAGAAGATATTCATAATCATGAATTACAACAAACGATTATAACTCAATTTCTAAAAAAGTGTAATTTAATTTTAAAAAATAATAATTTTTGATACTGTACCAAATTTAATTAACCTAGTACCTTTGAAACTTAGTCAATAGATAATAAATATGATTTGAGAGCCATTTTTGCGGACATATGCTGCCCCTGTGTTCGATCAGCAGCAAATCTTTAAAGTGGGTTTTGGTGAAGATTGAGGCTTTGAGGATTAGTTGGACTTTTTCACTTCAATCATGAAGAGTTTGAGGTTGCATGGCCCTTGTCCATTATGACATAACGAAATGCTTTTAACGCCAATTTGTCAAAGAGAGGTTTTTTTTTTTTTTTTTTTAAGGGTATTTGTGATTATGTCGATTATTCTTTTAAACTTTGAGTAAATTATCATAATTCGAATTAATTTAAGGACACGTTTTTTGAGAAATAAAAATAATTAACTTTTAGAGAGTGTGAGAAGTATCGAACTTAAAATCTCTTACTCATAAGAAGACAAATTTGACTATTGAAATACCCTAAAAATTGAAGTTTTTTACATTTTTGAATAACAATTTATACAAAGAAAAAGTGGGGCGTATGATTATATATGATTGAGAACAGGGGGCGGAGCCAGAAATTTTTTTCAGGGTGGGCACTTTAATTATGCACTCTAATTTTTTTCATTCTAATCAATCACACTATATAATTATTTATATTTATTATATTATATTTGATATATAAAGTCCATTTAACATAAAAAATTCCAAAAAAAAATGTATATTGCCAGGGACGGAATCATAAATATCTATGATGGAGGCAAAATATAACTGATATAAAAAAATATTTAGCCGAAATTAATACAAAAAAATTCAGTTCAAGAATAAAAAAAAAAGTAAGAATCAACACTAAATTATTGTGAAATAGTAAATTCAATTTTTATTTAGCTGAAACAAAACCTTAACAAAAAGATACAAAATAATTTTTTTAGTACATTTTAACTTAATTATATATTTCAATAAAATATAAAAATTTTAAAATCTCTAAAATTTTGTATATGATTTAAATGTAAATTAATTTTCACTATTTTTTTATCAATGCACACAATCACAAGTACGTAGTAAAATTATTATTTATTTAGTTACAAATTTTAGTTGAGATCATTATCAATCTTGTAGAGAAATTTCCTATTCAAAATAGTTTAAAATATTTTTGGGTTACAACCTTTTATTTTTTGTATACAATTGTATTTTATTAGGTTATAGACTACTATTACTAAAAAAATGGTAAATGGTAAATGAAAATTAAAAATTATTTTAAAAAAGTAACGAACATTGTGTTAGATAAAGAGAAATATTGTATTTTCGTCAATATACAAATAGAACATTGACTCAATCCAAAATTAACATATTTATTTTAGAGGGTTAGTGGTCAACTAATTTATTTTAAAAAAAGACTAGAACCATTATTAAAATTTCCAAAAATTTAGGGGATAAATATAATGTATAAAATAATTTTATAGGCCGGTGCAAGGAAGGACAAAAAAACTCAAGGAACTGAGTTTCTCGTGTGTTGAGCTTCTTTCTGTTTCTTTTCTTTTTCTTGTGGCTGGGCAGTGGGCAGCTGGGAGTGAGTGAGACAGAGAGAAAAAAAAAAAAAGATAAGATAAATTTTAGTCAAGTGGGCCAAAAATTTTGTTTTTTAATGATGAGTGGGCCAAAAGTTTTGTTTTTAATGTTAGGCCAAAATTTTAGTTTTTAATGTTGGGCTAAAAGTTTTATTTTTTTAAGGGTTTTTTAGGTGTGGGTATAATTTTCAATACTTATTTGAGCAAAAGTGTATGAGTAAGTAGTTTATTCTATTAAGTATAATTTTTATAAAACTTTTTATGTTCAGGTACAAAATTCAAATGAATTAAAATCCTTTTTACTTAAACACCCTTCCTTATTTTATGCAGCCATGATTGACAGTTATTTTAGGAAATGAATATGTAAAGATTACATATTTGTTATCTTTTTAATTTTTGAATTTTGAATAAGCAGTTTTGTGAGAGATTTATGCATCTATTACAGTTATTTTAGGAAACAAATATGTAATCTTTACATATTTGTTATCTTTATTTTTTTGAATCAAACGTATGTATTTAACTGATAAGTCTTCTTCAACGTATTCAACTGATAAGTCTTCTTCAACATAAGTCTTCTTCAACGACGATTTATTTCTCCGGTGGTGGTTTTCTTTGAAAAAGATTAGTTTATTTTCGTTTGCTTCTAAAGTCTATTTTTCTTAATCAATAGAGGATTTCTTCGGAAAAAAAAATTGCAAATACCGATCACAATCATCGGTTAGAAAATAAGTTTTTAATAATTATATTTCTTCTTTTATTCGGTCATTTTTATTGGGAAATCGTAATTTCAATTTTGTTTTATGTTGTTCGTTGTTGGGATGAAGGGTAAAAAAACTGGTTTGGTTTTTAATGGGTGTAACTATTTTTCGTATAAACAATAATTGTTGTGTAACTGTGTTGAAAAAAAAAAGACTGCTTTGGTTTTTAGTTGGTGTAACTATTTTTCGTATAGACAGTAACTGTTGTTTTAATGGGTGTAACAATTTTTAGTTACTCAATACAGTTATAATCATTAATTTTTAAATATTAATTGTTTGTAATTTGTAATCACAAATAGTTACTTAAAACAGTTACGTAACTATTTTTAATCAAAAAATTCTTGTTCCAAAGTGTTTTTTCATATGCAAATGCTTTAAATTTTGTAATTAGGTTACTCAATCTTTAATTACAAACCTGCAATTTGTTATTGTCATTTCACCAAAAATAAGGTTTTATTTTTTTATTTTTCAAAATCAAACAACACAGATTCTGGAAAAAAAAATTTTAAAGACAAAAAAAAAACGAAACATGAATGAAGACATCCCTTTGCCAAAAAAGATGGATTTTGATAATTAAACCCCATATTTTCCCTCCCATTACTTGATTGCTGCCAAAAAAAACGGATGGAATATGATAGATTTCCATACATATGCTATTTATCGATGGCAATAATGACATTTTTAAAAAATATGCACTTTTCCTCAAATAAGTTTTTGAGTTGTACTTTTGCTTAAATAAGTCTAAAAAATTGTACCGACTTCTAAATTCCCCTTTTTTTAATAGGTTTAGATGAATTGTGATAGGTCAAATATTTGATTTTTTAATAAGTTTAGATAGATAATAGTGAGTTCAATTTTTTTTTGTTTTAAATAAGTTTAATTTTTTAATTATTTTGAGTAAATAATGTGAACCTAATATAAATGAGGGGGCACACATAATATATATGTATAAATATAGAGTACATATACCTAACAAATAAAAAAAAAAAAATTTGAGGGGGCACGTGCCCACCCTGGGCCTCCCTCCGCCTATGATTGAGAACACGAACCAACCTAAAATTTGAGAAAAGCGGAAATAAAAAAAGATTCCACTCTTCCATTAATTTATGGACGTCCTAATCTCCCATTGGAATCTTATTATGTTATAAACATACTTAGATGTCATTGTCAAGTAGCAAAACCTTCGAGAAAACGATAATTTTTTAGGACTATGATAACTAAATTCAATATATATATACAGAAGGACTTATGGGCATAAACTATGAGGAGGTAGGCAGCAAATCTAGCAACGCAAATAATGCAAACATCAATGCATAACCACAATATTTCTCAAATTAGCAATCTTTGTATTAGCTAATAGCAAGTAAACTCCTAATCCATCAGTATTACTCTTAATTTTGTAAACATTTCTGACCACACAGTCAGATAAATCCTCAAGTTACCAAGCGAAAACAATTTGTATTGGTTAATCAAGTCAAAAAAACATTTTCCCTGCACAATTCTATAATCAATAAGCTTGAAGATGTCTCCTAGCATTATGGAATACTTTCCTCTTAGATATATAGGAATTGGTATCAACACACTTTTCTTTAGTGTTTTTTTTTACGATGCTATTAGAACTTGTAAAATAATTTAATTTGTTGATATAATAATATGTTAAGTGATAAAATTTTAATGAAAAAAATATGACAATTATAATTAGTTTATAATTCAAGATGGAGACTTATGTGTTCGAAATTGACTGGACTGGACTACAAAATAACTTGGCATATGGCCCAACGAATGCGTGTGTATGCAGGAGTATATGTGTGCGCGTGTATGATGCGGGATGAAAACAACAATATGAGTGGTTCACTTTAGCCGAACGACTAAAATTACGTCCACTGTAAGGGAAGCTCTTACTCCTTGAGAATTGTATTGCTTGGGGAAAAAGATTGTTGTTACAAGGTATTTGGCTGAAAGCCTTTTACAAAATATTGCCTAGGTTATTGTAGGATAGTTTTTCTCTATTGGTCTCTGCACTATGGCATCGTTAGCTATTTAAACATCTAGCAGGTAGGGTTTCATGGTGATCCCTTTCTGCTGATTTTGTGTTTGTCTTGTTCCTGGAGTTGTGGTCCCTAATGCCTTTCTATATCCATTACTCGCTGGCTGTAGTACATGATCCACCTCCACTACCGGTGGGTTTTTGTTTATCAGAGTCGTCAAGTAATGTTCCCTTGTCTTTTGTCCACGTGTTATATTGCAGCTTTTGCAGACTGGCCTAGTGTCGTGCTCCCATTTCCCGAGCTAGTACTGATGGGCCAGGCCCAAAAGGACCAAAATCATACTGAAGCCCAGTTGCAATTAAAGGCTCAAACTTATGAAGACTCAGACACAATAAGATTTAAGCTCAAATAAGTGCACCATGGAGCTACCCCGGCTCAGCTACAAAGATCCAGAGAGCAACCTTACCTTCTCTACCACCTTGGAAGCAGTCAACTTGGACCGAGTCTCGTGGGGAGCTCCTCAACGGCCACACCTGTTGAGGAGAATCTGCAAGTTCCACCAGGATAGCCAGATATTTACCACTTAATAGCTCCACTCTGTT
The DNA here is from genome assembly GCA_951799425.1 of Ilex aquifolium. NCBI lineage: Eukaryota > Viridiplantae > Streptophyta > Magnoliopsida > Aquifoliales > Aquifoliaceae > Ilex > Ilex aquifolium. The sequence continues at coordinate 8,250,997 of OX637394.1, forward strand.
GGGGAATGACTATAAAATGTAAGTCCCACCAACACTTGGGGGGCATCACCTTCTACAGAGCATAAAACTCCTATTCCTCTCCAATCTGTAACACTCCATTCACCGGAATCAATAAACTACCGGCAACTCTTTGCCATTTCAAAGTGGACGTAGGTCAAACTGACTGAACCACTATAAATCTCGTCTCTCTCTCTACATTAATTACTACTTAATTCTAAATTACTTGACTAGTGGTGTGCAAAGTCAATTTTATGCATCATCAGTTTGGCGCCGTCTGTGGGAATTGACAAAATTCTCATTTTAAAACATTCTATTTACTGAACCAATGACAATCACTACTAGGTCCATGAACCAACATGAAGACAATCATACACGAGAGGAGGAGGTTGCTCCTCCAGTTACCAACCCTGTCCCGAACGCTCCAGCACCAAATTCTCAGCAAATGTTGGAGACCATGCAGCAGCTGGTGGCCAAAAACCAGCAGATACTGCAACTCATGCTCGCTGGACAAGGAGGAGCACAACTTGGTGGAGCACAGCTCGGAGGACCTCAAGGAGCTCCACATCCTGAGGGCCAAGGAGCTCCGCACCCTGCTGCTCCACACCTTGGCGACCCTGCAGGGCTGGGCGCCCCCTTTAGAGTCCCCCTGGGCGCCCCACACAGGGGAGCCCATCACGAGGGATTTCCACCTCCTCTAGCTCCTGCTCTCCATGGTGGAGACCCTTATCTCCAAGAGGATGAGGGTGAAAACCAAAGCATTGAGCACAGAGCCATTTCCATGACAATTCAAAAAGAGCTCCCAACCAGTGGGACAAAAAGATAAAAGAGGTGTAAAACCAACTAGGTGACGCCTTCAACGCCATCAAAGCACAAGTACTGGCGGATTTCATTGCTGAGCTGACTCCAGCACAAGAGGAGAACAACAAGCTTTCCACCTCGCCCCGCGAGGACACCTCAACTCTCGACAAGGACGTACAGGAGCTCGGTGAGGATAGCCTGGCGCCCAGGCAAGGCCCTCAGGCGCCCAGGCCTCTTCAGCCACCCTTGATGGCGCCCAGGCAAGGCCTTCAGGCGCCCAGGCCTCTTCAGCCACCCCTGATGGCGCCCAGGCAAGGCCCTCAGGCGCCCAGGCCTCTTCAGCCACCCTTGCTGGCGCCCAAACAAGGCCTTCAGGCGCCCAGGCCTCTTCAGCCACCCCTGCTGGCGCCCAAGCAAGGCCCTCAGGCGCCCAGGCCTTTCCAGCCACCCCTGATGGCGCCCAGGCCCCTTCAGCCACCCTTGATGGCGCCCAGGCAAGTCCCTCTGGCGTCCAGACCCCTTCTGGATCCCAACCTGGTACCCAGGCGACTCGCCCTATGGACTTACCTCTTCCAGAAACCTCTGAACAGCCTTCTCCATCACTCTGGAAACTCTACGTCGACGGCTCCTCAACCAACGAATGAGGAGGAGCGGGCCTTATCTTGATCATCACCGACGGCACTCACATCAAGTATGTAGTGAAGCTTCACTTCATCGCCTCCAACAATGAGGCAGAATATGAAGTCCTTATCTCTAGCCTAAGGTTGGCAATAGAGATGGAAACTCAACACCTTCTTTCTCATAGTGACTCTCAGCTCAAAATCGAGGAGCCTAATGACAAAGTCATCATGACCGCCTTCCTGGGAGGTCTCTGCTCATTGAGTTTCCGCTTTTCGGTAATAAAGCGACCACCAAAGAGCATGCCAGAACTATTGGCAAATCTCGAAAATATATAACTGCTGAGAAAATCAACAGGTCTAAACAAGGTGAATCATCTCGCAATCACCAACAGCTTGACCTATCTCTGCACTGCACTGTTCTTAAGCAGGCAGCCTATATCCAGCTTAGCGGCTCTTTCGCGGGTCGCCAAAAGCTTGGCCTCTGCACTGCTCTTAAGCAGGCAGTCTACCTCTGCACTGTTCTTAAACAGGCAGTCTACCTCTGCACTGTTCTCAAACAGGCAGCCTATCTCCAGCTTAGCGGCTCTCTCGCGGGTCGCCAAAAAAGTTTGGCCTTTGCACTACTCTCAAGCAGGCAGCCTACCTCTGCACTGCTCTCAAGCAGGCATCGCACCTACCTCTGCATTGTTCTTAAACATGCAGCCTACCTCTGCACTGCTCTCAAGCAGGCAACCTACCTCTGCACTGCTCTCAAGAAGGCAGTCCACCTACCTCTGCACTGTTCTTAAACAGACAGCCTACTTCTGCACTGCTCTCAAGCAGGCAGCCCACCTGCCTCTGCACTGTTCTCAAACAGGCAGCCTATACCTCAAGCTTAAGGATTCTCTCATGGGTCGCCAAAAGCTCGGTCTCAAAAGGTGTAGCTCTCTTACGAGCAGTCCTTAAACTCTGCATTTGCTCTCGCGCAAGCAGCCTGCCTCTCTCTCCAGGTAATCATGTTAAATATTTTAATGTTTGAAATAACGTTATTTTTGTCATCTCTAGGCAGGACCTTGCAACTTAGGTCGTCTGCAACCCGAGGGACTACATTAGATCAGCCTACCTAGCTGCCTGACCGCCCTAGTCAGCCGCCCTGGTCGCCCAGATCAACCTTTGCACTCCCCTCTATGCAAGCCTCCTCGCCAAAATGCCTCCTACCTCAATAGATTTCGCTCGCAAGGGGCCTACATCCGTACAAGCATGGGCGCCCACCATGCCACCTATTTCAGTGAAGCTCACCAGGCGCCCAGGCCATCACACCAAACGCCCAAGCCTGGCGCCCAGACACTCGCAGGCGCCCAGGTCTCCTCCTTAGGCGCTCAAGTCTCCTCCCAGGCGCTCAGCACAAGTGCCCAGTACCTCTCAGGCGCCCAAGGCAGCCCCATGCTCACCCAAGGCGCCCAAGGCAGTCCCAAGCTCGCCCAAGACAGCCTAGGCTCGCCCAAGACAGCCTATGCTCGCCCAAGATAGCCTAGGCTCGCCCAAGACAGCCCAGGCTAGTCCAAGGTGCTCGAAACGGGGCTTATAATATATCAAATTAAAGCTCTCGACGAGCTCTACAAGACTCACAGCCTTTGGCTGTGACTGATGCTGTAAAAAGTCCAAAAAAGACTCAGAAACAGCTGTTTTGGCCTCCTGAAGTTTTTTTTTTTTTAAAAAATAAAAAATAAAAAATTCAGCTGCCTACTCCTGCTCGCCCAGGTCACTTCTAGCTCGCCCAGGACACTGTCTGGTCGCCCAAAACCGTGCACCCAGTTCTCTGCTCGAAATTTTGACCGTAACTTTTGCTCCGTAACTCCAAATAGGGCCCATAATATATCAAATCGAAGCTCTCGACGAGCCCTACAATACTCAAAGCCTTTGGCTATGACTGATGTTGTAAGAAGTCCAAAAAAGGCTCAGAAACATCTGTTTTGGCCTCCCGAAGTTTTTTTGAAAAAAAAAAAAAAATTTTGCTCTCCCAGAATAGTGCTGCTCGCCCAGATCAGCACCCTCAGTGTCTCAGCAGGCTGCACGCCCAGGAATGTGCCTTTCTGTGCCTGCTCGCCCAAATCAGCTCCGCCTCTGTTGCACGCTCAAGGGGCTGCTCCGCCTCGGCTGCACGCCCAAGGGGATGCTCCGCCTCGGCTGCACGCCCAAGGGGCTGCTCCGCCTCCGCTGCGCGCGCAAGGGGCTGCTCCGCATTTCCTGCACGCCCACTTGGGTTGGAGACCTTACCAAAACTGCCCAAAAGTAAAAATACCTTGGGGAAAAGAATCGTCTAGCAGAGGAAGTCTCCACTACCAAGAACTCAGGATTCAAATAAATGCCCCCTTCACCAAGTTTCCTGGGACACGGGGCATTGAGGGGCAAATGATGGGCCAGGCCCAAAAGGACCAAAACCATACTGAAGCCCAGTTGCAATTAAAGGCTCAAACTTATGAAGACTCAGACACAATAAGATTTAAGCTCAAATAAGTGCACCATGGAGCTACCCCGGCTCAGCTACAAAGATCCAGAGAGCAACCTTACCTTCTCTACCACCTCGGAAGCAGTCAACTTGGACCGAGTCTCGTGGGGAGCTCCTCAACGGCCACACCTGTTGAGGAGAATCTGCAAGTTCCACCAGGATAGCCAGATATTTACCACTTAATAGCTCCACTCTGTTGGGGAATGACTATAAAATGTAAGTCCCACCAACACTTGGGGGGCATCACCTTCTACAGAGCATAAAACTCCTATTCCTCTCCAATCTGTAACACTCCATTCACCGGAATCAATAAACTACCGGCAACTCTTTGCCATTTCAAAGTGGACGTAGGTCAAACTGACCGAACCACTATAAATCTCGTCTCTCTCTCTACATTAATTACTACTTAATTCTAAATTACTTGACTAGTGGTGTGCAAAGTCAATTTTATGCATCATCAAGTACTTATATAGGTCTCGTCAGTATCGAGCTAGTACCTATGCCGAGCTTGCTAGCATCGGGTCTCTTCAGAACTGGGCTGCGGTCCAATTCGAACCCAATGAATGTTGTCTAGATGAAAGGCTTGGGCTGCCTTTTTTGAACCCAAAAGGTTTTTGGCTCTAGAAGGGTCTAGACTTAAATCCATCATTATCAAAGACAATCTCCAGCTCTTGCTCTTCTTGCTTGTTCCTGATGAGTTCTGTCTCAGAAGACGATCAATCCACATATGAATGTAGCTGTTAGTTTCACCTGAGTTCCCATCTTAAAGTTTAAAAATTGAGGTTTTGGTTTAAAAGATATAAGTCGATTACAATAACACTATTAAACCATGTCAATATTATATCATTAATTCAATAATTTAGATCAATTTCTTAAAAGTTAGAACCCAATAAGACTGCTCATTTTCAATACCACTTTTCAATACCTTATATCAAAAGGTCATCAAACACATTCCACATAATACTCGAAATTATTCTTCCTTTTTTGACTTTTACATAAAACCATAAATTTTTCAATATTTTCTATATCAGCCCCTGGTTTTTTATGTTATTACTATTTCTAGATTGACATCATTCTTGAATACGAGCCAAATTCTAAATAGAAATCTCAACATTCTTGATAACAGTATAAGGGTGCACTTGGCTGGTGTTTTTGTTTTTGTTTTTTTTTTTTTACAAAAAATAAAAATATATTTGGGTTTGTGTTTCTGTTTTATATAAGATAAGTTATTTTGAAGACAAGACTCAAAAATAAGAAACAAAAAAAATATGTTCCAAAAAACAAAGGAAACAGAAACAAACGCATGAGACTGGGGGGAGTTAATGAGATCAAAACTTCGAGTCTTTTTAGCAACAAAACACATTTTTTTTCGTTGAAGTATAAAAACCTATTTCATTTTCTCTCGCTCCTCTGTAACCGTAGAACGATGTTTCTCTATCTCTCTCTCACTTCTCTGTAATTGAAGAACGATGCCATTTTCTCCATCACCGCTCTCTCTCTTACTTCTTTGTCTATGCAACAAGACTCGCCTCTGTTAGAGCAACGAATGTTGGAACTCTCTCTCGCCTCTCTCTTTGCAACGAAGACTAGAGGCCTCTTTCGCCTCTGTCTCTGTTATATAGAATTGTTGGGTTGAAATTTATATGTTATATAAAATTGTTAGTGAATGGTTATATGTTATATAGAATTATTGGGTTGAAATTTATATAGAATTGTTGGGTTGAAATTTATATGTTATATAGAATTACTAGTTATTTTTCGTGCCTGAATGCACGGAGTAATAAAAAAAAAGGTCAACATATTTATATTTACACCCAAAATTAAATCACAAACATAGAGGAGAGATAAATAAATTTAAGCACCGATTGTAGTGGGGGTGAGTGGTGGTAGTGGTGGTGGGCGACAGTGGTAATGGTGGGAGACGGTGATGGTTGTGGTGGGTAAGGCGATGACCGTGGTGGTAGTAACAGTCGTGAGTGGCAATGGTGATAGTGGTGGTGGGTTTTGAGTGACGATGATGGTAGTGACTGTGGCGACGACGGTGGTGGTGGCGGCGATGGTGGTGGTTGTAATGGCGGTGGTGGTGAGGGTGGTGGTGGCGGCGGTAGCGGCGATGGTGGCAGTGACGGCGGTGGTGGTGGCGACGGCGGTGGTGGTGGCTGTGGGGGCGGTGGTGGTGGCGGGGGCGGTGGTTGCTGGGGCGATGATGGCGGCGGCGGCGATGGCAGTGGTGGTGGTGGCAGTGGTGACATAGGTGGTGGCGGCGGTGGTGGTAGAGGTGTGGTGGAGCAGTTTCAAACACTATTTTTTTTTTAAGTATTTATAAGAAATAATTTATAGAAGTGTTTTTAAAAAGTCACTTCAAACACACCCTTAGCACCCTATTTTTTTTATTAAATTTAAGTTGTTAATATTAGCCGTTAGATTAACTTTAAAGTAAAATTTAAAGCGATCTGAACCGCGAAAAGTAAAAGTCATTTTGTTTATCTTTTAAAATTTGAATTGTAAACTACTTTATTATATGAATTAGTGAATGGTTATATGATATATAGAATTATTGGGTTGAAATTTATATATAATTATTGAGTTGAAATTTATACGTTATATAGAATTGTTAGTGAATTGTTATTATAAATCTAATATTAAGGATATATCTGAAATAGTTATCAAATATATTTTTTATTTTTGTTTTCATAATTTAGTAAACACAAATAACTTCTAAATATGTTTTTTATTTTTCGTGGTTACCACAAAACAAAATAAAAATAATCTCTCTTTTTTATATTTTTTTTTGAAATCGAAGAAGCAAAAAAGTTATTAAACGACCTACTTCCATGTTTTTAGTTTTTATTCCATTTTCCATGGACGCGTTGACCTGATCCATCTTCGCATTCTCAGGCAGCCTGGACCCTCCTCATGAACTTCCCACTGCTTCGCTCGACCCGGTGCCACGTCTCGTTCTCGTCTTCCTTCTCCACGAGTAAATATATATATATATATATTTTTTGATCAGACACGAGCAAATATTGAATGGAAATGTGATACTATATTATCATTGATGACTTAGTATTATCAATAAATAATAAAATTTCAAGTAGACGAGATGAATTTCACTTAAACTTACTGGAGGAAGAGTAAAAAATTATTTATTTACATGACAAATTGGTTACTATTTTTTATATGATTCATTTACTTGTTTTAATATTATTGGTAGGTTACATCACGTTATCAAGTGCTATCATTGTTTTAACCAAGCTACAAGTCATCTAGTATGGGTAGGAATAAGGGTGTCAATTTTCGACACGACACATTAATACGACGCGAACCGAACACTAAATTAATGAGTTAGACACGAAATTAAACGGGTCAATGAGTAAAAACGGGTCAACACGCTTAAACACGAAAAAAAATCATGTCGGATTCATGTCAAAATCAGGTCAACTTGATTTTGACTTGATTAACCCGTATATTTTAAACGGATTGACATCACTCGAACATGAATCCGACCTAACCTATTGTAGACTTGTTTAACCCGTTTATAGCAGTATAATTTGCCTACTATGTATGATTGATGTGGTCTTAATATTATTACTTATTAATTATCACTTCTACTATGATAATTGGTAGTATAATTCTTAACATTGTTATGACATTATAATAGTATAGTTCTTGCTTTAATTTTTGGGTTGAAATTTGAATGTATTTTAGTTAATTTCATTGACGAGATGTGATATGTTATTGGGAAAAAAATTATTTGAAATTTTGGATGAATGATTGAATGATGTATTTAATAATAATGAACAGGTTATGTGTGTGTTAACTCGAAAACGACCTATTGATTAAACATGTCAAAGAGGTCGGATTCGGGTAATCCGTTTAATAGTTAGGTCAGGTTAGTATTTACACATCTTGACATGATTATTAAACAGATCAAGTTCGTGTTTTAGGATTTTCGACACAAATTCGAAATCAATCCGACACGGAATGATCCAACCGACACGTTTGACACCTTAGGTAGGATGGTGAAATTAGGGTTTTTGGATGGATTGGGGGAGTTAAAATCTGTGATGGAGAAGGCCGTGGAGTGAAGGATGGCACCAAGTTGAAGCATTGGATTTATGTGTCCTTGGAATGGATATGGGACTAGAACCATTCGGCCACAACTCTCTTCTCGTTTCTCCATATTAATAGCTCTGAGGAAGCCTTAATGCAACTGACAAGCAAGATTGTAGCCATTTAAACTCTGTGAGTTCCAGGTCTTCTGCCTCTTAGTCGTCCTCTTGAATTTTTTATGCATAATAATTTTATCAAGTCATCGGCTAGTCATTCTAGTTTTTAATTGATTATTACTGCTAAGAGAACATGATAGATCATAGTAATGGATTACATTTGTATGATGCAATTGCTTATACAACATTTGGAGACTTTTGGGATGGATGATGTTTACTAAAAGATTAATGTTACTCTGCTGCTGGGATTAACGCGAGTCTTCATTTTTATGGGTTTACTATCAAATCCAACGATGACAATATTTATTTTAGTAAAATAAATCAATAAATTTGGTGCAAGAAGCATTATGACAACTTAAATACCATGAGTCATCAATGGTAATAGTACATTTTGATTATTGAAGTTCTTGCCTCACATTCCACTTAGGGCTTCAAATTGTGATAAAAACTCAGAAAGCTGAATGTGGCTTTCATTTTGGCAATTGCAATGATAAGATGAACTCTGTTAGGTCATTCAATGAATTGTATGAAGACCCATCTCTTTTTAAACTGAGCTTCAACTTTTCCCTCATATCTATTGCTCTCTGCCTCATTTCCTCCCCTTCTTTATCCACCAGGAGTCTTCTTATGGCTCTCTCAATTTCACCTCTCTCCAAAACACCCTCCAAGGGTAAGCCAACCTTCCATACCTCACTTAGGTACCTTGCATTCACTTTTTGATCTCCAGAGTAAGGCTTGCATATCATTGGAACTCCTTCACAGATACTTTCCAACGTCGAATTCCAGCCGCAATGGCTCCAAAAACCCCCCACTGCACCATGTGACAACACCTCCCTTTGTGGTGCCCATTTCACTATGTGACCCTTCTGTTCAATTGCTTCTTTAAAACCTTCTGGCAAATTTTCAATCCATTCTGAGCCATGGACTGAGCCAGGTCGAACCACCCACAAGAATGGTTGGCCACTATTAGCCAGTCCCCAAGCTGTCTCAGCTAGCTCTTTCTCATCCATCAAAGCCAAGCTCCCTAGACTTACGTATATGACTGAGTCAGGAGCTTGCTTGTCAAGCCATGCAGTGCAATTGGTGTCCTCTTTTATTAAGCTAGTGGACGAGGCTGGAGCCATTTTGTGCAAAGGGCCTATTGTGAAGAGCGGAACTTGGGAGTGTTGCTTTAGCTGTGCTAGTCCGGAAGGTTCAAGGCAGTCCACGGTGTTCCAAATGATGGCTGAAGAAGTTCCTATATTGCTTATATCGGCAATCATCTCTAGTGATTCTTTCAACGTTCCAAATTTGGATATTGGCAGATCCTTGAACCTTAGGGGTTGAAGGCCAGGCACTAAATCCTGCAACATATAGTCTGGAATATACATAGGTAGCGTTGTTTATCAGTGCCATTTTATCAGTAATTGTGTACCAGATAATAATGGTATCAAGTTCTGATCAAACTCAGAAATAGAATAGGGGTGAACATATATTGTTAAACAGTTCATATTTCATTCTGGTCGTAGAAGTAATGCTTGATGCTATTGATAAGAGGGGCTGATTCGAATGAGGACTCATTGAAGGACTTGTTAAGGACTGTAAGTACTTGCACAAAAATTGCCACATTAAAAACCTTTTATTTTTGGCACACTTGTACTTAAGTATAACCATAAATTGCTAACGTCACAGCTATAAGAATTAATTGCTAACCTCACCTCTATTTTGGTTGTCATGTTAGCCTCTTATTTCATTGTATTGCAATGACTTATACTTGAACTCTAAGAATTGTTGAACCTTGTTCATGGGCCATGGCAAAACAAAGCATTGTCAGAAACAAGCACTTTCAGCTTCTTGTGGTTAGTTAATGCTCTATGTTTCTATTGACTATTGTCATCACCAACAAAAAAGACAGCAGCCAAAAAGACAGAAAATTGTGAAGTGCAACAATATTAATAAAGCCTAAAAGGGACAATGTTCTAGTGCAGGAGAAATGAATTAATAAATCCTAACACTTGCCACCAAATCCTGAAAAGTTTTGTAGAGTTCAAGTCAATCGAAGCAATATAGGATTCAATTGTGAACACAAGCTTTAAGTTCTTGTCAGTGCCAGGCATATAAACATGAAGAAAAAAGACTCGATGCTTCGTAAAACCAGCAGAATAGTGTGATTCTTTCTGCCAACACTTTGGCTTGTATTCCATTCAGTGCGCAAAGGAAGACATGTTCTTCATAAAAATATGCCTTGACGGTGTACTCTGCTTGTTTTTATAAGACACATAAGTGAGATTGATCATCTACGGGTAATAAGTTAATTAGGCACTGCCGGTCGTTTGCATTATGGTGGTGGGGTGGAGGGCTTTTGGGGATGCATTATAGCAATTAGCACAGGCCGACTATGTTTTTCCGTTGTTTGATACTGCGCAATACAAAGTCTCACACAGATTTTTGTTTTTCAGGAAATTTCAGCTATATGCATACCTTGCAGAGGAATGTAACCTGCTGCTTGGAGCTGAGGGAGGCACTCGTAAGCTATCGTGGCTGAAACGCTATTGGTGCGCAGAATGATGCTTGGAAGCTTCAGATGGTTAGCCACAGCTTCTGCAAAGGGCATGATAGTATCATAGATGATGCATACGACCTGATCATATGGCTCTGGTTTTTCCATAATCTGAGCCAAGCTTTCCCGGAGTGGCACTTGACAGTTGGTATTGATAGTTTTCATGAGAGCTAACAGACTTCGAGAGGAAATATCAGCACCAGATAGATTGTCTGATAAGGGCAGGAAGACAAAATCAGGGTGGTTAGAAGGATTGGGAGAGTTGAAGATCGTGTGTGCAACTGTAATGGAGAAGCCCTTGGAATGAAGGGTTGTGCCTAGCTCAAGCATTGGAGTTATGTGCCCTTGGAATGGACCTGGTATTAACACCACTCTCTGGCTTCTTTTTGTGCTTTGTTTTCCCATCTCTCTCTCTTGAAAATGGTTGCCTTGGTTTCAAAACCTTGGAGGAAGCTTAAAATTTCACTCTCTTTCTCCACAGAACAGAGACATCAAAGAATTCAAACCCTCTGTTTGATCGGCCAACCACTTCGGTTGGAAACTCAGTCAAAGGCGAACCTTAATACATCAGGACAAATGAATATTTATGGCGAGGTGGTTGTGAAGTTTTTTGCTGACATCTCAAATGATGTAACTGGGGGGGAAGAAGACAGATAACACACGAGTTTTTCTGTTGGATCCATCACTTCATGAGCAAGGTTCTGCATGTTCTGTCTCCTTGGATCATGATAGAATGCTTTTTTAAATTCCTAGTGGCTGAAAAAGGATCAACTTGTTTATTAATGTGGACCAGTTATAAAAATACCGTCTTGTCTAGATGAGATGAATAAATGAGATCGACCAGGGGTGGTGCACACACGCTCCTCATGTACAACATTGTTTTGGGAACAACATCCTTAGCCCACACCTCACTCTGGTTTCTCTTCCCCCATCTCGAATCAACGTCTTTTAAAATTCTAGATAATTTAATGTAAACTTTTTTATAATTTTTTTTTGCTTTAAATATTAAAAAATCCGATTTTGATCTACTCTTTAAACTTTTTTTTTTTTTTGGGGCGAATCTCTATATACTATTTGAATATGTCTACAAAACGAGAAAAAGTCTCCAAAACCTTAATCCTATTTTCTTGAATTTTGTATTATTTTACTTTCTTAAAATCTAATCTGTGGCATTACTATTGGTCAATACATATTTTTCATGCAATTTATTTGAACTAAATTTATCTCTAATTAGGATTACATTTATTTGAATTTTAAACTAAACTTATTTCTCGGTACATATTTCTTTTTCAAATATTCTTTTGGTTTTAGTGTAAAAAGAGAGCAAAATTTTTACAAGTTCTTGTCTAACATTTGAAAAAATTTAACAATATTTTTTAAAATATTACGCATTTATTTGAATATTGTAGCAAAAATAATCCAATTTTTTTTAATATGTAGGTATTTATTTTGAGAATATGGGCAACATCGATAATTTTATTGAAGTGTTGTAGTAGATATATTTGTATGAATGTTATATATTTGGGTCAATTTGATTTAAATACATTTATATTTAGAGACATTTTATGTTGTAATTTGTAATTGAATTTTAACATTAGATGAATGAAAATATAAGAAAATTTTCACCTTGTATATAACTGATTAATTTTCACTTTTATTAATGTTGAGTTGACGAATATTTTGTTGTACTTTGCACGGGATTCTACTAGTGACACTTTAAATGAAAATTTTTAAGTTACACTCTAAAAAATTATAATTCTCACATTGTATTCTCAATTTAATTAAAATTTAATAATGCAATCTAATTTGATAAAGTCAAGTAATATATAAATAATTATATACAAAAAAAAAAAAAAATATAGCAAAAAATATTATTAACTTGCGGTTGCCTTAACAGAACGAGGTCGTTTGATAGGCTTTCAGTCTGTTGAACACCTCTCTCTCTCTCTCTCACTCTCTCACACACACACACACACACACACACACACACACTCTCACTGCCAGAGGGAAAAAAACCCCTCCACTCTCTTCTTAATCTCTGATACCAATTGGCGCGGCTCCACCAACTCCCTTAATCGTTTCCGTCGTCATCCTCGTCTTCTACAAATTCCGATATGAATGCTTTTTCTCTCTATTTAAGCCTATCGAAGGTGGAAACCATTCCTCAGTTACATATTTGTGTGTGAATTATTTGGTTTGATTTGATTATGAGATGAATTTGGTTTTCAAAACCCTAATTTGCTCCAGTTATGTTACTTTTTGAAGTGTCATCAATTACTGGATTTCGGCGGAGCTGTGAGGTTTTGGAGGTTCGATGAAACGGATTTCTTCGCCTAACAGTGAGCTTGTGTTTCTACTTCAGTTCTCAGACGAAGAGAAATTCGAGATAGTTCACGAGTAAGGTCTTTGAATTTGTTTAGTAATTTTTTGGTGTTTATTTTGTGTTGTGACTGATCGATCTTTTGCATCAACAATGTGTGTGTGTGTGTGTGTGTACATACCTGTTCAGAAACAAAAAGTACGCGGTAGTATCTACCTTCCCTTAGTTGACATTGGACATGGAATACTCTTGCTTTATAATATCATAAGACAGAGAGGGTCTAGACATTTTCCTTCAACTTATTGAATGAGTAGATTTCACTGGGCTGTTTTATCATGTCGCTTCAACACTCAATCGACATGGCCATGTCGTTTTGGCAGTCAGGATGACTATGACAAGATGAACTTTTCCAAGTCGTTCAAAGAATTGTATGGAGAACCACCTTTCTGCACACAACCGTTGATTTTTTGCCCCATATCAATTGCTCTCTGCCGCATTTCTTCCCCTTCTTTCTCCACCATGAGGCTTCTTATAGCTCTTTGAATTCCTTCTCTCTCCAGAACAGGATCCATTTCAAGGCCTACCCTCCATACATGAATGAGGTACCTAGCATTCACCTTTTGGTCTGCATATCATTGGAACCCCTTCACATATACTTTCCAAGGTGGAATTCCAACCGCAGTGGCTCAGAAATCCTCCCCCTGCACTATGTGTCAGAACCTCCTTTTGAGGTGCTCATTTTACAATCAGACCTCTTCCTATGATTCTTTCTTTAAAACGTTGAAAGAGCTCAAGACATTGATCTGAGACTTTTGAGCCGTCAACTAATCCGGGGCTGCACAACCCACAAGAATGGTTGATCACTGTTGGCCAGTCCCCAAGTCATCTCAGCTAGCTCTTTCTCGTTCACCATTTCCAAGCTTCCCAGGCTCACATATATAACTGCGTTAGGAGCTTGCTTGTCGAGCCATGCAAGGCAACTGTTGTCCTCCTTTAGTAGACTAGTGGTCGAAATTGGAGCTGTTTTGTGCATAGGGCCTATAGAGAAGTTTGGAATTCGGTATTGTTGTTGTAGCTGTGACAATGATGAATGCTCAAGGAAGTCCATGGTGTTCCACACAATGGCTGCTGAAGATCTTATGTTGTTTGTGTCTGCAATAAACAGTTGTACAACTTTTGAGGGTTTTTTATAGGGTAGATCCTTGAACCTGAGGGGATAAAGCTCGGGTACTAGTTCATTCGCCAGAGACTCTGTAATCATATCCTAAATAATGTTAATTGTGATTGGATTTAGGTATGATGAACATAGTAGTCTTTCCAACTTCTTAAGGTAATAGGATAAAATAAACAACTTAGTACTGTTTTGTCTTCCTTAAACCCCACTGGGAGAGCTTGGTAGTCTCATTTAAGGAGCTTGATTTGCAATTCAATGTCTAAAGCTACTATGTACTTAATAAAGTCATTCTTTGTATGCATCAGAACAATAACCAGATTCATCTATATGGTATAAACATGCATTGTATTCTAAAAAAACCGTTTTATTGAGTCTGCGATCGTTAGCTCTACAAAATTCTACCAAGTTCTATAGATAGTCAATTTATTTTGGTGTAATTTTGTGAGCAAACTATGCGGAGAATTGATAATAGATTGTCGACTATGCTATGTAGTGCAGTCTATATAGTAGACATCACTTGCCAAATGATAAGTCCCAGGAGACGGATCTGTAGCAGAGCACTGCTCTAATAGGATTTGCATATTCACTGAGAACTCATTTTATTTTGACATAAAAAAGATCCTTGGGCTAATAACAAGAACAGTTGCCTCGCTTAAGCCATTTCCTTTGGTGTTCACAAGGTACATATAACAGAACCGTTGAAGTCATCATTCACTGTCTAGTAATACAAACAAGAAAAAAGAGTTTTTTTTTTTGAGGTGTTAGACATGTGATTATTATGCGGTTTGGATTAATGATTATCATAAGTTATATAAGACAAACACTTAATACAAGGTGTGTTTGTTTGTTCTTATTTTTGTTGGACAGGTCCCGTCAAGAACAAGGTTTTCCCCCAAAATGCCTTTGGCATGTGCCTTAGACAGACCCAAGGCATGACAACCATTTAACATGTGGGATTCTTTACTAGCGGAGTTTTATAGGTAGGTATGTCCATGGATTGAATTTTAATCCGAACAAATTTCAATATGAATTGGTTCTATCATACTCTTCGGATTTTGTTTTATTAACATTCCATGTGATTTTAATAGATTAAACGTATTTTGTAATGAGTGATCATTTGATAAAAATTGTGTTAAAATGTAAGTGTGATTTGTTTTAATTAATTTTAATTAAATTAGTCAGATAAAAATAAAGTCTGATTTATTTTTTAAATAGGGTTTAAATTTAGAACATTAAAAATTTGATTCAAGTATATTTCGTTGACGAGCTTTAATCATAGGTGGGGCCACTGGGAAAAACTATCGCCGGATCTCTAGGATAGAGTCATTGACGTCTAATTCTTTATCTGTCGCGGTATTTGGCTGTACATTGAGCGGCAGTAACAAATCAATAATGTTATTTTGATTTAATTGAATTGATTGTGTTTCTCAATAATTATTGAGACTTAGATTCATTGGCAATTCAATAGTTATAAATAATTATATTAAAATTTAAAAAATTAGATCTAAGTAAAATTGTTCGTAACAAATAATGATTATCCCCTCTTTTAAAGGCTTTGATTCGGTCATTGCCTATGGTGCTGAGTTCGTGTTGAGGTCATATTAAAGATTGAGCTTGTCAAGCCTAAGATGATGATTATTATGCACTTAATTATGAGTGCTAGTAACATTACTAAATTTTTTTTTTTTTTTACTATAGTATCTCTACTTTTAATATAAATAGCAATGTACGATGTGCATTGCACGTGAAAATTTTTGTTGAAACATTAGATAAAATACATAAAAAAAATCTAATTATGCAGCTACATTAGATATTATTTCATATTTATCATACTTAAATTGTGTGTATTTTCTTCATAACTGTAAACATCCAATGAACTTATTTTATGTTATTCTTTCATTCGAGTTATCAAGTAGTAAATATTATAGATTTTTATTTTCTCGATTTTTTTTCTTTTTGTCTTTCTTATTTTTATTTTGGGCATCAATAATTTTTTACTAAATTATTTTGATTGTGAATGAAGTGATAAGATAAATATATCTATTTTTAGGCATTGGAGATGATGTTGTATCAATAGAGTTGTCAACGTGTATTAATATTGGGGTTTTGGAAAAAACATAATAATGTTTTATATATCATGTTAATCATAACATGACCATTCAAAAGTTTTTCTAAGATAGAAAGATTTACATGATATGTTAGAGATTGGTTTGTTATTTAAATATAGAGGGATATAATGATAATTTGTATATTTAAATATAAAAGGACATGTTTGTCTTTATAGTTTTTTATAAGAGTAAAATAGTGAATCAAAAGTATTTCATATTAAGGAACTTTATTAGTAGTATGCTAACATGAGTAAAAACTTTTATTTTATTAGTGTATAATACTTTATTAATTTTTAATCAAATTAAAAATTTACAACTCTTGAGCAACTATAGGTACCTACAGAGTAACAATAGATACTTTATATTCTCTAATGAAATTAGTTGGGACATACCGAAGAAGAAAAAAGAAAAAAATTAATAAACTGAGGAAAACAAAAAGGGTAAAACTGTAAAAGGATTCAGACGATTCTTCCTTCTTGAACCTCAACGTTCTCAGGGTTTATCTTTTCAATTAATCTCTGCATTTTTGAATTATAATCAGAGTTTGTTTGGTACGGGTCCCAGAATGGGTTCCAATGGTCTCTATAGAATGGGTCGACTAGACTGGTGATGATGACATCCATGACTTTGGTTTGGACTGTTGTTTGCTTCACTAAGACATACAGTAAGTCTCTCTTGGCTTAGATTTCAATTGATCCGAATTTGAATATGATTGAAAAACTCTTGTTTCAATTCGTCTCGAAGACTCCATGGGTTAGTTTTTATTCAAATTTTGTGAAAATCAAAATTTTAATTAAAAAAATGATCTGATTCAATTAATTTTATTAAGATGAATATTAGTAAAATACTGAATCTCAAGTCAACTTCAACAAATATTCCACCAATTTACCCTCTAGCTGTATAATTACAAAAATAATTCAAATAGAATCACTATCAGATTAGATAATAATATATCCAAAATTTAATTTTTTTGGTAAGCTATAGTATAATAGATTCAAATCTAAATTTGAATTAACGATAAAAAATAATTATTTTCGATTGTATTGGATGAAATCCCATCCATTGACATACTTGCATACAACCCTCAACAAATGTTTTACTATGTGCCCATGGCCCATCCTATGGTTCTTGTTAAGTTTGGCACACATTGCCGATTGAACAAAAAAAGAAAAAAAGAATAGCTTTCAACATGTCCGAATGGAGGTATAAGTTATTTATGAAATTGAATTCGATTGTAATTGAATCTGAAACTAAATCTATAATTTAATATGTATTTTATGGGTATTAGGTGAAATATTTTATATTTTTAATGCAATATAATTTTTTGTTCAAAAATCTAATTTTTTTATACGAATTAACTTTCAACTTTCAAATAATTCATAACTCTGGTTAGATTACAATTACTTAAATTTCATTGAACTCGAACTCAAAATTGGATCTTAATATAAATAGTGGCATTAAAATTTAAAGTTGGGACCTCTCAATTAATGTTTGAATATGCAATTTTATTGAGAAGGGTCGTGAATTAGGTGTTACACCGAGGTATTCGAGCATTTTAGAGACGTATATAGTATTCTATTCCTATATTTCTCTTGTAATTCTCATAATATATTGTTGAAATAGTCTTCTTTATATGTTGACAGAATTAGATCATGTTACATTTTCTTTTGAAAAGAGTGAATGTCATTAGGATGAACTCATATTTTGTGCTTGTATTAGTAACACTACTACATTTTAAAAGTGCTAGCCGCTCAACACTACAATTGCATTGGTTTGGTAGGCATCAACTTCAATTATTTTTGTCTTGTTTCAAGCACTAAAAATAAATTAGTGCCTGTTAAACCACTTGGAAACCCCATGCTGCCCCTTTAGTGGTCGGTGGTCTTTCACCAATGTTTCAGTTTTTTTTTTAAAAAGTTCTTCGAATAGTCCCTATTACTTTTTCTTTCTTTTTTTTTTTTGACAAATTTGTGACTTGTACATTAATTGTCATGACCCGACTTTATTGTCATACAATATTGTCTGTTTTAAACTTGACACATATATAGTTCAAACTATGAATGCAAACACAGCTTGAGCCTCGTGTGTCAATAGTTTTATCTTGTTGAATCTAGATTAATACAAGCACCTCACTCATGGGAGAAAATATTGGACGTCATGGTTACACCACGTCACTATTGGCACATGGTGTAACCGTTACACCCAATATTTAGGCCAAATTTTTTTCACTTATAAGTTATTCTTTTAACTATGATATCATTTTAACGTCTTAACTCTATAAATATATTATCGGCTTTGTTGAAGGCGTATAGTATTAAAATATGTCTATGTAAATATGAGGTGTAACATTTACACCACATCAACATTATCACATAGTGTAACCATCCAATGATAACTCAACAATTAAGCAAAATAAATCTCACTAGCTCATTCGAATAACCACATTTTCATTTTAGATTGTAACTGCCACATATTCAAAAAGTGGGGTTCTCTCTATTTAAGTCTATCGAAGGTAGAAACCATTACTCAATTACATATTTGTGTGTGAATTATTTGGTTTGATGTGATTATGAGATGAATTTGATTTTCAAAACCCTAATTTGCTCTGGTTATGTTACTATTTGAAGTGTCATCAATTACTAGATTTCGGCGGAGCTGTGAGG
Organism: Ilex aquifolium; assembly: GCA_951799425.1. Classification (NCBI taxonomy): domain Eukaryota; kingdom Viridiplantae; phylum Streptophyta; class Magnoliopsida; order Aquifoliales; family Aquifoliaceae; genus Ilex; species Ilex aquifolium. Next base: position 8,269,936 of record OX637394.1, read on the forward strand.
TTTTGGAGGTTCGATGGAACGGATTTCTTCGCCTAACTGTGAGTTTGTGTTTCTACTTCAGTTCTTAGATGAAGAGAAATTCGAGATAGTTCACGAGTAAGGTCTTTGCATTCGGTTAGTAATTTTTTGGATGATTTTTGGTGTTTATTTTGTGTTGTGATTGATCGATCTTTTACATCAACAATGTGTGTGTGTGTATACCTGTTCAGAAAAAAAAAGCACGCGGTAGTATCAACCTTCCTTTAGTTGACATTGGACATGGAATACTCTTGCTTTATCATATCAAAAGACATAGAGAGGGTCTAGACATTTAACTTATTGAATGAGTAGATTTCACAGGGTTGTTTTATTCTGTCGCTTCAACACTCAATCGACATGGCCACGTCATTTGGCAGTCAGGATGACTATGACAAGATGAACTCTTCCAAGTCGTTCAAAGAATTGTATGAAGAACCACCTTTCTGCACACAACGGTTGATTTTTTGCCCCATATCAATTGCTCGCTGACGCATTTCTTCCCCTTCTTTCTCCACCATGAGGCGTCTTATAGCTCTTTGAATTCCTCCTCTCTCCAGAACAGGATCCATTTCAAGGCCTACCCTCCATACATGAATGAGGTACCTAGCATTCACCATTTGGTCTGAGAAACATGGCCTGCATATCATTGGAACCCCTTCACATATACTTTCCAAGGTGGAATTCCAACCGCAGTGGCTCAGAAACCCTCCCACTGCACTATGTGCCAGCACCTCCTTTTGAGGTGCCCATTTTACAACCAGACCTCTTCCTCTGATTCTTTCTTTAAAACCTTGAAAGAGCTCAAGAAATTGATCTGAGGCTTCTGACCCATCAACTAATCCAGGCCGCACAACCCACAAGAATGGTTGATCACTGTTGGCCAGTCCCCAAGCCATCTCAGCTAGCTCTTTCTCGTCCACCATTGCCAAGCTTCCCTGGCTCACATATATAACTGCGTTAGGAGCTTGCTTGTCGAGCCATGCAAGGCAACTGTTGTCCTCCTTTAGTAGACTAGTGGTCGAAATTGGAGCTGTTTTGTGCATAGGGCCTATAGAGAAGTTTGGAATTCGGTATTGTTGTTGTAGCTGTGACAATGATGAATGCTCAAGGAAGTCCATGGTGTTCCACACAATGGCTGCTGCAGATCTTATGTTGTTTGTGTCTGCAATGAACTGTTGTACAACTTTTGAGGGTTTTTTATAGGGTAGATCCTTGAACCTGAGGGGATAAAGCTCGGGTACTAGTTCATTCTCCAGAGACTCTGTAATCATATAAATAATGTTAATTGTGATTGGATTTAGGTATAATGAACATAGTAGTCTTTCCAACTTCTTAAGATAATAGTATAAAATAAACAACTTAGTATTGTTTTGTCTTCCTTAAACCCCACTGGGAGAGCTTGATAGTCTTTTGCAATTCAATGCCTAAAGCTACTATGTACTTAATAAAGTCATGCTTTGTCTGCGACTCTGCATCAGAACAATAACCAAATTCATATAAATAGTACAAACATGCATTGTATGCTAAAAAAACTGTTTTATTGAGTCTCTGTGATCATTAGATCTACAAATTTCTACCAAGTTCTATGTATAGTCAATTTATTTTGGTGTAATTTCCTGAGCAAGCTATGCGGGGAGTTGATAATAGACTATCGACTATGCTGTGTAGTACAGTCTATATAGTAAACATCACTTACCAAATGATAAGTCCCAGGAGACGGATCTCTAGCAGAGCACTGCTCTTAATAGGATTTGCATATTCACTGAGTAACTCATTTTATTGACATAAAAAATATTACGAAAGAGAACAATTTGATGGGACCAGCATGATTCTTGGGAAGCATATGTCGTTGCTATTCTAGTCTTCTTGTAAAGGCTACTCACTAGCTTAGGTTCTGGCTGTGGTTTGAAGTTCTTCCACAGGACTTCTACTCATAATTTAATTTGTAAAGCTTTATCTAGTTCATTTTTATCCGGATGATTAGTACTGTTTGTAAAAAGTTCACTTCAACATTATCTGACATTTTGTTCTCAATTGACATCTCTCATAACGCAACAAATGATTCCTGTGTCTTGAATTAGTTTATCTTATGATGATTATTCCCGAGAAAAGTTTGTAGCATTTCTTCCCTCGATTTTCTTAGCTATGAAGCTATGAATAGTTGTCACTAAAATTTTGGATTCTGTGTTTTCCAATCTACTATGGGATTTTCACATCTAGTCTTTCTCTCTCAAAAAATGCTATTTCTTTTATAGTTCTTGAAATATATCTTTTAAGCCATACTAGTAGCCATATACCTTGCAAGGAAATGTAACCTCCTTCTTGAAGCCGAGGAATGGCATCCCAAGCTAGAACATTGGAAGCACTGGTAGTGCGTAAGATAATACTTGGAAGGTTCAGATGATTAGCCACGGCATCTGTAAAGTGCATGATTGTATCGTAGACGATGCAGCAGACCTTATCGTGTGGCTCCTGTTTTTCCATCATTTGAACCAAGTATTGCTGAAGTGGCGCTTTGCAGTTGACGTTAATCACTGAGATGACCTCTAATAGATTCCAGAAGGATGTATCATAGCCTGATAAGTTGTCCGCGAGGGGTAGGAAGAAGAATTCGGGATGATTAGAAGAGCAAGGAGGGTTGAATTCGGTGTGTGCGATCGTGATGGAGAAGCCCCTGGAGTGTAGGATAGAACCTAGCTGAAGCATTGGAGTTATGTGCCCCTGGAATGGAGGTGGAACTAACACCACTCGAAGTCCGTGTGTTCTTCTGTTTTCCATCTCTCTCTCTCTCTCAACAACAAAGGTTCTCCGATCCTTGGGCTAATAGCAAGAATGGTTGCCTCGCTAGAGCCATTTCCTTTGGTGTTCACAAGGTACATATAACAGAACCGTAGAAAGCATCATTCACTGTCTGGTAATACAAACAAGAAAAAGAGTTTTTTTTCAAGGTGTATAGACTTTTGATTGCGGTTCAAATTATCATAAGTTATAGAAGACAGACAGTTAATACAAAGATGTGTTTGTCTGTTTGTACTTTTGTTGGACAGGTCCCGTCAAGAACAAGGTTTTTCCCCAAAAAAATGCTTTCGGCGACGGCCCAGGGCATGACAGCCATTTAACATGTGGGATTCTTTACTGGCGGAGTGTTATAGATAGGTATGTTTATGGATTGAATTTTAATCTGAATCGGTTCTATCATATTTAAATAATTCGTTTATGGATTATAAAAATAAAGCGTGATTTATGTTTTTTCAATAAGGTTTTAAATTTAGATAATTAAAAATTTGATTCAAATCTGTTTGGTTGACGGGCTTTAATCATAGGTGGGGCCACTTGGAAAAATATGGACGGATCTCTAAGATAAGAGTAATTGACGTCTAATTATTTATCTGTACATTGAACGAACGTAACAATTAAATAGTATAGCTCACAATAAATAATGATTGACCCCTCTGTTAAAGGCTTTGATTAGGTCGTTGCCCAAGGTGTTGAGCTCGTGCTGACGTCATATTGAGGATAGAGCTTGTCAAGTTTAAACATGATTATTATTAGAGTATTTTCAATTCTTATCTATTTTTTTGAATTTAAATTTAAATTTAAATAAAATTTTTTTAAAAGTGTTCTCTAATGCTAGATTTATACTCATATCAAATATGAAGGGAGATTCGTTTTTTTCACTTAAATCAAAAGGAAATTCAAATTCATACCAAAATTTTTAATTCTGAGATTTTACTATTATTTAAAAATCTAATGGTCATATTTTATCTTCTTTTAAATTTAGAGTTGTCCTCATTTAAATTTGAGTTTCTCTTGCTTTAAATTTGAGTTTCTCTACTATAGAGGTATATACTAAATCAAGTTTTTTATTTTTTATTTTTACTCAAATTTACGTAAGGATTTGAGTTTTCATTGGAGATGGTCTTATACACTTATGCTCCGTTTGCTATGATGGAAAGTTAGAAGGATGAAAAGTTGGAGAGATAAATAAAACATTATGTTTGGTAAAGAAGGAAAATAGGAAGGATGGAAAAGTGGATGAATTAACTTTCCTTCCAACTCACTAAAATCAATCCTTCCAAAATCGGAAGGAAAGTGGATGAAAAGTTAATTATTTGTGTTGAAATGTATCTTATTTGTCTATATATTTTTTTATATATACATATATTATGTATATATTAATTTCATATAAAAAAATAATGATAAAATATGTATTTATATATATATTTTAAAAAATTTTAAAAATTTAAAATTAAAATTAAAATTTAAAAAAATATTTTACTTATTATTATATTTATTTAAGTTAATTTTTAGTTTGTAGAAAAAATATGAACATGGATTTAATTAAGTGAAAATAGAATATTAGCATTAAATTTTTTATTCAAAGTTTATGTGGGTCAACACGAACACGATTCGAAAATAAACAGGTCAACTCGATACGATACAATTAGTTAAATGAGTTGAGTTAGGTTTGACTAATATTCGATACAAACCCGCAATGACTCAACACAAACCTGATACGGCACGATTCGATTGTCACCGTTAATCTTAGTAAGCACAAAAAAAAAAAATTTAATCATTTTTATTTTTCAGCCATCCTAACAAACATAGATGAAGGAAAGTGTATCATTTCTACTTTCCTTCCTTGAAGTATAGAAAGTGTATCTCTCCTACTTTCCATCATTTTTACCAAACGGAGTATTAATTATGGATGCTCGTAAAATTACTAAAAAATATTTTTTTACTGTCGTATTTCTACTTTTAATATAATTAAATGCTAACATGAGTAAAAAAATGTATTTATTAATATATAATACTTTATTTATTTTTTAATCAAATTAAAAATTTACGACTCTTGAGCAACTATTGGTACGGTAGAGGAACTATAGATACTTTATATTGGATTAGTGCATGATTTGATGCAGATTTATTCTCTAAAGAAATTACTTGGGATATACTGAAGAAGAAAGAAGAAAAATTTAAAAATTTAATAAACTGAGAAAAAGAAAAGGGTAAAACTGTAAAAGGATTTGGAGGATTCTTCCTGTTTGGTACGGGTCCCACAGTGGGTCCCAATAGTCTCTATAGAATGGGTCGACTAGACTGGCAATGAAGCTTGACATCCATGACTTTGGTTTGAGCTGCTGTTGATCCGAATTCAAATATGATTGAAAACCTCTCGTTCGAATTCATCTCGAATACTCCATGAGTTAGTTTATACTAGGGGTGCAACTTGGGTTGGGCAACCCGATTTCAACCCGAGCCCAACCCGAAAAAATTAGGACTTGGGTTAGAGTTTTTAATACTTGAATTGGATTTGGGTCAAAAAATCTCAACCCGAATTCAATTTGGGCCGGGCTCAGGTTGAGGCATCGACAACCCAATTTCAACCCGAACCCGACTAATTAAAAAATAATTTTATATATATAAAACATTAGCACTTTTTTTCATTTTTACTCCATCGTCCTCTGTTTCTTGTTGCTTGCTACTCTATTATGCGTTATGCATGATTAATGGTGATAGTTTGATGTTTTAAGTTTAATATTTTTATGGGTCTAATTTCTATGTTTTCTGGGATTGTGCTTTGAGATCACTAGTTTTTTGGTGTGAAAGTAGATGATCAATAATCGTGCACTGTTATGAATGAAATATATGGATTGTTTTATGAATTTATAATTATTTTCCTCCTCTCTCTGTCTCTCTTGCAGTGAACTCGAATTCAACCCGAGCCCTCCCAAATTAAACTCGGGCAGGGCTCGGGTTGAGTTCCTCAACCCGAGGTAGGGTTAGGGTTAGGGTTGAAAATTATATACTTAGGGTTGGGCTAGGGTTGACTGTCTAACCCGCCCAACCCGCCCGAGTTGCACCCCTAGTTTATACTTAAACTCGTGAAAATAAAAATTTTAATTCAAAAATATGAACAAATTTACCTTCTAGCTGTATAAGTACAAAAATAATTCAAATATAATCACAATTAGATTAGATAATAGTATATCTAATTTTCTGTTTTAAGGAGTGTTGAGAATTGTATCTTTAAATCAATAGATATCTAGACCGATAAGAAAAAGTGAGCCGCCTATGAGAACCTCTTGGACTCCCATTTATAACGATACGAAGAACACTTGAACAAGCCCCACTTAAAACAATTCGTTTCAAGCGATAATTCGATCGAGAAAACTCAAAACCCTCTCTCTCTCCTGATGGTGTTAGTGGAGGAATAGACGATGCATGGTGGTGATCATAAGCCTTGAGTAACAGATTGCATGAGGGTAGAATAAGAAATAATAATAATAAATAAATAAATAAGACTCTTGGACCTACTTACAAAATATTACACATTATATGTCCTTAATAACCCAATAAATTTGCCCTCAACGAACGTTTTACTATAGGCCCATGGCCCATCCTATGGTTCTTGTTAAGTTTGGCTCACATTCCAATCACACGGATGGTTGAATAGCTTTTAAAAGGTCCTAATGGAGGTGGAAGTTACGTTTAAGACTATTGAATTCAGAAGAATGCTATATAGACTTAATATGTATATCTAATCAGAGACGTAATTTAATGTGGTTGTTGAATTAGTTGTAAATTTCAATGTTAGATGAAATTCACTTTCAATCCTATTGTTGCATTGAATTAGATCCTCATATTAATTTCTCAAATCAGGTCTAAATAGTATTTTTCCCGAATCCAATAGAATTCAATCTCAAATATTTGATTGTAATTGAATCTGAAACTAAATCTATAATTTAATATGTATTTTATGGGTATTAGATAAAATATTTTATATTTTAAATATAATACAGCCGTTGGATTAGTTGTGAGTTTCAAGGTTAGATGGAATCCATTTTCAATCAAATGATTATATTAAATTAGGTTCAAGCTGCTTTTTTCATATAATTTTTGTTCAAAAATTCTAATTTTTTGATACAAATTAACTTAAACTTTCAAATAATTCATAACTCGGGTGAGATTACAATTACTCAAATTTCATTGAACTCGAACTCAAAATAAATAGTGGGATTAAAATTGGGACCTCTCAATTGATGTCTGAATATGCAAATTTTATTGACAAGGGTCGGGAATTAGGTGTTATACCGAGGTATTCGAGCATTTTAGAACACATATATAATATTCTATTCTTATATGTCTCTTGTAATTCTCAGAATATATTGTTGAAATAGTCTTGTTTACATGTAGACAGAATTTGATCATGTGACATTTTCTTTTGAAAGGAATGAATGCCATTTGGATCAACTCATATTATGTGCTTGTAGTACTAACACCACTATATTTTGTAGTACAATAAAAGTGGTAGCCGCTCAACACCACGATCGCATTGGTTTGGTAGGCATCAACTTCAATTATTTGTCTGTTTCGAGCACTAAAAATAAATTAGTCCCTGTTAAACCACTTGGAAACCACCTGCTGCCCCCTATGGTGGCCAGTGGTCTTTCAACCTGTTTCAGATTTCTTTTTTTAAGTTCTGCCAATAATAATTCCTATTACTTTTTTTTATACATATAAAATTTTGATTTGTACATTAATTGTTATGACTGGACTTTATTGTTATACAATATTGTCTGTTTTAAACTAGACACATGTTACCCCATTAGCTGGTTGGCATGGCTATGACATGCGGGTGCCTCGCTTAAGAGTGTCTCATGCCTTAGTCAAGTTGGGGGTGTGCTTGCCTAAGCACCCCTTTTTTGTGCAAAGATGGTTTCTTAAGGACTTGGTCGTGTATTTGATCTGGTATCAAAAGTGTTCGACAAAAGATTTAGGTGGTATGCATTGACTATGTCTCAGGCTCTCGTCATTGTGACTCTTTGGTCAGATGATGTATGTTGCTGTCATTAGGGAATTGTCTCCCAATGTTATTATAAGGTGTTTGGGGGGGGGGGGGGGGGGGAGAAGGGGTTTGCTCCGCGAAGGGTTGTCAGGCCGGCAACCCTGATGCCCCATAGCCATGGCATGTCAAAGCAAGGCACAACCCCAAGAATACTTGTCATGGGTGTGGGCAAGGCATGCAAAGTTTGAGACCTGAGAAATATGGGGTCGATGATCGATGGGTCCCGTTGTTGGTGGAAGCACCATGCATGGCTGAGGGAGACAGTATATGCATGGGCACAATGAACACAAGCAAACAAGCAAGGCTTAGCCAGTGGGCTCTGATTATGGTGCATTAAGAGCTTGGAAGACCAAGCTATGGGTTGAACATGTCTTGACACGCAAGCAAGGGAAATCAGGTGTTGTGAGCTAACAAGGATGGCATGTGCACATCATGTGAACCGGTTCCGAATAGTTGAAGCATGTGCACATCATGTGATAGCGGTTCCAAGCAGTTGATGACTGAGTTGAGTGACTGTTACAACTGTTCCAGCCATGATCAACACATTGTGGGGGATTAGCAGAACCACCTAGCCATGTTCAACAGATTATGGGGAATTGGCAGAACCACCCACAATCCTTGAGAGTGAATCTGATTAGTGCCTACAATCCAAGCAGTTTGGGATGTCAACTGCGTAGCTGAACTAGCCAAAGTTGGTTGGTGCCAGCATTGCCTAGGCGCTTGAGCTTGTAACCACCATGTATAGCTTTATATACAAATGCTGGGGTTTGCAGTAACCCAAGAGATTTTGGGCACATTTTTATAAGCAAACCCTTAGTCGAAAATCTTTTAAGCTTATTGAGAAGAAAAAGGTTGGGTCGTTTATGATGGGCCCTGCCTAGATCACAAATGATGGGCCCAGCCCAAACTAGGCCCAAATCACAGATGTAGGCTTGGCCCAAACCAAGCCCAGATCAGAGATGCGGGCTCGATCCAGACTAGGCTCAAATCAGAAATGTAGGCCAACAAGGGTCAAGCCCACCGTCTTGGGAGACCTAATCTATCACTAGCGCACGTGGAGATCTCCATCTTAGGAAGGGAATCATGGAACGTAGTTATCGGGTATCACGAATTCACCCCGTTCCCCATTATGAGGGTAACACCTCAATTAGGGCTCCCTGTAATGGTGCCTCAATCAAGGCTCCATCTGAGGCGCTATGAAGTTGTACTCGCCTATAAATTGTAAGTCTCGTCTACACATTGGGGGTATCGCACAAATCTCAACACTCTACAGTCTACACACCTTGAGTAAAAAGATTCTCCGGCCACCGTAGTCATTCTCCGTGGAGTAACTCACTCAGATCGAACCATCTAATTTATGTATTTTACTGTGTTGAGCATACCCATCACATACACTATTACATCTTTGATTGATTTTCCATAAACACATTTGTGCATCATCAGTTTAGCCTGTAATCTCGTGTGCCTCTTTGTGTTTGATTCTTGCCCATATTCGGTTTGATGTATTGTTTCTTTGAGCGATTGTGTGAGTTTGGTTGAGACTGAATGTAGGATCTCAGTGTCATCACAAGGCAAAAATTCGAGTAAAATTTAACCCCTTGACAACGTATGTAGTTCAAACTAAGAATAGAAACAAAGCTTGAACGTCGTGCGTCAAGATTCTAGTCTTATTGAATCTGGATTAATACAATCCACCTTATAGGCCAAAAATTTTCACTTAGATGTTATTCTTTGAACTCTGATATCATTTTAACTTCTTGCCTCTATAAATATATTATCGGATTTGTTGAAAGCGTATAGTATTAAAATACATCTCTAAATATTGGGTATAACGGTATTACATCATGTCGACATTGTCACGTGATATAACCACCAAATTATAACTCAACTATTAAGCAAAATGGATCTCATTCCCTCGAATAACCACCATTCCATGTAAGATAGTAACCACTACTAGGGGTGTCCATGAACCGGGTCAAGCTTTGCCTGCAAAAAATTTTTCGGCTGGGCCTGGGTAAGGGAGGCCCAAGCCCTTACCCCGAGTGAGTTATTGGCCGGGCCGGGCTGGGCTTCAGGTAGGGATAGGTTATCCGTAGCTCAACCCGCCACTCACTGGGTGAGCCTTACGGACGGGCCTACTAGACGGACTTTTTATATACAATTTTATTTAGAAATAATAAATATTTTTATAACTTAATATTTTTGTAAATTATATTTTTGAATTAAAAGTACAGTCAAAATGGACAAAAAATAAATAATGAATAATTTTATTTATAAATAGGGAAGGAACTGCATCACAATAGAATGAGCACATCCCAACTAGATTGGCACCTACTCACCTATCCATCTTTTTCAAATTTGAAATTTAATGTGTCTAACTTTTTTTCAAATGAATGTGGGCGGGTTGTTCGGGTTGGGCAAGGTGGGTTCTTGGGCCGAGTTTCGAGTTGAATAATGGGTTTGGGGGCAGGTCGAAGCCCTCTCTTGAATGATATTGGGCTCGGGCGAGCTAACTATTGAACCTATCGAGTTTCGAGTCTATTTTTTTTAGAGCAGGTAATGGGACCCGTGGGCAATCCGGTTCATGGACAACCCTAACCGTCACATACTCAAAAAGTAGGGTTAACTTTCTCACTTGTTTGTTTATTATTAGGCCGTTACACTACGTGACAATAATATATCATGTGCAACTCACATGAGACGCCAACAGTCTGTGAATTTACATATAAGTCCATATTCGAAGCACTTGTAACTCACGTGTTTTAATTTATGATGAAAAATTAAACGACAATATGAGTCAGGTCCACATTGCTACCAATTCATAAACATTGAGGGTGCAAATTAAAAATTTTAATCTTTAAGGATACAATTAACTTGGAAATATCTTTTAGGGTACAAAGTGATATTAACCCTGATATCGCGAACCCCATATTACCAAAGTCTCCTACCTTCTTTTTTTCTAACGCTTACCTTGCCTCCTCTCTCTCTCTCTCTCTCTCTCTCTACAAGTCTGTTTTACTATAGTCCAAGAAGAGAGGAGAAAAGTACCCAACTTCTAACCCTAGAGTAGATCTCCCTATCCGATCTGTGAGAGCCATACGATCTGTGTAATGGGTTACACATGATGAGATATTTGGTTCTAGTTTGCATGAGTGATTAATAATGCTATCGATTTAAGAAATTCGTTATGTGTCACATTCCAATAAAAAAGTCTAACAATTATCAAACAAAATGAAAGAATAAAAAGTTTAAAAGGGTATAATATTTATTAAAATATTAGTAATTTAAAATATTATGTCATATTATTAAAATCCCAATAATGTTACTTCCACTTTATACCATGCTAGTACCACATTAGCAGTTTGCAGCGCACTAGAAATTTGGTAGTACACAGATGAACTCAATTTGTACTATCTCCTCCTCATATATCATGGCCGCCAAACTCATCTCCTTCTCTCAACACACACGCAGAGAGAGAGAGAGAGAAGTCGAACAGCAGCAGCAGCAGACCAAATGACACTCTTGACGATTTTATTGGGCAGAGATTCAGAAAGCTTCAAGCTGTACGAATTAGATTTGTTTGTGGTATTCATTCTCTCTCTCCTCGTGGAGTGGCTCTCACACACTCGCTTTATCAACTCCAACACTACCAATACTGTGATTGCTGGGCTTCTGCAGACTGGGTTGTATGGGATTAGGATCACGCTGGCTTACTTGGTGATGCTCTCCGTCATGTCCTTGGACATTGGTGTCTTCCTCGTAGCTATTGCCGGGTATACTGCTGGTTTCTTAGTCTTCGGCAGTCGGGTTTTTGATAAATCGGACCGGAAACCCTCTGATCTTCCTCCGTTGAACTGCTGATGAGTAAAATTATTAGAAAGATATGTATATATGAATGTAGTTCTAAGACCAAGTGTGTGTGCTAATTCTGTGTGGGACTTTGGTGAATTATTAGGTGTTTATGGATCGATAAAATATGAAAAGAAAATTGTATCCATTGCATGGTAACAGATAGTCATTAATAAATGGTGAAAAAAAAAAAAAAATTCCTACCTTCATGTTAGTGAGGTTGCTAGATTTTATGATTTATAATGTAGATTGATATATATATGTGTGTGTGTGTGTGTGTGTGTGTGTTACTTTGATCTTCTAATCTTGGGAGTAGCTGGAGTAGGATCCGATCGTGGACCATAAAAGAAAGGATGATGGCAGTGGTCCGTTCAGGGAGTGTGATTTCCACCTCAACGGCACAAAATTCAATGCACTCTACCATTATTAATCATTCTTTTTTTGAACATGCATTATTAATCAATTTAAAGTGCCTAATTGGTGAAAGACGAGGGGTATCGTGAGGTAATAAAAATTATAATTTTTTAAAATTAAATTATAATTTATAAAAGATATGATTAATCCTAAAACATTGTCATCGATCACGTAAATTATAATTTTTAACGATTAAATTTTGATTTTTAAAGATCAAATTATAACTCGTAAAAAAAATTACAATTACTCAAGAGAATCTCATAATCGATCATGGTATTTATGATCGATAATAAATTTTCTTCAAATAATTGTAATTTTATTTTTTAAAAGTATATTATTATTATTATTTTTAATACCGCTTTCGGTTCCGTAGACTTTACCGCCAAATTGTGGCTAACTATTTGCTATTGATATTCTACTAACCATTTTGACTGTCATGGTATCTTCAATCGTACGATATCAAAATTAATAATTTTTTAAGTTTTAAATTATAATTTTTTGGAGGTGTAAATTATAATTTGTAATGAACATGATTGATCATGAAAATTTAGGATTGATACCGAATTTACAATTTTTAAAAATTAAGTTACAACTCATAAGGAAGAAGTTACAACTGTTTAAGAAAAACTTGTGATCGATCATAAGTATTTGTAATCGATTATAATCTTTTTTCAAATAATTGTAATTTTTATTTTTAAAAGTATAATTTTATTATAAAAAGTGATAGCGACATAAATTTTTTTTTCTCGGTTCCTCACATTTTCCCGTAACTTGAATGGTCTAACAAAATATGACTTTTCAACAAATATATTTAATATACATGTGAGGACTAACAACAGACATGGACTTCCTACCAACTGTGAACTTACTTTGATGTCATTGTATTTGGTGTTCTGAACTTCTACTATTCAAAGTTGGATTTCTTTCCACATATAATTACTAGTTATTTCTCGTGCATGAAAACACGAAATAATAAAAAAAATTGTCAACAATAAACATATTTATATTCACACCCAAAATCAAATCACAAACATAAATAAGAAATAAAGAAATTTAAGTACTGATATATGATGGAGGTGAGCGGTGGTGGGTGGGAGACGGTGATGGTTATGGTGAGTGGTGACAACTGTGGTGGTGGTGGCAGCCGTGGGTGACAACGGTGATGGTGGTGGTGAGTTTTGGGTGACAATGATAGTAGTGCCAGCTGTGGGTGACGGCAATGGTGGGTGTGGGTGGTGACGATGGTAGTGGTGGGCAACGATAAGTGCTTTTAGGCGACAGTGTGATGAGTGATGACGAATGGCGACGGTGGTAAGTGTGGTGGCGGTAGGTGACAATGGGTGGCTGCAGTGGTGGGCGATGACGGGTGGTGGTGGTGGTAGGTGTGGTGGGGATGGGGTGACAGTGGCTGGTGATGATGATAGGCGACGACAGGTGGTGGTGGGTTTGTGGTAGCGAGTGACGGTGGACAACAATGGTAATTGTGGGTGCTGACGGTGGGTGACGGTGGGTGTGGGATGATGGTGGTAATAATAATAAATATAAGAATAAGATGATGATGGTGGTGGGTGGTGGCAAAGGACGATGATGGTAGCAATCAGTGGTGGGTGATGAAGGTGGTGGTGGAGGTGGTGGGGCAGTGAGGGTGGGGTGGGGGTGCAAGTGGGGCAGTGGCGATGTTGGGTTGGCGATGGTGGTGGTAGTTGCGATGGTCGTGGGGGTGGTGGTGGTGATGGGACGGTGGTGGTAGTGGGACAGTGATGGTAGTGACAGTGATTGTGGTGGGGCGATGGTGGTAATGGTGGTGGTGCAATGGAGGTAGTGGGGGCAGTGGTGATGGTGGGACAATAGTAATGGTGATAGTGGTAGAAACGGTGGTGGTGGAGCGTTGGGTGTGGGAGGGTGGCGATAATGGTGGCGGTGGCGGCGACAGTGGTGGTAGTGGGGGTGGGGGTGGTTGCAATGGTGGTGATAGTGGTGATGGTGGTGGAGCAGTGGGGGTGGTGGTGGTAGAGGTAGTGGTGGAGCGGCTCCAAACACTATTTTTTTTTTAAAGTACTTATGATAAATAATTCCTAAAAACATTTTTAAAAAGTTACTCCAAACATACCCTTAGGAGCCTATTTCTCCTATTAAATTTGGGGTTATAATATTAGCCGTCGGATTAACTTTAAAGTAAAATTTAAAGAGATCTCAACCGCGAATAGCAAAAGTCATTTTGTTTATCTGTTGAGATTAGGGGTGATAATCGAGTTGAATTCAAGCCTAATTTACACATAAACAAGCTAGCTCATTTGACTATTTACACATAAACAAACCTAAAAAAATGTTCAAGCTTGGCTTGATTAACAGCCCTAGTTGAGATTTGAATTGCATTGTATTTTATTATATAAATTTAATGATAAATTATTTACCAAAATTGATTAAGATTCATTTATATATAATGTTTCTTATGTCAGTGGTGAAGTCAAAAATATGATCGAGAGTAAACACACTTTAAATACTAGTTTTACTTTATTCTCTAATTAGATAAAAATAATGTGATATATTACTTTTTTTTACGTCATATTTGATACTTTGAAAATTCATTAAACATAAAAAGTATTTGTTTGAAAATTTTTAATAAGATAACATATTTACATCAAGGATCAATTATGTAATTTACTTGACACAAATAAAAGTAATATTCTATCATTTTTAATCTTCTTTAAAATTTCACATTTTACTCATTTTTTGGGTCTATATTCTATAATTTTTGAACCAGAGAAGATTGCAACAAATCATACTGATACTCTAACAACACATGAACATTACACATACAAATCAATTTTAGTTTGCTAATTTTAAGAGATTTAGAATGAATTTTTTGTATTTTTGTTCTCGTACCCAACTTGTTTGACCCAATTAGTTTTATTTTCCGTATGCTATTTGAATTTTTAAAGGACATGATTAATTATAAAAGATTGTAATCGAAATCAAAAGTCTATGGTCGACGATAATCGATTGTGATCTTCTCTTAGCCTCTTGAATCTTTGGTCTAATGCACAATTGTATTATTGTGTACTACAAAAGAATTACTGCATTGTACGAACATGCTCGTTTAACACCATCGTAACAAACAACCTGTCCTCGTCTTCCTCCGAGTACAACAAATCTCATTCAATTAGAGGACCACCACATCCCCGAAACCCTTCATTTCCCAGCCACAAAAACAAACAAAGATATACTTCGATATACTTCCACACACACACACAGATGGCCGGAATGAACAACGGTGCTCATATGCATGGCATGGGAGGCATGACGATGTCCCCACCAACTTCTCCGGCGATGAACAATGGCTCAGGGATGACGATGATGCACAGCCGCCATCACATGATGATGCACATGACTTTCTTCTGGGGCAAGAACGCCGACATTCTGTTCGACGGTTGGCCCGGTTCAGACAACCTGGGCATGTACGTTCTGGCCCTCATTTTCGTCTTCGTTCTTGCCCTGCTCGTCGAATGGCTCTCTCACTGCAACCTCATCAAACAAGGCTCGAACCACGTTGCGGCTGGTCTGGTTCAGACCCTATTGTACGGTTTAAGGATCGGGCTTGCTTACATGGTGATGCTGGCTGTCATGTCCTTCAATGTAGGAGTGTTTCTGGTGGCTGTGGGTGGTCACACGGTGGGGTTCTTGGCGTTTGGGAGTAGGGTTTTCAAGAAATCGTCGCCGGGATCTGGGAAGACCTCGGACCTGCCTCCGATGAGTTGCTGATGGAGAGGTGTAACTTGAATTTTGGTATGGATTTGAGATTTATTTTTATAGGGTTACCCCTTCAGTTGAGTAGTAGTTACTGTACATTAAATAAAAATTAAGTGGACAAAATCTTATGGTTCTCACATCCTACCTTTGCAACTTCGTGATTTCCATCTCAATAACTTCTCTTCTCCATGTTTAAATTTCATTATTGTTCTGATTCACATTTGAGTAATATATAAATAACCCCTTCACATTCATGAAGAATCCTTTCCAACGATAACTCTCTCTTTTTTCTTTGTAAATTGATCACGGTTTTTTGTTATTGAGTGTTTTTCTCATATGTGGGTCATGTGATTTTTGTTGTTTCAGGAGATACAGATGGAGGATGATGAAGAAGAGAACCCCTTATTCTAAAGCCATGACTGCCCAAGTTTATTATTACAGTATATATGTACAGCTAAAGTGTGTATATAATGAGTGTATGTGTGTTGGAGTGTGTGCAGCTATGTGTTATGAATTGTGTGTTTTGGGTTTATGAAATTTGGGGGAAAAAGTGTGCTGAGTGTGTGAAATTTTGGAGGAAAAATATACCCTGTAAGTGTGTGATGGTTTATGGTGTTTTACTTGACATGCAATTTGATCAGTCTCGACTGGACAACCAACACAAATATTCCCTCCATCCTCATTCATTATCATTTTGTGTGGAGCTATGAGAGCTAAAGAACAATTAAATGAGTTGCTAATTATCAAATTTTGGGTGGCATTACAGTTATGAGTCCAACGCATGAAGGATTACTTCTTGAACAAAATGAAAAGTAATTTTTTAAGACAAATACCAAGTATTACCAAAATATGAATTATGTTTCTTGGTGAGGGAATTGCTAGCAATGGAAATATTATTAGAGAGTTTGGTTTTAAATTTCTTACTTTTTTGGAATTTAGATATTTGAAGGTGTACCTTAAATTGAAATTGTGAAGTATAATTCCTTGTGTCACCTGAAATAATTTACGTGTAACGTATAATTCCATTTGTGAAGTATAATTTCTTACTATGATCAAGGGCGGAGGCAGCCCTGTTTCAGGGTGGGCAAGTGCCCCCCCCCCTAAATTTTTTTTTTATTATTACTTGGTTATATATATTATATATTTGTATAATATATTATTTGTGTCCATCCAAAATCAAAGAAAAAAAATATTATTGTACACTTATATCAAATGAATAATTTTAATTATGTCCTCCCTATATTTTTTGGCACATCAATTAGTATATATTTATATCAAATGAATATGAATTTTTTGACACATTTTGGGTTGGTTATGTACCTATCTAGATAAATTTTGAATATATTAGAATTATTTTCTATTTTTTAAGACTAAAAAAGACATGATATACATATTCGCTAGTTTACTTGTGATTTTGACATTTATTTTTTGCTAATTATGGTAAAAATTATAGAGTGCACATTAAACTGTATAATTAATCAAATGATTTATAAATACCAAAGTGATAACATGATTATGTATCTAAAGAATAATAAAGTTGTTATGCAACGTTTTAAAAGTACAAAAATTCACCGAAATCAATTCTAAATAATTTTAATTAGTTAATATTTTGTAAAAAAAAATGTTATCGTTTGTATATACTAGACTTACTAAATTTAGGTATAATGGGTTTAATGAACTTTTAAGTATTAAATAGGATGTAATTAAATAAATTATTGTCATATTTCTATCAATTGTAAGAAAAAAATAATAATTGTTGAAATATTTGTGCCCACACTGATACAATTTTTTGACTCCGCCCCGACTATGGTGGATCATGGAACCTTACCTAAAAAACTTGGGCAAGTTGAATTAGGGGTACAACTTGGGTTGGGCAACCTGATTTCAACCCGAGTCCAACCCGAAAAAATTAGGGCTTGGGCTAGGGTTTTTAATACTTGGGTTGGATTTGGGTCAAAAAACCTCAACCCGAATTCAATTTGGGCCGGGCTCGGGTTGAGGCATTGGCAACCCGATTTCAACTCGAACCCGACAAATTAAAAAATAATTTTATATATATAAAGCATTAGCACTTTTTTTCATTTTTACTCCATTGTCCTCTGTATCTTGTTATTTGCTACTCTGTTATGCGTGATTAGTAGTGATAGTGTGATGTTTTAAGTTTAATGTTTTTATGGGTCTAATTTCTATGTTTTCTGGGATTGTGTTTTGAGATCACTAGTTTTTTGGTGTGAAAGCAGATGATCAATAATCGTGAACTGTTATGAATGAAATATATGGATTGTTTTATGAATTTGTAATTATTCCCCCCTCTCTCTGTCTCTCTTGCAATGAACCCGAATTCAACCCGAGCCCGTCCGAATTAAACTCGGGCAGTGCTCGGGTTGAGTTCCTCAACCCGATGTAGGGTTAGGGTTGAAAATTATATACTTAAGGTTGGGTTAGGGTTGACTGTCTAACTCGCCCAACCCGCCCGAGTTGCACCCCTAAGTTGAATGGGTATCACAACGAGCATCAGGATGATTTTTGCAAGAGAAAATGTCAATAGAATCACGGCTTTGTTGAACTTTTGCAATCACAGTATGTCTTTAAGTAAACTGAAAATTGATACTTCGAAACAACTTGTCGTTGTAGTATAGTGGTGAGTATTCCCGCCTGTCACGCGGGTGACCCGGGTTCGATCCCCGGCAACGGCGATTTAGTTAATCTCTTTTTTTGTTCTCTCTCTTGCCGCCGAAGAAACGTTAGAAAAGATACTCATACCATTCCAGTTTCTAACTTCAACGCCACTCCTCAATTCTCACAAAGCAAATGCCAACAAATTAATTAAAGAGTCAGTCCTCTGCTTTTCCGATCCCCCCTCTGCCACCCTACGATGACCACCACCGCAGCCCCTCGCAACAAAATCACCACCACCACCATCCACATCGCCGCCTTAGATGGCGTAGTTACGGTCAACTCACTCTTCACATTCGCCGTCTTCCTCGGCCTCACCTGGAACCCAACCGACCCCAACTACATCCTCGTTGACGCCACCGCTACCGGATGCGCTGCCACTTCCGCCATAGCCGAAGACCTTGTGGTCTTCCATGTATACTCATTCAGCTCCTTTCTCTTCTCTAGTCTTGTTGCCTTGGGGATGAAACAGGCCATTAGGAGTTCAGAGGAGGAAGCGCATGGGGTTGGGTTGCGAAGCGTTGCGTATGTTAATTTGAAGGTTTTGAGAATCGGGATATTGGCGTCGGCGGTTGGGTCGGCCTTGGGGTGTGTGTTCTTGACTCTGGCAATGGTGGACTTGGTTCAGATTAAGCTTGGAATATTGGGTTGTTGGAGTTGGTATAGCTTGGCCGTCACTTTTGGTCCATTGGTGATCTTGGTACCATCTGCACTTGTGATCTATATATACCTTGTGTTGCATTCCTTTACTCGGTAGAGTAACTGATTTGTAATGACCAATCTAGTAAAATTGCGTACTCAGGACACGAGACTCTGGTCATTGCGGAGTGTAAGAAGGGTTGCATACAATGCGATGACTGGACTCGAAGAGAGTTAAATGTACGCAGTCTTATCATGTAAATAGAAAGATTGTTTCTCAGGTCACAAACCAACCTTCTAAACAATCTAGTTATTTAAACAAATCTGGGAGGAAGATAATGCTTGAATTTCTGGGTTGAATGTATCCTGTAAATCAGTGTTGTGTTTATTTGTATGTGTAAGGAACAGAACCAGTAAGGCCTAACCTAATTCATCAACCTTTTAACTCTATAGTTTGGTAATCAAGAGGATAAAAGGCAAATCTTTATCAATGTGCATTATTCGAAAATTAATAGTTGATTGTTGATGTAAGTACTGATCCGCAGACTGCATATATATCTAAGTAACTTATTGTAATAGTTGATTGATCATATATGTAGATATATCTAGAAAAATATTGTTAGAAGGAACAGGAGAATAAAGTATCCAAATTAGTTCATCTTAGGAGGCAGTGCAGCATTTAAGCTGATTTAGGGGGCAATGCTGGGTTTAGTCATATTTTATTGTTTAATTAATTAGTATTGTTTTCTGGTGGTGGCAGTGACCTAGGCCTGAAAGCCATTTTGGGTTGCTTTATAATGAAAAGAAGGGGGTTGGGGTGGGATTAGAGCAGGTTATTTAAGTCTTGAAGTCAACCAAGCCTGCTAATGTTTAAGTAATTTACTTGGGATAGCCAGAGTCAAGAATCTGCTTCTCTGAAACCAGTTGACCATTGTGCAGCACTATTTTAGATCCACAACAGGGTAAGGAAATTAGTGAAAGAAACAATCCTTGCAAGAACTATGTTGCTTCCTTGAAACAGTTGCCCCCTTATTCAAATACAAGCAAATTTTCTTCAGTTTATTGAGTCTGTATTATTGTCATTTGCTTGGTACCAAGATCATCCACCAGTTGTTCGACAAATTGCTCCAAAGAATAAACTGAAGTGTTCTTGTTCTATTCTTTGTGCACTACTATGGCCAAGGATCATGTCAGAATCTCTATTTTCCGCTACCTCTGCTACATTCTTTTACTCCTATCTGCCTCCTCATCCATCTCATTCCTCTACTGGTCTCGTTGCTCCGGCCCCTGCTATTCCCATGTCCAAATGATGGTGCAGAAGCAAAACCAACCAATTAACCTCCTGAAATTTTCTTCTGCTTGGAACCATCTTGCTTTTCCCTCAAAACCACCTCCAAAGCTTCTAAAAATCGCCCTCTTTGTCAAGAAATGGCCAAACAAATATCAAGCAGGTGGGCTTGAACGGCATGCTTTGACCCTCCACCTCTCCCTTGCCAAACGAGGCCATGAGCTCCATATCTTCACTGCGGCATCAGCAAACTCATCTTTCTCAAGATACCCAATGAGCAATTTGTATTTTCACCTCACAAAACCAACAGCTGCAGGTTTTCTGGACCAAGCTCTAGTTTGGAAGCAATTTCAAACCCAAAACTCAACTGGAAAACCATTTGATGTGATCCATACTGAAAGTGTAGGGCTCATGCATACCCGATCACGGAGTCTGACCAACCTGGCTGTTACGTGGCATGGGATTGCATATGAAGCCATTCATTCTGACATCATTCAAGAAGTTTTGCGGAATTCTGAAAAATCTCAGGCATATGCATTGACTGAGAGAGCTTTTAAGGTTGTTGAAGAGGTGAAGTTCTTCCAAAATTATGCTCACCATGTTGCCACTAGCGATCATTGCGGGGATGTCCTGAAAAGGATCTACATGATACCGGAAGAAAGAGTTCATACTATTCTCAATGGTGTAGATGAGGAGATTTTCAAGCCTGATTTGTCCAAGGGTAAGGACTTTAAGCTGAAGTTTGGTATTGCACAATCTAAAGCGTTGATTTTGGGAATGGCAGGGAGATTGGTGAAGGATAAAGGGCATCCATTGATGTTTGAAGCTCTGAAGCAAATGTTCATGGAAAATTCTACATTTCAGGCAAGTGTTATTGTTCTCGTTGCTGGTGATGGTCCATGGGGTGCTAGATACAAAGATCTTGGAGCCAATTTACTGGTTTTGGGCCCATTAGAACAGGCTCAATTGTCAAGGTTCTATAATGCAATAGATATTTTTGTGAACCCAACTCTTCGAGCTCAGGGGTTGGATCACACTTTGTTAGAAGCCATACTCTCCGGTAAGCCAGTAATGGCTACTAGGCTTGCCAGCATCACAGGGTCTGTAATTGTCGGTAAAGAAATGGGTTATACATTTCCACCTACAGTGTCTTCACTAAAGAAGGCTCTTTATGAGGTTTGGGAAGATGGGAGAAGTATTCTGGAGAAGAAAGGTCAATTGGCAAGGCAAAGGGGCGTGGAGTTATTCACTGCCACCAAGATGGCAGCTGCCTATGAAAGGCTGTTTCTTTGCATCTCAAGTGATGACAGAAACAGGGATATATATTGCAAATATCAATCTCCATTCGGCTAAAGTAATGTGATGCCCTTTTATGTAGTTCCAAGTTTGTATTAAGTGATGCAACAAACTACTGTTTTAGGGCGAGGGCGAGCCCGATAGGATTGAGAAATCAATTTGAAAGATCCTTTAAGCTTTGCAAGTATTGAATATGGGGTTGCTTGGAGAGATGTGATTTATCTCCACACAGGAGTAGACACCACACAGAGGAATTATGTTCATCTGCCTTTAACGTTTAATTGTAGTTTGAGATTGTACCTCTTTAAAGGATTGAGGGGCACAGATTGGTGAGAGAGAGAGAGAGCATACATGCTTTTCTCCAGGAGGGTGGTGTGAAACCGGAGGATACAGTGACCACTCATACTTGCATGCTAAACCTTGTTGACATGAGGATGTGGGACTGTTTCATTTGACAAATAACCTCTAAATTCTGTTTTTCCCCGATACTTTCAACATTTCTTGTCCCTAACACTGATCCTAAACAATTTCCTTTTGGTATAATCTCACTAGATTAAGTTGTTTGTAGTAATTTAAGTACAGTATCGGAAAACAAGTTTCCTTTGCGGCTAGTTTGGCTGCGGAAATTCAGTAGAATGGTCTTTTCTGTCGATGCATAATGGATGATAACTTCTGCTTTTACGGTCAACATTCTTTCATTTGTTCGAATTCATCAAAATAAGGAACAATAAGCTGTGAACGACAAAGGTAGTTATAACGCTATATTGATAGCAAGAATTGGAATGTGCTAATCAAATTCAATGGAGTTCTGATCAACCAAGATTGTATTGTAAACAACAATGGGACTTCGAACGATATGAGTGCCATCAGACCACACCAATTGAGAAGAAGCCATTACTTCTGCTGGCAGCATCCCAGAAACAGTCACCACAAAAGATTTCTTTTCATTTATGGACTCAAAGGACAGAACTCTGGGAACCACTTTGATGCTCAGCACAGAATTTTTGGCAGTTTTGGCCTTGTAAGTGGAGTTCTTGAGGCCAACATTTGTTACTGTTCTATGAAATTCAATCTCAAAGGTTTTGTTTGCTTCAACATTCACTGCCATTGAAGGGTAATTGAGATCTTTTGGGGATGTTTTTCTGTCAATGTTTTCAGGGCTAGTGCTATTATCCCCTGATATTAGCCTGACCCTCCTCACATTGTAGCCCATGCTGCAAAGCATCTTGACATAGTCTTCTTTAAAGGTCTCATACACAAGTCCTGGGTTCGTTGCTTTTACTGGATCGATGTGCCCAGCTCCATAACTGAATTCACCATCTGGATTTTTGGTAGCATTCATGGGCCAAGCTGTAGGCATGGGAAATGTTTATAACCAAGAAACTTAACAGAAAAAAAGACCAAGTTTTATAAACTAATAGATGAAGCATAAAGATTACCAGTAGTCACCAGAGCAGATTTAATGGCTGAAGGAGACCAGTCCAGGTGCATCGATTTAACATATGCTGCTGCACCAGCAGCATGAGGGCTAGACATGGAGGTCCCAGACAGTAAAGTATATTTTACAGACCTCTTATCTTTATCATTCTTTGAAGGGGAGGCAACAGGTGAAAATGCAGCCAAGATATCTACCCCTGGAGCAGTTATATCTGGCTGGAATGCAGCCGAACATATCCATGTAAGGGATGACTTGACTGAAATAAAAGCAACCAGGAAAGAGAAAGATTTGTGGGCTATACAAAACAGTCACCTTCAATATCTCTGGTATTTTTCCATTCGGCCCTCGTGAAGAGAAGGAAGCGACTACAGGAGCACCAAAATCTTTTATGACTTCGCTTCTCATAATGTTTGCTTGAGCCTCTCTGCTACAGAAGAAAACAGCAAATCAGTAATCCCACGTAAGAATGAACATATGAATCTCTAGTTTGGCAGTCTCAGAATCCTTACCTCGTGGAGTTTATGTAGGACTTGACGACACCATGGTCACGTGGATTTAAAGCTAACGCAGGAAAGGGAACTACAAAAGAATTGTCGATTTCACAAAGCGAATTTAGCATAATTGACCCTGCTGCACCTGCTATCAAAGCCTTTTCCCCTCTATCCATTTGATCACATACCAGAATTTTTCCTTTCACAGAAGTGTTGTCTGAAACTCCACTGCTGCATTCCCTGAAATGCAATCACAAAATTTTTAATTTCAGATTCAATTTTCTCAATAATCTGATACTAAGATAAACTGGGAAAAGACACTTACAAATTCTCACCATCTTCTCCATATATTAAAGGAAACTTTTTTCCACTTGATGGAAAGGAGTTTACAGAATTCCCCTACTTGAATAAGCAATATCAGAATCCATAATAGAGAGAGAATTGAATTTTTCCATGACCCATTAAATATCAGAAAGCATACTACAGGGTGAGAAAATTAGGAAGTTCATGATGCATACAATTAATGTCATTCCACTCCCAAGAAGAACTTTGGTAATGATCCGGCGGTCTATGGTGCTGGCTGCTACACTTAGTAGCCATGGTGCCACGCTAGATGTCGTTGCTGGTGAGAATCCATTATTGCCTGCAGAATTTGAGGTAAGTATTCCTTTCTCCATTGCATGGAAAGACCCAATTGCGATGACATCATTGAAGAGATCAGCTGCAACTGGTCCCCCCATTGATATACTAATGATATCAACACCATCAGCAATGGCATCATCGAAGGCAGCCAAGACATCATGGTCTCGGCATCCTGTATCTGTGTGACAAACTTTGTATGCAGCAATCCTTGCGGATGGTACCCCTCCTCTGGCGTTACCCTGTGCTAGTCCAAAAAAGCTCACGTTTTTCACTTTGTTCCCAGCAGCGGTGGATGCAGTGTGGTCTCCATGACCTGCTATGTCCCTTGCGGACATCTCTGCAGACTCTGAGGAGTAATATCGAGCTCCTATAATCTTGCTGTAATGTATTCAAATTGCTGATAAAAATCTCAGACGTTCGAAAGAAAGACCATAACTTTCTCAGAAGTTTTGTGGCATCAAATAGTTTTAGTAGTATGCATAATAAAATACATTTTGATAAGAAAAAGTATTACTTGTTGCAAGTGAAATTTGAGCCACCTTTACAAGCACCCTTCCATTTTTTGGGGGGAGGACCGAAGCCTTCCTCACTAAAACTCTCTGATTCTGGCCAGATGCCAGTATCAATGACACCAATTATAACATCACTCTCAACAGCTTGATTCCTTTTGATATCCTCAGTGAACCCCATGAAGTTCCAAGATCTCGTTGTGTGTAGTTGAAGGGTTCTGCAAGGGAAAACAGAAACAACTCCTTCCATACCTGCATGTTTTTGTTCGAAAATATATGCTATGATCTTATAGGCCATCACACATCATGCCATCCGACTATTTTCTGAAATCACGAATGAGACATTGCTATACTTACCAGCCAGCAGTTTTTGCTCCTTGTCATTAAGCGTGGCTGCAAATCCATTGAAACTCCTCTTATAACTTCTAACCAAGTAATCCTTACCAGCACTGGTGAGAGGGAGATGGTAGTAAATTAATGACTTCATAATATAAATACATCTGGAAATTAATCAACAAATTGCTTATCTTCTATTGGAAACCAATTAAAAATGATGAAAAACGATTTATTTCAGCACGGTTTGTTACCTGCTGTCAATAACTTCTTGTAGAAGACTAGTGTGGTGAGATGAAGGTGAATAATCGCCCTCAGGAAGTGAACCCATGTACACAATGTGAACCTGCATCATCATCCTCCTCAACATAAACAGCCCAAACAAGAAAGAATCATCACACAAGCGCCTAAAACAGTGGCTTTTGGAAAATTTTCTACCCAAACCAGCATAGATGTTTCCATGTGGTGATTGCCATCTGAAAATGGGTAGAGTCTAATATGGTAAGAGTAAAACTTGCCTTCCTTTCTTCATCAATAGCACCACAAGGTAGGCCCATCATTAGGGTCGCAAGGGAAATGATTGTATGAAATGGAACAGAATAATATTTAGCCATTGTTGTTTGCTGAAAACTGAGAATTGGGCATTGTATTTATATCATGATTAAAGTGGATGAACATCTTCCCTAATAAAGATTAC
This sequence comes from Ilex aquifolium, assembly GCA_951799425.1. Lineage (NCBI taxonomy): Eukaryota > Viridiplantae > Streptophyta > Magnoliopsida > Aquifoliales > Aquifoliaceae > Ilex > Ilex aquifolium. The sequence continues at coordinate 8,295,825 of OX637394.1, forward strand.
ATTCCTGTAATATCTTCTCAGATATAATTCATCACTTCTTTCATATAATTAATAACATACCAAATGAGTGAGCATCTTCTTTTTGTAATTACTACACTAGCTAAAACAGAAAAGGGCAAAAGCATTAAAGCTGTTTCACCAGTGAATCCTATGCAAAAAGTAAGCATATGCACAAGGATTGAGTTTGATACTACCTACTACATCCAACATCTAAATTGATGGGATTAACAGCGGTAATTAGCTTTTGTACAAGGATTCTAGCATTTGATCAGTTGCCTCAGCTTTTTCCATGCTAAAAAATAGCTGGAAAAGCATACCACAATAACTCAATATGAATCACCATCCTAAGACTTCCACGTATTAGGTGTGGTCAAGATATCTTCACAACTCTGAGGAACAGGTGGGGAAGATAAGTGACAAAGGACCACTTGAATTGTCCATCTGGGTGTCTCCCTGTGTATGTTAGTCTCATACTCTATTCTTGAACTGAAAATTTATGGAAAAGTACAGCACCAAAAAACAAAAGTAATAAATTTACAAAACCTCATTCATCAACAAGCCATTGATCTGGAAAGTCCTCAAGATCTCACTTAACTCGATCACAATACACTTAAAGAGAACACAATGTTGGACAGAAGACATCTTCATGTATTCATCATAGATTTCAACAGCATTCACAAAAAGATGTTTGTCGGTATCTTTAGAATCTTCTTAGTGACCCAATTGGGAAATTTTTAGAGTTCTGCCCTAGGTTAGCCTTCTGCCCTTCATACCTTCATACATCAATTGTTCTACTTAAGATACTTGTTTGATGGTGGTGGGCTGACCTTTGTCAAGTGAAGCAATGCACACAAGGAATAGTCACCACTGGCATAGAGAAGTCACCTACACGCTGACAAAATGTACCAAACACAAAATGCAGACCATGAATATAATCTCTCACATTCAGCATTTTTTCACCTAAACTAATATTGTCAGGTATTAGTTTTGAACCAGATTTTGAAAACAAGGAGAGAGAGGTTGGACCAAGTAGGCACTAAGTTTGATTCGTGATTGACACCCACTTTTTATTGCCAAAACGAAATGATTTTATTTTTCAGAAACAAAGAACTATGAAGTGATTGAAACATTGCTCAATGCTACAACCAAACAATTGCAATGGCTATAACATATCAAAACAAAGATTTTTATGATAAAAAGGTTTCAATGTCGAGGTCAACACCATGATGTATGACTTCTGAAAGATTAACACAATTACTTAACTACTCTAAATATGGATACAAAGCAACTATGGGGCTTCTGACTTGATGAACTCCATCTTTCCATGTCAAAGAAGCGGATAGGACTGTCCTGTTTGTCATACCTACAACGTTCAACACAAAAGATTGCTTATGCCCTATTGATCTAAAAGACAGCACACTAGGAACAATGCTTATCCTAAACTCTTGAGGAGCATTTATGGTAGCTTTATAGGTGGATCTAGCAGATCCAACATTTGTCACTGTTCTGTGGAAGCTACGCCCGAAAGCTGTTCCAACTTCAATACTAAGCGCGAAAGAAGGGTAGTTGAGATCCCAAACTGTTCCATTGTTCATTGCAGTGCACCTACTATTGTCACCTGCCACAATCTGAAGGGTCTTGCTATCATATCCTTCACCACAAAGCATTCTTACATAATCAGCCTCTCCAACATCATGTACTAAACCAGGATCAACAGCCCTGATAGGATTTATATGACCTGAACCATATGAAAGCTCAGCATCAGTATTGGTCTCGTTGCTCAAAGGGTAGGCTGCAAAAGCACAGGTCAAAATATAGCTCACTTAAGATGGAAAATCACATTTCCTTGCCTAATGCTATTCAGAAAGTTTCATTTCATAGAAATCTCTGTAAAAAAAGGAATTAGTCCACATAATAGAGCATCTTCGAGTAAAATGTAAAGGCGCGATATTAGGCATCAGAAAACCAGTATTGTTGGATACAGATGGGCTATGAGCACATTTAATAACTACCTGTAGTCATTAAGGCAGACTTGATAGCAGCAGGAGGCCAAGTAGGGTGAAACGACTTGATGTAGGCAGCAGCAGCAGTTGCATGTGGGCACGACATGGATGTCCCAGAGAGTATATTGTATGAGATTATTCGAGTGTCACTCGAATATGATGATATTGGCGCAACTGGTGACCATGCAGCCAGAATATCAACTACAGAAGCAGTTAAATATGGCTGCACATATTAGTTCAAAATATGCTGAAGCAGCCATTACAAAGACAAAATGTGAGAGTATAACAAAGATTTCACCTTAAAAATGTCAGTTGTCATCGGATTTGGACCGCGTGAGGAGAAGGAAACCACATATGAAGCAGATAAATCTTTAGCCTCGTTACTCTTCAATATGGTTGCTGTTGGAGTACTGCTATCATAATGCAATAATCCATTAAATTCATCATAAATTATGTCAGTGCTTTTCCATTTTAGTACTATTCAACCATAACCTACTTGTATCAGATGAGGAAGGAGGCTGATTGAAATAAAAAAAAAATAATCTCCAAATATCGAGAGTACATTGTTGTGTTTATGTATTTGGAGACTTCACCACCAACATCAAAGCTGACATAAGTTGCTGGGAGGGGATATGTAAAAGCATAATCACTGTAAACTCCATCTTCCATTATCGTACCCAAGGCATCAGCATAGGCAGGCCCAAGACCATCACTTAGATCATCACATAATACTATCTTTCCTTTCACTAAACTTTGGTCCAGTGAATTGCGGCTGCAGAACCTTCATCAAGCGATAAATATATTTAAATTAAGCTGTTACGTAACCATATTTGTAATTGAAGATCCAGTGGAAATAGCTCCTCTTGCAGATAAGCATAGTTCCCACCTGTAAGCCATTGTTTTGGGGGCTTACCTAGAGTCTACTAGTTGAAATCCTTCTCCAGTGTTGGGAATATCATCTCCGTATACAAGAGGATACATTTGATTCTTCAGATTGAATGTGTTGACAGCAACGCCCTTTGTGCAAAAACAAGTCATCTTAGAGCATTTTCTAGAACCTGAGAAGACTCATTTTCATTTTCGAAATGACTATTTTGTATTACGTAATTAGAAAATAAAAATGACACCAATCCATCAACAGTTAAATGCAGGTAGTAATACAATCCGCGCACATATGTTGTGTATCAAATTGCATCCTAATCGTTTCTTGAGTTCAATTCTAGTAGAGCTACATGTCACCAAAACAGTAATAACAGCAGCAAGATCCTCAGCCTTATCCGTCGGCCCCAAAATTTTGAGCCAGACAAAATCATTGAACCGTTTTTCTGTTAAAAAATATAAATGTCAACTAGATGTCTCATATAGAGCGGTTAAGGCTATGGCTATGACCCAGAGGCCTCATAGGATACCTACTGTCAATGACCATGGCGAAAAATTTACCAAGGTTCGCCGACCTGGACCTGAATTTCCAGCAGAGTTCGAAGTAAGAATTCCATTCTTCATTGCATGAAATGCTCCAATTGCAATGGGATCACCCCAGTATTGCAGGGCAAAGGAACCCCCAACAGAAATAGATATAATGTCAACACCATCCCCTATTGCATCATCAAATCCAAATGTCTGCATCATAACACCCAAAATACCAACAGACCTTGACAGCAATTCGAGCTGAAGGGACACCACCACGCGCTAGTCCTGTGCCCAACCCAAGTAGGCTGGCCCCTCTTACAATGCGACCTGCAGCTGTTGATGCAGTATGCGTCCCATGTCCATCAGTATCTCGAGGTGAATAATCAATGTTATCAGTTTTAATTTCTGATGCATCAGGACTGAGGTAGAATCGGTCTCCTATAATCTTGCTGCAAATTAGAAACATGAACTGAAGAGTACTGCACAGAATCTACCGGAAGTAATGGTGGTTTAAAGAATCGGTCTTGCTAAGAGTTCAAGGAATAACATGTTACTTGTTGCACGTGAAGTTAGATGAGGCCTCGCAACTGCCCTTCCATTTGCTTGGCGGTGGATCCAATCCTTGGTCATCAAAGCTTTTAGATTCCGGCCAGACTCCACTATCCAGCACGCCAACAATGACATCACTTTCTGTCTTTGCCCTTGTTGCTTGCTGAGGAAAGCCCATGAAGTCCCACGATCTTGTTGTGTGTAACTTGTTTATTCTGTTTGGGAATACAGAAACAACTCCATCCATATCTGCCCAAAATCAACGAACTCATATAATGGTTAAAATTTGTGTGTAACTTATGTAATCTGTTTGGGAATACAGAAACAACTCCATATATCTGACCTTAATCAACAAACTCCTATATAATGGTAAAAATTTAAAAGCCAACAGTCTTTCTTGCTCTATTAGGATGTTAGAAAGAACAAGGGAAAAAGGAAAATATTTGAAATTTTTATAAACTTGATCATCCCTCGTATTCCCAAACAGTTTTCTTTCCTTTCCCTTGTTCAGTCCAAGATCAATTGGAACCTGTCTTTTGTGTACCTGCAACTTCTCTTGCGTCATCTTCAGATAACTTAGCTGCAAACCAGTTGAAACTCCGCTTGTAACTGTAGACAAGTGCTTCGGATGCACGACTGTAGAATGCATAGCAAAGACATCATAAAGGATATAATCCAAAAGGAAAAACAAGGTACAATGGGTTGATCATCTTACCAGGGAGGGGAAAGAGAAATACGTTATAGAGATATTGCAGTTTAGTGTTTCAAAAACTGGCATTGCTCCTGCTCCTAAGTGAGAGTCGATATTACCTGCCACACCACTATCCTCACTACCATTATCTCCACTACCATGACCACCACCATCGTTGTCGCCGCCCCTACAACCACTGTCGCCGCCACCCCCACCACTGCTCCCACCACCGATTGTTACCACCCACCACCATCGTCATCTCATTGTTATATTTATTATCATGACCACCATCATCCCACTACCACCGTCAACACCTATCACCACCCGTCGTCGCTCATCACTGACATCACACACTGTCACTCACCCCCACCACACCTACCACCACGCTTAAATTTATTTATCTCTCCTCTATGTTTGTAATTTAATTTTAAGTGTGAATACAAATATGTTTATTGTTGACCATTTCTTTTAAAGGCACGAGCAATAACTAGTTAAATAATATGGGTGCAACTTGGGTGGATTAGAGAATCAAATCAGGCCCGACCTAAATTGTAAAACTTTTAACCTTAACTCAATTGGAGTCTGACTTTTAAATTGAAATATTCAATTCAAGTATTGCCCAAGTTAATTTTTAGCTCAATAGTTGTTCATGAATATTTTAGTTCATTTGTAATCTAGGGGTAAAATTCTATGCTCCACTAATGATGGCTTAGGTCTCTCATTAATAAGCTATTATATATAGTAATCATAGATTCTATATGCACCTCTCTTGTTGATGGAAATAACATCGAATTTGTTGAATTGAGTTGAGTAAATATAGTATTGGTATTCATACTATTAAAATCATTAGGGTTTAATGTGATTGTTACAATATCAAGTGTTTTTATATAAGTTGTCCAGAGGTATATTTTTGTTTAGTATACGAAACTCATGGGTCTTTACAAAGACCCAACAATTAACAAAATTGAATGATTATATAGTGTTCATGAGAACAGGATCCCAACATACAAACATTTAATCAATTTTGCATACAAATTTTACTCAAGTATTGTTGATATTGAAAAAATAAAGTACCTTATTATATGGGTTTTTCACACATTATTATCTCCCAGTGTAATGTTATTTGTGGGTAAAGCAGTAACTTGAAACTTAAGGAGTAGTTCAAATGGTAATATGGACGAGTTATAAACTTAAATATTCTAAGTTTAAATTTTGACAATCTCTTAGGGTCAGGCCATAACAAATTTATCCTTCGTGAATATTCTAATCCCGACGTAGATGACATGTCTTTCCAGATCAAAAAAAAAAATTAATTAAAATACGCATAAATTAAACTGAATACTCAAAAATATCGTTAAAAAAAACACTTTAGTTGGCCATTTTGTGTTTAGTGCCTTTGGAATCATTGCAAGAAGAATCTTTCTTCAAACATGACCCACAAAACTTCTATATTAGGTCAATTGTTTATCAAATGTTTCATGCCATTTCATGATGAGCCCAATATGTGTGGTGCTAATGTGTTGCTTGGCAAGAATGGTATCTCTTTTGGAGTACACCTCATTGATACGATATAAAATTAGTAAGTTACGATGAATTATTCATTGATATGAATTTAAAAATAACATAAATTGTTAATACGAGTAATTAAGTTTTTTTGTTGCTAATAAACATGAATAACCAATTTTAACCCTCCAAACTCCTTTAACAGTTATTATATATTAAATATATATTACTTAATTCTTTTAATTAATTAGGTATTATGTGAGTCTCTATAAAATTACAAAAAAAAATAAAATTGTGAGTTACTAGTTTAGATCAAGTGATTTCTTTTTATGGACCTTAAAAGTTATCGGTTTTGAGAAAGCACTATTAACAAACTTGTAGCATTAGTGTTGCGTCGTCTAAAATGATTAATTAAATATATCATATAAAAAATTGAATTGAATTGAGTTGAATCGAAATAAATATTAAAATAATTGTCAAAATAACAAAATAATATAAAAAATATATTAAAAAAATTATATATTTCCAGTTTTTATTGAACCCAACATTTCAATTCCCACACTGGCATCCCCTGTTAGTCTGTGCCAACCCATCTTAGACATTCAAATCTGTCAACTTTCTAAAACGACGTCATTTTTATATATATTTGAGGTGTTTTTTGAATTTAATAGGCTGAGATACTTTATATTAATTTTTGGGTATACTCTCACTATATATATATATATAAGAATAATGTATTTGCCGTATTTCTCTTTTGAAAATACTCTCTCTTTCTTAACCGTTTCAAAAATATTTTCTCTTTCCATTGTTTGTTCCGTTTGTCTTCTCATTTCCTCTTGTGAAGACTGGAGAACCATCCATTCTCGTTCACTGCGATTCATCGAACAATTTGCAGAAAAACCCACTTCCGTTTCAATCTTTCAGTTGCGGTAAGTTCCTGTCAGTATTTATGGGTCTCTGTGTGTGTGTGTGTGGTAATCGTGGGGTGTGTTTTGGGTCAAATTAGATCTGAATGGTTTGGATCTGAATTTTTGTGGATGATAGGTGTGAGAGTAAAGGATGGCGAATAGGGTCGATCACGAGTACGACTATCTGTTTAAGATCGTGTTGATCGGAGACTCTGGTGTTGGGAAATCCAACATTCTCTCCAGGTTTACCAGAGATGAGTTTTGTTTGGAATCCAAATCCACCATCGGAGTTGAGTTTGCCACCAGAACGCTTCAGGTATGAAAATCAGGTTTCTCTTACTTTTCTAATTGATCTTCTGTGCTTGTTTTGATTGCTTTTTTTTCTCTAATTTTTTGTTACTATATTTTCCTTGTCTGTGATTCTATTGTTGATCTGTCATTCTTCCTTGTATATTGAAGAATTTGATCCATATGTTGTGTGCCATATCTGTTTTAACCCAGTGCTCTTGTGTATATTTCCTCAAGAGTTAAAATTCAAAAAGAAATAACTGATGAAATTGAAGTCATTAATTTAATCATGAAAAGAAGTGTTCACTGTTGATTGAATCATACATCAAACTTTGCAGTTTAGTGGAATTCTTGATCTCTTATGCCTGTTTCTAATTAATTCTTTTTAGGGTACTTTCTTTATTGATGGTTATGTGGTGTATTCTAGCTTTGCTTTATGATTCCGTATAATTTGATAATGATATTTTCTGCATGCTAGAAGTTGAATGTGGGGACAAAGGCTTTTGTAGCCCATACCTAGTAGTTTTGGGCATTAAAGCAAAGTTGAATTAATCATGTACCTGCAAACTATATGATAATAGCTTTAGATTCCCAGTGTTCTTCTTCTAATCATAATGTATTGAATTTATCACCTCAGTGCCATTCATGCGCTCTGGCTAGGATATTTGATAGCTGTAATGTTTATGATTATTTTTCCCTCGTAGTTTCAATTGTTGCGGTCCAATAGAAAATTTCATAATATATCGGTTCCTACCCATGTCCATGCTAACTGCGAATGCAATAATTACCAAATTTTCTGATACAGGTTGATGGGAAGACAGTAAAGGCCCAGATCTGGGACACTGCAGGCCAAGAAAGGTATCGAGCTATTACCAGTGCCTACTACAGAGGAGCTGTTGGTGCACTCCTTGTCTACGACATAACAAAGAGGCAAACCTTTGACAATGTCCAGAGGTGGCTCCGCGAGTTGCGAGACCATGCAGATTCCAACATTGTCATCATGATGGCTGGAAACAAGTCAGACCTAAAGCATCTCAGAGCTGTCCAAGAGGATGATGGTCAAGCTTTGGCCGAGAAGGAAGGACTCTCATTTCTTGAGACATCAGCATTGGAAGCATATAATGTTGAGAAGGCATTCCAAACTATTTTGACAGAGATATACCATATCATAAGCAAGAAAGCACTGGCAGCCCAGGAAGCGGCAGCTTCCACTGCGCTTCCAGGTCAGGGGACCACCATCAATCTTGGCGATGCATCCGGGAATGTGAAGAAAGGTTGCTGTTCTAGTTGATATGGATTTTTAGGAAGCGAGAGATTTGATGGCAAGCATAAACTCTAATTTTCCCCTTTTTGTTGCCCCTTTCTCTTACCCTTTCCTCGGCAAGGGATAGACTTGTAGCATAGTTTCTTACTACATGGAGTTGTGACTAGAAAGATAGCTTTTGAAAAGTAAAACATGGTGTAGAAAGATCTGCTTTTTCATGATACATTTTTAACTGTTGCTTTAGAATAAAAATGATTGATACTGGTATGCTGGATGGTGGCGTTTCGTTTTGGCTTAGGGATGTTGGTGTATGTTTTAACTTGTAATGAAAAAAAAAAAAATGGGTCATCATCTTGGCATTTCAATCTTCAATTTATCTAGCTTCTGACCGACGTTCCTTTCACATTGCGATCTTTGAGTTTTCACTTTTCATTTTATAACGAAGTTTTACTTCAAAGCTACATCCTGAGGATTCTTGAGGCCAAAGGTTGCTGTTAACACATTATTCTGACCCCATCAGTTGGTTGACCAGAATAAGCTGATATAACCTCATGATCACTGTTTAGGTACTACTGCACAACCACACAACCTACTTTTGAGCATTTTTTCCAATTGTTTTGATCCTATCTCAAACAGTTTATTGATCATACATAATATGTTATTGCTGGCATATCAATCTTTATTTGAATGTTGAGGCTGTACAAAAAAGATAAAATCCGGGTTTTGCCTAATCAACAAAAGACTCGAAATCTCTTATTCTGTTCAAGAGGTCGGACCTTAAGTGATGCCGAATGCTCATCTGCCCAAATGAAAGGTTGCGGGTTCAAGCTCGGAAATCAACCTCTTCAAAATATGGGTAAAAGTTATCTACCAATGTCCTCTTTTACAGATATGAGTCTTGTACATTGGGTACGACTTAAACTAGATGTATAAGATTTGGCTGGGAGTATCCCTCCCTCTTCTGGCCTCTGACTTGCAATAGAAACAGAGTACACCTTTTCCATTGGAAGTAGGAATACACTAATGAAAATATCCGTCCCTTTCTGTAAGCCTTATTGACTGCGAACAGAACAAGCTACCCCTTTACCATTGGAAGTGGGAGTACATGAAATCCACAGCACCACTGGGTGTTTCTGTTGGACGTCTTAGTCAAAAGGTAGCATCTCAAAGTGATCTGTGGCCCCTAAATAAGGGCCATGGCTAGGCACTAATTTAATGGTATTGTCCTATATGATCAAAGTTATATTATACAAAGACGTTTAGTAATTAAACAATAAAAACCTAAGTGAAGTTCCCTATGATGTCATTTTCTATACTTTTTTTTAACGAGGTGGCTCATACCTTGGAGCGGATAGTCACTTGAACAGTTGAACCAAGCTGGCGAAAATAGCTTGGTTTAAATATAACTATGCATGGAACCAAAATGAGTTGGATTCTAAATAAATCGATGAGAAAAATTACCATATAAGCCTCCACATGAATCTTCGGGTTGATAGGATCTTTAGCATATGCCCCCTATGGGGAACCTTTCCTCAACAAGAGGCAAGAGAATGTGCCACCAATTTCAGATGAAGTCTGCTGGTAGCTTTCCTATAAACATGAAATCAGAGGAGGAAGCAAGCCAACTATAGGGAAGCAAAAGCCAGGTTCTCCACATAGGCTAGAGACACCATTATGGGCATGACTAACATCTTTGAACTCTTCAAGGACTTCGCCATTACAGCAGGTTGCTAAATTTTTATAGGCGATAGAATCTCAAGTAGTCATCAATTAGGTACGAGGTTTCTCGTTGATACCTTGACACTTTTTATGAGACTTTTTTTCGGGAGGACATGAGAATCTCTGCGTTCCAATTTATCTTCTTCTGCTGAATTCACACTCTTCATACCAAAAGTTTATAACCAAAAACGAAGAGAAAAAAGAAATAACAAGCAAGAAGGACTACTATTGTAACTGCTGTTCAACTTGTATAGTTACATGATGAATTCCATATCTTTTTTCACAATAATCCTTAACCTTGTGAAGAATCTCATTTGAGTTGACTTCGGGCTCAATTACTACATGGCAAGCCAATACAATTTTTCCTGTAGTGATTGCCCAAACATGCAAGTCATGAACATCATGAAGCCCTTTGATACCGTTCAAACCATGTTCAAGACGAGCAACATCAATCTCATTTGGTGTCCTCTCCATCAATATGCTAAATATGTTTCTAAGCATGGGTATAGTAGCACTTAAAGCAAACAGGGAAAAGATGACAGTGCAGACCAGATCAACCACCAACCATTCTGGTTTTGCCCATATGATGGCTCCAGCAATCATGACGCCAACTGATTGAATCAGATCAGCAATGACATGCAAGTAAGCTCCTTGGAGATTAATGTTTAGAGTTTGGGACTCCTCAGGGAAACTTGACACCAGAGATGCACTCTCTTCTTCGTTCCTGGCAGATAACTCCTCCCTTTCATGATCGTGATCTTTTTCGTTGCATCCCTGATGATGGTCGTTTTTATCATGATCATGATCTTTGTCAGTGCATACGTGATGAGAATGGCCATGACCAAGCCACACAACCATAATAAAGTTTATTATGAACCCAAACGCGGCAGTTGCAAACATGAGTTTTCCATTCACCTTCGCATTATCATGAAGAATTCTGTCAACTGCTGCATAAAGTAAAATCCCAGAGACGAGCCATATTAACTGTACAGATAAAAGAGCCCCCAAAACTTCAAGGCGATTAAATCCAAAAGACTGTTGGGATGTTGCCTCCCAACCGGATGCCGATACTGCGAAAAGAGAAATCAAGAATCCAGCGACATCAATGAGCAAGTGGGCAGCATCAGTAAAGATTGCAAGGCTGTTTGCCATGACACCTCCTACAATCTCAGCTGCCATGACCATTATATAGAAAATTATCAGCCTACAAAGCATCACTGTCAACTTTGATCGCTGCTGCAAGTCTGTACTAGTAAACTCTTGTTTGGAGAATGAACAAATATGATTGCAAGAAAATTGCAACAGCTTAGGAGGAACATTAAGTTCTTTAGAGGCTTCTGGCATCTCAAGTTCCAGCTGATGCTTAGCTCTTGAAATGGTAACTTCCTGATGTTCCATCTGCTTGGATTAATTCCAGGTTGGAAGTCGATGTCTAACAGAAAAATCAAGTACAAGTAAATGAGGAGATTCAAGTACATGATTGTGCGATAAACAAAAGAACCAGTCTCATGTCATTGCCAGGATCCAAGTTCGTCAAAATGAAACACAATCAATTTGAGATTGTGCATTGTGTGGTATAACGAAAGACAAATAAGTGTCATGCATGAGCATAATTCAGGATCAGGACATCCAGGTATAACACGACTTCCACTGTTCCACATAGGAGACTAATGGGAGCCATCAGCATATTTTTACAATGTCAACAGCTAGAACAAAATGGTGCAACAAGCAGTAGGTGGAAGTATGATAGTGATGACTGTTCTTATGAAGCAATTCCAAATAAGTGGTTCGTTAAATTAGTGGTCAGACACAGCATTGAAGCTATGATTTTTGAACGATGAAGCACATCAATGATGATGAAGACGCGGGTGAAAATTAAGTGTATCAGACCAGGAAGCCCAATCTTTTCCCCATAAATGCTGATGATACCTAGAAAAAAGCTCTAAGTATGAGCTCAGACATTGAGGTCAGACAAGGAGGTCAGACACAGTAACCAGGGCTCCGCAATCCAGACCTCAAGTTCTGCTCAAAGAAAACAAACGGGAAATTGAAAGGGAAACAGCTGGCTGGTGAATAGCATCCTCAAAGCAATGGAAAGCTAGAATCAAGGCACAAAACTCTCAACTAACCAAGATTCTATCCCAAAAATCAAGGAAGATCCTACGGATGAAGGGCAAAAATCTCGGTAAAAATCTCTTAGAGATAGAAATTACACTATAAATATTGTACATCGCCTCAATAAAAGGAAGAGAACCCTACTGGCATCAAAGGCATCTTGTGAAATATTTTCTAGATGAATATAGATTCTAGGAGCAAGGGACTCCATTAAAGAGTGGACTAGCCGAGCTCAATAGCCGGTGAACCACTATATTTCTATGTGTTACACACACCACATCTTAGATAACTAGAGCACTCACACACAATTTCATGAGCCTCGTAGCTCAGATCCATCCCATACCATTGAACCCAAACTCATTGCTCATTCGTGTAAAATTACACCATCAGTTTGGCGCCGTCTGTGGGAACGACAGTTCTTGTTACAAATATACTGATTTTTCAGTGATTGATGGTCTCTACACGAAACATGAGTAGAAGGCAAATAAATCCACCACGAGTGACAGATCAACATGACGCCACCGACGACGGACAGCCTGAGAACGCCCAGGAGACGAATCCTCCCAGGGGAGTTCCCCCCACCAACAATGAGTTGGCAGCCCTTCGCCAAGCCAACGAGCGCTTGATACAACAGAATGAGGAACTCTTGAAACACTTGCACTGCCCACAGGAGGCACAACGGGCCCAAGAAGGCCAGAATAACCCCCCACGCAGGGAGCAGCAACACCCCAACCCCCTCAGAGAAGCCGACGAGAGGTTGGAAAATAACCAGACCATGGGGGAAGTCCCTCATCAACCCCTTAGGAACGGCCACAACGAAGAGGTACAAAGTCAGAACGATGGGGGCGAGAGGGAGGATTTTTTTCCCTACCAGCAAGACAGGAGAGAACAACACTGGGAGCAACGTTTCAAGGACATCCAGCAAGAGCTCAGCCACATGAAAGAGGCTATAAAGAGCAAGGCTCCGGTTACAATGGACGCCCTAGTACAACAGACTGAGTCCCCATTCACCACTGGAGTGCTGCACTTTCCTCTCCCACCAAAGTTCAAGATGCCTCAGATAGAGGTCTTTGACGGAACGAAAGATCCCGTAGATCATCTCAACACTTACAAGAACCAGATGGAACTGCATGGATACCAGGATCCTGTACGTTGCAGAGCTTTTGCCATCACGTTAAAAGGCTCTGCCCTGGCCTGGTTTCACAGGCTCCCACCAGCCTCGATCTCATCCTTTAGAGAGCTCTCCATAGCTTTTGTATCTCACTTTATAGGAGCTCGGATATACAGAAAGCCGAGCTACCACCTGTTGAATGTAAAACAGGGACCCAACGAGAACCTACGGTCTTATGTCCAAAAGTTCAATTCAGAATCCCTGAAGGTAGATATTCCAGATGAGAAGTTTGCGATCACTGCTTTCATTGCTGGATTAGGAGTGCAATCGAAAGATTTGATATTTTCTATATCAAAGAACCCGCAAGCAAGCATGGCAGAGGTGCTGGCTAAAGCAGAAAAGTATATTAATGGCGAGGAAGCCCTTCTGTCAAAGGTAGGGAGCTCATCCTCACAGAAGGAAAAAGTGAAGGAAGAAAATAAGAGGGATCGAAGTCCTAGGAAAGAAAGAGGACGAGATAGGTCCCCAAGAAGAGACAGAGATCGCTCCCCCAAGAGAAGGGAAGATGTCAGAGAACAAGACGAGCTCTTCAGTTGATGAACATCAGATGAGCTCTTCAGCTCATAAACTCAAGATGAGCTCTTCAGCTCATAAACATCCGATAAGCTCTTCAGCTCATAAATTTAAGATGAGCTCTTCAGCTCATAAACATCCGATGAGCTCTTCAGCTCATAAACATCCGATGAGCTCTTCAGCTCATAAATTCAAGATGAGCTCTTCAGCTCATAAACATCCGATGAACTATTCAATTCATAACTTGAGCCAAGCAGCTCACGATGAACTCTTCAGTTCGTAACTTGAGCCACGCAGCTCACGATGAGCTATTCAGTTCATAACTTGAGCCAAGCAGCTCACGATGAACTCTTCAGTTCGTAACTTGAGCCAAGCAGCTCACGATGAACTCTTCAATTCGTAACTTGAGCCACGCAGCTCACGATGAGCTATTCAGTTCATAACTTGAGCCAAGCAGCTCACGATGAACTCTTCAGTTCGTAACTTGAGCCACGCAGCTCACGATGAGCTCTTCAGTTCATAACTTGAGCCAAGCAGCTCACGATGAACTATTCAGTTCGTAACTTGAGCCAAGCAGCTCACGATGAACTCTTCAGTTCGTAACTTGAGTCACGCAGCTCACGATGAGCTCTTCAGTTCATAACTTGAGCCACGCAGCTCACGATGAACTATTCAGTTCATAACTTGAGCCAAGCAGCTCACGATGAACTCTTCAGTTCGTAACTTGAGCCACGCAGCTCACGATGAGCTCTTCAGTTCATAACTTGAGCCAAGCAGCTCACGATGAACTCTTCAGTTCATAACTTGAGCCAAGCAGCTCACGATGAACTATTCAGTTCATAACTTGAGCCAAGCAGCTCACGCTGAACTCTTCAGCTCATAATAGGAGCCACGTAGCTCGCGCTAAACTATTCAGTTCATGATATGAACAACACAGCCCACGAAGAACTCCAATAGTTCAGAAAAGAGCCTAGGAGCTCGAAATGGGCTATTTAATTCCTAAAAAGAGCCCGGCAGCTCATAAAGTCAATAATTTTGCTTCAAGAAGCACTGAAGTACTTCTCGAAGCAATGGGAACTCGGCAACCGTAGGAAAAGCAGCAGCTCTCTGCACCTCGAGCTCATGCAAATCGAGGTCGATGTGTGGAAGTCTATCTCAATTCAGCATCAACTCAGCCCCTGCCCAAGCTCGCTTGGGCCAAGGGCTGGGGGGCAACTGATGATACCTAGAAAAAAGCTCTAAGTATGAGCTCAGACATTGAGGTCAGACAAGGAGGTCAGACACAGTAACCAGGGCTCCGCAATCCAGACCTCAAGTTCTGCTCAAAGAAAACAAACGGGAAATTGAAAGGGAAACAGCTGGCTGGTGAATAGCATCCTCAAAGCAATGGAAAGCTAGAATCAAGGCACAAAACTCTCAACTAACCAAGATTCTATCCCAAAAATCAAGGAAGATCCTACGGATGAAGGGCAAAAATCTCGGTAAAAATCTCTTAGAGATAGAAATTACACTATAAATATTGTACATCGCCTCAATAAAAGAAAGAGAACCCTACTGGCATCAAAGGCATCTTGTGAAATATTTTCTAGATGAATATAGATTCTAGGAGCACGAGACTCCATTAAAGAGTGGACTAGCCGAGCTCAATAGCCGGTGAACCACTATATTTCTATGTGTTACACACACCACATCTTAGATAACTAGAGCACTCACACACAATTTCATGAGCCTCGTAGCTCAGATCCATCCCATACCATTGAACCCAAACTCATTGCTCATTCGTGTAAAATTACACCATCAAATGCTATAGCTTTTATATCAGACTAGATAAACAATTTCTGCAGGCTGAGGTCAAAGGAGAATCACAATACAAATTGTTGTACACTCAATTATTCTGCCAGTTCAATTTGGTTAGTTTCCCCTTCCTCATCCTGCATTAAGCCCACCGTCCCCACCCCCCGAAAAAAATAAGAAATCTCAACTAAGATTCAATTAGTCAGATTCTCTGTTTCTCTTCCAAGTTGCTAACATTTACTAACGAACATTATAATCGTCAGATCATAGATTCAAAAAGATGGACATTCTAATGCTTTCTCAAGCTCTATTTTTTTTTCTTTTTTTTTTTTTTGAAAGGGGGGAGGGGAGGGAGAAATGGGCTTTGAACCCTTTACCTCAAGAGGGCAAAACATTCACAAGATAAAGAGTACCATTGGATCAAAGACCCATTGGTACTTTCTCAAGCCCTAAGACATCTAACTTCACTTCAACTTACAAAAGCTATATTCTTGCTGCCTATTTGGGTTGGCTGTGCAATCCTATCGCAAATCTTTTACCATATATTATAATTTCCTATTGAATTGCAGCCAAGTCTTTCCTCACAACATTCCACACATTCTTTTTGACCTTTTTACTGTCCTTGTAATGCCAGCTCTTGTAATGCCAGCTCTTTTCGACCATCTTCCACTCCTGTCACGATCACTGGCCAACATAGGACCGCATTTCACACAGCCCCTCTGGCATATTGACCTCAATCACTCTATTTCTAGCTTCTCACAAAAAAATCCCTCTCATTCTTCTCCTTGCCCTTGCAAAATATAGTACAAGTAGATACATAATCTCAACGTTTTGATTTTCGACAATCATCATGATGGACATCAATAATTGCAACATTTCCTATTTGGGAGCATTGCAAAAAAAAAAAAATCATGCGTATGGGTGCAAAAAAAACCAGCGAACAATTGAATCAAGCAGCTGAGACATTTCATTTGCAGGCATAAATAACCAATCAAAAACAAGAATTTTTCCCCATTATATCTACGCATCAAGCAAACCCTTTTTGGAATATACCACCAAGCTACCCTCTCACAAATCAAAATTAAATGATCTTCCAAAAACATATCTTAGATTAACGAAAAATAGAGAGATCAAAGCGATTCAAGAATACCCAATTTCTTGTAAATGACAATGGAGATGTTACTTTTTTTCCAGGTCTAACTGAGATTCAGATGGCAACTGTATTTAAGGTTGAAAAGTGTCACATTTGACTTGGTTTTTCGTTTCCTTTTTTTTTTTTCCCCGAAACATAACCGGTGGTTCATAATTGAGCCGAGCGAGCTCGAGTCAAGCTTGTTGAGTTTATTTTTTTTTAATGAGTTTAAAAAATTATTCAGTTATGTTCATTTAAAAAATGAGCTAAGCCCTAAGTAGGTCGACTATTTTACATATAAACAAGTCAAATTTTGTGAACTCAAATCAATCTTTTTAGACTCGTTTTTTAAATGAGTTTAAAAAATTATTCAAATTTGTCTCGTTTAAAACATGAGTCGAGTCCTATTCGAGTTGAACTCGAATGGAGCACTAGTAGTTCGGATCAATTATCAACTCTAATTGGGTGAGGTGTCTTTTGATATATATATTTTTAATTTTAATTAGAACATAATTATAAAAAAAAGAAAAGAAAAATAGATCATAATTTCGACAATCAAACGATGAATTTAATTGAAACCCATTCATTGTTTATAATTGACCCTCCCCACCCATTGAAGTAGATAATATTTTATGAAAAAATTTAAAATAAATGAATTAAAAACCTGTTCACCCAAATTAAATTGTTCATGGCCTACATATGAAATAAAAATTTAAAATCGAGAAGAGTTTATTTAATGGTCGAAAATGTATAAAAGTAAATTTAAAATCGAAAAGAGTTTGTTTAATGGTTGAAAATGGATAAAAGTAAAAGTATATAGCTTGAATTCAAGTTCATTAGTCACACACAACTCATATATAATGAATGATCATATGTATTCAAAGTGTATTTGTAACTTCTTGTGCCTAAAAACGCATAATTGAGACGTTTAAAGTTTTCGAGATTAATATTTTCAAATAATATGGCTGAAAAGCAATGAGTTCATTGAATGGGAAAAAATTAGAAGATGTTGTTTGAATAATTCAGAGAACTGATATTCAGACTGAGTCTTATTAGACTTAGTAGCCTCATCAATATAAGCCAATTCACAATTCAGCAAACTATGGTTAAAATGTGCATTAGGGTAATTGTGGCCTTAAATATGCAAAGGCCCAACCATCCAATGCCATTAAGAAGTTGATAGATCATACAACTGTTGTGGTTTGTTTGTGGAGTCAACCATACAACACTATCAACCCAAAAGTATCTCCATTAACAACATAAATTTACACAACTCATTTGGATCAGGTCACGATGAATTTATCTCTCTTGAATATCTTAGTTCCGACATACATGATCTACTTTTGATCAGATAGAAAAGAAAATTAGTTGAAGTGTGCGCAAGTTGGTCCAAACACCCTTAGTGAACTTGAGTTTAATTCCCGGGCCTAATGCAGGTTGGGTTTAAAACCCTGAACTAACTATGCATTTACTAAACATGAGGTTGTTGGGTTTTATTCCCCAACCCATGTTCTAAAACTCCCCTAAACCCACATATCAAACAGGCCTTTGATGCTGAACAAAAAAAAATAAAAATCATACAATGCTATCTCTGCCCCTGAATTATTATTATTATTTGATAAGTCATAGTGATGAGTGGTGTGCATGCCTCATGAGATGTTGACACAATACTAAATTATGGAACATATAAATTTTTTTTTTTTAAATGATAAATCGATAGATTACAGTCTTTTATTAAAAATGCATAATATTTTATCAGGGATGTATGTCATTTAACACTACCTTGGACAAGGCTTTTGACTTGGTAGTGAAAAAGAGTATAAATTTGTAATAACTACAAAAATAATTAAATTGTTTTTCATGTTCCAAGGTTTAATTCAATATTATGGCAATAGGTTTGTGTAAAAACACCAAAAATATCATGGATTGGTGTATAGTCTAATACTTCATTATTGCTTTTTAACCTTCTTATTTTGTAAATATAAGCATGCTTCTTGTAACACATGTGTAATCTACACTCCTTCATAACATATCATAGACAAAGAATTTTAGATCCATTAATTAGCATAATGATTAGGCCATTTTATTTATTTTTGATTTCCAATGATGGATGTAAAGTATATTTAAAATATACACATATTTGTTTTATGTGTTCATCAAAAAAATAGATGAACTTAAATTGCACATCGGTTGTGACAAGAGTTTTCGGGTAAATTGATAAGCTTCCATTCACTCATTTAAAAGTTAGACTCTATTGGAGGTGGTATTTAGACTTGGTCTTGTTCATATCCTTAGGCTCTTATGACTACAATATGATGTTAAGTAAAATATATTCAAAATAAGATTTTTTATATTTTGCACCCCGAAATATGCCTTCATTCCCACTTTGTACCTTCAAAGATTTTTTTTTTTCACATTATACGCCGAATGTCATAAATTAGTTTCAATGTGACCCTCGGACTAATATCCGTTTCAAATTTCGTTAAAAATTAATGCACATGTGTTGCTCTTGGGCAAAAATATAAACTAACAATTCATATTATTGGGTAGCATGTACATTAATTTTTAACAGAATCTAAAATATATGTTAGTTCGAGGGCCACATTGGAACCAATTTATGACATGCAGAGTACAATATAGGAAAAATAATTTTTTAGGGTACAAAGTGAGAACTGAGACATCTTTCAAAGTACAAAAAGGCCTTCAAAATAGACATATATCACCCTCCAGGTGTTCATAAAAAAAATTTAAGATAGGAAGAATTGTATTTATTTTTGAAGATTTGGTCTAGTGCTTAAAGTGTCTATGACAAACCATTTGAGTAAAAGTTGTAGACAATAAAAAAAAATTGAGTCAGGGAAATCAAGAGTTGGGGTGTAAAAATATGACACGATACGAAATTATAGGGTTGGGGTCTTTTTTAATGCACTCATTTCATAAACAAGTGAACTCAACACAACATGATTAATAAACGAATCGGATATGTGTGAAGCCAATCAAAAGAAATATAAAATATGATTCGTATATATACATATTATACACGATTCATACACCGCGATACAAATTCCATATGATACGATTCATCGGACACGAATAAATAAATAGATCAGATATGAGTAGAGTATTTTTTAAGGAAAATTTCATCCACACTCACTCTAGTTAGGTCTAAATTCAATGACACCCCTCCTGATTCTGAAATTTCACTACACCCCTTTCTGATTTATACTTTTAAATCAAAGACACCTCTCTTAACGGTAATTTTTAATTCAGCCAATACAAAAAGTAACGGTTCGACTATAAATTTTTTAAAAATGTCAAAACTACCATTCATTATGTAAATATACTAAAATGCCCTCAACCCTTTTCCCACACTATATATCATACTCTTTGTTGTTGCTGAAGGTAAAAAATGATCCGGTGTTACTGGAAGACATAGGAACTGAAACCAGTCATTCTTCTTAAACTCGTTCTCCACAGTGATCGCTCACTACCTAAGTTGGTAAAAAAAAAAAAAAATTTATTTTTTTCTTGTAGGTTTGTAAATGTTTTTTATGCATCTTTTTTAAAATTTTTGTATTTTTTTTAAAATTTTTTTTCATGTAGTTTTTTTTTAAAATTTTTTTTCATGCAATGTTTTTTAAAATTTTTTCATGTAGTTTTTTTTTATGCAGATATTTTTAATTTGTTTCATGTAGATTTTTAAATTTTTTTCATGCAATTTTTTTTTTTAAATTTTGTTCGTGCACATTTTTAAAATTTTTTTCTTCAATTTTGTTATATCAATATGTTGTGATGTATTGTTGTAAGATTCATGTCTTCTTCAACTGTCGGTGGAGGCAGAGACATAGGGGAGTGCATTGAAATTTAAATTGATGACATTAATTTAATAAAATTAAATATTAAATTAATGATATTAATTTGATAAAACTAAATGTTAAATTGATGATCTAAAGATTAATATAATAGAACTAAAAAGGAGTGCATTGAAATTTCAGAATCGAGAGGGAGTATTGCTAAAGATAGATCTATTTATAAAGGGTGTCGTTGAAGTTATGTCTATTTACAAGGGGTGTGAATAAAATTTACCCTATAAAATATTTAAGGGTATTTTTATAAATTATCAATTGTCATTAACACTGTAACCCGACAAATACTGACAGAGGGTGGCAATGAAGTTTCAAAATCGAGAAAATGTGTTATTGAATTTAGACCTAATTACAGGAATGTAAATAATTTTATTTTTATAATACCAACCTGTTAAGACCCGGCCGACACGAGACACATCACCAAACACAATGGACATGCATAATCAAGAGAGTATTTTACTCGAAAAAGAATTAGAGTAATATTGTAAATAACAAAAATTGTATAAAATTGAATTGAGACTCAGTGATATGATTTGATAAAAAAAAGTTCTATTATTATTATTATTTTAAATTTTTACCGTTTACTTATTTTGGAACCAAACATTGTTTGAAATACTCGAACCCTAAGAGCCTCTTGAAAGCGATGTGAATTGAGCCTCTTTAAGGAGGGGAGGGGCTTCACAGAAAATTGACCTCCGCCACAAGGACAGCGGATTTATCGACTCCGACGAATTCGATTCCTCGTTTATAGAGAGAGATAGGAACCTCCGCCACATCGGAGTTGCAGTCATTCATCCCCTTCCTTCTTCCACCCCTTCACCATCATTCATTTTCTCTCTCCTCCCCCACACACACACACACACATAAATATATATTACTTATTTTATATCATCCACTACCTTGTATACACATAAATCCACGATATCTATCTATTCTCTTTTGCTCCCAACCAGAATATCCAAACAAAGACCTCTTCCAAACACCGAGACTCAAAAACAAAAGGCTAGCTAAAGATTCTTTATTTTGTTGGATTCTGTTGAAATATAGGGTTTGTGGGTATTTTGAAAGGCTAGGTATTCGGGGAAGAAAAAGCGATCGAGAGAGAGAGAGAGATCAATGGCGCAAACTGAGCAGGGGATAGAACCTGCCGTTCTGGATGACATTATCAATCGGCTTTTGGAATTTCGACAAGCCAGGACTGTGCGACAGGTTCAGCTCTCCGAGGCTGAGATCCGTTCACTCTGTGTCGCGTCTAGGGAAATTTTCCTTCAACAGCCTAATCTTTTGGAGCTCGAAGCCCCCATCAAGATCTGCGGTACTCTCTCTCTCTCTCTCCTTTCTAACATATTTGGGTATGTATAGCTTTGCGCATGTATTTATTGATGTGTTATTGGGTTGTGATTGAGAATGTGTAAATGTTTGTGTTATGATCTTGCCATTGTCATACTCTAGCTTTGGTATATATTTTATATATAGAGGGGTGCATGACTGCTTGCATCCTTGTGCGCCTATATGGGTGCTAATTTGTGTAGCTGTGCAAGAATAGGGTTGATAGGAATAGTCGATGAATTCTTTAAAGAAAATAGGGTTTCCTGAATGCCAATGCTGGTTCTAAAATTTCCCCGTAAGCTCTTATCGGGCATATAGAGCATATTTATGGAATAAATATTGTTTGGGTTGCGTTTTTTTACTTTGTTTTGTTATTTGAATATGTCTCTGTATCATTGGGTAAAGAATCGAGGGTAGAGTAGATTATGACTTGATACAGGATTTCCCATAAGATTATTTGATGAGTGGAGTAAATGAAAAGTTTGAGTACTCATCACCCTTCAATGTCAGCGGATGCATGAAAGTAATTTTACATTTCTTTATAGGATGGATCCTATTCTAAATTTTTGGGGATATTTTATTTGTGCTCTAGAAAATGCAGCTGGTAATAGTGGTAGAATACTCGAGACTTAGTCAAGGACTCAAGGCTATTGATGGACGAAGTTATTGTTCTAAAAGAATAATCTGCTTTTAGCAGGGATCCACTTGGGGATGGGCTATATTGGGATGGAGTAGATTTAGGATGTGGTTATTTGAAATTTGAAGGATTACATATTAAGTGAACTTTTGAGGGGCATCTTTGACCAGTTTGGAAAAGATGACAAAAGCTCTTTTCTCAGCATTCTTCATCAAAAAGGGAAAATTTCATTTTACTCTCCTATGTTTAATCTTGTTTCACTTCACATAATATGGTTCAAATAAAACTTTATAACTTTCTTGTGGTTTTGGACCTATATGAACAATTAACACCATTAACAACTTTGTGAAAATGAATTTACTGCCTTTACAGTCTATCTCTTGTTGGTTTTGCTTCCTCTTTCCCTTCCTTAGTATTCTTCCATCATACAGGCGTACACTGTCCAATCAACACCATGAATGCCACCACCCTTGTTAAAAAAATGACCACAACCCTCACTACCTCCCACGTCCTATAATCCCTATAACCCTACCCTTGTAATCCCTATAATTCTCCTCCCCCACTTCCAACTACAATTGCCAAAACCTCCATGACGAAAACCCAAACCTTACGGCCACGACAAAATATAAACTTAACCAAATTCCATGATAATTCAGCATAAAGATTGAACCAAGATAAACAAAAATTCAAACAAAATCAACGCAACCCCCTAAGCCCTCTTCTCCACCCTACACCATGTTCTCCAATAATGCATCTCTATTCTGAACTGTCATTGTGTTCAACGATGTGGCTTTCCACAGTGTTTATACCCACACCCTTATACAAATCTAGAAACCTTAGCCTTACCCAATATGTATATGTGATACCAATCCATTGTGGAGATTGCGAGATCTTAAAACCCTAGGGATTCAAATATGGAGAGAGAAGAGTCTGACTTGTGATGCCAGAGAGAGGGATTTTCCAAGGGGGAGAGAATATTGATAGAGAGAGAAAGGAAGAGTTTTTTTTAAGCTTTGTAGGTATTAGTGAGTGATGGGTGTCGGTGATAACAATAGATTGTTGTGGAGAGTGAAGAACAAACCATAGTTATCAAATCGTGTATCGGAAGGCGTATCGTTTTTTAAAAATAGTGTATCGTATCGTGTATCGTAAGATACAGTGTAATTTTAAATAAATAGTAATAAAATATATATACCTTTGAAAAAAAAAATTACACTCATAAAAACATAGAATTTCATTAATACTCCGCCAACTATTCAAGTCATCAACATAGTTCACTTATATTATAATGCAAAGTTCACAACCATAGCTTTGTAAATAAATTAGGGACCAAATAAATTATCAAATAAATAGCTTTGTAAATAAATTAAGGACCAAAAAGGCAGCTGCAACTTTGTAATAATTAACAAAAAAAAAAATTATTTGGCTTTGTAAATAAATTAGGCAGCAAACATCGCAGAGGAGAGGAAAAAAGGGATTTTTTTTTTTTTAAACCCTAGCCACTAAACGACGTTGTTTCAGTGGCAGGGATAAAAAAAATCAGCCTATTATTAATACAAAACGATGTCGTTCTAGGACAAAAAAAAAAAAAAAACAGTTTTTGCGCGTATCGTTCGTATCGTACCGATACGTATCGTATCGTAAAAGCGTATCGTGTATCGGACGATACGACGCAAAAACGATACAGACCTACGATCCGTATCGTTTTGGCTCCGTATCGTACGATACTAACAACTATGGAACAAACTAGTGTAGAAAAAGAGGGGGTATTTATCATTTTAAGTGACTACGCGGGCATTGCTGTACTTTGGCCATCAATTTTGGCTGATTTTTTTTTTTAAAGATTAAATCACCAAACAGGCACATATGTCACATTTACCGTCAATTTCGACAGATTATTTCACTGTAGCATATTTGTCTGAAATGTTATGAATAGTATGTGTTTGTATTTATACCATGGAGTTCATCAAAAAGTTATTTGTACCATGGAGGGTGTGGAGAATAGCTACGGATGAAATATGGTGAAGTAAAATGAAATTTGTCCAAAAAACATGCTTTTATGTTCTCAGTAAATACAGGAACATGATTATATGTGGCATTTGAGGACTGCTATATGAAATTCTTTGTCAATCTACTGATTTTATTTTGAAATATGAGTGGACACATTTGCCATTGTCAGAGTAGGAGAAAGACATTAATGGCCTGAGGTTGAAACCCAAGTCCCGCTAGAATTTTACTTTTGATTCAGATGCTAGTTGGCGTATAGATCCTTTGCAACCATGACATTTTGAAGAAAAGAGATGATATTAGGATCTTCTTTTTTAAGATGATGCCTCATACTAGTTTTAGACGACTCAGTGGCATGGATTTCAAAGTGATGGTGTTATGTCCATCATATGTTTGTAAGCAAGAAATTTTGGGCCCATTTTTGGTAATGATGTAAATTTTTCATGCGAATTTTTTTGTTTTTGTTCCTTTACATCCTCTTATCAATTCTTCTTTGTTTCTTTTTAAATGTAAATTTATATATAGGACATACTTTATATCTTTTCAATTATGAGTATCTCTTATTATCTCATTTTAGAGCATTTTATGTAGTTTATAGATGAATCAGTTCTTAATTTTTGCTTAACGCGGTACGTTGTGGTAATCTTGTAGAAATACTTATTTATGGTGTATTTTATTGCTTGTGCACTTTTGGTTCCTTAGAGTTTTTGGTTGACTTAATTTTGAAATTATTTATGCACATTATTTGGTCTTTAGTATAAGTCGTTTCTGGCACTATGTCCATTGTCGAAACATACGACGTTTTCTTGTAGCCCATCAACTCTTGGTGGGCTCAGATTATGTTGGCCATCACTTCAGAGTAATGTTAAACCATAGCTTGTGGTTATGATTTAACATGGATCATGGACTATGACATTAAGTCATTTCTTATTGTTTCATACTTTATTCCACGACCATTTCGGTGAATATATGCCATCAAGTGAACAAAAA
Source organism: Ilex aquifolium (assembly GCA_951799425.1). Lineage (NCBI taxonomy): Eukaryota > Viridiplantae > Streptophyta > Magnoliopsida > Aquifoliales > Aquifoliaceae > Ilex > Ilex aquifolium. The sequence continues at coordinate 8,321,714 of OX637394.1, forward strand.
GTCAGTCAATGTATCAAATAATTATTGAGGGTCTATGTTTCAGTAGTTAGTTCGTTAACCTATGGCTTAATTAGATTAATCTGCTATAGATTGATCAAACAACAAAATAAAGTCTACCACATCTACAAATTGGGGTAGTTAGGTTGGAGCCTCTCAACTGAAGATTTTGAAGGGTAAATATATTTTGGTATAGGGTTGTATTGGTGGTGTTTTCTTTCGGAATGTATGTATGGAAGGTGTTTCATCATCTATATAGACTATATTAAGTTTTTACATACAATTTGTATTTTTTTTGGGGGGAGGGGGGGTCTGTAAAACACCAGGCCTTGATGGCTTCACTTTAGCAATTTATAGAATAGGGGTGAGACACCATCTAATGGATCTTATGGTATTGACTGATGTGTTTTGTTGGAGAAGGAATATCATTACATGGTGTTACCACAGTTTTACCACCTCCATTTTACTAGTAACCAAGGAATGAAGATTATGAGCATCATTTTTCTTTTACCGATAAGATCGCAGCAATGTCTTTGTGAGGTCATTGACTCATTGCTAATGCCCTAGTTTGTGCACTACAGCCAATCTTCCTTGCTACTACTCATATAACAAAGAGGCATTCTTACCTTCCGTGTGTTTGGCGTGGCTCTCAAAAGCACTTTTTGGACTGAAACCCCATTTCCAATAGTATACACTGTTTGGCGAGTGCACACTTTTGACTTATGGACTAGTGCTTCTTATGGATAGGCATTTAGAGAAGCTCTGCTGGTTTGCTTCTTGAAATCGTGATTTTTGGACTTCTCGCAAAGCCAGTTTCTTGGTTTAAGTGAGAACAGGGAATTCAACTACTACCCTTAATTGTTCAAGATTAATGTCTTCTTTAATCTTTCAAAAGAATTATTTTTCACGTCCTACTCCTCTTCATCTTCCTCTTTTATTTCTTTCTACTGGTAGATCATGTTTCAGTTAATTGCAGGCCTGCGATATCCACTGCAAATAATCTGCACTTCCGATTCTTTTGCAATAATTGAGAAAAAGAACTATTTTTGCTGAAGGAAGTGAACCATTCTGGATTTGTGATATTTAACAAAATGGTGATAGATGAGATTTTTTGACAATGCTGGAGTTCTTGAATGAACTTCTAACTTGGTCTTGGCAAGCATGTCTTTTTTACAACCATGTATGTATGGTGGCAGAAACTTCTATAAAGTCGGAATTTTGTTTGTGCTGATTTGATTCCATATGGCTTTCAACGAGCAGCCTTCATTCTCTCACTCTCCCCCTCTCCCTTTTATTTATATGCACATTCACAACTCATATATGTATTTATTTATGTATATTTGTATGTGCTTTCTATGCTGGAATAACCATTGGATTTTCGTGTTATAGAATTTGCACGGTAGAAGTTGGATTGTCCACCGAGTACTCAATTAACAAGTCTTGATTCTTTTGGGGTTTAAATTATTTTTTTTTTTTGTAAATTAAGTTATATTCTTTGGTTGAATCAAGTATGCTAACCGAGGTGGACCAGCTTATCCATTAATCTAAAAACTATCAATTATTAGCCTAAATTACTTGTGATGTGTCCGGTTATATGTTTTAGTTTTGTTTTTTGTTTTCTTTTTCTTCCTCTCTGTATTAAAAATATGAGGTAGTCATTTTCTTCTCAGAAAAAATAACAATCATAACATTAATAGATGCGGTAAACTAATTTTATTATTCAACTTTTAGACTCATTGGAAATTTTTTTGGATAAAAAATTCTTAACATTAAGATTAAGGGTAATATTTACAAGTACAAATTATTTTTTACTTTTAAAATGTTTTCACCAAACATACTTTCATGTATAGATGCACTTAATATGTAAAAAGCACTTCTAAAACCTAAGTTCACCAAACACTCAATATTGGTGGGAAGTATATTTGCTAAAGTCCATCCACAAAATGGACTTTTATTTTGAGAAGTTACGCCAAAATGCAACCCTTAAATGCAAGCATAAATCAAATAAATATGCAAGATGAAGATAAAAAATCGAGAAGCCTTGGTGGGTTTCAGAAGTTGAGAATATTAGCACTGTTAATTTTCTTTGAAAATTATATGTATATATATGTCAGAACTTGAGAATATTAGCACCGTTAATTTTCTTTGAACATCATATGTATATATATGACATATATATCTCAATTGTATAATTTATCATCTATACAATCATATATATATTGAGCATCCTTCAAATATTAATTATCGTGCCCACACTATCATTTTCGTATAGGGTACATCCCTATTTCCAAATCCTATGAGCATGTTACAAAAATGTCGGGATGAATTTTGGACACGGGTTATTTTGTAAATTTTTCAAAAAAATGAACTCTTTTTGTTATTGTATATAGACTATAGACATTAGGATTATTGTTGAATAACATCCATTATCCTTTTTGTAAGTTTATACGGAAATATGGTCATGGCATAAAAGGATGAAATATTTGGACCTTAAAAAATCGCAATATTTTCATTTGATGAGATTATTCTCGCTAGGTGAAAATGAGAGAAATCGAGAAAGAAGAAAATGCGATTGATGATTGTGCACCTCTACAACGACTCTATTGAGTTGTTACTTGCCTTTATTTGAGATCCGGTGAGTTAGCGAGAGTGCTAACCCTGATTTTTTTGGCAACTCTAGCCATACATCTCTTTTTTGCCTTTTTTTTTAATCTTTTGGCCCTTTTTGTTAGGCATTGAACCCCACCTTAGGTGTTGAGTGGTGTCCTTCCCTCCCTAATACATAGTTCCGTCTATGGAGCCTAATGCTTCAACCATGGCATGGCAGTAAGTTGGCCTAGTCTCTAACCTAGCCTTCGCCTTCTTTAGTGGCCAAGTTGAAGCCTTCAATGGTTCTTTGGCCTACCACCCTTTTTTTTGAGGTTGAGCTTCTTCAATTGAAGTTAATGCCATGCTGCCATTCTTTTGTTCAAGAGAAAGCGAGGACTTTCTTTTAGCTACCGGCCCAGACAACAGCAAGGAACATTTACTCTCTTTGACAAGCTACCTTTCAAATTATGCCCTTTTCCCTACGCTTTTGGGGATTACGGGGAAGGGCTCATACTTCCGGCAGCTCTTGGACGTTCGTTCACTTGCTAAAAGCTAAATACCTTACTTCCTTTCCGAAGCACTCTTATGCATTCGTGCTCCAATACCATGAAACTCTCAGACCTATCCTAGAAAATTCCAATTCATTTGTGTTTCTTTTTTGCTCTCTTTCCTTTGTTCTGCTCTATTTACACAGTCAATATGAGCAACGAAACAAGCAGATGAGCTAGGAAGTAGGGACTCTCAGTATGTTCTGTGATACGAGAGCAGTTGAGACACCGCTATTCAAACAATTGAGTCTAGCTGTAATTCTCCCTCATTATGAAACTTCTATTTGCCTCTTATTTATTGCATACCTTATATAACTGAATGATTTTGTTTTTTTCCTTTTAATTGAGAGAAAAATGCACTTATTGTTTCTTGTCTGTTACTTAAGCAATGGTCCTACAAACTGATTTAGGTTGGTGACTCAGATTTAGACTAGGGCTTGAAGAAACCCATTCATCTGAGGCATCCCAACATCAACTCAAGCCCTGCCCTGTATTCTCTAACAACAAGACATCTTTAAAATTTCTGAACATATTAAGTTCACAATGTCAAGGAAGACTGAGATGCCATAATTACCTAATATCAATTTGGCAATAAACCATTCAGCTTCCCCTTTTGTGACAACATATTAGGTGTCTAGTAAGATTGACAAACACCAAATCTTAGTGCGAACGGAAAACTCTCTCCAGATTTGTTTTTCTGCCCCTTGGTACCCAGAGAGGGCTTTAAGATAAATTTTGATTTCAGCTGTTAGCTTGTGATTATTATTTTGTTTGCATTGTGTCTCTTTTTAACTTTTGTGCTTTCTTTTTCTGCATTCCAGGTGACATTCATGGGCAATATTGTGACCTTTTAAGGCTTTTTGAATATGGTGGGTTTCCTCCTCAGGCCAATTATTTGTTTCTCGGAGACTACGTGGACCGGGGAAAGCAGAGTTTGGAAACAATATGCCTTTTGCTTGCCTACAAGATCAAATACCCCGAGAACTTCTTCCTTCTAAGAGGAAATCATGAATGTGCTTCTATTAACCGTATATATGGATTCTATGATGAATGTAAACGCCGGTTCAACGTGAGACTTTGGAAAACCTTTACTGACTGTTTTAATTGTCTTCCTGTAGCTGCTCTTATAGATGACAAAATACTATGCATGCATGGTGGCCTTTCTCCTGATCTAACAAACTTAGATCAGATAAGAAACTTACCTCGTCCAACTGATGTTCCTGACTCTGGCTTGCTTTGTGATTTACTTTGGTCGGATCCTAGTAGAGAAATGAAAGGTTGGGGAATGAATGATAGGGGAGTCTCATTCACTTTTGGCCCTGATAAGGTGGCAGAATTCTTAATGCAGCATGATATGGATCTTGTTTGTCGTGCCCATCAGGTTTTAATATCCCCTTCTGATATTTTCTTTGTCCTTTGTTTGTGGCTCCCACTATTATTCAAAATGGTTTTTCATCCAGGTTGTGGAGGATGGGTATGAATTCTTTGCTGACAGGCAGCTTGTTACCATATTCTCAGCCCCTAACTATTGTGGTGAATTTGATAATGCTGGTGCAATGATGAGTGTTGATGAAAGCTTAATGTGCTCCTTCCAGATTTTGAAGCCTGCAGATAGAAGGCCTAGGTTCTTATGAAACTAGATGTCATTACTGCAATCTTTGTTTTCCATTGAATTTCTAAGGTTAGTGCCTGACTCTGCTATTGTTCCAAAATCAGTCGTGTTGTTCTTGTGGTGATCTCTCGTGGTAGGTTTCTCTCTTTTAGATACTTATGTATTGTGTATGTGTAGACAGGTGAAAACGTCTTCATTATCACTTTGTTCACATTGTGCTTAAGTAATCATGGAGTAAAGACTTCAGCAATCCCCTGCTTTGGTCCTTTATATAGTCTGCTTTAAGATGTGATACCGTGGTAGTTTTCCAACTGTTGACCATCTTAGATGCAATTTTTGATTATTTATGAAATTGATAATTGGGTATTAATTTGATGTGAAACTTGCAGATCTGTTTGTTTGTGATATTGATCTTTTTTAGGGGGAAGAGAGAGGAGGGGGGAATATATAGACTTGTAGAAACAGCCTATGTAGTTGTCTTCTATGGTGACCTATGTAGTTGTCTCCCCAGTCCCCATAGCCCTATGACTGTGTCTCAATCAACTATGCGCAAAATCTAAGGGACTAGTTCGCTCGTATTTCTTAAGCAAGAGGATGTGTTAAAGCCATAAATGTCATAAATCTCGGACAAGTGGCAGATCCACCTTCGGAAAATTGCCATTTCATATGGACTGAAACTTCGATGATACTTCACTTGAAGTAAGTAATTAGTTGAATATGCCAGAAAGAAAATTGAGGGAGGAATTATAATTTCCATTTTGGTGGGATCCTCTTCTTAGAGTATAACACAATTTGTTTAATCGCCAAAGTTGTCAAATATGACATCCAAGAGCTGGTATTGTGTATGTGGCTACTAGACACACGACAATTATCTTGATAAGCTCTTTGCCGTGGTTGAATTTTTTTCTCAGAAAACTCTATTTAGGGCACTTATGAAATGCTTGAAGAAATGATCACCATTTTGTTAGTGGAATGACACGCAACAAATTCATCATGTCACAAAGTAAGATTGATGCAGAATGGTTGGCGCTAATTTTGGTATTTTATTAGGGAATTTTATAAGATTTATTTTTTATTTTAATTAGGAAATTATTATATTTTATTTTTTGATTCATTTAGGATTTTATCTTATTCGGTTTCTTAATTTAATTAGGATTATATTTTTCTAGTACATTTTAGTGTTTGGCCTACTATATAAACTCATGTAAGCCTTAGGACAAAACAACTTTTGATGAATTAATATAATATTAAGAGAGTGTTTTTTTTTTTTCAATTATTCTGGTATTCTTAGGAATCAACAGATCAATTGAATCCTTTAAAATTGGTACTATGTGGAATCAACAGGCCTAGTGTAGGATTTTAAACCAGTATTTGTGCGCAAATCAACAGTATAATTTCATTATCTCCTTTTCGTTTATTGTACCCGTGTTTTTACCTGATTCCCTGCATCAAAGATGATATAGTATAAAATAGAAAATGACATCTGTGTGGCGATGGTCTGGTTAAATGTTTAAAAACTTCCTACAAACTGATATATGCAGCGCTGCGTGAAAAGTCCTACAAACTGATTTGCACAGATCCTCTGGCTCTTTTCCCGTGAATTGTGAAGGATGAAACTAGGAAAGTCTTCGGATGCTAGAATCTGATCGGCAAACATTACTGCTGTTTGATTACATTTGTATAAACCACATCATCAAAGCACTACAAAATATTGATCTCCCTTGAAATGGTGATGAAGGGGTTTAAGCATTGGGCACTACCTTATCGTTTAATTTATTGTGTTCTATTTTTTTTGTATTTTTTATCATGTATTTTATGTACGTCATTTTGCATGTCTACTTCTAAAGCTATATTATTCTATGTTTTCTCTGCTCTTGATGTTAGACACCATCCTGCAGAAGCCCTGCCCTTTCTTGGGGAAGAGTACTTGAAGTTGGTGGCTTCAAAGCTTGAGTTGAGATGTAGCATATTATTGTGTTATCCATTTGGAGGGTATTAGACATTTTGTTGAAGCATTGTGTTTTAAGGGTGGTAGTTTTACGACTTATTTGGTTCCGAAGCAATTGTTGTCTGGACTGGCCAAACATTGCCGGATTTTTTTTATATATCTTATTTAATTTTTCTCACGCAATTTATGATGACACTGTAAATACATTCGGGTTTGTAAATTGCGGTGCACTTGTAGATTGTTTTTTCAGAGATTTACAACTAACTTTCCCAATACCAGTCCATACTACGGGCAGGGTGTACATGGCGATCGATGATAACACTAGTAAATTCTCTCCCTGCAGGACTCAGTTTAATTAATCCTCAATTGGTTATGGCCTGCGCTTGTTTCTTTTTCACATTGTGTTTAAGTTGGGTGAAGATCACAGTATGTGGAGTTGTACATAATACCAAAGGGTTGTCGCCTGCCAGAGCGCCCCATGATCTTGGCTAACAAGCCTCTGTTCGTGGCATTCCTGCTACGGCAGCCAAGTAGGTCTGACCACACTCAGAATAATAAGTTTGGTAAAAAGTGAATATCAGGTCAGTTGAAGAGCTCTTGACCCTCCAACATTTGCATTTTTCGGTCTTTGGCCTCCATTATCACTGTGTATGCTTGCATATGGCGGGGTTGGAAGGTCTTTAAGGGGACTTGATTGTATTGGACATGGGATGAGGGACTAAGAACACCCTCGAAGCAAAGCTCGAGAACTTGTTCGAGGAAATGCCCAACTGAAGATTAAGCATGCAGAAGTGAAAGTTCTAGTCGAACATGAATAATAAATGAGTAAGATTAAAGTCAAAACAAATTGAATTTATTTAACTAGTATTATATAAAGAAAAGTGTTTGATTTGATTTTTTTTTTACTTTTTTAGATGAACGAGACTTGTCATTTGTGGTATATATATATACTAGTTATTGTCTGTGCCTGAAGGCACAGAGTAATAAAAAATGGTAAACAATAAATATATTTGTATTCATATCCAAAATCAAATCACAAACATAGAGGAGAGATAAATGAATTTACGCATCGGTTATAGTGAAGGTGAGAGGTGGTGGTGGTAGGAGACGATGATGGTTGTGGTGGGTGGCAATGACCGTGGTGGCGGTGGTGGCGACGATGACAACGATGGTGGTGGCGTCGATGGCGACGGTGGTGGTGGCGACGATGACGACAGCGGTGGTGGTGGTGATGGAGGCGACAGTGGTGATGGTGATGGTGGTGGCGGCGGCGGCGGCGGCGGTGGTAGAGGTAGTGGTGGGACGGTTTCAAGCACTATTTTTTTTTTTTTTTTAAATACTTATGAGAAATAATTTTTAAAAGTACTTTTAAAAAGTCACTCCAAACACACCTTTAGGGACCTATTTTTCCTATTAAATTTAGGGTGTTAATATTAACCGTTAGATTAACTTTAAAGTAAAATTTAAAGCGATCTCAACCGCGAATAGCAAAAGTCATTTTTTTTATCTTTTGAAATTTGAATTGTAAGCTACTTTATTATATACTAGTTATTGCCTGTGCCTGAAGGCACAGTGTAATAAAAAATGATACACAATAAACATATTTGTATTCATATCCAAAATCAAATCACAAACATAAATAAGAGATATAGAAATTTAAGCATCGGTTTGTAGGGGGAGTGAGAGGTGGTGGGCGGCAGTGGTGGTGGTAGGAGACGGTGATGGTTGTGGTGGATGGCAATGACTGTGGTGGCGGTGATGGTGGCGAGGGCAGTGGTGGTGGTGGTGGTGGCTGTGGTGGTGGTGGCGGCGACGGCGGTGGTGGTGGTGGTGGTGGTGGTGGTGGTGACAGCGGTGGTGGTGGTGGCCACGGCGGTGGTGGGAGTGGTGGTGGTAGAGGTAGTAGTGAGATGGTTTCAAACACTATTATTTTTTTTAAAGTACTTATAAAAAATAATTTTTAGAAGTACTTTTAAAAAATCACTCCAAACACACTTTTAGGGGCCAATTTTTCTTATTAAATTTAGGGTGTTAATATTAGCCATTAGATTAACTTTAAAGTAAAATTTAAAGCGATCTCAACCGCGAATAGCAAAAGTCATTTTGTTTATCTTTTGAGATTTGAATTGTAAGCTACTTTATTATATAGATATATATATATAGTGGAATTAGTTTAAAGAGTAGTTCTAGCATTGGGTTTTTGGTGTCACGAATTATACATGTCAATGGAACTATAACATGATTTAAAATAACCCAATGTAAATGATATAATCCAAACATGATACGATACAATTAATACGTGATTGTCCTGATTTTGTTTTTCCCGTGTCCAATTTTGTTTCCACCAACTACACTGTGGCTCAAGAACTTTGATATACATAGAAAGATTCTTACATCAGTGACCCCCCTGCCACCTCCTTACTTGGACCAGACATGCAAGCTTTGCATGTGCAATTTGCGTGGGGTGTGCATGCCAACCGAGATTAGGCTTTGGCAGGGGTGTTCATGGCTGGTTGAGTTTTAAGTATGTCCACATTCGGTTTTGATTGTGATTGATAGATCTTAAGCTTGGGTTTGAACTTGGTTAACATTTGAGTCCATCTTGAACAAAAATCGTATCGAATTCAAACTAAACTTGAATCTTCTTACAATCGTTTAATGTTTATGGTACACTCTTTCTATTATATTAAATTTTTAGATGAGAACATGATTCAATAAGATATTAGAACTTAGAGATTCCGAATTCAAAACCTACAAGACTTCTTCCACTTACTACAAAAAAATAAAAAAATGAAGTGGATGGATCAAATGTAACGGTGATACAATGTCACCATTGATGACATGATATTACCAACCAATAATAAAATTTCAAATGGGAAAGGTGAACCCCATTTGGGCTTACATGACAAAAAAGGTGGGAAATTATTTACTTACATGACAGGTTAGTTATTGATTTTTGTGGGGTCCATCTGCTTATTTGTTTTAGTATTATTAGTTGGTGATACCACATCACCTTGCCACGTGGTATCACCGTTGTAATGAATATTTTCTCTAATATGTGAGGGAGAGTATTAAATAGATATTTATGAATGTCTTCTCTGTCAACTTAAACTTTTAAATGAAATAATGATCGACATGGTATCAGAACACGACACGTGAAGGAACATGTTGCAAGATTAATACTTAAATTACTCCTAAAATCTTGAGTAAAAGTTGTTAACAATCACTCTGCTGGTGGCACTATCGGGCAACGAAGCCAAAGGTAATTAATTGGCTTACAAATCACAATATTTAAAAGAAATTAATTATTAAAATAATATTTATTTATTTCTACAATAGAGTTTTTGTTTGTTTACCTACCGATCATTTGTAGGGGTGGCAATCGTGTTTGTATTATGTCATATACAGGTTTGTGTCGAGCACTACTTGACTTGAACTCAATTCATTTAATTAATCGTGTCATGTTGACCTAAGCTGCTTATTTTCGTGTTGTGTCATGTTTGAGTTGATTCATATAACCCGTGAATAAAAAAATTAATACAAAGATTTAAGTCTAATATTACATTCTCTCCAAATCGAACTCACACTCATACTTTTTTTTTTATAAATTAAAAATTAACTTAATAAATATAATAATAAAAATAAGTTAAAAAAAAAAATCCTCTTTGTCTATAAAGATTATGTCAATGTTTGAGAAAAAATAACAAAAATTTGACATTTTATTCCTATAACATTAGTTAAACTTATTAATCGTGTCAACTGTGTTATTTGTACTTGACACTGTTCCGATCTATTTATTATTCGTATTAACAAATCGTGTCATTTACAAGTTCGTGTCGAGAAATAGTCAATCTTAACCTGTTAGTTTCGTGTCGATTTTGAGTTGTACGTGTTTCCGTGTCATATTAAGAATTATCACTCCTAAATTAATTCAAGCATTTTCGTTCGTGAATTTCAAAATAAATGACCATCGTATTTGAAAAAAAAAAAGAACGTTAACCTAAAAACTAGAGAAGATACTTGTAAGGAAACTGTACATAGATAACATTAATTTTTGCAAAGCCGTTTTGTATTTGCCATTAAAGAGACCCTTTGATCTCAGCTTTCATAACTAAAAAGCATTCTCCTCCATCTATAAAAAAAGGAGTTCAAATTAACATCAAAGTCCACCACCACCACCGCAACAACAACAATGGCGACTGCTTTTGTACCCCTCCTCATCTTCCTCTTCTGCATGGTCTCATCATCAGCCATCACCACCACCCCCGCAGCGGCGCCACTGCCCCTCCGCAAAAACCCATCTCCTTCTCCCCCCACGGCGCCACACAAACATATAACACCGCCGGGAATCGAAATGACCAATGAATGCAACTACGTGGCCCTAATCAACTGTGGTCCGAACAGCTTATGGAAGTACGTGGACACTTCAGAGACCTTGGACTGGACATTCAACACCACCGGAGTTTCCGACGCGATGGACTATATGTGCATGGTGGAATGGGATAACCCTCGGAACAGCAACAACGAGTTCGGGCCAGTAGACGGGTATTTCTGTCCATTTCCTAAGAAAAAATGTGGGAGTAATTGTCGGTGGAGAATACAAGCGAATGCGAGGTATGCAGTTTATGACGAGTCTTCAAAGCAATGGATTGGTGATCTTTATTGGGATAATCTGGCAGCAGCTGCTCAATTCTGCGAATCATGAGCGAGAGAGAGATCACGATGACTTATTAGATTAAACATGGAATAAAGTTGTGGCTTTCGTTTTTATAAGAGAACGAGCTGTTTGTTTGCTTGTTATTTGTTAGTTTTTGCCAAGTGAGAATGTTTATGACATTGATTATGATATAGTAAAACAATTGGTAAACTTTGTCTTGAAAATGAAATCACACATTTTGTTTTCATCGTTAGAGGATAGAGGTGTTGAGATCAGTTTATGTACATCTCAATTAATTTTTTTTTTGATTCGGTCAAAAATTCTTATGATGAGACCCCAAATTGTTACCAAGATTCGAATTCAACTTGGCACAAAAGCATGACTTATGGGAGAGGAAAATCAAGGGAAATTTAGAAGTTGGTACAAAAATTTAGATTTATTTGAGCAAAATTACATTAAGGAAACTTATTTGGCCCTAAGTGCATTTTTAAAAAAAAAAAAGACTAAAATATCATTTATTACTCCATCACTCTCTCTTCCCTATTTTCTCTCTACCTCTCTCTTTCTCTCACATTGAAAATTTATTTATTTTTAAATATGTAAAGATTTGATTTAATTTTTTCATCTATTTTCCTTTTTTTTTTTCTCTCTCTCTCTCTCTTATTCCCCCTCTTCTTATTTCCTTATTCTCTCTCTTCTTATATCAACGTTACAACAACACAATTACACTAATCAGTTACACCAATTAGTTACAATTACCCTATAATATACCAAATAGTTACTTATGTATTCTAATAAACAGTTATACTAAACAATTACAAGAAATTACAACACCAACCCAATTTGTCATTCAGTTATTTACATAAATCAAAGAGTTACACCATTTAATATGACGACATGGTTACACCAATTATATACAACAAATTGAGTTTATCATTACACAAAAGATTTTACCATTATACTAAATTTCATATATATATAATTAATGTAACGATATCACGATATTAAATGATGTAACTATTTAGTTTATGTAAACATCTGAATGACAAATTGAGTTGGTGTCATAATTTTGCGTAATTATTTGGTGTAACTGTTTGGTTTATTAGAACACATGAGTAACTATTTGATGTATTATAGAACAATTGTAACTGATTAGTGTAATTGTGTTATTGTAATGTTGATATAAAGAGAGAAACAGTGAGAGAAAATAGAGGGAGAGAGATGAAAAAATAAATCAAATCTTTACGTGTTTGAAAAAAAAATAAATTATCAATAATAGATAGAGAGAAAATATGGGAGAGATAGAGAAAGTAACGGAGAAAGAGATGGAGCGAAAATAGGGGAGAGACAGTGAGAGTAACGGAGAGAGGGAGAGAGAGAAAGATTGAGAGAAAATAGTGGAAGAGAGAAAAATTGAGAGAATAAAAATTATGCATAATTTAAGGAAGGGTAAGTAAGTAAAAAAATTTAAATGTCATTTAAATGTTGTACCAAATCACAAAAAATTTTATTGAAATTGAACTTAATAGAGTAAAATATTTATCAATATACTTTTTCTCAAATAAGTCTAAAAAAATTTACCCACACCCAAAAATCAATTCCTGTATGGTACAGCCGTTTTTCTTACATTTAAATAATTATATATTACAAATATTTTTTCAGATTAGGCAACAACTTGGTATTGCCGTCTGGGTGGTGTAGTCGGTTATCACGCTAGTCTCACACACTAGAGGTCCCCAGTTCGAACCCGGGCTCAGACACATTTTTCTTTACTTTTCAGTTTCTTTTTGGAAATTTTTTGGTATTAGTTCTCTTATTATATTCCAGCCTTCTTTCTTGTACTATCAGAAAGAAATCCCCTTCTGTCTCGTCTCCTCATCTAAGTGTTAAAATGCACTCCTTTTGCGCCAACTCGATAAATGGGTCGAGGGAATCCAAGGGTGGTAAATAATTGAAGTTATTTCGGCTCGGCTTGTATTCAGTTTTTTTTGAGTTTGATTCGAGCTCATTCGTCAATGTTCGATTTAAATAGTCGAACTATTCAGATTCAACTCGTTTTAAGTTTGGCATGAGCTTGTTCACTTAAAAAAAGAGTTAAACTTAAATAATTTTTTTAGACATATCAAGCTTTAACTCAAACTTATTTGTTCCGCTCACTTACCATTCCTAAATCTTACACCAGCTATCTATTTTCTGTAACCCACCAACCAAAGGTATCATTGACATCATTTCCCCGTAATATATGGCTTTAATCCTTCTAAATTACGTTAGAACTTTACACTCTTTTTTTTTTTTTTGGTGTTTCAACTTTTAAGGAATCTTCACCTTTATACTATACAAATTAAGCTTAGCACATGATACTCTACAGTATAATTGTCTACGGCACCGACAAAATGTTTTTTCATACCATACTGATATTTATTATATTTATGAGTGTTTTTATCACTATTGTGGTACCGAACATCCAGTGGTAAAAACACCTACAATATAATAGTAAAAATACCTACAAAATAATAATTTTTTTGTATAAAAAAAAGTGGTAAAAATAGTTATCACAATAGTGTAAAAACACTCACAACGGTGATAAATCTCCCACAAAATTAATAAATTTTTTAATTATAAAATAACCCACAAAAATTATAAAAACACTAATTAAAATAATAAATTTTAGAGATATGGTACCGAATTTTTTTTTGTTCGTACCGTAGTCAAATCCCTCTATAGCTCTTTTGACTTTGTTTAACAAACCTTAATTGGGCCTGGTGATTATTATGTTGGATCTAAAAAGATAAATCTACTATACACACAGCTGGCAAGCTCTCATTGTTGATCTTGGAATCTAAATTCTGGGATGTAATGGATTGGTGATCAAATGCTTATACAGTGGAGAAACTTTGGAGGAAGAATATAAGAGAGAGTTCCACAAACAAAGTCTTTTGTTAGATAACCCTTATTCTATATTCAATCTTAGAATTTGAGATCAGCAGACTGAGATTCCTCAGGAAATGAAGAGCAAGAAGAAGAAGATGTGTTTTTGTATTCCTCGTCGTAAAAGAGGACATTCTTCTAATCACGGGTCGGAGGTGTCTAGTCTGAAAAATGGGGGAAACGTTATTAGTACAGGTGGCGTTGATGGGCCTCATGGTGGAGCTACTAATACTGCCAGCAACGACACTACAGGCATGGCTACGGTGATGGTAAGCACGACTGCGATATCTGATATGGGTGGCAATGGAAGTTCTCATGGTGGTGGTGGTGGTGGCGGCGGTGGAGGCGGGGATGAATGATTAAGTGATTGGTGTTTGATACGTCTATGGTTCATTCGGTTATTTATATTTTGAATATAAGAGAGAGCCATCGTTTTTAATAGCATGAAATAAGTCCGATTGATGTGTGGTTTGTGTCTTGTTACGAAAGGGTGTACCATATGGACTTTCTTCGTCATCTCTGTTGCAGTCCCAGAGAAAATAATCTTATCTACCTATGTTCACTCTTTCATCTAGTTTTCCATTGTGGTGTAGTGATTTGATGTTGTTTCTTGTATATTTTTTATTTTTTTTATTGCGTATCAAAGCTTGGATTGAGTGGTTTATTTCATAACATTCTATATTTCATAGTATATAATATTTTTATCCATGATATGTTGGTGATGAAAACTTTGGTATGAGTCTATGCCATAAGCCTTGCTTGATAAACTCGACAAATATCTATATAATATTACAGTTAATAAGTTAAATTATTAATTTATAAAAATACAATAATGATTAATATTGATATAGTTTTCATTTATTTCGACTCAATAGTACAAAAAATTCATCCAAATATTATACAACCCAATTAACATACTCTCGATGCCAGATATCATACTCTAAAAAATGGGACGATATGATAAATTTTATGATTGAAATAAAAAAAGTGTAGTTAAAAATAAATATATCTTCCAATAGACTAAATTTATGAATATCATTAGTTGTAATACACAATAGTTTACCAACAAATCACCACCAATTTGGCTCAACCTTCTGACTCTACAACCAACTGTTTAGACTTGATAAAAACACTCGAGCAACTATTCAAAATGAAAGAAGGAAGGAATTAAAATTGACACGAGGTGAGAAAAGGAGAAGCTATTTATAAATATATTAGTGAATTGTAAATCACACCCTTAAAGTATTGACGTGATTTCTATTTAGTCTTTAGAATTTCGATTTGCGCAATTTAATCTTTAAAGTATTAATTGTGTTTCCATTAGAGATTTTTGCCCATATTCATCACAAACGCTAAACGGGCAGTCAAATTTAGAGAGGCATTTTTTTCTAACTCTCTTATTGTCATTTTGTCTGCCTTTGTTAGAGTGTGTCAATCATGTGATTATCTATACTACTAATAAAAGTATCTTAAAATGAAAAAGTTTTAAATATCTATTTTACCCTTATATAGGATTGTAAAGACCACTATATCTTTTCACAAATAAATATCTAAATTACTATCATATATTTATGTATTTAAATCTCTAAATTATCTATAACATCTTTTTTAATTATATATTCCATGTGTATAAATATTAGTTTCTATAAAAAAATTTGATTGACTAAATTACCGTTAAAAAAATATGCATCATTATATTTTCTATGAAGTGTTCAAAAAACCTTTAAAAACTCTATCAATCTAATATTACTCATCTCATGTGCAAAGATAATATTATGCCTACATATGCGTATTTTCTTTTTCATTGAAAAGTTTAACCTGTTTATTTCTAAGATAAAAATAATCGTATATATAATTTTTCTAAATTAATTTATGTTACATCAGTATAATTCTTCAATCACAATAAAATTTTTAAGTTTTACTACGATTTTATGTAAAAATAGACATTGTAGTGTATTTTTAAGTAAAATTTTAATTTTTTTAGAATTTTAATATGCTTGATAATATATATTATATTATAGAGTAATATATTAAATCTTATCCCAATTGACCTAACTAATTTCTAATGTAATTAGTATATTGACAATTATTTTTATTTTATTTAAGGAATTATAAGTAAAATTCTAATCAAATGAATTTCAAGAAATTTAATTTCTCAAATATCACTAAAAAATCAATCTCGATCATAATTTTTTTTTTTAAAAATTGTAACTACTTTTTTTAATATATATAGTTAGAACAAAAAATATTGGGAATATACAAAATTTTCATAATGTAATAATAAAATATGAGCAATAAAAAATTAAGTTTGGTGAATTTGAGATGATATTTAATTCAGATACATATATACCTAATATGTTTTATTAATTTTTATGTACGAAAATTATTCACGTCCAACGCACGTGGTGTATTGTTAGTATGAAAAAAAAATACAAAAATGCTCAATTGATACAATTATAAAGTTCATGAGCTCAATTAACACAAAAAAAATATGCTTAGGAACTTAATTGACACAATGATCATAGTTTGCGGGTTATATGCGTAATTTACTTCAACTATTTGTGTGTGACATACTTCATGACATTCTGTTATAAAATGTAATAGAGACAAATAGAATGACTCAATTGACACAATTAGAGAGTTCAATGGTTTAATTGATATAAAAAAATTTTAGGGACTTAATTGATACAAAAATCATAGTTTGAGGGCCATATATTTAGTTTACTCTTCTAATTTTGTTTGCCAGGGAATAGTAACACTCAGGATCCGCTCTCATAGGTTCGGGGTTGTTAGCTATCAAAATGTCTAGGACTTGATTACGATACCAAAGAAATAAATTTGGTACCGTACTACTAATTTTTATCACTTTAATAGGTGTTTTTATAATTTTTGTAGGTCATTTTACTACTAATAAATTTAACACTTTTGTGAGTAATTTATCACTTTTATGAGTATTTTTACCATTGTTTGTGGGTGTTTTTACCACATTTGCAGTAACTATTTTTTTATCATTTTTTTAGTACAAAAAATTTACTATATTTGTGGGTATTTTGACTATATTTGTAAGTGTTTTTACCATATTTGTGAATTTTTTTATCACTATTGTGATAACTATTTTTACTATTTTTCAGGATACCATAACAGTGATTAAAAAACTCGTAAATATTGTAAAAATGACAACAAATATGATAAATTGATGCCATGACTAGTTGAAATTCGGACGCCAGGTTAACTTTGAGCTTGGCTAGGCATCGGGCTGACACGGACCAATCGGTCCCATCCCATGGACACCCCTGTTCCTGAATCCTGACTATCATCGAGGGGCAAAATGGGTTATTTCAATTTCACAACCTGCAAAATCAGTTCTCCATCTCAACAATCGGATTTTGGTGGAAATATAATCAAAAGTTCTATGCGTGCTCAAAGGCGGAAATTAGTGATTTGGAGATTATAATATGGGAAAAATTCTATTTTTGCTCATTGAAAGATATAAAAATTCTCATTTTGCCTTCAAATGATTAATTTTTCAACATTATTCCATAAAAAAAAAGTAAAAATCAAGATGCAATAAAAATAGTAATTTTTGATATGGTACACTGTTTGCAGCAGTCGGTTCAGACAAACTCCGTCGCCTTTTGTCACTGAAATCAAATATGCAAGCTGCGGTAAATTTCGTAATGCATTTTCAGTACAAGAATTTCAATCTAAAGTTTCATATTAAACGTTTTACAATCCTTGGAAGCTAGAGTTTCATGAGAAGAAGATAATGTGGCAAAAAACTTTAAGAGACTGTCATATCAAAATAATAATAATAATAATAATAATAATAATAATAATTTAAGAGTCTGAAAAGGAAATTAAAATCAAATGTATCTTTTATTATTACAAGCATGAATTCATTCCGAAAATACAACCTACATTTTACATAGCTAGCACAAGTTAAAATTGTGTTATGGGGCATCCTTTTTTTGTAACTCAATATTCACACTTACAAACAATAAAGATTTTTTAAAAAACTTACTCTCATTATTTATGTGATTCAAATTAGGGTAAAAAACTCAAAGTATGCCAACCAATCAATTTTATAAAGCTGGTCACTTTGAGTGAATATAATAATTAAATACATAATATCCAAGTAAGAGAGTTATACAATAATTTTACTCCATATACTTTGATTTATAAATATATACGACTATTTCAACAAATTAGTTCATGTAACGTTTACATCAACTAGTAGATATAAACAACAGAATCCTAAGTCAAAAGCAATTAGATCTCGGAATTCAATAACAAGCAACACATAAATAAAAAAAACAAAGATAAAATAAAACCATAAATGACATATATGAAAAGCTCTAAAACTAGCACATACCCAATTGAGATTAGAGAAAACTAAGGCATAAATTAAATTTAAATCTAATTAAACTCCAAAACAAAAATCCAATAATCTTCCCAAACCACCCACAATATCAAATCTAAATTCAATGTCAATTAACACTTTTCAAAACCCCTAAATTAAATATATATTCAATTAAACCCTACACCCAAAATTGAATAATTTTCCCAAAAGCCTAAATTAAATGGGGTTGTGCGGTGGGTTGGTGGCAAATGGTGATAGTAGTAGAGGGTTGTAGTAGCTCGGGGTGGAGATCGGTGTGCATTGTGGATGGTGGCCTTTGGGTGTGGGTTCTGATGTGGCAAGAATTTGCTCTCGCATGAACCCCAACGAGGTATGTTTGTGACTCAGATCGCCAAAATAAACGACCCGAAATCAAAAGAAGTTGAATGAACATACAAAATCAATCAACGGGGTGCATCGAACTAGTGTTTCTCTCTTCAATTGGAATCACCAAACTTATATGGGGGATAGAGAGAGTGAGAGAGACAGAAGAGACACAGAAAGAGAGAAGGGGCGCCCATCACTCTTTCTTTGCTTTGGAAGAGTGAGATAAGTTGACAAACACATGAAGTAGCAATCCTTATCAACCACAAAAAGTTTACCAGTGAAAAGTAAAAAATATCCTCCTATTATATCAATTCTGCAATTAATGTGGCTAGATAAAAGAGTCAAATATCGCCGACGAACGCATCCTATGAATCAACTCTATACTAAAATAGAAAATAAATTAATTAACTATAATGTGTATTCATATTAATTAAAATAGTAGTAAAAAATATCACAGATACAAATTAAATAAGTAAAAAATATCACAAATAAAAATCAAATACTACAGATCATGTGTTTATAAATTCATAATTATATACAATTTCTTATAATAGTGAAAATGATCCAAATCATAGTCTAATAACAAACTGCAACCCAAAATAGCGTACCAACTAAAACTACTTCCATTGCACCGCACATCAAAGGATACTCGTACCATGTTCCAAATTGACCCACGATCTAAGTAACCTTGGTTCTAACGGCCATCATGTGTGAGTTTGTGGCGGTCTCGGGGTGTGCCTTTAGGTATGGGATGGTGACTAGGATTGGGGGAGAGTAAAAGAAAGAAAGAGAAAGGAGAGGAACAAAGAGTAAAAGGGAAAAGAGAGAAGGGAAGAGTAATACCTGGGTAAAGGAGTAAGGGTGGAGGTGTCACTATCAACGACATCGGGAAGCTGCGTGGCGGAGAAGAGAGATAGAGTAGGAGCGGAAAGGGAGAGATGACCTGAGAGAGTACTAAGTAGAGAGAGAATAGAGGAAAGATATGGGCCGGTCAAAGAAAGATAAGCATAAACGTTTTCTATGGGCAGAAACAAGGTTTTGGGGGCGTAATCTAGTACTATTGGATTGTATTTGGACTAATCCTACATATATTTTCTGGAACAACAATGATGTATTGTAGGAAACTACTTTTTGAAACAATAGCTAATACCCGTGCCTAAAGGCACTGTCTAAGAGAATCTATTGGAAAAGGGTAAATGGTACCAATGGTCCCTGAAGTTTACCACTTATTAAACTTTCGTCCCTAAAGTTCTAATTTCGTCAATTTCATCCTCAAAGTTCAAACAGTGAGTCAATTTGGTCCTTGGCACTAACTGCCGTCACAAAAATAGACGGAAAACACCATGTGCCAGTCACATACATATTTTCAAGGATATTTCTGGTATTTTACAAACAAAACAGAGGGCAAAATGGAAAAATAAAAAATTGGTTGTCTTCCTCCCTCTCTCTCCTCCTCAGAAATCAAAAGGATGGTCCCAATCCTACTGTATATCCCCACCCTCTGCAACTCTCCAGGCCAACCGATGACTGCCACCACCCCTATAACCCCTCCACCACCACCACCACCACCACCACACACCAAAACTCCACCATTGCTACCTCCACCATAAAAAATAAATAGAAATCTCGACAGCTTTACTACGCCCATCTTCGCCGGAATCAATGGTGAACTCAACCTGCTGACCCTCCCGTAGGGTCCGAAACCCTTCGGACCTGATCTCCGTCTGGTGGACAAAGAGATCATCACCACCTTCATCCTGAGCTATGAATCCAAAACCCTTTTGCCCATTGAACCACTTCACAGTCCCAGTGGACCTTTGAGCCTCAGCCATTGAAATTCAACACCAAGAATTAAGATTCGTATAACTTCCAAAAGCTTATTTTCAGGTCAGGAGGGTCCGTTGATGTCAATTAGGCTCTGGGGAACTCTGAAGATGTAGCCGATTTGCTCAGAATTCGTGGCGTATGGTATCAATCACAGCACACACAGAAGAGGGAGAGAGAGGTGGGTTGGAGTTAGGGTTTCAATTCTTCATCTTTTGGATCAGTCACAACACAAACATGAGAGAAAGAGGGGGGATGAAGTTAGGGTTTTAATCATTGACATCATTTCCCCGTAATATATGGCTTTAATCCTTCTAAATTACGTTAGAACTTTACACTCTTTTTTTTTTTTTTGGTGTTTCAACTTTTAAGGAATCTTCACCTTTATACTATACAAATTAAGCTTAGCACATGATACTCTACAGTATAATTGTCTACGGCACCGACAAAATGTTTTTTCATACCATACTGATATTTATTATATTTATGAGTGTTTTTATCACTATTGTGGTACCGAACATCCAGTGGTAAAAACACCTACAATATAATAGTAAAAATACCTACAAAATAATAATTTTTTTGTATAAAAAAAAGTGGTAAAAATAGTTATCACAATAGTGTAAAAACACTCACAACGGTGATAAATCTCCCACAAAATTAATAAATTTTTTAATTATAAAATAACCCACAAAAATTATAAAAACACTAATTAAAATAATAAATTTTAGAGATATGGTACCGAATTTTTTTTTGTTCGTACCGTAGTCAAATCCCTCTATAGCTCTTTTGACTTTGTTTAACAAACCTTAATTGGGCCTGGTGATTATTATGTTGGATCTAAAAAGATAAATCTACTATACACACAGCTGGCAAGCTCTCATTGTTGATCTTGGAATCTAAATTCTGGGATGTAATGGATTGGTGATCAAATGCTTATACAGTGGAGAAACTTTGGAGGAAGAATATAAGAGAGAGTTCCACAAACAAAGTCTTTTGTTAGATAACCCTTATTCTATATTCAATCTTAGAATTTGAGATCAGCAGACTGAGATTCCTCAGGAAATGAAGAGCAAGAAGAAGAAGATGTGTTTTTGTATTCCTCGTCGTAAAAGAGGACATTCTTCTAATCACGGGTCGGAGGTGTCTAGTCTGAAAAATGGGGGAAACGTTATTAGTACAGGTGGCGTTGATGGGCCTCATGGTGGAGCTACTAATACTGCCAGCAACGACACTACAGGCATGGCTACGGTGATGGTAAGCACGACTGCGATATCTGATATGGGTGGCAATGGAAGTTCTCATGGTGGTGGTGGTGGTGGTGGTGGCGGCGGTGGAGGTGGGAATGAATGATTAAGTGATTGGTGTTTGATACGTCTATGGTTCATTCGGTTATTTATATTTTGGATATAAGAGAGAGCCATCGTTTTTAATAGCATGAAATAAGTCCGATTGATGTGTGGTTTGTGTCTTGTTACGAAAGGGTGTACCATATGGACTTTCTTCGTCATCTCTGTTGGAGTCCCAGAGAAAATAATCTTATCTACCTATATGTTCACTCTTTCATCTAGTTTTCCATTGTGGTGTAGTGATTTGATGTTGTTTCTTGTATATTTTTTATTTTTTTTTATTGCGTATCGGAGCTTGGATTGAGTGGTTTATTTCATAACATTTTATATTTCGTAATATATAATATTTTTCTCCATGTCATGTTGGTGATGAAAACTTTGGTATGAGTCCTATGCCATAAGCCTTGTTTGATAAGCTCGACAAATATCTATATAATATTACAGTTAATAAGTTAAATTATTAATTTATAAAAACACAATAATGATTAATATTGATATAATTTTCATTTATTTCGACTCAATAGTACCAAAAATTCATCCAAATATTATACAACCCAATTAACATACTCTCGATGCCAGATAACATACTCTAAAAAATGGGACGATATGATAAATTTTATGATTGAAAATAAAAAAAAGTGTAGTTAAATATTATTTAACTCAACAAAGAATAAAAGACACAATGTATAGAGTACTTCTCTCCCCTATACAGTTATTCCTTATAAATAGATATAGATAATTTTTTTTGGAGAAATTAATAAAATTGAATAAAATAGACCAACAGAAATATCGAAATTTTTTTATTTTTTATTCGAAAACAAGTTGGACTAATATGACTTTACACACAGAGGAAACAAAGGAGAACCTATTTTCATGTCAAAGGTATTGCACAATCAATACACAGATGTATCAAAGATAAATATATCTTCCAATAGACTAAATTTATGAATATCATTAGTTGTAATACACAATAGTTTACCAACAAATCACCACGAATTTGTCTCAACCTTCTGACTCTACAACCAACTGTTTAGACTTGATAAAAACACTCAAGCAAGTATTCAAAATGAAAGAAGGAAGGAATTAAAATTGACATGAGGTGAGAAAAGGAGAAGCTATTGATAAATAGATTGGTGAATTGTAAATCACACCCTTAAAGTATTGACGTGATTTCTGTTTAGTCCTTAGAATTTCGATTTGCGCAATTTAATCCTTAAAGTATTAATTGTGTTTCCATGAGAAATTTTTGCCCATATTCATCACAAACGCTAAACGGGCAGTCAAATTTAGAGAGACATTTTTTTCTAACTCTCTTATTGTCTGTTTTTGTTAGAGTGTGTCATTCACGTGATTATTTATACTACTAATAAAAGTATCTTAAGATAAAAAAATTTTAAATATCTATTTTACCCTTATATAGGATTGTAAA
The DNA here is from genome assembly GCA_951799425.1 of Ilex aquifolium. Lineage (NCBI taxonomy): Eukaryota > Viridiplantae > Streptophyta > Magnoliopsida > Aquifoliales > Aquifoliaceae > Ilex > Ilex aquifolium. The sequence goes on from OX637394.1 coordinate 8,345,318, forward strand.
AACCACTATATCTTTTCACAAATAAATATCTAAATTACTATCATATATTTATGTATTTAAATCTCTAAATTATCTATAACATCTTTTTTAATTATATATTCTATATGTATAAATATTAGTTTCTATAAAAAAAATTGATTGACTAAATTACCGTTAAAAAAATATGCATCATTATATTTTCTATAAAGTGTTCAAAAAACTTTTAAAAACTCTATCAATCTAATATTACTCATATCATGTGCAAATATAATATTATGCCTACATATGCGTATTTTCTTTTTCATCGAAAAGTTTAACCTTTTTATTTCTAAGATAAAAAATAATCGTATATATAATTTTTCTAAATTAATTTATGTTACATCAATATAATTCTTCAATCACAATAAAATTTTTAAGTTTTACTACGATTTTATGTAAAAATAGACATTGTAGTGTATTTTTAAGTAAAATTTTAATTTTTTAGAATTTTAATATGCTTGATAATATATATTATATTATAAAGTAATATATTAAATCTTATCTCAATTGACCTAACTAATTTCTAATGTAATTAGTATATTAAAAATTATTTTTATTTTATTTAAGGAATTATAAATATAATTCTAATCAAATGAACTTCAAGAAATTTAATTTCTCAAACATCACTAAAAAATCAATCTCGATCATAAATTTTTTTAAAAAAAATTGTAACTACTTTTTTATATATATATAGTTAGAACAAAAAATTTTGGGAATATACATGAGTGATTAAAAAACTCGTAAATATTGTAAAAATGACAACAAATATGATAAATTGATGCCATGACTAGTTGAAATTCGGACGCCAGGTTAACTTTGAGCTTGGCTAGGCATCGGGCTGACACGGGCCACTCGGTCCCATCCCATGGACACCCCTGTTCCTGAATCCTGACTATCATCGAGGAGCAAAATGGGTTATTTCAATTTCACAACCTGCAAAATCAGTTCTCCATCTCAACAATCGGATTTTGGTGGAAATATAATCAAAAGTTCTATGCGTGCTCAAAGGCGGAAATTAGTGATTTGGAGATTATAATATGGAAAAATTCTATTTTTGCTCATTGAAAGATATAAAAATTCTCATTTTGCCTTCAAATGATTAATTTTTCAACATTATTCCATCAAAAAAAAATAAAAATCAAGATGCAATAAATAGTAATTTTTGATATGGTACACTGTTTGCGGCAGTCGGTTCAGACAAACTCCGTCGCCTTTTGTCACTGAAATCAAATATGCAAGCTGCGGTAAATTTCGTAATGCATTTTCAGTACAAGAATTTCAATCTAAAGTTTCATATTAAACGTTTTACAATCCTTGGAAGCTAGAGTTTCATGAGAAGAAGATAATGTGGCAAAAAACTTTAAGAGGCTGTCATATCAAAAATAATAATAATAATAATTTAAGAGTCTGAAAAGAAAATTAAAATCAAATGTATCTTTTATTATTATATGCATGAATTCATTCCTAAAATACAACCTACATTTTACATAGCTAGCACAAGTTAAAATTGTGTTATGGGGCATCCTTTTTTTGTAACTCAATATTCACAGTTACAAACAATAAACATTTTTTTAAAAAACTTACTCTCATTATTTATGTGATTCAAATTAGGGTAAAAAACTCATAAAGTATGCCAACCAATCAATTTTATAAAGCTGGACACTTCGAGTGAATATAATAATTAAATACATAATATCCAAGTAAAAGAGTTATACAATAATTTTACTCCATATACTTTGATTCATAAATATTTACGACTATTTCAACAAATTAGTTCATATAACGTGTACATCAACTAGTAGATATAAACAACAGAATCCAAAGTCAAAAGCAATTAGATCTCGGAGTACAATAACAAGCAACACGTAAATAAAAAAAAGATAAAATAAAACCATAAATGACATATATGAAAAGCTCTAAAACTAGCACATACCCAATTGAGATTAGAGAAAACTAAGGCATAAATTAAATTTAAATCTAATTAAACTCCAAAACAAAAATCCAATAATCTTCCCAAACCACCCACAATATCAAATCTAAATTCAATGTCAATTAACACTTTTCAAAACCCCTAAATTAAATATATATTCAATTAAACCCTACACCCAAAATTGAATAATTTTCCCAAAAGCCTAAATTAAATGGGGTTGTGCGGTGGGTTGGTGGCAAATGGTGATAGTAGTAGAGGGTTGTAGTAGCTCGGGGTGGAGATCGGTGTGCATTGTGGATGGTGGCCTTTGGGTGTGGGTTCTGATGTGGCAAGAATTTGCTCTCGCATGAACCCCAACGAGGTATGTTTGTGACTCAAATCGCCAAAATAAACGACCCGAAATCAAAAGAAGTTGAATGAACATACAAAATCAATCAACGGGGTGCATCGAACTAGTGTTTCTCTCTTCAATTGGAATCACCAAACTTATATGGGTGATAGAGAGAGTGAGAGAGACAGAAGAGACACAGAAAGAGAGAAGGGGCGCCCATCGCTCTTTCTTTGCTTTGGAAGAGTGAGATAAGTTGACAAACACATGAAGTAGCAATCCTTATCAACCACAAAAAGTTTACCAGTGAAAAGTAAAAAATATCCTCCTATTATATCAATTCTGCAATTAATGTGGCTAGATAAAAGAGTCAAATATCGTCGACGAACGCATCCTATGAATCAACTCTATACTAAAATAGAAAATAAATTAATTAACTATAATGTGTATTCATATTAATTAAAATAGTAGTAAAAAATATCACAAATACAAATTAAATAAGTAAAAACTATCACAAATAAAAATCAAATACTACAGATCATGTGTTTATAAATTCATAATTATATACAATTTCTTATAATAGTGAAAATGATCCAAATCATAGTCTAATAACAAACTGCAACCCAAAATAGCGTACCAACTAAAACTACTTCCATTGCACCGCACATCAAAGGATACTCGTACCATGTTCCAAATTGACCCACGATCTAAGTAACCTTGGTTCTAACGGTCATCATGTGTGAGTTTGTGGCGGTCTCGGGGTGTGCCTTTAGGTATGGGATGGTGACTAGGATTGGGGGAGAGTAAAAGAAAGAAAGAGAAAGGAGAGGAACAGAGAGTAAGAGGGAAAAGAGAGAAGGGAAGAGTAATACCTGGGTAAAGGAGTAAGGGTGGAGGTGTCACTATCAACGACATCGGGAAGCTGCGTGGCAGAGAAGAGAGATAGAGTAGGAGCGGAAAGGGAGAGATGACCTGAGAGAGTACTAAGTAAAGAGAGAATAGAGGAAAGATATGGGCCGGTCAAAGAAAGATAAGCATAAACGTTTTCTATGGGTAGAAACAAGGTTTTGGGGGCGTAATCTAGTACTATTGGATTGTATTTGGACTAATCCTACATATATTTTCTGGAACAACAATGATGTATTGTAGGAAACTACTTTTCGAAACAATAGCTAATACCCGTGCCTAAAGGCACTGTCTAAGAGAATCTATTGGAAAAAGTTGAATCCTCATTCATGAACAAACGTGGATTGTGAGAAACTATACTATCACATCCACATTCTTCCAGCAGAACTAGAGAAGTGGATTCACATACCTAGCGCACTGCTTAAACGTCGCAACCATGAAAAACAAAAACTAGTTTTATTTTTTTTTATTAAAAAAAAAACATAAAAACGAAAATATTACCAAACGCACCTTAAGTCATTGATTTATAATAAATATTGTTTAAGGCCTTTACAAGATATTGTCCACTGTAGGCTTTGAGAATTTTTTGATAAATATTCTCATTGTGATAAATATTCTCATAACGCTTTCTAGCTATTTCCTTTTCTAACAACTAAACACAATTATATGAATGTTTGACAGGCACCGTACGAAGATGATTCGATCCATCTCTCTTCAAGTGAGCCTTGAAACCTTTTTCCCTTATATGATATTTAGAATTTTATGTGACTGTTATAGATCGTCATTGTTTGAATTTCATGAAAATTTTATTCAATTGCAGTAGTATCAAAGGAATTATGATCACATTACAGTTGATTAGAGAAAAAACACGAAAGAACGACACAAAATCACAAAATAGGGAAGTTGATATTGTTATGTGTTTGCACAATCCTGGCTACCTATTTTATTTTAGATGAAATTACTAATGCATTAGTAATTGCTCATTCTATTAACTCCTCTTGAGTTGGTTGTGCAGACTGATTATAATATCTATACCTCTATGAGAAGGTCTTATGATATATGTTTTTTCTGAGTTTACTTTGTTTCATTCCAAACTCATGATTGTTATCCACCATTTACTCCTTGATGATTGGATACTAAATGCATTTGATTGATAGAACTATAGGAATGAAATATTCCATAGCTACTTATCTCTAGAAAGAACAAATAAAATAAAAATGATTTATCACTGGCTACTCATTACCTTTACTTGTATAGTTGTAATAAAAGACTTTGTCCCTGAAAGTGTCACTAGGACCTATGGTGTTATAACGATAATGTGATGATGACATTCTATAATTGATAAACTCATGTGATTGCAACCATATGTCATAAAAAAAAAGAAGTCAAAACTTACTCAGTGTCTTAAAATATATATCGATAGTTTTACCAATTTGGATGCATGGGTATCTTGATTTGCTCTAATACATCAATAGATACTCCGTTTTAGTTATAATCTGTACAATATACTGTTGCATATGTAGGTATGGTGTGGTGAAGATTCACGAGTATTGTCCAGCTGTAATGACTGATAACTTTGAGACATTTGCTCCTAATCTTGATTTTAAGGCCATACGTTTTTAGACTGTCATCACCGGCAAGAGGTGTATATCATTGAGGTCTATCTTTTATATAAGTATTTTCTTGTAGTATTGCTAAATAATAGGCAAATTAATTGCTTTTTTGACAAATAGAGAGCTTTGGTTGAAATTTTGTAATATATATTGCTCAAGTACAAGGAAAAATTCTATAGTTCAGTGAATGTACATAAAATCTAATAGCTTTAAAGTTCTTAATAGATGCATTTATGGAATATGATTGGTGTGCATGTGAACCCTTAAGCAATCATAAAATAAGGTTAATGCCTCTTTGTAGGGAGTATAATAGACTGGTAGTCAATTGATGAACTAATCCCTATTGCATCTCTATGTTACATGTAGATGATGTGAATGGATTGCATGTTACTTTGTAGAATTGATGACTTTTGTTAAATAATGACTATGTACAACATGAAAATTATGATTCAAGTATGATAAAATTCTTTAGAAATTAAGTATATCAAAATTTAATTGGCCCATATCATCAACAACACGTATGGTTGACTCATGCCCCTTTTTCTTTTTCTTTTTTTGAAATAAAAAAAGTGAAGACAAATGGCATTTAGTAGTTTATTATTTTTGGGTCATTGACCAAATAAGTTTCATGTTTCTTCCCAAACATGTTTTGAGATGCAAAAGACACTAAAAACCATTTTTGTGAGATCCTTCTAGGAAGCATACTTTTGGACATAGTTCTCTAAGAACATAGTCAAGTGTCAAGTAACACTTTGTTGGACAAAAAAAACAATAAAACAAAAATTATAATTCACAATTAATCACGTGCAATGCACGTGTGCAACTACTAGTAGCACTAAACATCAATATAAATACTACCAAGCAACTCTAGCACTACATCAATGAAAGAGAGGCTTACTGGAATAATATTGGCCTCAATATCATGACTTCCATTCTTAGTTGTTCTTGCTCTCTTCAATTCGATGCCTACACCAAAATTAGAGAATCAAAATTCTTTCAAGATCTTAACAAAGATTAAAATTTTGAAATTCCACAAAATCATTAGGTCACCCAAGTTCAAAGACCAATCAACAGGAAACTAAAAAAGCAATAGTTTCTTTTATCTTCTTTTTCTCGTCATAACTCGCACCTGAACCTATTCATTGAAATCAATAAAGTGGTGGTAAAGACAATAAGTTAATAAAGTTGACACCAAAGGGGTATCTATTCAAAGCACAAACCTTTGGTACTATTGGCAATTAAGGAGAACACAAAATCCAGACTGCATAGACTGCCTGATCCATCACTAATCATTCGTCCTAATGATAAAAACTCTTGATGAACTCTCTATGCTCCCAAATTTGCACCGATTTCGTAGCTAACCTCACGAATACAAAAAAAAAATCCAACTGGAAAAAGTTTGGATGCATAAAAAATGAGTTTAAGTGACCATGTCATCGAACTGGTGGTGTGAATACATATAGGAAGAGGGAGGAGAATTCTGCATGCGTGACTGGGTGGCGTGGGTGACAGGGGGTGTGTGGGTTGTGCGCAGAGAAGTATGTGTTCTGGGTTTTTGGGTTGGGAGATTTGGTGTTGGTACGCGTTGTGTGCTCTCTGCGTAGATGTGTGTTTTGAGATTTGTATATCCATAAATTCCATAGATTGAAATATCATAGAAGAAAAAAGGAAACCCAAAAATAACTGGAAACCCAAATCAGAAGTTCGAAAATTAGAGAAGAAAAAGGGAGAAATCATCTTATTTGCAAAACATATACTCGATCAACCCAACCTTAATTAAATTAGGATTTGGATTTAGAACCTTACGAGAGAGAGAGAGAGAGAGAGAGAGAGAGTTGTCTGACCATTGTGGAGCTGGGAGGCATTGGCAGTCTGCTTCATGAGACATGGTGGTGGGCTTGGTTGAGGCGGTGGTGGCTCGGCCGTGACAGAGAGATATGGGAGAGGGCCGACAAGATAAGGTGGACTGGGTTAGGCTAAGGCAGTGGTGGCTGGGCAGCAGCTGCTTAGCCACGGAGAGAGAGAGCGAGGGGCGACTGCAGATGCAAATTAGACATAATAGGGATGTTTGCTGGAGAGAAAAGAAAGTGGAGATCGACAGTAGAATCTGGGAGAGCATGAGTGGTAGGGGGTATGGGCGAAATTGTAACTCTGGGTGGCAAAAAAAATTTGGCAACAAAATTTGGGCCAGTGGATCAAATGGGATGAAATTAGAATGAATTTGCAATTTGGGCCATTCTTGTGCTTTTCTAACTTTGCCCAGTAAAAATCAGTTGCTTTATTATTTAGACTAGATAACAACCGTGCCTAAAGGTACTATCTAATATGAAATATCGCTAGTTAGAAACAAGGACAATCTACTGGACAAAGTTGCATCCTCATTCATACACAAACGCGGATTGCGAGAAACTACACTACTACTACACCCACATTTTTCCTATAGAACTTGAGAAGTGGATTCACATACCTAGGTCACTGCTTAAACGACGCAAGCATGGACTTCCCTTCGTGGTTGTCCTCTTCACCTCGGTCACCTCATCCAATTTTTAATTCCATTCATTCACCGCCTCCTAAAAAAACATAAACAAATAAACTATCATGAAGTCATTTTTTCATGCCGAATATGTTCACATACCGAGGGCACTGCTTAAATGTCGCAACCATGGACTTCCCTTTGTGGCTGCCCTCTTCTTCGCCGTGGTCACCTCATTCAATTCTTGATTCCATTAACTCACCGTCTCGGCGCCTCCTAAAAAAACATAAAACAAAGAAACTATCGTGAAGTTATTTTTTCATGGAGAATATCTAAATATACATAAGCATTCAGTATCACTTGACATATAAATTAAGTACCAAGAAGTTCAATAATCCACCCAATGTAATCTACATCAATTTGTTCTGTGTTGGAACTGAACAGAAAATATGATACCCATATTCAAAAAATTTATTTTCTTTCGAATTAACTCTTATTAATAATCCCCTCATAACAAAAATTGGCAACCATTTAAAATGGAAATATAAAAAGAACTAACCTGCGAAAAGATATCTTTGGGAAGTGTAGCAAATTCAGTGTCAACATAATCTGCGATGACAAAATTGATACGACCAAAGCACGCACAAGAACTTATATAGCTCAATGAGAAGTCAGTTAAACATCATTGAGACAATACTTTATATCTGTTTACCAAGTGATCAATTTAAATCCTAGTATCCCATCGCTAGTTTTCATTCAATGCACTAAGAAGTCTAAGATAATCTAGCAACATAATTAATGGAAGAACCCAAGATCATAGAGCAGACTATAACAGAATATAATGAAAAAAAAAATTTAACTACCAAAATAGTGAACATATCAATGCAAGTGTGAGGCAGAACTCCGAATCGTCATATTGAAGCATATAAAGAAATATCATAAACAAATACATTAGGCTCAATACCAAACACAATTTAATAAAAAAAAAAAGAAAAAAAGTGAAGACAAAGATACTGAATCATAAAACACATACCCACACAAAAAAACACAGACTATTACACCAAAACACATACTTTTACCAAGGATCAAAATATTATTTCGAAATGGCCGAAACGTTTTCATTTCAATGAGATCAAAACGAATTAGTGATTGAATCGAAATTCTAATATTTCAAGTTGTTTAATCATGTTTCCACCAATGCTTTGAAATATTTTTAAAATAAATTCTCAAATTTTTTATTCATTTATATTATGGTTTCGAAACGTTTCTATTTTTTAGGTGACCAAAACAATGCACTTAAATTATATTTTGAACCTTGACTAATACATCAAAAAATACAAACTAACACAAAAACACACATTAATACACCAAAATACAAAAAAAAATTGCACACACATGAAAACACACTAATACTCAAAACACACTCACAATAATACACCCAAAAAATACACAATAAACAAACACATACACACACTAATATACCAAACATACACAGCCATACACACTCTAATATACCGAAACAAACACAAAGACACACAAAAATGCACACATTAACATATCAAAACAAACAAATACACAAAAATACATATACTAATAAGCTGAAACACACACACTAATACTCCAAAACACACACACATACCCACTAATACACCAACAAACACACTAATATATCATAACACAAACATACACCAATACACCAAAAACACACATATGTATTAATACAACAAACTACACATATGCACAATAATACATTAAAACACACACACTAATACAATAAACACACTAACAAATCAAAAATACAGACCTATACACCAAAACAGACACATACCAATACCCCCCCTTTCATCCGCTAATGCACTAAAAACACATACTAATTCACCAAAATAAACATACACAAATATGCAAATACATCAAAACATACACACACACACTAATACATCAAAACACACACACATGCACACTATAATTGTGAGACCCGATCATACATTACATGCATATTAGCATAATTTAGTGGGCTAAATTATCATTATGTGAACATACTAATGGGTCAATTTCAAAATCATTTAAAAACTTGTGGGGTGGTAAGTGTAGTTAAGCCAACACCTTTACAGGTGTTGGCATGAGAAAAAGATTGGTGTGCCGTGTGTGTGTGTGCATGCAAGCCGTGTGTATGTGTGTGTGTGTGTATAAAGTTTAGGTGTGTGGGTGTGTGTTTGGGGGACAAAAAAAAAAAACAGTGTGTGTGTGGTGTGTGTTCTGGTTCTTGACTGAACCATGAGAGAGTGAGGAGAGCAACAGGGAAAGGGGAGCAAGAAAGAAAAAAAAAAAAAAAAAAAAAGTGAAGCCGAGAGTGAGGAGAGCACGAAGAGAAAAAGAAAAAATAATAATAGGTGTGGTTCCTTTGAGTCGAGACCGAGGAAGGTATGTGCAATTCAATTTAAGCATGTTTATGTGATTAATTTTCATATGTACGTAAATATGTGGCCTATTATGTGTAAATTAGTGGCTATTTTAATTTAGTTCAGTGGGCTATCTTGGCATGTTTTAATTAGTAGGCTGTTTTAATTTAAATACATGAGTTGTTTTATGTTAATTTTAATGGGCTGTTTTAATTTAAGTTTCATGGGCTGATTTTGTTTAATGTCAAAACAAATTTTGTATGGGTGTAATTAAGTGTATTTAGCATGATTAACGGGTTGTTAAGCATGAATTTTAAATAGGTACATAATGAGTGTGAGAAAATGTGGGAAACGAACACTCGAGATACTTTGAGTAGACTAAGTCGGAACCAAAAATTTATGGGTGTGCAATGGAGCGTCAAATGGTGCAAATAGGGGCTGTTTTACATTGATTTAATGTATATGTAAATTTAAGTGTAGTGGTCTTAAAAGAAAAGAGCGATAGAGGTTGGAAAAGGGTGTCGGTAACGCCGAAACCCTAATTTTTAAATGTTATTATCACATGTGTGAATTTTAATCCAAATGACTTTAAATTTGGCATGCAGCATTTTTAAATGATGCTTGATGTGATAATATGACTTTCGAATGCAAATGACTATGATATCCGGTGCGAAATGTATGAAATGCCGGAAGTGCGATTTTTAGGATTTGGGGTCGAAATGTGTGAAAATTGGCCTCTGGTCAATGTGTTTGACCTACTTAATTCTAATTATGATTAATGTGAGTGATTTTGAAGATTTGGAGAGGAAATATGATCCCTAAATCTAATGTGCCAATATGTGAGTGGACAGTTACCGGGGCACTTTGGGTTGAATCATCTTGCATGCATTAGTGCATGATTAATTACAAATGTGTTAGGTGGAACAGGTAGGACAGTTGGTATTGAAACAGATACGAAAACACCGAAGGAGTCCACCGGTAGGTTCGAAGGCTCGTCGTAGTTCGGTACACTTGAGGTGGGTGTATATCTTTATATGTTTTGGAAATGCTATTATAAGATGATAGTAAATGATAGAACTTAACAGCAAATCTTCAAGATAATGTGCTACATGTTTATGTGATTGAATGATGTTATGTGTGTGTGTATTGTGTATTGTGGAATGTGGCGCACTGTTTGAGACAGGGGCGTCGATGCCTGATCATTGGGCGTGCGGTGGTGTGCTTGCACTGTGGTGTTCCCGAGAGGTTCGGGAGACACGGATCCATGTAGGATCGATTACCCGATGAGGGGTGGTATGGATGTGATGTGGCTTGTGAATTCTTTGGTATTGGATTGATGTTGTTGTTTGATACGTGTATTTACGTAGAATCTACCTATTTCAGTGTATTACTATCATTTCCATTTCATATATAACATGTATACTCACTGAGCGCGTGGTTTAGCTCACACCCCTATAGTTTCTCCTTTTCAGGCACTGTAGAGGAAGATGCAGACCAGTCCACTGTCCAGTCGATTGAGTCTTTAATAATGTTAGGGTGATATCACCCGGGTTGACTGTCGGTATGACTAATTGTTGGGTTATATATGACAAGAATAAGTAGGGATTACAGATACTGTACCCCGGGTTGGGGTGTTACAATTTTGGTATCAGAGCATAGGTTTATAGGTTCTGTAGACAAGTGTGTTTAGGTTGGCAGTGGACAGTTTAGGGTGCCTATGTATTGTAGAGTTAAACATTTAGATGCTAAAGTTATGTACGTGTATATCTAATAATGTTAATTTAGAATTTTATGGGTGAGGAATGTGGCAGACAACGTCAACAGGGGGTGGTGGTTATAAATGTGTATAATGTATTTCAGAGTATATCTGAAATTACGGTGTGGAAGAAAACACGGTAGATTAGATTTATTGAATTACGAATGAAAATACAGGTAACTACCTAAGCAGAGAATGTGTGTGGTAAGTTAAGTGGTTTGTTTGTGAGTAGTTTATTACATTGTGGTTGCACATCTTAGTATGAAAAAAAAAGAAACTTGGAAATTAATGATGGATTACAGAATAATTCTTGACAACTTCAATTTCTGATAATTGAACTTTTAGTGACCGTACAGATTAATTCCAATCAATTTGTGAAAGTGTCAAAAGTGAAAAAGTAGTAATAATAACATTATTTGAATAATATTGTTATGAGTATTCCCAAGATCCTATGTTTTTAAACTCAAAGGAAAATATATGCGATTGAGTATAGGAAGTAATTTATTATGGGATTTTGGTTTGCTGATTTTGGAGTAGAATTTTCGGTTTTCATCCGTCTATTTTCCTAAAGTTCTTTATGGTCTTCAAATTTCAGTTCAACTTCATTTTCTTAAAAACATAGTTTGGTTATGATGACATAATTAGCAGGTGAGGCTTGAGTGGATCAGTAATATCGCTTTGGAAATGGATTATAAATTGGTTGATCTAATAATCATATATGCATATCTAGTGCATAACGCATATATGGAGAATATTTATATGAAATTTGTGATGATAAGTAACAGGTAGAGATAACAATAGTGATGTCGATGTTAACTAGTATTTTGAAAGCGGAATAAACGTAAAGATTGAAAGAAAAATGCTATATTGTGATGTCTATTCGAGTTGACATTTGATTGTCTAATTATATGATTTTCTTTTCACTTGTACTTGTGTGTAAGATTATAGTTTGTGAGATATTCTGGTATGACAGAAGCGTGGTGTTATAGACTGTTGTTATTTAAGTGGTGGATTTAACTTTTCTGTGGTTAACGTGGTGTTATATGTGAGTTGTTTTTCTATATTATTGATCATAGTAAGAATATGCTTATGTGGTATTAATATATATGTGAGTTGAATATGAACTTAAAGATGGAAATGTGAATATGTTGCGTAGCGTTGAGAATAAGTTAGTCTTTATGACTAATGTTGCTTGTTAATAAAAAGTGAGTGTGTGGACTATTGACAGTTAAAGATAATATGATTGTTGAATTACCTCCAATGGTAAGTGAATAGTCTATTTGCTAGTGCAACCCTAACGGGGTGATTGTGTGGCCTTAGTGGCAATTGGTGCCTTAGTGGCGGATGCCTTATTGACATATAGCCTTAATGGCTAGGTTGTTGTCTGAGTGACGGATATATGATGACGAATTATGTCTTATTGGCGAATTATGCCTTGATGGCAGATATTGTCTTAAAGGCAAGTGTTTAGCCTTGGTGGCGAGAACGGCCTTAGTGGCGGATGTATATACGTGGATGCCATATATGATGGCTTATGGATGAATATATATCTGGATGTCATATATAATAATTTATGGATGTGTTAATGTGAATGCCATATAGAATGGTTAATGAATGTGTAGATATGAAAGCTATCTATGACGGCTAATGTAATTGCCTTAGTAGAGAGATGACATTGTCTTAACGGCAGATGTATCTATGTATGTGTATATATAATTGATATACACGTATGAATGCCATGTATAATAGCTCATGAACGGATATATGTATGTTAAGACCATCTATGATGACTTATGAGTTTTTATCTATCAAATGTTTGATGAGATGATGTTATAATTGAGAAATATAGCCTTGATGACTTATATATTGCCTTAGTGGCAAGGTGATATCGATTTAATGGCAGATGCGAATTTATAAGATTGATATGGATGAATCATGATACCATGACATCCAACCAAAGATTGATATGTTTATCCATGAATGAACATCTAATTTTCTTGATCATGAATTTGTTCCTGTGTATGGTAATTTGTAAGGTAAAACAATAAAACATGATTATGGAAGAATAACTTATGGTGTAATTATATTATGTTATATAGTATGTATTAAGTGGATGATTGAAATCAGTATGGTGGTTGATTATAATCATTATCATAACCACTAATGTGGTGATTATGATATAATAAATTTAATAGTGCAGATGAATGAGAATGAATGAATTGGGAATTACGACACTTACTGCTGGAATTGATTTAGTAGTATAAATATCTATAATTATGGAAACTCGTGAATAGGTTTTACTAGAACAAAATTGTTATGAAATTGAAGTTATGAAGTTCTAATACAAGTATATACTTGAGAAATGGAGAGAACTGAAATAAGAATTACATGAGAAGGCAAATGAAATGTTCTGAAGAATAGTTAAATGATTGGTGTCGTATATATAGGTAGACATACCTATGTCTTTTGAATTTCATGGTTATGTGCATTGATGCGTGTTGGATTTCTAGATAATCTTAAAATGGATATCTAACTTAAGTAGAAATTGATAATGGGGAAAAATAAAACCAAGTAGACAATTGAAAGATGAATGTGAGGTTGAAATATATATGGATAAAATGTGTTGAAAGTTTGATTTGCTAGTATGGAAGTACATAATGGGTATATAAGAAAAGTATATTTGTCAGATCAAATGGAAAGATATTAATACTGGTAATACCGGTTCTATGATTATTTTTTTTATTTTTTATTTTTGGAGTATAAAACTCCGCTGCTTTTGTGAAATTTAATTCCACCAAGTTTATCTTGTTATGTTTATGACCTTTCAAAGAAAAAAAAATGTTGTAGAAACATGCTAATGTGGGGGTTTGGTTGGAGGTACCCCTGGTATCGAAAATTTTACTATGGAATAACGTATCGGGTGTGATGAATATGTAGTTGAGGATTGTTGTCCACATAACTAATACACGAAAGTTATGGCTAAAGGTAGTGGAGAAGATAGTTATGTGAACCTAACTTAAGAATGTTGAAAATAGAATTTCCCAAACTAGGAGTATTAAGGGTGGATAATGAGGTCAATCAGTTTATTTTCAATTGATTACAATGTTAGTTATGAGACCCGAGAATGCACGATAAACATTTTAATATTATGAATTTGAATGTTACATAATCTAGTCACAGTCACATATAAGTGTACAAATATGCGAGCTCAATATCCACATTTGTTTGGTGCAGGTAAGTAATTTCGAGGACGAAATTTTTATTAGTGGGGAAGAGTTGTGAGACCCGATCATACATTACATGCATATTAGCATAATTTAGTGGGCTAAATTATCATTATGTGAACATACTAATGGGTCAATTTCAGAATCATTTAAAAACTTGTGGGGTGGTAAGTGTAGTTAAGCCAACACCTTTACAGGTGTTGGCATGAGAAAAAGATTGGTGTGCCGTGTGTGTGTGTGCATGCAAGCCGTGTGTATGTGTGTGTGTGTGTATAAAGTTTAGGTGTGTGGGTGTGTGTTTGGGGGACAAAAAAAAAAAACAGTGTGTGTGTGGTGTGTGTTCTGGTTCTTGACTGAACCATGAGAGAGTGAGGAGAGCAACAGGGAAAGGGGAGCAAGAAAGAAAAAAAAAAAAAAAAAAAAAGTGAAGCCGAGAGTGAGGAGAGCACGAAGAGAAAAAGAAAAAATAATAATAGGTGTGGTTCCTTTGAGTCGAGACCGAGGAAGGTATGTGCAATTCAATTTAAGCATGTTTATGTGATTAATTTTCATATGTACGTAAATATGTGGCCTATTATGTGTAAATTAGTGGCTATTTTAATTTAGTTCAGTGGGCTATCTTGGCATGTTTTAATTAGTAGGCTGTTTTAATTTAAATACATGAGTTGTTTTATGTTAATTTTAATGGGCTGTTTTAATTTAAGTTTCATGGGCTGATTTTGTTTAATGTCAAAACAAATTTTGTATGGGTGTAATTAAGTGTATTTAGCATGATTAACGGGTTGTTAAGCATGAATTTTAAATAGGTACATAATGAGTGTGAGAAAATGTGGGAAACGAACACTCGAGATACTTTGAGTAGACTAAGTCGGAACCAAAAATTTATGGGTGTGCAATGGAGCGTCAAATGGTGCAAATAGGGGCTGTTTTACATTGATTTAATGTATATGTAAATTTAAGTGTAGTGGTCTTAAAAGAAAAGAGCGATAGAGGTTGGAAAAGGGTGTCGGTAACGCCGAAACCCTAATTTTTAAATGTTATTATCACATGTGTGAATTTTAATCCAAATGACTTTAAATTTGGCATGCAGCATTTTTAAATGATGCTTGATGTGATAATATGACTTTCGAATGCAAATGACTATGATATCCGGTGCGAAATGTATGAAATGCCGGAAGTGCGATTTTTAGGATTTGGGGTCGAAATGTGTGAAAATTGGCCTCTGGTCAATGTGTTTGACCTACTTAATTCTAATTATGATTAATGTGAGTGATTTTGAAGATTTGGAGAGGAAATATGATCCCTAAATCTAATGTGCCAATATGTGAGTGGACAGTTACCGGGGCACTTTGGGTTGAATCATCTTGCATGCATTAGTGCATGATTAATTACAAATGTGTTAGGTGGAACAGGTAGGACAGTTGGTATTGAAACAGATACGAAAACACCGAAGGAGTCCACCGGTAGGTTCGAAGGCTCGTCGTAGTTCGGTACACTTGAGGTGGGTGTATATCTTTATATGTTTTGGAAATGCTATTATAAGATGATAGTAAATGATAGAACTTAACAGCAAATCTTCAAGATAATGTGCTACATGTTTATGTGATTGAATGATGTTATGTGTGTGTGTATTGTGTATTGTGGAATGTGGCGCACTGTTTGAGACAGGGGCGTCGATGCCTGATCATTGGGCGTGCGGTGGTGTGCTTGCACTGTGGTGTTCCCGAGAGGTTCGGGAGACACGGATCCATGTAGGATCGATTACCCGATGAGAGGTGGTATGGATGTGATGTGGCTTGTGAATTCTTTGGTATTAGATTGATGTTGTTGTTTGATACGTGTATTTACGTAGAATCTACCTATTTCAGTGTATTACTATCATTTCCATTTCATATATAACATGTATACTCACTGAGCGCGTGGTTTAGCTCACACCCCTATAGTTTCTCCTTTTCAGGCACTGTAGAGGAAGATGCAGACCAGTCCACTGTCCAGTCGATTGAGTCTTTAATAATGTTAGGGTGATATCACCCGGGTTGACTGTCGGTATGACTAATTGTTGGGTTATATATGACAAGAATAAGTAGGGATTACAGATACTGTACCCCGGGTTGGGGTGTTACAATAATACACCCAAAAACACATATATAAATTCACCAAAATATACATATAGAGACACTAATACATCAAAACAAACACACTAATACACCAAAAACCTCACACTAATAAACCAAAACACACACTAATACACAAAAATGTGCAAAAATATACTACCATACACTAATACAATCTACAACAATTCAGATAGGATAAGTCTCAAATACAAACAAAAACTCATGGCTCAAAACTCTTTTTTCTTTGATTCTTCGTCAACCCCACTCCTACCACCCATCCACAACAAGGCATTTCATGGGACTAATCATGTAGATTCCCTTTGAATCCCAATTTGATTCTCTCTCTCCTCCCCCTCTCTCTAGTTTAGGATTTCGGGTTTGGTATCTTAGCTTTGTGGTGACCCTCAAATTATCACTCATTTCTCCATGAGATAAATAGTAATATTACTACATCTAATTAAAACAAATTTGAAAAGTAAAAACTCCTAAATTTTAAAGTTTTTCTCACATTAATTTTTTTCCTCTCTCATATCCATCTATACTAGTTGATGCAAACGTGCGTAGAACGTGCACCATTTTGAGTTATAATTTTATCTTTTAATGTTTTTAAAGTATTTTTAAATTTTATTTGGTGAAGATTGGAATTTCCTAGCAAATAACTTTGAATGTGGTTTTGTGCTACTTGTTTCTTTCTGAGATTAGTTGTGTCCGGCACAGAGTTACAGGCAGTAATTGACGAATCACACCCCTTTAAGTTTGGGGTGGATGGATCTGGTAGCCACATATTGTGGGGAAAAGCACTGAGGATTATATTTCGCATTTGTATACAGCTTGGAAGAATGACATCACAGAAGCTGAAATGATAATCACAAAGGAAATCCGGGAAATCATGAAGCAGCACTAACAACACCCAGTGTGCCTTTATACAGAAAATGAACCTGGATACAAACACAAAGAAAAAGAAAAGCGATGTACCATCAGCTGCAACTAACCACGAAGGCAAAGATTAAGATGCCCACCAAATAAAAGATGCATACCGGCTCCCCTAGCTCAGCATGCCTAAAAAACGGTTCCCTGAACTGGAACATGTCTACCAGCAGATGTAGAAACCAGCGCCACCCCTTTTGATGGTTTACTGTGAGCAATTTTGGAATGAAACTTCTGTGACTCACCAGCATAAGCCATGCAAAACTGAAGAAAAACCTACCAAGTCAGTAATGCACAATGTGTTTCTAACTTGATAGAAAAAAACAGCTGATTTTAGCACTCATTTCCCCCCAAAAAAAAATCTCCCCACCTCAGATCTTTAATACTGCAGAAATGATGGACAGCAACCAATTGTTTCTGATTGGACTCTTTGATGCTTGAATACTTTACACAAAATATAAGTTTTTACTTAACATAGTTTTGACCAAGGCTTCAAGTTTTATTATTGTTAAACAACCATCTACTCCAAAAACTTATGATGTTAGAGGGTGTAATTTAAATATTTATCCTTCAATGTGCCCCCTTCTCGTGCAAGTTAGATTTTGGACCTAGCATGTGAAAACTCTATTAATAATCAGGGTGGCGACGAGATTCGAACACAAGACCTCCTGCTCTGATACCATCTTAAACAACCAACTATTCCAATTTCCAAAAGCTTAATCAGATGGAGAGGATATAAATTAAATATTTATATTTCAACAATTATCAAAAGGAATAGAAAAAACAATTTTTATCAGTGTGCCGATCTGAAAACCAATATCGGATACAGTATCAACTATCAAACACAACAGTTCACTGACTTGAAGAAGTATGTGTAATAGCAAATTTTGCACAGGTAGCCATGCAGAATCATCTTTCAATTCATGAAAGAAAAGAAGCAGCTCTGGCATTGCCGCTAACTATGGGCAAGGTCAACAGTTATTCCAACCAAAATTCAATTGTGGATTAAAAAACATGTAATGCCGCATCCCACCACATAGCAATGAAGTATTTTTATCATACTGACCTGAATCCAGGAACTTTAGGGGGCTGTAAGACATGAAATGCATTGGCTAAAGATGTCAGAACCTAAACAAACATAGTTACAATTAGTTACCGACTAAATAAAACAAGGACAACGTAAATGCGTATCCCCATACCTGAAAACTTGCACCATCAAACACATGATCCAGGGAAATCAAGTCCAACAGCGGGTGATGAATAATCTGAAATATGGCCTTGGATTAAAAGATGCTTTCTTCTCCTCCGCATCTCTGAATAAATTTCAGTGTCACTGCCAAAACATGTAGTAATACCATGTATGTCATCAATCTAGGAAAATGACAGTTTACAGGCAACAAACCAGCAAATTAAAGAACTTTTCAATTGGGACTAAAACCTTGTGCAGAAGAGACAGTTTACTTGATCCTTGGTCTGCATGACAGAACTGGAAAATTTTAAGAAGAAAGTCTAGACAATGAAATACATTGTAAGAATTCAAGCAAACCAAATAACATAATCTAGAGGCAAAAACATCTACCTTCACAATGGAGAAGACTAGTTTCGCATAAATATCAATAGCAAGGAAAGATAGTGGCTGTAATTGGTGGTGCAATTGGTGAGGGCTGGAACTAATCACCTACGAAGAAAGGCAATGTGATACAGAAAGTTCCTGAAACAAAAAGTAAGAGGTGAATTTGAATCTCTTCCTTCCTCAATTTTTGACCGCTATCAGGTAAATTGGAAATCACATTAACGCATAACATCAGAGGAGAAAAGCCAACATGAGATGGCTGAAAAAGCGATCTGACATATCATCCCCCCCTTTCAGCAGTCCACTCCGCTGCAACTTTAAGACATAGTGGCTACAAGCTGCATCATTTGTGCCACGAAGTTCACATATCCGATACGGCGATACCATCCAGCAAACAGCATGGAAGCCTACAAAAAGAAATCGATGTAAGAACATGAAAATTTTACTTAGAAATGCAAAGGATTTAGTGGATTCTCCAGTTGATTACTATACAAAATTGCTAAATCCTCCCTGAACCAGTTTCCTGAAAAAAAATAAGAGAAAAGAAAAAGAAAAAAGAAATACAGACAAGAATATATAGTTTGAGAGAGAATGCTATGGAGGATGAATTATCTACCAAGATATTATATGTTCTCCTCAATAGGTCTAAGATGGGTCTCACCAATCCAAGTTTTACAGTTCCAAAAGTTGAAGCCATTAACCTAGACTACCAATAGAAAATTGAAGTCCAGAAATCTATAAAAATATGTGTACGTGCTGTTTAAGGCAATAAATATTTGCGCTCCAGATTTTCTAGTACGGATAATGCTAACAAATCAAGGTCGGTGCATGCTAAGGAATAAAGGTGAATATCCTGCAACCTTTAACAATTGTTCCTCTTCGAGTCTTCGTCTAGTCCTTTCTCTTCCACTCATTGTTTAATTTCCATAAATTGGTTTTGATGCCTCTTCAAAACCAACATTGGTTTCATCAGTTTTGCATCCCAAAACTCCAGATCTCTTACATCCTTTTCAGTATCCTTTCAGGCTTCATTTTAGCACCCAATATTTATCTAGTTGGTGTATCGCAATTCCACAAACTCTTCTGCCATTCAGCATCGATCACCTTCAACACCAAGCAATTCTTCATATCAATCCAAAAGCCCACAAACTTTCTCCAACCAACTAAACCCAAATTTTACAAATTTTCTATCACTATCGCCAACAACAAAACCAATCGTAGGTAGCACTTATTCTAATATTCTAGTGCTACTAAACATCCTATTAGAGCTAAAATAGTGTCTCTCACTCTCTCTACACATCCACCCACATTATTTTTTCAGAGAGATGATCTAGTGCACCTTATTCATTAAACTAGATGCCAACTTCCTACAGAAAAGATCATTCTTTGAGATAAACCTTTCTGGAAATGATGAAAGGGAAAAGGTTCTACCTTTTAGGGCACCAAACTAGGAGTTCTTTTTTTTCAAGTTCAAAACAAGTTGTCAGTCACTTGATTTTCATTTCATTACAGCCAAAAGATAGAGAAAGATAAGGGGGCCAGGAGAGGGGAAGCATGAGTTGTAACTTAGCAACAACACATTGGCATGACCTATTCTCGGTCAAAGTCATACTATCACCTCTCTGTTAATCACTTCTTAATGGCAAAATTAATTATCTACAACTGGTCCTGTATATGTAAACAGAGAGGACTTCATAGTTAGTAGTTTCTCCTATATGGAACGTAAGTGGAAGTCCTAACTGGGATCCAGATTGGCAAGTCTGGACACATCACTGCCAACCAAATTGCTTTAAGAAGACATCAGGCACAAGGACACTGGGACTTCAGAGCAGCCCAAAAGCATTACCTAAAACCTTCGTGGTTTGCTTCAATTTATACTGCCAAGCACATATAACACACACATGGTGTCAAGTGTCAACCAGAGAACAAGTAGAACCAACTTAACTTTCGAGGTAGTGCCACTGAGCAGCACCAAATTAAATTTAAAGCTAGTGTCAGCTACACAACACTGTTCTTGTCCAGTCTCAAGTTCCCTCATAAGTACCAATACGAAACTAATTCAGACTACAGCTTTAGAATCATGAATGGTATGAAGAAGAATAAGTTTTAAGTGCAACCTGCTCAAAACCAGCAGGATCTGGTTCAAACAAATCTGCAACATCGTAGTCTTCCCGGCCTGCTAGAGACTGCCCAGTTGCCTATTCCAGCCGAAATTGAATTGTTAGGATCCACAGAACTCACTAAGGCACCTAATCAAGTATAGAATAGTGGCAATTCTGCTAACCTTCTCGTTTCTAGATTGAGCATTAGTATCCTCCTTGCCAACAGTTATGCCAGACAAAGCAGCACCACTAGCAGTAGGGTTCCTGGCAATCTCAACCAGCTGCTGTAATGACTCAGGAGAACCAGGTCTTGCCGCAAGCTGCACGTCTAAAATCATTCAGAGACCAGAGTGGTAAGAGTAAGTGCACTTGCTCACACAATATGAATTAGAATAAACCTTTGCCAATGCATCAACAAGATTATGAAGTTCCGATATGGCCCTAGAATTGTTAATCACCAAGGATTGTATGAGGGATATGGAAAATTCACTAGCCGCTTCTGCACAATATTTGCAACCAGTTAGTTGAGTCAGTCCTACTGTTACTTTCTAAAATCAGGTGTTGATCGTACATACTATTCCTTCCCACATCAAGAAGCTTTGCCATGTGAACATTATACTCCGCAAGGTTCAGCAATTCACTGCTAATAAGGCCAACAGTGATATCTTTGTCAAACTTCCGACCTTCATCAGAGTAAATCACCTGTTAAAAGGGATTGCAAAGTATTAAAAGCTGATTTGTTACACTGAGCACTGCAAAATCTAAACTACTAACACTTCTATCTAGAACCTGATGAAGATTTGCTTTCATCGAAGATAAAAGTCCAATGATAGTAAATTAACTTTCCTTAAATGGCATCATTTCAAAATGCTGTACAAAACGGATGTTTAAAATACATTAACCACAGCCAACAACATTTTCTATTGTACATGTGTATGGACATACGCTTTGGCAATGTCCAATGGAAAAACCCATTAGTGACATGTTAATCCAAAAATTCTAACCAAAATTTATATCTAAACGATCATGCCATAATGCTAGGAGAACTAAGGGGAACTTACAGGCTATAAATTATGCCTCTTTTCAAAACTAGAACATAATTCTTTCACTTGAGACGTTACAGATATAGTGGTCCCTCCCACCCGCCTTTTCAGCATTGTTTGGCTGTTATTGCTGACTTAAGAGGGTTTCCCATGGGAAGATCTTGAACACTGGAACCAAGAGTTCAGCTCTAGGTGAATGCATTTTGCGAAGTAGTCTAGAATTTTGTACCACACAAAGCAAGCTCTAATCGTTTAACCACTAAGACCAAAATCAAAAAAAAATTACTAACAGGGAAAAGTGGAGACAATAAACAATCCTTAATTTGTTGAGGAAGATCAGTTGTAGAGGAAAACCAATGGTCAAACTGAGAATCCCAGCCGAAGTTTGCTAAAGAGTCTGCCATTTTGTTGTAGGTCAACAGGGCTAGTTCATGATTTTGATTTTTCAATCTAAGATCATAACCGCCAGGAAATAATATGTGTTGGAATTTCTCAGAAGCCAGTTTCAGCTTAGGTGTAGTCTTTTGAAGGACTCGTGTCTAACCCCCATTTAAAAGTCATACATGGTTTGCTTGCTTGTCTCAACTTAATCAATCGAAGAGGTTAGCTAATAAAGGTCGGTAGTCTACCTATGGGAGGATTCAATGGATTTTGAATCTTATTGATCTTAATATCTTATCGAGTTTGTTCTGCACCACCACAGGGCTAGTGGACATTCTTCAAATGGAAAAAAATACTTCTTTATAAGGTGACAAAGCAGCTAGTTTGAGTGGGGGCCTCATGGTTTCCCGAACTTCTCCTTTGATAAGGAAAAAGGTGGTACAGTACACAGATGTCCAGATTTCGTGTTTTGTGTGCTCAGTTATTACAATTGAAAACTGGCAAGTAGCTTATGTAAATGTAAGGTGGGTCATTTTCCAACCATGATTTAGTTCTGCACCAGTCTATCGTGAACAAAAACAGAAATTTATCTAAAATTATATCCCCTACTGTCTCAACACTTTCATTGGCAACAGTAATAAACGTCTCTAGACACACAAAATTCTTTTTCATGGCTTCCACTCTAAAAAAAGGTTATTCAATTCTTGAAATTGATCCACCAAAACAAACAAAACTTAATCCAGAAACATCATTTAAATCCTCCACATTTTCCAAACTACCCCTACTTATGCTTCTTGCCATTTACTTGGAATGAAGTGCTTAGTAATTTTAAGCTTATTTGGAACGCAGACAAAATCATTTCAAATCATAGAGTGAATTTTACAAAACAAAATAAACACATCCACTCATTCCTCCCAATGACAGAGGAGAACATATGAATGGGAATCAGCCTTCATTTGATCTTTGTTTCAAATAAGCACCTGGTCAGTAACTAAGGCAACCAAACAAAACAACCAAATTATAAGATAATGTGTACTACTTGAAGTTTCGAATTTTTTTTCAAACAAAACAAAAGAGACCTTACTACCTCAGGTTGCAGCATTTGGCAAAAGCTTCTAACCTGGTACAAAAATTCGATTTTGGATCACGTTAATTCACAATAGAAGGAGAAAAGAAAGAACGGAAATGAAATAATGAATTCATGTAACCCTTGCAACTTTTACCTTTAATTCCATGCACAAGTCTGATAAAGTAAAGTACACACGCATTAACATTGCAACATTAGGCTTGAACTTCAAGAAATGGGAAAGAAAGATGTGAGCCAACAACATAAGTTGAATAGATGGGACTAATTGAATGGCTTCAAAGAAAGATTCGGTCGAAGAAACAAAGCGCAAAAGATGTGATAAAGTCAATTTGATAAACAACTGTAAGGAAAAATCTGACTAAACAAAATTGATTGAACAAGAGATTTTATTATAACAAAATAAAAACAGAAGTACCACCAAGAAGATCGACAGGAAAAATTTTGAGAGAAAGAGAGAGAGGACTTACAGAATTGAGGCACTAGATGCTTCTTCATAAACAGCAGAATCACAGGACTGAGGAGAAAAAGAAGAACAGTTGAAACAATGGTGATTTAAACATATAAAGGACATACCTTCGAAAAATAATTCTTTCCAAGGTTGAGTTTAATAAAATGAATCACTCACATATAAATCAACTCTGCAGCATTCATAGGCTACTATGAAACATTAATCTTGAAAAGTATTTACTCCACGAAACCGGAAAGAAAGTTGTGACACAAAAAAAATCAGTTGTGTAGATGTGACTAATTAATAAACAGCTTCAAACAAAAATTTGTTTGGGTTTAATATTGCCTAAGAACTACAAAAAACAAAGATGATTGAATAAATAAAAAAATGAGAGGGGGAGAGGGGGAGAGAGAGGAAACTCGATATTAAATGATATAAAACAGTCTATTTGGAACCCAAATAATATCACTTCAAGTTATAGAATGACTTTACATAAACAAAAATATTGGTCCTACTCGTTCCTCTCAATAACAGTTAAGAACCTATGATAAGCAGTGATCATTTAGACATACCATATTCTTTGCTTCACGACTGCCACAGGCCTAGAGAAAGAAATTGAAGATGACAATCAAACAATATGATAATGTGAACCAGTTTTTTTTCTCATCAAAGATTTGTACATATTATGACAACACCTACAAATTCCTGAGTTCATGGGGCTTTTTGACACCACTACCTGAGCTTGCAGCTATTAGCAACCTAAGGTAAAGAAGATAAAACAATCCAAATCAACTTATGCCCTTGGGAAACCAACGTTATCCAACCCTGAGTTGCCAATTATGTCTTTGGCCAGAATGGCAACCAAGGGAAATAGAGAGAGAGTTTCTAAACCGACAAAATATTAATTTTGGATAATCTTAAATCACAACCTAAAGAGAAAAAAAAAACAGAATTGAGAGAGTTAGTTTTAACATAGAAAGAACATGTCTTTGAAAGAAGGTATCACTCTTACCATGGGTGAATTTCATTCGCTGGGATATAAATCAACACGGTAGTCTTCAGACTATAATGTGAAGCATTATCTTTAACAACAATAATTTCAAGGAACCAGAAAGAAAGGCGTGACCCAAGTTTAGTAGATGTCACTAATTTTGAAAAGCTTCAAAGAAGATCCCTTTGAAAGTGATATTGTTCAAGAACAAGAAAGAACAATGTGATCATGCTATTTCAAGGAAAAAGATGTCACTAAAGAAAGATATCAATCTCCTTCAAAAACTGTCTTTTATTTGTGAAACTCGTCTCTGCATATCACAAACATTTATGGTTGGTGGTTAAACTGTTGGCTGTGGCATCACCTTCTCTTGGAAAACCTCTCCGATCTTTCCTCTTTGTAAACAAGCTCAATAAACACCGCAACACCAAGAAGCAATCAGTTTACTGTAGGATAATCGAGGTAAGGCAACAGGAAATGACTTCTAGTTAATATTGAACAAATGGCAAATCAATGCCTCTTAGATCACTCTACAACATCATTCCTGCAGTCTTAAACAAAACCCTGTGCATTACAGCAGAAGGATGCATTTGGTAGAGCAACAGTGGAATAACTATCAAACATATAATGGATGAAACAAGACTTAATTTTGAGAAAATAAGGACGTTTTTGGATGGGGAGATGGAGGTCGGATTTATGAAAAACAGCATTTGACACATAAATGGATGTCCTAGTCCAGGATTTTGTAACAGTTAAAGCAAGCTCTAATCACTTAATGACTAAAACCAAAACCAAAAAAAACAAAAAAAACTAAAAGGGGAATGTGAAGAGGAGAAAGAAAGAAGAAAGCGTCACGTTACAGGGATGGTCAAATTTTGTGTTTTTGGTGCTCTGTCATTACAATTGAAAATTGGTAAGTAGCTTTTATAAATATGAGATGGTTGTTTTTTAAACCATGATTATGCTCCAAGTTTAGTGTACTTATCCATCACAAATATTTGAATTCAGAACATAAATTTTTCTAAAAGCATATCTTGTGGTATCTCAACACTTCTAGTGGAAGCAGTAACAAACATCTGTAGGCACTTTTGGACAAATTTTTTTCATGGAGTTCCACACTAAAAAAATTACATCCAATTCTTGAAATTCACCCAGCAAAAAAAAAAAAACTTAAAACCATAAACAAAAATTTTGATACTCCACACTCCCAAATCATCCATTCCATTCCACTTGGAATGAAGTGCTTAATAATGCTAAACTTATTTGGAACCCAAACAATGTCATTTCACGTTATAGATTGACTTTCAGCTAACAAACGAAAAATGGTCTCTATCATTCCTTCCAATTACAGATGAGAATATATTTCAGCCTTCAGTTTGATCTTTGTTTCAATAAATCACCTATATTTAAAGAGATCAAACAAGACAATCAATGTTTCCACCAATGTTTCGAGGTGTTTCAAGATGTTTAGATATATTTAGACCAATACTTTAAATTGTTTTTAAAATAAATTTCCAAATTTTTTATTTGTTTATATTATGTTTCCAAAACGTTTCTTTTATTTATTAGACTGAAACAATGTGCCGAAACGACATTTTGATCCTTGACTAATACATCAAAAAGTACAAACTAACACAAAAACACACTAATGCACCAAAAATTAATACACCAAAACAAACAAAAAAATGCGCGCACACAAAAATGTAAACTCTAACACACCGAAACACACACACACAAATACTAAAATACACAAAAAATTTAAACAGTAATACATCAAAACACACACACACACTAATACTCAAAACACACCCACAATAATACACCAAAAAAATACACAATAAACAAATACATACACACACTTATACACCAAACACACACACCCATAGACACTAATACACCGAAACAAACACAAAAACATAAAAATGCACACACTAATATATCGAAACAAACAAATACTAAAATACACAAAAAATACATACACTAATAATCCGAAACACAAACACACATTGATACTCCAAAATACACACCCCCACTAATACACCAACACAAACATACTAATTTATCATAACACACACAAACATACACAAAAAACACATACATATATTAGTACACCAAACTACACATATGCACAATAATACACCAAAAAACACACACCAACACATCAAAAATACAGATCTATACACCAAAATAGACACATACACATACACACACTAATATACCAATACACCCCCCCCTCACCCGTTAATACACTACAATACATACAAATATGCCAAAATAAACATACACAAATATGTCAATACATCAAAACACATACATTAATACACTGAGAATACATACACTAATACATCAACACATACACACTATAATACACCCCAACACACAAATATATAAATGCACCAAAATATACACATAGGGACACTAATACACCAAAGACACGAATTTGCACTAACACACCAAAACACACACATGCACTAATACAACAAAAAGCTCACACACTAATATACAAAAAAAGTGCAAATATACTACCACACACTAATACAATCCACAAAAATTCAGATAGATAAGTCTCAAGTACAAACAAAAACTCATGACTCAAAACTCTTTTTTCTTTGATTCTTTGTCAACCCCACTCCTACCACCCACCCACAACAATGCATTTCATGGGTCTGATCATTCAGATTCCCTTTAAATCCCAGTTTGATACTCTCTCTTTAAGATTTGGGTTTTGGTATCTTAGCTTTGTGATGACTTTCAAATTATCACTCATTCCTTTATGGAAGGTCAAAAATATGAAAACATACTGCAAAAAAATGTTAAAGCTACAATTTTTTGTAATTATTAGATTCCCTAGAATACCAGCTGAAATATTTGAATTTTGTTTCCAATTCTCTTTGTAGTCATTCATATTTAAGTGTTAGACTATTAAAAACTCTAGAAGTTTAAGATATTAAATGAATTGATGTAATATATACATCAATCTCTTGACACAATGCCTCATGTGAGAATTCCACAATCCATTCACGTGGGTAGAGGCATCAAATTAGGTGCGTCAATATGAACACATAAAACATGAACTTGGTGCATGAATTTGCACAAACACACTACAAATACGTTGATAGGGAGACTTGAACCCAAAATTTAAGGGAGCATATCAAATAGTGTAATTGATAAGTAATTGTTCATAACCTTAATCTATTCAAGAATAAACCCTCAATATTCCGGGGAAAAAAAATATGCAATGTATATCAAACTAGTAACAATAAGATGAAACTTTCCACGTGCGTGTTTTCTTTTTGTTCGAAACAGCATGTGAAGCTATAATTCCTTGTCTCTAGAATGGAACAACTAGAGCCAACAAGAAACTTCACCGGGATGTCATATATGGGATAACTTATGTTGTACTCTATATAAATCTTTTGAAAGTTTGTAGTGGAGATAGTCCCTCGCACTATAGTATTGTGATCCCTCATTGAAGGAGAACTAAAGATTGAAATGCTTATGACATCTAATATGTAGTGCTTGTTTTGTTGTTGGAATCTACAAATGGAAAGTTGATACGTAAGAAAACTATAACCTAAGACAATAATTAGCCATTGAATGAAATGAAATTGAATAACCATATGTGAGAAGGGGTTATTACCATAAATCAAGATAATTAGGCATTAGGGCAAGAAAGCCTCATAATTGGGTAAAGGATGGATGGAGCTAACCCGATACAGATCTTAGCCTAAGCCAAGCTTGACTTTGCAAATTTCTGTAAGACTCAAGCCCTCAACCCCATCCTACTAGGGCCAGGGCATGATATTCAATCAATCGAGCCAATGGGCATATGTAAATGTTCCAAAACTCTTATTTTTCTGTTATTTGATAATAAAAAAATAAAAAATAAAAAGCATAATATCAATGTGAAAACCTCATGCAACAAATTGTCCTCAAATATTCAAGAATCACCTTCACATCATCGGTAAAAGCTGCAGCTGCAATAAAACGCCCATTTGGAGATACCGTTGCCATATGGTGTTTTTGAACAGTAGGTTACTGTGACGCATGAATCTTGAACAGTAGTAACTCCAAGAAACCCAAAAGAAATATATGACAAAAAAGAATTAGTGGAGTAGATGTGACTAATAAATAAACGGCTTCAAATAAAGATTTCTTTGGGGTTAGTATTTTTAAGAACAAGAAAGAAACATGTGATCATTTTAAATTTGATTAAAAAGATTTAAAGAGCGATGCAACCAAACAAAGATGATTGAATAAAGTTTGCATTATAAAAATATAAAAACAAAATATGAGAAAGAGAAAGCAAGACATGAAACTCACAAAACAAAAGAGACCTTACTACCTCAGGTTGCAGCATTTTGGCAAAGCTTCTAACCTGGTAAAAAAATTCAATTTTGGATCATGTTAAATCACAATAGAAGGAGAAAAAAAAAGAATGGAAATGAAATAATGAATTCATGTAACCCTTGCAACTTTACCTTTAATTCCATGCACAAGTCTAATAAAGTAAAGTACACATGTACTAACATTGCAACATTAGGCTTGAACTTCAAGAAATGGGAAGGAAAGATGTGAGCCAAAAATATAAGTTGAATAGATGGGACTAATTGAATGGCTTCAAACAAAGATTCGGTTGAAGAAACAAGCACGAAAGATGTGATAAAGTTAATTTGATAAACAACTGTAAGGAAAAATCTGACTAAGCAAAATTGATCGAACAAAAGATTTTATTATAACAAAATAAAAACAGAAGTACCACAAAGAAGATCAATAGAAAAATTTTTGAGAGAAAGAAAAAGAGAACATACAGAATTGAGACAGACTGAAAGAGAGAACTTTACAGAATTGAGGCACTAGATGCTTCTTCATAAACAGCAGAATCACAGGAACTGATAGATTGTCTCTTGCTACAAAGCATACCCAAAGTTACAACTCCAAACATTAAATTGTTCCACAATTCGTTCCTTTCAATTATAAAGAAAAAAAACATTTGGCCAGCCTTGATCACTTTGATACACCACATGTTGAAGTCTTTTTGTTTCACCACAGAACCTGACCTCAAGTGAAAAAAATAAACAACACAATCAAATTAAAATATAATGTGAACTAGTTGGGGTTTTGAACTTTTTTAATCAAAGATTCGAGTAAATTATGACGCTCCTTGACCATACTACCTGTGTTTAGCATTTTGGCATTCGAAGGAAAGAAGATAAACTCTGTCTATCCAACCCTGAGTCCCCGATCATGTCTCAGTGTAGATGGCCCAGGGAAGTACAGAGGGGGCTTCTAGCCCGACAAAATAATTTTTGGATCATCTTAGGTCACAATCTGAGGAGAAAAAGAACAGTTTAAACAATGGTGATTTAAACATATAAAGGACATACCTTCGAAAAATAATTCTTCCAAGGTTGAGTTTAATAAAATGAATCACTCGCATATTAATCAACTTTGCAGCATTCATAGGCTACTATGAAACATTAATCTTGAAAAGTATTTACTCCACGAAACTGGAAAGAAAGATGTGACAAAAAAAAATCAGTTGTGTAGATGTGACTAAACAGCTTCAAACAAAAATTTGTTTGGGTTTAATATTGCCTAAGAACTACGAAATACGAAGATGATCGAATAAATAAAACCGAATGAGAAGGAGAGAGGGAGAGAGAGGAAACTTGATATTAAATGATATAAAACAGTCTATTTGGAACCCAAATAATATCACTTCAAGTTATAGAATGACTTTACAAAAATAAAAATATTGGTCCTACTCGTTCCTCTCAATGACAGATAAGAACCTATGAAAAGCAGTAATCATTTAGACATACCATATTCTTTGCTTCACGACAGCAACAGACCTGGAGAAAGAAATTGAAGATGACAATCAAACAATATGATAATGTGAACCAGTTTTTTTTCTCATCAAAGATTTGTACATATTATGACAACACCTGCAAATTCCTGAGTTCATGGAGCTTTTTGACATCACTACTTGAGCTTGCAGCTATTAGCAACACTTGAAATATTTAGAAGAAAGAAAGGGATACAAACCAATTGTAGAGCCCCCGTATATATAGTCAAAAATACAGGTACAATAAGGGTAAAATAAGGAAAACCCTAACAAACTATGAAATAACTCCAAATTAGGAAATAACTTCAAACTAGGTAAAATAAGGAAAACCCTAACAAACTAAGAAATAACCCCAAACTAGGAAATAACTCCAACACTCCCCCTCAAGCTAGGCGCAAAAATGTCAATTAAGCCAAGCTTGACAACGGAGTCCCGAAGAATGGATAGAGTGACAGGTTTGATAAAAACATCTGTAACCTGATCACTGATCCCCACAAACGATGGAGTGACAATACCACTGCTAACCTTCTCTCGAAGAAACTAGGTAAAATACTAGCATGCAAGCTAGGAACAGATAAAGACAAATCCATCTCTCTCATGTCCCCCTATAATAATCCTCCTGGTACTCAGGTCCTGTAGTGGTGGCAGTAGCAGAAATCGGACCCTGAGAAGTCATAGTGGACATAAGTATATCCAATCGGGATGTGATAGCATCCATATCACTCTGCCAAGGAGGAACAGTAGGAGCAGCAACAGGAACAGCGGTAGTAGGTAGTGGTATCTCAGAAATAGCAGCAGTACGGCCGCAAGGAGACGGCTTAAGCTCCGGATGGAGCTTCCAACAAATAGCCCTGAGATGTCCTGGTCGGCCACAATAATCACACTGACGAGAATCCCCCTGTCTGCACTGGTCTGGGGCGCCCTAACAGCGCTGGTCAAACATAAAGGTGGAAGTACCAATAGAGGTCTCAATGGTAGAGGTGTCAACAGTAGGAGTCTCAAATCCCTCAGTAGTGCTCATAGCAACAATAATACTAGGACACACGTGACAAAAAACAACTCTAAAATAAATAGAGAGATAAAATAAGGGAGAACAATATACCTCCAGTCGACCAATAGCGACAAATAAAGAAGGTCCAAAAAAGCTCCCAAATAATCAGGTCACGGTGCCCAGAAATCCAAGAAATATAAATAAATGATCTACTGCATCAAGAGCAGATCAACGAAGAAATCTCTAAAATAAATAGAGAGATAAAATAAGGGAGAACAATATACCTCCAGTCGACCAATAGCGACAAATAAAGAAGGTCCAGAAAGCTCCCAAATAATTAGGTCACGGTGCCCAGAAAAACAACTCTAAAATAAATAGAGAGATAAAATAAGGGAGAACAATATACCTCCAGTCGACCAATAGCGACAAACAAAGAAGGTCCAAAAAAGCTCCCAAATAATCAAGTCACGGTGCCCAGAAATCCAAGAAATATAAATAAATGATCTACTGCATCAAGAGCAGATCAACGAAGAAATCTCTAAAATAAATAGAGAGATAAAATAAGGGAGAACAATATACCTCCAGTCGAGCAATAGCGACAAATAAAGAAGGTCCAGAAAACTCCCGTAAATATAAATAATGGATCTACTGCATCAAGAGCAGATCAACGGAGAAGAGGATTCAACCCCTCTTAAAAGTCTAGAAGCTGCGACACTACGACAAAGAGCGCGAAGCACGAAGACGCACGAAGGCAAAGAACTAACAAATTGGAGTTTTAACGAAAACAGTTGCTAAATCAGATTCCAGCAACTAGACAACCCAAATTCCATAACTTTCAAAAGAACAACCCAGTCAAACAATCACAATCCAACCCAAAAGAACAGTTGAATTCTTCTTCAAGGTGCAGCAACAAACAGTCAACGAACAAGTTAACAAAGAGGAGCAACGTGAAAAAAAGTACAGTGCAAAATCAACCGGCAGAAATCACAAGGAATTAAACACTGTTTATCGGCACTGTTCACATAGAGTGAACAGTAACTTCGGCACTGTTCACAGCGCGTAAACAGTAACTTCGGTACTGTTCACAGTGCGTGAACAGTACCGAGGCACTGTTCACAACCCTTAGAACCTCAAAAAAATCAGCAACCCTAATCCAAGAATATATTCTTTCTCCAACTAAATTACTGTGATGCTACAATATATTTTGGATCGAAACCATGCTCTGATACCAACTTGAAATATTTAGAAGAAAGAAAGGGATACAAACCAATTGTAGAGCCCCCGTATATATAGTCAAAAATACAGGTACAATAAGGGTAAAATAAGGAAAACCCTAACAAACTATGAAATAACTCCAAATTAGGAAATAACTCCAAACTAGGTAAAATAAGGAAAACCCTAACAAATTAGGAAATAACCCCAAACTAGGAAATAACTCCAACAGCAACCGAAGGTAAAAAAGATAAAACAATCCAAATCAACTTGTGCCCTTGGGAAACCCACGTTATCCAACCCTGAGTTGCCAATTATGTCTTTGGCCAGAATGGCAGCCAAGGGAAATAGAGAGAGAGTTTCTAAACCGACAAAATATTAATTTTGGATAATCTTAAATCACAACCTAAAGAGAAAAAAAAAAAAAAAATTGAGAGAGTTAGTTTTAACATAGAAAGAACATGTCTTTGAAAGAAGGTATCACTCTTACCATGGGTGAGTTTCATTCGTTGGGATATAAATTAACACGGTAGTCTTCAGACTATAATGTGAAGCATTATCTTTAACAACAATAATTTCAAGGAACCAGAAAGAAAGGTGTGACCCAAGTTGAGTAGATGTCACTAATTTTGAAAAGCTTCAAAGTAAGATCCCTTTGAAATTGATATTGTTCAAGAACAAGAAAGAACAATGTGATCATGCTATTTCAAGGAAAAAGATGTCACTAAAGAAAGATACCAATCTCCTTCAAAAACTGTCTTTTATTTATGAAACTCGTCTCTGCATATCACAAGTTAAACTGTTGGCTGTGGCATCACCTTCTCTTGGAAAACCTCTCCGATCTTTCCTTTTGGTAAACAAGCTCAATAAACACCGCAACACCAAAGAAGCAATCGGTTTACTGTAGGATAATCGAGGTAAGGAAACAGGAAATGACTTCTAGTTAATATTGAACCAATGGAAAATCAATGCCTCTTAGATCACTGTGCAACATCATTCCTGCAGTCTTAAACAAAACCCTGTGCATTACAGCGGAAGGATGCGTTTGGTAGAGCAACAGTGGAATAACTATCAAACATATAACGGATGAAACAAGACTTAGGTTTGAGAACATAAGGATGTTTTTGGATAGGGAGATGCAGGTTGGATCAGCCCTTTATGAAAAACAGCATTTGACACAAATATTGATGTCCTAGTCCAGGATTTTGTAGCAGTTAAAGCAAGCTCTGATCGCTTAACAACTAAAACCAAAACCCAAAAACACAAAAACTACAAGGGGAATGTGAGGAGGAGAAAGAAAGAAGGCGGCGACACATTATAGGGATGGTCAAATTTTAGGCCCAATACCAAACACACTTTAATCCAAAATAGAACAAAGACAAATCATAGACAAAGACAAGTGAATCCACCTTCTCTATGTGGTGGTGATGATATAAAATATCACGCATTGCCTGCAACAAACAAATATTGGTGAAATATGTATTCAATCCATTTTCATCCTGCTTTATAAAAGTATACAATAGATTGGATAATAATACAATAGGTTAAACCCATTACGCTGCAAAATAGTCAACTCTTCTATAAACACACTGATTCATAAAACACACACACTAATACACAAAAAAAATCACACAAACTATTACACCAAAACACATACTAATACCAAGGATCAACATATCGTTTTGAAATGGCCGAAATATTTTCGTTTCCAAGGAGACTGAAACGAATCAGTAATTAAATCGATATTCTAATATTTCAAGTTGCTTAAGTATGTTTCTACCAATGCTTCTAAATATTTTAAAATGTTTCGAGATGTTTAATATATTTAGACCAATGATTGGAAATGTTTTTAACATAAATTCCCAAATTTTTTATTCGTTTCTATTATGTTTCCAAAAATATTTCTATTTTTTAGATGACCAAAACAATGCGCCGAAATGATATTTTGATCTTTGAGTAATACATTAAAAAATACAAACTAACACACAAACACACTAATGCACTAATGCACTAAAAAACACACACTAATACACCAAAACACAAAATAAATGCACACACACGAAAAAATAAACAAAAATGTAAACTCCAACACACCGAAACACACACACAAATACTAAAATACACAAAAATATACACAATAATACATCAAAACACACACACACACACTAATACTCAAAACACACCCACAATAATACACCAAAAAAATACACAATAAACAAACACATACACACACTAATACACCAAACACACACAACCATACACACTCTAATACACCGAAACAAACACAAAGACACACAAAAATGCACACACTAACATATCGAAACAAACAAATACACAAAAATACATATACTAATAAGCTGAAACACAAACACACACATGACCACACACTAACACTCCAAAACACACACACACCCACTAATACACCAACACACACACCCACTAATACACCAACACACACTAATATATCATAACAAACACACAAACATACATAAAAAACACACACACACACATACTAATACACCAAACTACACATACGCACAATAACACAACAAACACACACACTAACACATTAAAAATATAGACCTATACACCAAAACAGACATACACACACCCACTAATACACCAACACACACACTAATATATCATAACAAACACAAACTAATATATCATAACAAACACACAAACATATACCAATACATCAAAAACACACACATACTAATACACCAAACTACACATACGCACAATATTACACCAAAACACACACACTAACACATCAAAAATATAGACATATACACCAAAACAGACACACACACACACTAATATACCAATACACCCCCTCACCCACTAAAACACTAAAAACACATACTAAGAGCATCTATAACCCTGACTCAAATTTAGATTCAAATTTAAATTTGAGTAAAAAAACCCAAAAAACTTACTCCAACCTTTGACTCAAACTTATACCAAATCAAGGGAGACTCATTTTTTTACTCAATCAAGGGAGACTCAAATTCTTACCCAAATTTTTAATGGTGAGATTTTATCATCTTTTAAAGATCAAATGGCCAGCTTTACTCTCTTTTAAATTTGAGTTTGCCCTCGTTTAAATTTGGGTTTCTCCTTCTTTAAATTTGAGTTTGTCCATTAGATTCATTTGTATCAAATTAAGCTTTTTACTCAAATGTTAATTTAAATTTGAGTAAAAATTTGAGTCATGGTTAGAGATGCTCTAATACACTAAAATAAACATACACAAATCTGCAAATACATCACATTATATATTAAAAATACATACACACTAATACATCAAAACACACATACTATAATACACCCAAAAAACACACAAATATATAAATTCACCAAAATATACACATAGGAACACTAATACACCAAAGACACACACATATACACTAATACATCAAACAAACACACTAATACATCAAAAAGCACACACTAATAAACCAAAACACACTAATACACAAAAATGCACACAAAAAATGTGCAAATATACTGCCATACAATAATACAATCTACAAAAATTCAAATAGGATAAGTGTCCGGTACAAACAAAAACTCATGGATCAAAACTCTTTTTTCTTTAATTCTTTATCAACCCCACTCCTACCACCCACCCACAACAGTGCATTTCATGGGACTGATCGTTCAGATTGCCTTTGAATCCCAGTTTGATTCTCTCTCTCTCAATCTCTCTCTCTCTCCCCCTCTCTAGTTTAGGATTTGGGGTTTGTTATCTTAGCTTTGTAGTGACCTTCAATTATCACTCATTCCTATATGAAAGGTCAAAGATATGAAAACATACTGCAAAAAAAGGTAAAGCTACAAAATTTTGCAATTATTAGATTCCCTAGAATATCAGTTGAAATATTTGAATTTTGTTTCCAATTCTCTATGCAGTCATTCACATTTTAGTGTTAGACTATTAAGGCTCTAAAAGTTTAAGCTATTAAAGGAATTGACGCAATATATACATCAAGCTCTTGACAAAATCCCTCATGTGAGACTTCCATTCACATGGGTAGAGGCACAAAATCAGGTGTGTCAATATGAACACATATAACATAAACTTGGTGCATGAATTTTGAACCCAAAACTTCAACTTATTATATTCAAGAATAAACCCTCAATATTCTGAGGAAAAAAATATATGCAACGTATATCAAGCTAGAAACAATAAGATAAAACTTTCCATGATCGTGTTTTGTTTTCTTTTTGTTTGATATAACATTTGAAGCTATAATTCCTCGTCTCTAGAATGGAACAACTAGAGCAAAAAAGAAACTTCACCACATGGGATGTCATATATGGGATCACTTTGTTGTACTCTATATCAATCTTTCAAAAGTTTGCACCGGAGATAGTCCCTCGCACTATTGAATTATGATCCCTCATTGAAGGAGAACTAAAGATTGAAGTCTTATGTCATCTAATTTGTAGTGACAATTTTGTTATTGGAATATATAAATGGAAAGCTAATATGTAAGAACACTGTAACCTAAGAAAATAATTAGGCCTTGAATGAAATGAAATTGAATATACATATATAAGAAGGGATCATTACCATAAATTAAGATAATTGTGCATTAGTGCAAGAAAGCCTCATAATTGGGTAAGGATGGATGGAGCTAACCCAATACAGATCTTACCCTAAGCCAAGCTTGGCTTCGCAAATTTCTATAAGACTCAAGCCCTAAACCCCGTCCTACTAGAGGCAGGGCATGATACTCAAGCAATCGAGCCAATGGGCATATGTAAATGTTCCATAACTCTTCTTTTTCTATTATTTGGTAAAGAAAAGCACACTATCAATGTGAAAACCTCATGCAACAAATTATCCACAAATATTAAAGAATCACCTTCACATCATCGGTAAAGGTTATAGCTGCAATGAAACGCCCATTTGGAGATATCGCTATCATGGTGTTTTTGAGATGATTTGTATCAACATTACCCACAATCTTCCCAGTTTCCTATGCCAAAGTGTGATATCGGTCCCTAAAAAATAAAGAAATTGGCAATCCACTCAAAATGAACAAAAATACTTTAGAAAAATTTAAAGCACAAAATTTTTACATAGAAACCCACTTAATGCAAAAGACCCACTTAATGCAAAAGAGAAGGTAAAAGGTGGCTAATTAAAGGGAGATAATAGGGTGCAACTTACAAAAACTACCAATTCAGTTGGGAACAAGTTTGGCCAAATAATTGCCCTATCAATAACTGGATTTTTTATTGATAGGAGTTAACAAAGTGTCTTGTCAAATAAATTTGGGCATAGTTAGGAATAAGACCAATGGAGTAGAATCAATTAGATTTATTTTGAACTTGCACAGAAAAATAAAATTCCCAGTCTTCTCTCAATGATTCATAACCAAAAATTAAACGCTCCACCAACTGATTTATTTTAAGTTACAGAAGTTAAAAACAATATGACACGATGAATTCATATACCTTCTGAGCATGATGCGATGATTGTACTCCCATCAGCATTGCCATAAGTTGCTGTAGTTCCAACTAGAGGGATTATAGCTTTTTTATTGTGGACTTCATAATGATGCCACTTAATTTCAGGGAGAGGAAGCTTGGGCCAGAAGTTTTGGGCTTTTCTTCTCCATACATGTATAAAGAAGAACCATAAAGAGCTTGGGAAGCCACAACTACAGAAGATGTGGCGTCAACAAATGCAACTGCTATCGGATGACCTACAGCAGGCAAATTAATTCTTAGAAATCTGCCAAAAATTCAATAGGTTAGAACAGTGAAATGGAGAAAAAACTAGGCATGGGCAAAATTGAGAAAGTATATGGTCAAATATCAGAGCATTTCCCTATTTCGCAAGATCAAATTTAGTGTCTAAGACCACTTTCTTTGTGTATGTGAAAGTGGACAGCAATCATTTAAACAAATAGAAATAAAACAAGAAAAATCACACACTTATACGAATATCTAGAGGACAACGATAAAAAATAATTGATATTGCTTATCGATAAAAGTGGTAGCATCAAAGTGAGTATATTGAGCATTTTAATTTTCCGGTATGCAATGCAACCACTCGAGGGTGGATTGAGAGACCAAAATAATCTCCTATTGAACACATTCAGATTTTACACAACAACATTAGTCTTGAAACAATTATAACTTCAAGAAACGAAAGAACGAAGTTACCAAAAAATATAGTTGAACAGATATTCTAATTGAATGACTTAAAATAAAGATCGAGTTTAATCAAGAACAAAAGAGGTAATCAAGTTGACCCAAGTACACACAACTACAAGGAAAAATCTGACTAAACAAAGTTGATTGAGCATTGAGCAAAGATGTCATATAACAAAAGAAGAACAAGTAAAACACAAAGGAGATAAACAGAAAAATATGAGAGAGACAGAGAAAGGGAACTTGCAAAATTATGAGAGAGAGAACTTACAGAATTGAAAGCCCAAACAATGTCATTTCAAGTTGTAGATTGACCTTCGGCTAACAAACGAAAAATGGTCTCTATCATTCCTTCCAATTACAGATGAGAACATATTCCAGCCTTCAGTTTGATCTTTGTTTCAAGAAAGCATCTAAACTGTATTTGAAGAGATCAAACAAGACAATCAAGTTATTTGATTATGTGAATCACTTACGGATTTGAAAATATTTTTCTCATCAAAGATACGAGTAATTATGATAAAGAATCATTTGCCTTCCTACCTGAACGTTGCAGCATATTGGCAACTGAATGGAAACTGAAACTCTCTCTCTCTCACTCTCTGAGTTGCCAATTATGTCTACATAGATAGAAGACAGCAACGCAGAAAGAGAGGGAAGGGGCTTCTAAGCTAGCAAAAAATTGATTCTGCATCATGTTAAATCCCAATACCCAAGAGTAGAGAAGGAATGCAACTGAAATAATTCATGCATGATCTTATGTAATAAAAACTAACTCATGCATGCCACAATTAGAACTTTTAACTTTACTTCCATGCACAAGTTTGAGCGAGCAAAATACTCTCCTATTGAACAGCATTCAGATTTTACACAAC
Organism: Ilex aquifolium; assembly: GCA_951799425.1. Lineage (NCBI taxonomy): Eukaryota > Viridiplantae > Streptophyta > Magnoliopsida > Aquifoliales > Aquifoliaceae > Ilex > Ilex aquifolium. The sequence goes on from OX637394.1 coordinate 8,385,728, forward strand.
AACATTAGTCTTGAAACAACTATAACTTCAAGAAATGAAAGAACGATGTGACCCAAAAAAATAGTTGAATGGACGTGATAATTGAATGACTTAAAAGAAAGATTGGTTGAGTTCAATATTGCTAACGATTTATCAAGAAAAGAGGTAATCAAGTTGACTCAAGTACACACAACTACAAGGAAAAATCTGACTAAACAAAGTTGATTGAGCATTGAACAAAGATGTCATATAACAAAAAAATAAGAACAAGTAAAACACAGGAGATAAACAGTAAAGTATGAGAGAGACAAAGAAATGGAACTTAAAAAATTATGTGTATAGATAGACAGATAGATAGAGAGAGAGAGAGAGAACTTACAGAATTGAGGCGCTAAATGCTTCTTTCTGAACGTCAGAATCACAGAAACTAAGAGTGTGTTTCTGTGCTACAAAGCATATGTTGCATCCAAAGTTATAAATCCAAACATTAGATGTGTGCAATTAACCCAATCCAAACTAGCATTTAGTTTTCAATTAACCCAGGTTATCATTCTGAGTGTATAGAATTTGACCAAAAGAAGAAGACATTCATTCCCATCTGACCTCCGTCCTCTAGATCTAGATAAATTAGGATTGATTAAAGGCTAAGCCAACAGAAAACAAGGAAAGAACAGAGAGAAAGGTTCACATTATCATATGCCATGCACCAATAGTCACCATTTGAAATGAGGGCATCTTTTTAACATCAAATGAAATAAGGTTGTTCAAAAGGATCATCAAGATATGCACACTTCTGATGCTACCACAGTAACGGAGAGCCTCTAATCCATTTCAAGACTGTTGTCCAGTTTGATGTTATAACGCTCTCAGATGGCAGAGACCACCATTAGACCCACTCCACAGAAAAACAAGTAGGACGAAACTTAACACCTCAATTAAAAGGTTTGCTCCAGATAGAGGCCTGTTACAATGTGCAGCATTGGATAGCTGAGAGCCCAAAGAAATGCATGGAAGGGAAGGCTGCTAACTAACCGTGAAAATTTTGAAAATGAGAAGGCTACTAACTAAGAGAGTCTTGATTTCTTGTATTTTGTGTGCTCTCCTGCTACCTCAAAACTCCTATCTGCAGTGGTTATTAACATCTCTAGGCATGATTAGACGAAAAAAATTCCATTGCCTTCCATCCTAAAAACATGCGAATCATAAAAAACACACACTAATACACTAAAAAATAAAAAAACTATTACACCAAAACACATACTTCTACCAAAGATCAAAATATTGTTTCAAAATGGCCGAAACGTTTTTATTTCCAAGGAGACAGAAAAGAATCAGTGAATTGAATCGAAATTCTTATGTTTCGAGTTGTTTATATTATGTTTTCAAAACGTTTCCGCTTTTTAGTTGACCGAAACAATCCACCGAAATAATATTTTGATCCTTGACCAATACATCAAAAAATACAAACTAACACAAAAACACAATAATGCACCAAAAAATACACACTAATACACCAAAAGTTCCAAATCACAAAAAAAAAAATGCACACACACACAAAAATGTAAACTCAACACACCGAAACACACAAATACTAAAATACACAAAAATATACACAGTAATACATCAAAACACACACACACTCTAATACTCAAAACACACCCACAATAATACACCAAAAAAATACACAATAAACAAACACACACAACCATACACACTCTAATACACCGAAACAAACACAAAGACACACAAAAATGCACACACTAACATATCAAAACAAACAAATACACAAAAATACATATACTAATAAGCTGAAACACACACACACAAACATACACCAAAAACACACATATATACTAATACACCAAACTACACATACGTACACCAAAAAACACGCACTAACACATCAAAAATACTAGCCTATACACTAAAACAGACACATACACACACTAATATACCAATACACCTACCCACTAATACACTAAAAGCACATACTAAAAGGCGTACCCAGTGCACAAAGGTCCCGTCATTGCGGGGTCTAGAAAGAGTTAGATGTATGCAGTCTTACCTCTGCAAGCTGCCAAGCAGAGACTGTTTCCACAACACGAATCCGTGACCTCCAGGTTACAATGAAACAATTTTATCATTGCGCTAAGACCCATAAATACTAATACACCAAAATAAACATACACAAATATGCAAATACATCAAAACACATACATTAATATATTAAAAATACATACACACTAATACATCAAAACACTTAAACACACATACGCACTATACTACACCTAAAAATACACATATATAAATTCACCAAAATATACACATAGGAATACTAATACACCAAAGACACACATGCACTAATACATCAAAACACACACTAATACACCAAAAAACTCACACGAATAAACCAAAATACACTAATACACAAAAACTAATGTTGTGTAACCAAAACATTAGTGTGTGTGTGAGAGAGAGAGGGAGAGAGAACTTACAGAATTGAGGCACTAAATGCTTCGTTCTGGAACGTCAGAATCACAGAAACTAAGTGCGTTTCTGTGCTACAAAGCATATATTGCATCCAAAGTTACAAATCCAAACATGAGATGTGTGCAATTAACCCAATCTAAACTAGCATTTAGTTTTCAATTAACCCAGGTTATCATTCTGAGTGTATAGAATTTGACCAAAAGAAGAAGAAATTCATTCCCACCTGACCTCCGTCCTCTAGATAAATTAGGATTGATCAAAGGCTAAGCCAACAGATAGAAAGGTTCACATAAGAATGAAGTGCTGCATAGTAAAACTTCTAAATATGTTGGATGAACTGTTCCAAAAAAATAGAGTAGAGAGTGAATTTGACTATCCAAATGTAGAGAGTCAAATTGGACTTTTTATTTTAGAGAGTTTAAATAAAGAGTCCATTGGGGAAGAAATTTTAAGGGTTGACTCTCTATAATAGAGAATTGAGTAGGAATAGAGAGGCTATTGGAGATGCTCTTAGTATATATCAGTGAAAAGTATTTGAATTCCAGGAACAGCATATTGACTCACGAACAACAGCAGAAATTAGACTAAAAGTATGTCCCCTGCTATCCCAACACTTCAATTGGCATTATTAATTAACACCTCTAGACATTTCTATAAAAATTTCATTTCATGACCCTACACCCAAAAAAAATGTGATTTAATTCTTGAAATTCATCCAACAAAACAAACAAAACTCATTCCATAAACAACCATTTAAATCCTCCACATACTCCCAAATCACCCCTTCTCATGCATCTTGCCATTTTACTTGGAATGAAGTGTTTAATAACTCTAAAGCTTATTTGGAACCCAGACAAATCGATTCAAGTTATAGGGTGTGTCTAACAAACAAACAAAAAAGTCAGTAACTCATTCCTCCCAATTACATAGAACATATGAATGGGAATTAGCCTTCATTTGATCTTTGTTTTAAAAAAAAAAAACCCTGATCTGTAATTAAAACAATCAAACAAGAAAACTAAATTATAAGATAATGTCAACTAGTTGAAGTTTTGAATATTTTTTTCTAACAAAAGCGACCTTGCCACCTGAGGTGGCAGCATATTGGCAATTAAAGGGAAATTAAGATAACACAACCCAATTCAATTTAAACCTATGGGAAACTCCCTCACGCACTCACTCAGTTGTCAATGCCAGACAGAAATGTACGGCCAAGACAGACTCCCAGGGGGTGTCTCATCTGATAAAAATTTGATTTTTGGAACCCATTAAATCACAATAGGAGAAAAGAAAAAATCGAACTGCAATAATCCATGCATGTCAAGCTGACAACTTTTACCTTTAATAGTCTGGGAAAGCAAAATACTCTCGCATACCCACTCATAATGGTTACTGGACAAGATTGGTCCTTTGTGACTAGAACATCAGTCTTGAACTATAGTAACTTCACGAAATGAGAAAGAACTATGTTACAAAAAAATATTAGTTGAATAGATGTGACTAATTGAATGGCTTCAAAGATAGATTTGGTTGAAGAAACACAAATGAAAGATGTGACAAAGTTAATTTGAGAAAACAACTATAAGGAACAATCTGATCTGACTAAACAAAGTTGATCTAAAAAGCTATTCTATTATAACAAAATAAGAGCACACATACCACAGAGAAGATAAAAAGGAAAAAAAAATTAAAATTTGAGCGAGTGAAAGAGGGAACTTACAGAATAGAGATAGGGAGCTTGCAGGATTGAGGTGCTAAATGCTTCTTTCAGAATGGCACAGACACAGGAACTAATAGTTCGGCTCTTTCTACAAAGCATACCCGAAATTGCAACTCCAAAAATAAAATTGTTCCAACTCATTCCTCTCATTAGAGAAAACATATGAACAGCCTTGATCACTTTGATGCACCACATATTGAAGTTTTTTGTTTCAGGAGTCACGACAAAACCTGACCTTGAGTTAAAGAAATCAAACAAGACAATCATCTAAAATATAATGTGAACTAGTTTCTTAAGAGTAAAATATGATAGAAATGGAAAAGACTTGATTCCAAGGAGCTTTTCGACCATTCTACCTGAGCTTGCAGCATATTGGCAACTGCAGATAAAAAAGATAAAACAATTTGAATTCAACTTGTGCACATCAGAAACCCTTTCTGTCCAACCCTGAGTTGCCAATTTTTTCTCCTTCTGCACACAAAATGGCTGGGAAGGGAGAGAGGGCTTCTAAGCTGGCAGAAAATGGATTTTGGATCATCATAATAAATAAAGCATCAACAAAATGGTGATTCTCTGAAAGAATGAATTGCTATCTCCATGGGTGAGTTTGAGCGAATGAATCGGTCTAATATAAATCAACTCTGGAACATTCAATTTGTGTTGTGAAAAATTTATCTTGAACAACAATAACTTCAATAAACATGCAAGAAAGATGATGTCAGCCACAAAAATTAATCGAGTAGATGTGACCAGTTTATGAACAACTTCAAAGAAAGATTGATTTGAGGTTGATCTTGTTCAACAACAGGAAGAAAGATGTGATCATGTTAAATCCAAGTAAAAAACTTTAGAGAACGGTGTTACTAAAGAAAGATGATTAAATTAAGATTGCATCACAACCATGGTTCAAGGCCCCAGTATTGCCCGTCAACTCTAAAGGCATTGAGACACATCAATCGAAACGTTGCAGCACAGTATCAGCTGATACTCACAAAATACTAGTTTGAAAGACTAAAAAATTTAAAAAATTCATGAAAAATCTAAAAAGCATGCATCATTTGTCAAAATTACATCATCTAACACGTTAATTGTAGTGAAAATGATGTATAAAGTGCTACCGGAGACATATTAATAAAAAATAATATTAGCTGGACCTAATTTGGAATTTAATTTAGGAACCTAATTCGTTGTTGCCATAAAATTAATGGGCTCACAATCAATCTAATGGCCAGAATATATTAGATCCTGAAATTAAATTCTCAAACTAGGTCTAAGTTATACTATTGATTAGTCAAATTTATAAACATAATGAAATAAATTAATTGTCGTTGTAACTAACAAAAAAAAACAGCCACGTTATGCAATAATAATACCCACAAAAAAATAAAGGAAAAACGAAACATTACTTCCAAACCTAGAATTATAAAATTAGTAGAATAAAATATTATAACTCATAAATTTTAAAACTATTCTCTCTTAGTCCTTTTTTGCCCTTTCTTTTGGTCAAATTCAAAGCTCCCGGGCCCAAAAAATACTCAACTCTCTCTTCTGGCTCACCGACACTACACAGCAATTGAGCCATATGACTCTTTGGTCCACAGAGAGGGCTGGCAGAGAGAGAGAGAAAGACAGAGAGCAGGAGGTCCTGTGTTCTGATACCATTTCCTGTCTTTCTCATAGCTCTTTCACCATACTTGACAGTTAAATAAAGCATCAACTCAAACCTTAAATCCTCGGTTGGGACTTTGCTTTTTGAGTCAAGCTCTCCAATTATGCCTTTTGGTCCGAGAAGGGCAACCGGATCAGATGGCACAGCTTTGCTTCCCAAAATTGCAACAGCTGCTTCTCTTGCTGTGCCAGATAAAACTTGTGACAGCAACAGACCTGGAGAAAGAAATTAAAGAAGAGAATCAAACTATATGATAATGTGAACCAGTTTTTTTCTCATCAAAGATTTGTCCATATTATGACAACGCCTGCAAATTCCTGAGTTCACGAGGCTTTTTGACATCGGTACCTGAGCTTGCAGCTATTAGCAACCGAAGGTAAACAAGATAAAACAATCCAAATCAACTTATGCCCCTGAGAAACCTACACTATCCAACCCTGAGATGCCAATTATGTCTTTGGCCAGAATGATAGCCCAGGGACAGAGAAAGAGAGCTTCTAACCTAGCAAAATATTAATTTTAGATAATCTTAAACCACAACCTAAAGAGGAAAACAAAAAAAGAATTGAGACAGTTAGTTTTGACATAGAAAGAACATATATTTGAAAGAATGTATCACTCTTACCATGGATGAGTTTCATTGGCTCGGATATAAATCAACACGGTAGTCTTCAGATAATAACGTGAAGCATTATCTTTAACAGCAATAATTTCAAGGAACCTGAAAGAAAGGTGTGACCCAAGTTGAGTAGATGTCACTAGTTTATGAACAGCTTCAAAGAAGATCCCTTTGGAATTGATATTGTTCAAGAACAAGAAAGAACGATGTGATCGTGCTAATTCCAAGTAAAAAGATGTTACTAGAGAAATATACCAACCTCCTTCAAAAAATGTCTTTTATTTGTGAAACTCATCTCTGCATATCACAAACATTTCTGGTTGGTGGCTAAACTGTTGGCTGCGACATCACCTTCTCTTGGAAAACCTCTCTGATCTTTCTTTTTGGTAAACAAGCTCCATAAACACCACAACAACAAGAAGCAATCAGTTTACTATTGGATAATCGAGGTAAGGCAACAGAAAATAACTTCTAGCCAATATTGAACCAATGGCAAATCAATGCCTCTTAGATCGCTGTGTTACATTATACCTGCAGTCTTAAACAAAACCTGTGCATTACAGCGGGAGCATGTGTTTGGTAGAGCAAAAGTGGAATAACTATCATACATATAACGGATGAAACAATACTTAGGTTTGAGAAAATAAGGACGTTTTTGGATGGGGAGATGCAGGTCGGATCAACCCTTTATGAAAAACAGCATTTGACACATAAATTGATGTCCTAGTCCAGGATTTTGTAACAGTTAAAGCAAGCTCTGATCACTTAACGACTAAAACCAAAACCAAAAAAACACAAAAACTAAAAGGGGAATGTGAAGAGAAAGAAAGAAGAAAGCAACACGTTACCGGCATGGTCAAATTTTGTGTTTTGGGTGCTCTGTCATTACAATTGAAAACTGATAAGTAGCTTTTATAAATATGAGATGGTTGTTTTTCAAACCATGATTATGCTCCAAGTTTAGTGTACATACCCATCACAATGTCATTTAAAGTTAAGTTATAGATTGACTTTCAGCTAACAAACGAAAAATGGTAACATTCCTTCCAATTACAGATGAGAACATATTCCAACCTTAAGTTTGATCTTTGTTTCAAGAAAGCACCTAAACTGTATTTAAAGACAAACAAGACAATCAAGTTATTTGATTACGTGAATCACCTACGGATTTGAAAATCTTTTTCACATCAAAGATGAGAGTAATTATGATAAAGAACCATTTGCCTTCCTACCTGAATGTTGCAGCATATTGGCAACTGAATGGAAACTAAAACTCTCGCTCTCGCTCTCTGAGTTGACAATTATGTCCACATAGACAGAAGACAGCAACGCAGAAAGAGAGGGAAGGGGCTTCTAACCTAGCAAACAATTGATTCTGCATCATGTTAAATCCCAATATCCAAGAGTAGAGAAAGAATGCAATTGAAATAATTCATGCATGATCTTATGTAAAAAAACTAATTCATGCATGCCACAATTAGAACTTTTAACTTCAATTCCTTGCACAAGTTTTAGCGAGCAAAATACTCTCCTATTGAACAGCATTCAGATTTTACACAATAACATTAATCTTGAAACAATTATAACTTCAAGAAACAAAAGATCGATGTGACCCAAAAAAATAGTTGAATGGATATGTTAATTGAATGACTTAAAATAAAGATCAAGTTCAATATTGCCAACGATTTATCAAGAATAAAAGAGGTAATCAAGTTGACTCAAGTACACACAACACAACTACGAGGAAAAATCTGACTAAACAAAGTTGATTGAGCATTGAACAAAGATGTCATAACAAAATAAGAACAAGTAAAACACAAAGTAGATAAACAGAAAAATATGAGAGAGACAGAGAAAGGGAACTTACAAAATTATGAGAGAGAGAGAGAGAGAACTTACAGAATTGAAAGCCCCAAGAAATTCATGGAAGAGAAGGCTACTAACTAACCGTGAAATTATGAGAAGCCTACTAACTAAGAGAGTCCTGATTTCTTGTATTTTGTTCTCTCCAGCTATCTCAAAACTTCTATCTGTGGTGGTTATTAACATCTCTAGGATTTGATACACAACATATTGAAGTATCTACAGAAGCTGACCAAGAGTTAAAGAAATTAAACAAGACAATCAAAATCAAACAAGACAATCTGAACAAGTTGCAGTGTTAAATCTTTTTTCTCATCGACAATTTGCCATTCCCTCTTATCAATTAACTGCAATTCTCATATTGGGAAGGAGAGTAAGTTCTATTTAAGGGTTGTATTTGTTTGTTATGAGAAACAAGATTCTCAATTCATGAGAAAGAAAAAGGTACAAGATGTTGAATAAGACATCTACCAAATGGAAAGGGAAAAAAGATAATGCAATGAAGGTCTTATGATTACAAATGACATTCCAATTCTGTTGTAATAACGATTAACGAGAGAGGAAATCAGAAATTCCTTTGCTAGAAGAAGTGAAGATTTATGGCCCCTAGTCCAACTACCACACATAAATCCATCCTGAATTCATCATGCTAGACGCAGAAGTATATGGTAAGTCAGCACAATTTATGTAACTACCTGCATGGATCATCTGGTTGATGGCATAACAGAAAGTAGATTAGGCTATAACCTTTTCCACGTTGCTACTACTACTCAAGTCAGTGTACTCTTCTAAGAAGTCTATCACCATATGAAAAACAACATTCCAAAACATAAAATTAAACTTATTGGAAATTTTCAGCAATATATGGACAAACATCCAACACAAGAATCAACATAATTGATTACAGATGGGGAGTTACATAACCTGAAAAGAGGTGAATGTGATCAATACTTGTCAATGCAGCCAGATTTGATGTTGTGGAAATGATCATACACTGACAATAAATCCTTCCATTTTATTTCCACTATATAAGATGGGACCTTGTAGATTTCAAATTCTCCACCATTGTATCTATCCACTCTTGGAGGGATAATTCTACCGAAATGAATCTAGAGCAATGATGAAGATTAATCACAATCAAATTAGAATACCAGAATCAAGGGAATCATGAATCTAACAGATTTTACCTTGGATTTTTGCCATATTCCCAGAATTTATTTGCATTATTTGCACCTCAGCATTTGACAGATACAAGTGGGATCTCTCAGGGAGCTTTACTGAATCAGATTTATCTCCAGAAACTTTGTTCTCTCCAGCTTCTTGAGCATCAAAAGTAGTCTCTAAAAAAAATTCCTTTCTCTCTCTCTAGACAATCTGATCTTCTACACACATCCCACCATTGAACAGGTTCAACTTTCACCCATACTCCTCATCTTGTGAATGTACATATGAGCCAGACCGAGTTGCTAGATCACTCTCATTTAGCTCTGCCTCAATTGATGGCAGAAGCTCAAGTTTAATCACATAGCCTGATGGAGTATAAACTAACAAATGCTCCAAGGAATTACCCCCCGAGTGAACATCCTGCAAACCACGAGATACGGAACTATGAAAAATCGGCTGCACCAGCACAAGATGGCAGGTTAACCTTTCCTTCTACGGAAGTAGCAGTATTGCTAACTGAATAAGCAGTCCCGAGGCATTATTCTTTATCCGGCTTACCACATAAAAGGTAACAGGGTGCCAAGGTGAAGAAGATTGCTGGTTTAGGATGAAAGATGAAGTAGACCGCCATGGTAGAGATACAATGGGATACGGGAATAGACATTAGCCAAGAGAAACAAGAGTTTGAAAGCTGGCATTGGGGTTGAGAGCAAAAAAATGGCAAGTCCTTTTGGATGGTATAATAGCAATCCACTGATAGTAATGACAGAAGCACATGCCTTGGATGATCTGCCAAATAAAACTCGGTAATCTGAACAATATTGCACAAACTTAGACCATTTGCAAAGGAAGATAAGAAAATAATGAATACTGAGGAACGGATGTATACTAACAGCTGTTGTCATTCCACAATAGAAATTATAAAGATGCACATGAGAAGAGCCCAGTCATAGGTTTGAGTGCCTGCATATTATGTACCCAAGATGGTATGAAAATATTTATGCTATTTCCATGCATTGAAGCAAGCACAGAAGAGTGCCACTTTGATTGAAACATAATGCTGATATCTGAGTGGTATTACAGCTCTAAATTGTGATATTACAGCTCCAGAATCAACATCCTTAACAAAATATGCATTCAACCATCATAACAAGAAAAACATAGCACCTAAAAAGACAAACATATAGTGGTTTTTCAGCTGAGGCATGAAAATCTATGTATACATCTACTACTTTTCAACCTTATAATTGTCAACCATAAATTTCACTTCTTTTTCCTTGTTAAATTTTGACTTCATTCAATCAACAATTAAACATAAAGCCTTTGTTTGTTTCAATAGACGCCAAATAAGGAAATGACTTTTAGCCTCAGCCATCGGTATTGCGCATATTACCATGAATAAATGCTAATCACCCTGTATAAAAGACTTCAACAACATGAAATATAAACTCAAACATAAAAAGGTTAAAGGTGCCATCCATCTTACAAGAAGGAAGTTATTTTTATGCATGTAGCAAGGCAAAGCAATCATGGCATTCTAACTCCATTAAAAATCAAATTTTCCAAAAATAAAACAAGTACAATAAAAACGTCTGGGCAAAACTTTGGATTACAATTTATAAGCACTGTAAAATTACCCGCATTTATCATAGGTTCAATGATAAAGCTCTGCCCAGCCTTCGTAACACCAACAGCTTTATTTCCTGCTAAGGTTAAGGTCATACAGAGAGGACGAAGGAAAAATACAGAGTGGAGAAGAAGATATTGAAATTGTAATATCACGAAATATGAGTCAGTTCACCCTATACTTTGCGTTCCTCATTTTGTTCATAGACAAATTTTTAATGCAAACGAATATTCAAATGGAAAAGCTGCTTCTTTAAGGATACTTGCATAATGAGGGTTGTTTGGTGCGCAATGGAAGAGCTCTCCGATACCATGACCATGATAAGACTTCACTTATCTACACAGGACAATGAAAGAAAGAAAGGTTCAGAACCTGCCATCTTCTCATTTGAAATAAAGAATAAGAGAAACAACCAATAACCAGGATTCCAGGTTACCACAGAGAACCCTGACATTGAAGGATGTCGAGTAATGACTTCCCCAATTTCCTAAAATCTACCCCTAGGTATAATTGAAAAAGACAGTGCATTATGGCAGAATGAAAGAATCTTTAGGCCTTAGTTTAGGAAACATTGCAACATACAAGGAAATTAGTTGGAAGTAATGAAAGTCTAAACAGAAATCAAGTTCACCGAAGTGAACAGGATGAGAATTCTTTCCTACAGGTTTGAGATACATATTCTCAACTACAAAAATACGCTAATGCTGCCGAGGTTGATATGGGTCATCCAAGACCTTAGGTAGTTAGGTTTTTCACACAGCCATCAAGTTCACTTCGGTGATAAGCGTGGTCAATCCTAGTTTTCTCCAAGTCTTCACCTCCAAGATAGGTAATCAAGGCATAAACCTTGGTTCTTGGGGAATTTTCACGAAATTCCAGACTGTGTTACCAACATTGCATAATTTATATCCAAGGGAGGCTTTTCCATGGTTTTGGATTGACTAGCACAAGGAGACTATGTGCTTGACATATTAGTCCTTTGGTGAGACTCGTGCATTTCTCTGGAAATAGAGTTCTCCAAAGTGTCAATAGAAGAAATAAAGATTCAAATCAGATACGAGAGGAATTCTTAATTTGGTGCAACTCTTGAGGGAATTGTTAATTTCTTCATTATTAGTGTCTTTGTTGAAGACTTCTTCTCATCTTTACTTTTGTTTTAGTGCATACCCAAGAGATCCTAGATTAGACAATGATGAAAACTATGCATGCAACTTATAAGAAGACAAATGTCTTCACGCTAATATGATTTCAAAAGGAAAATGTTTATGAGTAACTTACCCGACAAGTGTCTCTCATTCTCTCAATTTGATCTGAAGTTTTCACCTTCAAAATATACGTGAATTTGAAAAGAAATATAAATAAAAATATTGGAAGGGAAAAATACTTCGAAGATGAACATGTTCTCATGCAATAGTCAGGAATTCCTGACGATATCGAGCTGGAACAACTTGTTCTTCCTGAATACCCTAATTTAAGGCCAAAGAATTTGTTGCCGCTACCGTATAGTATTCATTTCTATGGGGTGATAAATAAAGCATCTGTATTGAGGTCATATCCATCTATCCAATGCCAAAATTATCCACCTTCATATCAATGGAAAAATTATCTGTCCTTTCTGATCTAAGGTTACCTCAACAACATGTCGCAAATTACTAATGGGCTCTATATCCAAGATTCCCTACAAAGGTAAAACACATAAAGAAAATACAGTTACAAGAAGAAAAGACGTCAGAAAACATAGAAGAAACTTCAATAGAAACAAGGCAGGCATGGACACAGTAGTATGAAACATTTACGAAAATGGAATATTAAAATAAGTTGTCCCACCCAATAGCATAAGTCGAGTACACCCATGATGATTGACAATTGAGTGCATAACCACAAACTAAAGTGAACATATGTACCAGACACGAGCTGCTTATAGACCAACGTCAAAACAAGAAGCACATAAGGTGGGCCTTCACATCCAAACAGAAAGGGGTTAGTAACACACATCAACTGCCCAGTTAGGTTGTTCAATATTGATCATGTATTGTACACTTTTTTGATATAGGATACGGCCTCAGTGTCCTGTGCAAGAATAAAAAGCAGTTAGAATTTAAAGACAATATATATAGCTGAAGCTGTGTAATAAGCATAGAAGATTAGTACATTTAAGAAAACACACATCCAGATTTTGAGTCAATTGTTGGTCTCATGGACCATATAAAAATGAAGAAGAAAACAAAAAATACCAATCAGGCACGTAAAAAAATTATCATCGGCAAGCAGAGAAAGTTACTGCTCCCTAAACATCAGGATCAAAATGTTAAAGCCAGAGGGATTTATTAGCATCTCTGAGTTGCCAATTATGTCTGCATAGACAGAAGACAGCAACGCAGAAAGAGAGGGAAGGGGCTGCTAAGCTAGCAAAAAATTAATTCTGCATCATGTTAAAAAATCCCAATATCCAAGAGTAGAGAAATAATGCAATTGAAATAATTCATGCATCATCTTATGTAAAAAAAAACTAATTCATGCATATATGTTTCATGCATCATCTTATGTAAAAAAAACTAATTCATGCATGCCACAATTAGAACTTTGAACTTTAATCCATCCACGAGTTTGAGCGAGCAAAATACTCTCCTATTGAACAGCATTAAACAACTATAACTTCAAGAAACGAAAGAACGACGTGACCCAAAAAAATAGTTGACTGGATGTGATAATTGAATGACTTAAAATAAAGATACGTTGGTGACCAAATAAATAAATAAAGATTGGTTGAGTTCAATATTGCCAACGATTTATCAAGAACAAAAGAGGTAATCAAGTTGACTCAAGTACACACAACTACGAGGAACAATCTGACTAAACAAAGTTGATTGAGCATTGAACAAAGATGTCATATAACAAAATAATAACAAGTAAAACACAAAGTAGATAAACAGAAAAATATGAGAGAGACAAAGAAAGGGAACTTACAAAATTATGAGAGAGAGAGAGAGAGAGAGAACTTACAGAACTGAAAGCCCAAAGAAATTCACGGAAGAGAAGGCTACTAACTAACCGTGAAAATTATGAGAAGCCTACTAACTAAGAGAGTCCTGATTTCTTGTATTTTGTTCTCTCCTGCTATCTCAGAACTTCTATCTGTGGAGGTTATTAACATCTCTAGGCTTTGATACACTACATCTTGAAGTTTCTACAGAAGCTGGCCAAGAGTTAAAGAAATCAAACAAGACAATCAAAATCAAACTAAAAGATAATCTGAACAAGTTGCGGTGTTAAATCTTTTTTTCTCATCGACGATTTGAGTAAAACGTGACAAAAATGGTAAAGACTAACACAGATAGAAAGATCTCTTTGAGCTTAATATTGTTCAAAGAAATAAAGAAGAACAAGAGAGAGGAGTGAAGGAGAGGGAGAGTCACAGAGGAGTGAAGGAGAGAGAGGAAGCCTCTGAGAGAGGGAGCGTCTGAAAACGAAGACAGAGCTAGAGAGAAAAGGAGCGTCTGAGAGAGAGAGAGGGAGTTCAGATTATTTATAGGTGTTTAAGGTTCACATTTGGAAATATTAGTATTAGGAAACAAAAATGGAAAATTTGAGGCGGTTCACTTTTTAGGGGTAAATTATACTATATCCCCTTAAATTATTATCTTTATTTTATTTTACACCCTCAATTATAAAAAATTTCACATTATACTCTAATGGCAAAAAGTCTACCACAAATTTTGTTTGGGTTTTCAGTCGCTATTGTCCACAATATCCCAGCAATTTTATCTAATTAAAATTAATTTAAAAATTAAAAATTCCTAAAATTTATAATTTTTTTCATATTAAAATTATTTTTCTCTCTCATATCAATCTATATACACGTATAGATTAAAACTATTTCTCTCATATCTATCTATATACACATATAGATTAAAATTATATATATGTGTGAGAGAGATAAATATAAATATTTCTACATCTAATTAACACAAATTTGAAAACTACAAATTTTTAAATTTTATATTTTTTCTCACATTAAAAAATTTTCCCTCTCTTTCTCATATCTATCTATACTAGTTGGTGCACACGTACGTTATATGTATACCATTTTTTAGTTATAATTTTATTTGTTAATGTATTTTTAAGTTTTATTTGATGAAGAGTGGAATTTCCTGACAAGTTAACTTTGCTACTTGTTAGTTAAAGAAAAATGAAAAGGATCGTGGCTCATAGATAAAGGATAAAAAAATCAAATGACTTTTATACAGTTTATTTATTTAAGATTTGAAAAAATGGGACGATATGATAAATTTTATGATTGAAAATAAAAAAAGTGTAGTTAAATATTATTTAACGCAACAAAAAATAAAAGGCACGATGTATAAAGTACTTCTATCCCCTATACAGTTATTTCGTATAAATAGATATAGATAATTTTTTTGGAGAAATTAATAAAACTGAATAAAATAAACCAACTGAAATATCGAAATTTTTTATTTATTTTTCTTTTTTATTCGAAAACAAGTTGGACTAATATGACTTTACACATAGAGGAAACAAAGGAGAATCTATTTTCATGTCAAAGGTATTGCACAATCAATACACAATCTATATCTAAATCTATATCTATATATATATCTATATCTATACTACTTAAAAAGTGAGGATACATGAAAAACATTTATATTCTTTTTTAACCCTTAACTATTGGTATAAAGTCAATCATATCCACTATGTCTTTTGATCTTACCTTAGCATCAAATTGATTACCTATTAGATTTTAGACTTTTAATATTCCGTGGTCATCTTCCATTAATATTGCATACCTGATTGATAATATCTATATTTTCAAAAATTTAAATATTAGATTTGAGACTTTTAGTATTCCTTTGATGTTATCTACTGTTTGAATTTATTAATTTTCTATTATCATCTCTCTCCCCTATTATCTTAATGGTTCCACATTATTGCACGTTAGATGATTTATTGTGGAGAAAAATTAATCAAAAATCTATATCTATATCTATATATATACTACTTAAAAAGTGAGGATACATGAAAAATATTTATATTCCATTTTTACCCTTAACTATTGGTATAAAGTCAATCATATCCACTATGTCTTTTGATCTTCCCTTAGCATCAAATTGATTAGCTGCATTGTTCAACAAGCAATGTCAGTGCACGATTATCTAATTATATTTAATTTTCTTAAATTAATATATTGATTTTATTTAATTTCCTTAAATTAATATACTGATTATATTTAATTTCCTTAAATTAACTCTAAAACGTTTACAACTCATTGTCTCCCACAACAAATAAATATTTCTCTGTTGATACAAAAAGTCATGTTCTCGATCATCTTCAATGTCTTCCATTCTCTCATTTCTCTGTTTTGTTATATTTCAAAATTTTGGTTATTTGTTGTATCAATTTGTGGGCATCTGTTCACAATCTTATCGATCATCTAATTACTTTCAACTCACCAAAATTTTGGACTATGTGTGAATAGAATGAAAACAAAGAGAGAAGAAGAAGATAATACAATGACCGAGGACTCCAAGAGGCAGAATCTATTTCATGAGCTTACTGAATTTTTTTTTGAGCACATCTCATTATTCATGAGGTGGTAGTGGCTTTATGTGTTTTTATTTGCAGATGCATTTGACTTTTATAGCTTTTTGTTTGCAGGTTTTGAATTTTGATTTTGAAAAGTTTTATTCTATTTCTCTTTTGAATTTGAATGTTTATACGTGTTTGGTCTGTGGAAAGTATTACCAAGGAAGAGGCCAGAAATCTCATGCATATACTCATACCCTTGAAGCAGAATACCATGTTTACACAATCTTCGAACAAAGAAAATTTATTACCTTCCCGATGGATATGAAATTATTGACTCTTCATTAGATGACATTCGACATGTTCTTAACTCGAGGTTCGCTAATATTTAGCTTTAATTACTTTTTACATGTAGCAGATTTTGTTATCCCTTTATATCTTTACTAATAGTTTAATCTCCTCGTTCGATTTCTTTGATATTATTGTACTGGTTTACTTAGACGCAAGTTCAGTAGCTTGATAGAAATAGGCAATGGTCTAGGGCACTTAATGGTTCTAATATTTGTTGCTATTACTATGACATTTCATTCTTGTTGCTCATTGGTATATTCTGGACAATTTTGAATATATATATTTTTTTAATCAAGTGTCCAATTTCACCATTCTCTGGTGTTAATTATAATCTCATGTTTCCGACAATTTTGTTAGGTGGGACTCAATAACATTAGAAAGACTGAATTTGTGAATGTTATAATTCAATCTTTAATGCGAGTTACTCCATTGAGGAACTTTTTCCTTATCCTTAAAAATTATCTACACTGCAAATCTACACTCATCATTCGATTTGGAGAGCTCACTCGAAAGAATTGGCACTCAAGGAACTTCAAGGGACATGTTTGTTCCTGGTATAATCAAACTTTAGCAATGACTTTTGTTCATAGAATGCGTATACTTAACATTTTTTTTTTCTCCAGGTGAGCCCACATGAGTTTCTATAGGCAGTTATGGACTACATACAATTTTGAAATCTTTATGTTTTTCTTTATTCTGAGCATATAATCAAAAGGGTCTGACATTGATTTGTGTTTAAAAGTATATGTAGTGTCTACATCAATTAGGTTTATGAATGTATTAACGTTCTTTATTTCCTTGGCCAGATGTTCCATACGACTTACAAGGAATACAATAAAAAAATTATCTAGATCGCCACTTTTGGGTAATGGAAGCTTGCGATATCCCTTAACTGATGATGCACACCACATAATAACAGTAAATCGAAATAGTGGGTCAGTTACAGGCTAGAAAGCATGTATATTTCTTGAGAGTGTCGTGACAGTATTGGACACAATCAGACATGCGTCCGACACAGCTAGAAGTGTACTGAATAATGAGTTCAGTTGAACACGACCAATGTTTTTTTTTAAATGATTGTAGCTTGATGTGTGTATTTGTGTGTGTGTATTTTTTTTTTTTGGTGTGTTTTTTGCTATGTAACTTATGTATTATGAATATTAATATATGTAATGATGTTTGGTGAAAATTATAGACGTTTATTTTTATATATTTTAATTTTAATCAAAAAATAATATTTACTAGATCTTATTACTATTATAAATTTTGCTTTATTTTTAATATATTATAATTTTATTATTGTCTAAAAATATATTATATTATTTTAATTAGTTGTATCTTTGACATACATGTGTCTTATATTTTTGAATTTGTTATATCCCAGTATCCGTATCGTATTAGATATATATTTTGTTTGCAAATTGATGGTAATCTTTTTCCTTCTCACACTTGATTCTTGATTTTTTTTTCCCTACAAATTCTGAATGCATGACTAAATGTTGGGTTTTACTTATAACATATTCAGTGAGTATACTAGGTGCAGATCTAAATATCTCCAACTACTTGACTAGATTTCCAAGCCATAATTTTAAGGTAAAGTGGTTAATGCCTCAAATTAAACTATGCATTATGTATTGTCATTTCAAAAAACTTTCTTGCCTTTCGACTTGCACAAGTAGATAATTTAGCTTTCAATTTTCTGTGAACAACACTTCCATTTAGTTGCCGAAAAAATACAAGACTTGACCAAAAACTTGGAAATTGATTTATAGGTTCTCAACTCAATAAAATTGAACATCGATTCTTATATTCTCTACTTAATGAGGTAATTGTAATATTACCTTCCGGAAAAAAGATGTAGTTGTAGTATTAGGTATATTTAGGTGGAATCTAATTTGAATTTTTTATGTAGAAAGTAAGTGAATTTAGATGTTAGTGATTGTAATACTTTTATAAAGTAAACTCTGTGCTTTGATGAGGACATTATTTATTGAAATGAATACCAGTTATTTAAAATAAAATGGAATTTGATGAGAAAATCGTACGATTACGAATGAAAGAGAGCATAAAACAAAGATGAAGATATTGTCTCGATTTATTTGTAACATATGGAACTCGGTCAAATCGATCAAATTTCCCAGGATACATTCATAAGTTTCAAACATTAAAAAACTCAACCAATTGGCCAATATGAGAAATTTTACGAATAAGACATCAATTAAGATGTCTAATTAGCTATTTATTTGTCTTTTAAGAGAGAGAGATTCTCTTCATGACTTCCCTTTTCCTTTAATTTTGCTATTATAAACTATCACAGATGTTCTCTATATAACTTCTCTTTTCCTCTAATTAACTATTAATTTTTCGTTAATTTTGATTAACAGAAGACATTGAATTCTATTTGGCTAAAAACTTGTCATAGGTCAAGAGTTATTTTTGTATTCTATTGTGTGGGTAATGATGAAATTATACCAAATTTCCAATATATATAAATGTTAACAAAACAACACTAAACTTCTCTTTGGGTCAATTCTTATTTTGCTATTGCTAACCACTCAAGAAGTTTGGAGTGACAACAAACTTGGATTATAAATAACTAAATTCAATTGAAGGAACACTCTGCTTAAGTTGAGTTGCATGATTCCTCTTTTAAATTTTTAGGTTAATTTAAGTATGTTATGTCATGGCAAAAAATAAAGAATGTTTGATTGATTTTGTGACAAGAGTGCAACAACAATAGTCATCACCCATGTAACATACTCACGCAATAGTCTGGGAAGATGATGACAAGCACAAACGCTCAAATAGAGGTAAGGAATATCTCTTCCAAAAAGTAGAAAGCCAGAGTAAGGTTCTCAAGATAAAAAGGATGCGTCGAGAAGGTATCAAGAAAGGGTCCAAGAGCAAATTGGAAACATTCAAACTTGAAGATGAGGAGTTCTTGAATTACCTAAATCTACATGTGATAATTCTCCTTTTGGTTTTGTTGAAGTTATCCAAATCATGAGTTTATTGGTGAACTATTGATTCTAATTCTTGGTTATTGACTATCTGCTTAATTATTTTTCGTGAATACTAAATAATGTATACCACCTAACTTATAGTCGACATCTAACTAGCAAGAGAGTGTAAAAACTTGTCTACAATAGCTGACAAAGACACGACGAATTTGTATGATTTATTGGAGTTCATGGTTTTTCACATAAACAATGAGTAATATTTGATGCTCGAAATGGTCCACGTGCAACGCACGTGTGCACTAACTAGTTATATCAAAAATAAATATATCTTCCAATATACTAAATTTATGAATATCATTAGTTGTAATACACAATAGTTTACCAACAAATCACCACGAATTTGTCTCAACCTTCTGACTCTGCAACCAACTGTTTAGGCTTGATAAAAACACTCAAGCAACTATTCAAAATGAAATAAGGAATTAAAATGACATGAGGTGAGAAAATGATAAGCTATTGATAAATAGATTGGTGAATTGTAAATCACACCCTTAAAGTATTGACGTGATTTCTATTTAGTCCTTAGAGTTTCGATTTGCACAATTTAATCCTTAAAGTATTAATTGTGTTTCCATGACAGATTTTTGCCCATATTCATCACAAACGCTAAACGGGCAATCAAATTTAGAGAGACATTTTTTTTCTAACTCTCTTATTGTCATTTTGTCTGTTTTTGTTAGAGTGTGTCATTCATGTGATTATCTATACTACTAATAAAAGTATCTTAAGATGAAAAAGTTTTAAATATCTATTTTACCCTTATATATGATTGTAAAGACCACTATATCATTTCACAAATAAATATCTAAATTACTATCATATATTTATGTATTTAAATATCTAAATTATCTATCTACTGTCTAGACTATCAGTAATGATGAGCATTTGGTGGTATAAATAGCTCTAAAAAATACAATGCAAATTCACTCCAAAAAACACTCAAAACAGTGTTTTCTTCTTCTCCTCTCTCAAAGAACTGATTTGATCGTCGGAGGGGATATGCCGAAAAACACTTCGGCACCCTTCTAACCCATTTTCTATGTACCAAGAACCCCTTTTGACCGCTGGAATCGATCGGACAGCCCCTAAAGTAATTCATCACCGATCCTTAGGTCCCCTTTGGTCTTCTTGCCCCTTTCTTTGCTACGAGATCGTCGACTCTCGAGGCGAACACGAGCTCACCAATGGAGAGATTTGTATTTTTTATCTATTATGCGAAAATCATCGCGCACATTTACTGTCTCTAACAGTCACATTTTAACAGTTACTTTCAAATTTAAGTGCAACCAACCAATCACATCTCTTTAGCGATCTACGGTCTAGATCTGTCCATCAAGATATTTAATTGATTCATTGATCTCGATCAAATGATCAATCATGAAATCCACCATCCAATCGTATGTATTTGTAAAATCAACCGTTTGATAAAAAATAATAAAATATCAATGGTAATGATCTGATCGCTCCTTGTTACAAGAATGTGCCCCTACCCATGCCATGCGCGCCCTGATGATGTGAAGCGCCATCCTTGTGTGCACTCTCATTCACACTAGTATTTTTAGCACAAGAGTTACCTGACTTGATAGTTGTTTATTAATAAATGCATTCCATTTCTCCTCACTTTCCAATGTGGGATTCCCCTTAAGGCTTTTCACTACCTTCCATGCAAACTATATTTACTCTATTAAAAATCCACCAAAATGCAATATATTTTGAAAATTTACAACACTGTTGTTTCATTTTGTTTTCAGCATTTTATTTGGAAGACCTATTGTTGTGAAAATTTTTGTGCCAAACAACTTTGAGGAATATGATTGATTCTAGTGGCTTAGGTTTTGGTGAACTCTGAGTGGTTCCCAACAGTTTTTTTCGAGGAGGGTTTTCGTGTAACAAATTGCTTGTGTTCTTTATTGTTATTTTCATAACATTTTCAATTTCATGCACACACAGACACTATGTGTTTGTTGATATGATTATTTGAGCATTCATATCATAAATAGTGGTTTGGTTGGTTGTTGCTTGCCTTGGGTTGGATCACCATGTAAGATTGAGATTTAATCGTAAAATCGACAAATCAATAACTTCAACCTTCAGATTGCTTTTGCCTTATAAAACTTCACTGCATTACAATCTAAATGCATTATGATTGTATTGTTTATAAGATAAAATTGTTTGCTGGTTTAAGAGGAATTTTACTTCCACTATTTTTGGCCGAAGTAGAAAGAAACAGGTTCCAAAACCCAATCCTATCCACCTACGTTATTGCCTACCAATGAGTTCTTGGGCTAGTGGGGTCAGAATGGATTCTCTTCAACTGTTCAATGTGTTGTTCTTCCTGTGAAAATAGTAGAAGGGTCGCTATCATGATGTGCAATGAGGTGTTATAGGGGCCAATGGCAGTCATGTTCAGTAGTCAGTACTGTGTTTGCTTATTCGATTTTGAGCGGCCAGTATGCTTGTTTGTTACGTGGTTGTGAGTGATTCTGGTGCTCCGATAGAAAATCTATGCTTTCCTTGAAATTTGGTTAGTGGTGCAGGATTGGGTACTTTTATACTTTTAGTCTAATTATGAAGGAGACCGTATATACTTGCCAGTATTATATTTATACTAAATCCAAACCATCTCTGTAATTCATTTGGTGGCAAGTCGTGGTGTGCTTAGTTGCACTATATGCCTCGTGATATCTGCATTCTGGAATGGAAAATGATATAAGTTCATGTCATTACCCTTGTGGTCTAAGGACCCTTCCTTTGACTTGTATTACATGACTTATCTTGCCACCCCAATTGAGGAGGATGAAACTGATAATGAAGTCAGAAGACTGCGGAGCAGACCAATCTTCCGTACCACCCCCCTTACTCTCTCTCTCTCTATAAAAAAAAAAAGCATGTGGGAAGCGCGAAGAGCTAATCCACTAATGTTGTGGCTCACATTGGCTCTACTTCAGCATCAATGTAGTCCGTTTAGTGTCTAAAAATTGCACTTCCTGTTTATTTCTGATCCTCCACATTCTATTGCTTGGGGATCTAATCTCGGATTTAATGTTGAATTGTCCAGAGTCCTAGGCTGTAGTTCACCTACTCGATCCTGAACATAGTGAGTGTGGTGAAGTAAGATATGTTAGCAATTGTGCAATCTAGCCTACTTGATCTGTTTGATTTAGATGTTAGTTAGTTTGTTTGTTTGTTTGTTATATGGGAATCACTTGAACCGAGCCTAATACAACTGAGTAAATCATTTTATTCCTGCAAGCGCCAGTGTGGACAAGAGGTCATTCATATTAAAATAATTTACACTGTCGTAGGCAAGGATGCACTCGTGCATTCTTTTTGCACACCTCTCTTGTAACTTTCTTGCATTTTTGGGTGCCTGGTATGCATTTGTACATGTTCAGTAAAATGTTCTTGCATAAATCAGGATTGTGTTTCTGTTCGTATGCGATGACATGTGAGGAAGTATATAATGTTCTTACCAGATTTTGCTCATGCTTCTCAATTTTACAACTTAATGGCAATGATCACAATTCCTTGCTGAGTGCAACTAGTAATTTGTATATTCTTTTCTGCTCTCGTCCAGGACAGCTTGCTTGCTATCATGTCTATTGAGTTACAATGGTCAAGCATGTAACCATGGTCATCTATTTGGTGGTTGGCAGGCACTTGTAAAAAAAAATTAATTTACTTCATGTTTTGCTTATTTTCCTTTTTCTATGATTGCTTTCTGGATGGTCAGTGTACTGTGGTTGCATATCCTGTGTTGCAGAGATAGGGGAGCACTTGTTAAGCTCTTAGTACTTTCATGAAAGTATTAAATATACATGGCAGGATATTTATTATCTTGACTCTTTATACATGTGAATGTTCCTTCGGTGAAAGAATAAAAACTCTATTGGCATAAAAAGAATGTAGAAAAAGGTCAAAGAAAAAAACTGACCATTTATTGGCCCGAAGTGTTTTGCTTAATGGTTATTTTCCAGTCTGGTCATTGAGATGCTATCAATGATGGCCCTTAAGGCACCTTTTGTGCAGAGAAATATTCACTCCAAAGTGATTGACTTTTGTATAGTCATGTTTCCCCCTCATGCTTGGATGTTCTTTGTCTACTTGTTCAGCAGTTTTTGAAAATATGCATTTCCATGTCCTTTTTTTCAAGTTACAATTATGGTTGTTCTGTAATTGCTCCCTTCACATTTTGGAATGACTTGTAGGTATGAAGCCTGAAGAAACAAAGGTTGCTGGAGACCCCTTAGCTCTAATGGGGAAGGGAGGTGCTGTTCTTATGGTTTGTAGGACTTGTGGCAAGAAGGGTGACCACTGGACATCAAGGTGTCCTTACAAGGATCTGGCACGACAGAGTGAAAGCTTCAATGATAAGCCTCTGTATTAGAAGCTTTGTCTACTGCTTCTGGTGTCACAAAAGAAGCATATGTTCCCCCCAGCACGAGAGCAGGTACAGAGAGAAGTGGTGCTGACATGAGACAAAGGAGTGAGGAGAACTCTGTCCGAGTGACCAACCTTTCAGAGGACACCCGGAAGGCTGACTTGGTTGAGCTATTCAGTCTTTTGGTCCTGTGAGCCAAGTGTATGTAGCTCTCGATCAGAAGACTGGCATGAGCAAAGGTTTTGGTTTTATTAACTTTGTCAACAGAGAAGACGCTGATAGAGCTAACACACTGAATGGGTATGGTTATGACAACCTCATCCTTAGAGTCGAATGGGCCACACCTAGGTCAAACTAGTTCCTTCCTCAGTTTGCCGAGACGTTTTAATTGATCCTTCAATGTAGTATCTGATGGGAATCTTAACTTCTGCAATTTTGAATTCGAAGGTATTCCGCCATGCGGCTGATTGTTTGAGATTTTTGTATCCTTTCATTGATGTGTTTACAGGGATAGAAGATTAACATCTAATGTGTAAAACTCTGCTCACGGCCTGTGCCTAGCTCCTCAATTCCGTCTGATCAGTTGAGTTCTTGCGCTTCCCTCATGACCTACAAATTCTCTTAAACTGTCTATGCTACCAATTTACAAAAATAGCATGTGGATTTGACTGAAAATCTTACTATGTGAGAGATTTGAGGATCAACTTTTTTCTCTCTTATAATGCAGGGAAAAGGGCTGCATATTTGAGATTGAGAGAGAGAGAGAGAGAGAGATGGAATTTATAATATGGAGAATTTGGTAAGATAACCCTGGAAAATATTTATTAGATAGAATTACACTCAGATCCCCTGAGGTTTGTCACTTAATCACTCAGATCCCCTGATATTTGAAATATTACACACAAACCCCTGAAGTTTGTACGCGTATAACACTTAGACCCCTGCTGTAAATATATCAATTAAGAAATTACACTTAGACCCCCTTAAAGTTTATAGATATATAATACTTAGACTCCTTAAGTTTAAAATATTATACTTAAACCAAAAATACTCTAATCAAAGATAGAATATCAAATATTTTAAATTTTACAACCAAAATTCATGTTCTATTGTATCATTTATTGAAATAAAATTAAAAAAATAAAAAATTAATTTTTTCTTAAAAAATCATAATTAGTATACAATTATACTATCTATTGAAATAAAGCTAAAAAATCAAACAAGGGTTTAAGTCATTCATAATAGAACATAAATTTTACATATAAAATTCATGTTCTATTATGTCATTTATTGAAATAAAATTAAAAATAAAAATCTAATTTAAAAAATAAAATCATAATTAGTATATAATTATATTATCTATTAGAATAAAACTAAAAAATTAAATAAGAGATCAAACTGTAATGTACACAATATCTTTTAACTTTAATTGGGGTAGTTTGGTATTTTAATTTGATCGTTTAAACGACCAAATTAAATTTCAATAAACAATATAATTGTATACTAATCACGATTTTTTTAGAATAAATTGAATTTTTAGTTTTGATTTTATTTCAATAAAAGATTCAATAGAACATGAATTTTAATTGTAAACTTTAAAATATTTGATATTTTATCTTTGATTGAAATATTTTTGGTATAAGTATAATATTTTAAACTTAAAGGGTCTAAGTAATATATATTTACAAACTTTAGGGGGTCTGAGTGTAATTTATTAATAGATATATTTACAGCAGGAGTCTAAGTGTTACGTACGTATAAACCTCAGGGGTCTGTGTGATTAAGTGACAAACCTCAGGGGGTGTGGATGTAATTCTCCCTATTTATTATTATGGTGTGTGAGTTTGCTGTTTGCTTCCGATTTCCATGTGCCTAGGCGCCTTTGGATTCCAGGTCCTTTCTGAATCTCTGTTACAGGAGATAATACCACGTCATTGGTAACATGTAGTATCACGGATCAATAAAAATAAAATATATATGATAGGTAAACATCTTGAAATAGTGGGGTTTATTTATCGTACACGGTCTTTTTCTTAGTTGATAATACTAGGTGTCATCGATGATATGGTATCATAATTACAAATATTTATTGATTTCCTCATTAATTTTTTGTGTTCTACATGTTACTAGATTTATGAGACTTTTTTTTGGGTTCAACAGGGGGTGTTCGATTTAATTTAAGCGCATTTCGATTAATCTTTTTCTTAATCCAGTCGAAGATAAGTCACCATGCCGAAACTATAATATTTATGAAAAATAAATTTTTCATGATTAAATTCAAAAAATTATCAAAATTTAAATACAAAACATTTAGATTTATATTATTACTCGAAGTATCTCTTAGAGTTGATGTAAGACACTTTCCCCAGTCAAGATAGGTAGATATTGACAAGTGGATACGAAACGTCACCTGACTCACCTGTTCCTCCTTTCAACTGAAAGCAACATGGACTTGGGAAGGAATACACTTGGGAAGCGACTGAGTGGGAAGTTGAAAATAGAACTTCATGTCACATCTGCCTTCTCTGTTACCAAATCGGGAAGTTTTTTACCATACCCACCCTTATTAAACTAACTTAATACTGAAATTGGACGTCTCTTCGTTCGGCAAATCTCATCAGTAATGCAGAGGTTGATATTGTGTAGAATGTGAAGGATCTAGAAAAAATATTGAGTATAACTGTTACATCACGTCAGTAATATCACGTGTTATATCCGTTTATTAGAGCAACTCCAAGAGACTCAATAAACTGACATTCTTAACTATTTTACATAGGCAGACCATAGAACTGAACTCCAACAGACTAACTAAGTGGCTAGCTATTTCCCATAGCCTTCATTTGACTGGCTATCCTTGGCAAGACAAAGCAGCTAACTATTCTATTTTTGTGCCAACAACACCCCCATCGCAGAAGGCTTGGTCCACCAATTGAAGACTGAAGGCAAAGCTCCACCGACTGAAGGCAAAGGCAAAGCTCCACCGATTAAAGACAAAAGCAAAGCTCCACTGACTGAAGGCAAAGCTCCAAAGCAGGTATGGTATGTGTCTCTCTCGAGGAAGACGATGAGTTGACGATTAAAATCCAGTAAACCCACCAAAAATTCAGTAAAATTCCTCCAAAAATTCATCAAAAACCCCCAAAAATTCAATAAAACTCCCAAAAAATTCAATAAAACCTCTCAAAAATTCAGTAAACCCCCCAAAAAAAAAATCCAACAAAACCCCCCAAATTTGGACCACAACGTTCACTGAATTTTTATTCATTCCAAATGCATATCTCTTCATACGGGGGGGCATATATTTATATATTGATCGTTTGTGTAGATCTTGAATTCACTTCATGCCTTTGTTGATTTTCTTGATTAGTATGATTGGAAGCATTGGTTTTTTGATGGATGATCTTGGACTTTGGTTTGAATTGAATTAGGATTCTTACATCAGAATGGTATTTGGTTGAGAGATTTGAATTGGTTTTTGTTTGACTGAAATTTGATATTAAATTGTTTTGTTCATTTTGGTATAATATTGAAGTGGGTTTTCTTGGTACTATTTTAGTATGGATTTTCAGTTTGATATGGGTTTAGAATATTAATGACTTTTCTTGTGTTTGGGGGGGGGGGGGGGGGGGGGGGGGGGGAGGGGATTGACCATGAACTGCTAGGAAATTTATGAGAAATATTTCATCAGATACTAATAATTAATAGTTAGTTGAAGTGGTTAGCTAAAATAGATAGCGTTGTTGGAGTGAATTTGAAAAAGTGGTTAGCTAAAATAAATATTATAATATTTAAATATATTTTGAGTAGCTATTTTAAATAGCATTGTTGGAATTGTTCTTAATAGGTAAACAAGTCAACAAATAGGTCTCACTAAAACTCATAACTATCTTGTCATCTAATGCATAACCATCTTCATGATAAAAAGTGAACTTTATTTTATCATTTTTGTTATTTTCTTATTAGATCGTTACACCCAATTTTTACTCCAATAGTAAACCTTTTTTTCTTAAAATGGTTTCATGGGAAGTAAACTTTCTTTCAACTCCTCTCATTACTAAAACATTTAAAGAAACTATTAAAGCTCTCTCCTATTCAATTTTGCATTACTTCCTTTAACTTTTTGAATCTAGGTTAAGGTTTTTTAAATTGTAATGAAATATGTTAATAACACAAGTTTAAAATGCACGAACTTGCAATTGACTGTCAGTGCATTTTGATAGATCATCAGTGCAATTGGTTTGCCTATAAGCAATACGTCATTTGCCTTTTTATTTAAGGAAAAAAATCAAGTTAATGGTTATCATATGTTAAAAATATACATGAAGATGTTTATAATTATTACTATTATGATGTTGCGTTAATCGGTAAATAATTGTTTTGAGCTTAAACGTGATTTTTCTTAAGAACAAACAAGACTAAACCAAATATTATTGGCATTTTGGGTTCTTATTTTTAGAGTAAATTTTGCCTAATTTTTTTTGGAACGTTTAAATTTTGAATTTAAAATATTTAAACCAATATTTTTAAATGAATTTTAATTTTTTTATGTTACACAGTGACTTCAAATACAAGTACCTCATTAATTTTTTTTTATTGAAAAGTGTATTTTAAATTTTTTATTATTAAATTAACAAAAGAACAAGAAGTTAAATATTATGGATAAAATTAAGTTTAAAAATTTAAGGAAAAATACCACAAGAAGTTCACCGCACCACGACCCCAGTTAGTACTAAGCCACAAATTTTTTTTTTTGGGAAATTGAAGTTAAGTTATTTAGATCAATTTAAGTATAATTTGATTAATCTCTTCTCTAGTACGATAAAAAAAAATAAAAATTTAATAAAAAATAAATTCTTCCTGAACTAATCTTAAAAAAAATAAGAAATTTCGAACAAAATATCTTTAGTTTGCAGCTGATCCTGGCTCCACCGGGCTACCTGGTTCTAAGCCACAACAAATGAGCACGTCAATGCGTTATATATACAAGGGCAACCAGCTCAGATTCCTTTGGACAGTCTGTCTTGTCTCATGGACCCGTTTCCCTGTCCTTAGTTCTCCTCCATCTCTCTCTCTCTCTCTCTCTCTCACACACACACACACACACACTTCCTCGTTTCTAGTGACTGCTTCTTCTCTTTCTCTCTCTCTTCCCTATAAATCTCTATGCGTTTTGCCAGAGGTCGGCTCAATCCTCAATCCTTGCTGCTTTTCATGGCTTCGATCTTCGAATCTGCTTGGACGGTATTGTTTTCTACTACTTTACTTACTATTGAATTGATTGCCTTTCGCTCGCCAAACGTTCGAGAAAATTCTTTAACCACCAAGATTTGATGTCTTTGGTTTATATTCTGCCACCACATTCGAGAATTTGCGAGTTTTGGATCTATTGAAATTTATATATCTCCCAGATTCTAAGTACATACACACATGCACAAGGCTTACAGATGCGTATATGTATACATCTATACCCACGTATGCATATTTTTATGTATACATGTCAGCATATAGCATTATTTCTATCGTCTACCCTCGAGTGAATGGCTGTGAGTTAGGTGGATCTCATTTACCTCTTTATTAATTTTCCCTACTAATGCAGTAATGCTATACAAACTTTTATTTGAAAATAGTTATGAAACGGGGATTGAAAATAGTTATTCAGTTGATTTGATAGCTGCTTCACCAAAAAATAAGGCATTGCCTTTGATTTATGATTAATGTAAGGGTCAAAGTTTACACTTGATTTCTATTTGTTCCCTTAACTATAAATTAAAACAATCAAGTCTTTAAACTTTAATTTCTATTTCAATTATGTCCCTTAGTTTAAATTCGTCAATAATTCTAAAGGGAAAGAGTCACAGAGCATAACGCGATCCAATTATGGGATTAATTTTGAATAAGTTGGCCCTAGGGTTTGAGTTTATGTATTAAAATTATATTTGCCGACTCATTTGATATAAATTTGAGGACTTCAATTCAGATGTATTGGCTCTCCTTTTAAGATTTGACTCATTTATGTTAATTTGCTCAAAATCATTTGATACTTTTTCATCATAATTATTGATGAATTTTGACATAGGAAGTTTATTGAAACTAGTTGAAAAGTTCAAGGACTTGATTGTTGCAATTGATTATATTGAGGGACCAAATAGAAATTAAGTGTAAACTTTGAGGGTGTAAATTGTAAATTCAACCTTATTGTAATTGGGTGAATTTGTAGTATATGGCTGTTGGATCTATGTTGACCCTCTTATATTTGATGAGGTTTTGTTCTTACGGTAAGTAAAGGACATGTTGCAATTGTTAGATAACGGTAAAGGATATTATGGATGTCATGCGCGCAAGCAGATTATCAGTAATTAGACTTTAGTAGTTCTCAGTTACGAGATGCCAAGACCTTATCTAATTGCATGTTATCATTAGCCATGAATCATACTTCCTGCTTAGGAAAAAAAGATGTGACATGGAGCTAGGCATGATATGTTCATGTTAGAACTTACATTTATTTTAGGAATGCCAAACACCTTCTTACAGTTTTTCAGACCCACAATCAAGAGATTTGTTCATGATGCCAGACACTACAGAATCCTTAATTTTTGGGGTTGGAGTCTCAATTTCTTGCCAATCGCCTCATGGTTTAAAATTAATATTATTATTTCCTGACTTGACTACGGAATGGGCTTATGTAGGATAAGGCCGATCTTATTTCCTTCTTTCTTTGTTAGTAGTTAAATTCTTATCTGTTAATGATGCAGTATCTTGTCACTCATTATAGCGACTTTCAACTGGCATGTCTTGGAAGCTTCTTTCTGCATGAAAGTGTCTTTTTCTTATCGGGACTTCCGTTTATTTATTTTGAAAGGGCAGGATGGCTGAGCAAGTACAAAATTCAGGTTTGATCTATTATCTTATTGTCTTTTTAGCTGCTGATGAATATAATGATTGTTTCTTTTTCAGTTAGAAACCCAAGTTGCTCTGATGGCTAGTGTTCTCTATTCCCAGTTGTCAAATTCTTTATGACAGTACCGCATGCTAATATTCTTCTAAGCCAAATTTCTTTTATCGAGGTTACCGTGTGATGTTGACTAACCTTCTGTGGAGATTGTTTCTCTTTTTATGTTGCTGATTGCCTCTTTTTTCAAATGACCGGGGCTTGATAAAGCTAATGAACCATTGCATAGTTTCGGTTTGCAATTAAATTGTTTTCAATAGACATGCAGTTCAGCTGTAGTCTTGCTGGATGCAAAATGTAAAGTAATTCTCTAGTTTGTCCCTTTGGTGGGTTAGAACTCAGAACTTGCTGCAAATGCTCCTTCATGATGTCACAAATGTATGCCTGGTTGTGGACTTAGAACTTGCTCAGACCAACCCGAACATAAGCTTTAGGCCAATAGTTATTTTCTGCTCTTCAAGTTGATTTTATGCTAAGTATTTCTTTAAATATTGTAAAATGGGGCAGTAATGATGCCTGCATTATGACATCTATTGTATTTGACTAAGAATTATTCTTAGAAAATGAGAAAGAACTAAAAAATACATTTGGCATTTGTGAGTGTTATCGTAGTTCATGCACATTTTTCTATCCTGGTGTTAAGCTTGGAGGGACTCTTGAACCTTCAGAGGTGCTTCTTATGGGGTAGTCTTGATGAGATTTAAACACCATACGGTGGATTGGGAACCAGTGTGTTTGTCTGAAAGAACGCTTTTCTTGAGATAAGGAAGGTCAAGTTGTTCAACCAAGTATTGTGCACCAAGTTGTTGGGGTATAATTAGCTGGAGGCTGACCTGGAGAGGTTTTACAGGCTTGTGTGCATATTCATAAGAGCAAAGGGAGGGATGAGAGGACTTTTCCAATTAGCCTAGTTTTTGTCGTGAAATGGTGAGGTTCTAGCATGATGCTTGGTGCAGGGACAGATAAGCTAGAAAATTTTGAAATTTTTGCCCACCACTCCCAATGATGGCAAATATGTGCAGAATCCTAGAGTAATCCGCTATTTTGTTTTGCTAAAACTGCAAACCAAGTCAAGGTGGACAATGAAATAGTGACAGATGGATTGCATACTTAAATACATACAAGGGAAGAAAAACAGTGGTCAGCTTTACATTGTGGCATAGATTTATGTTCTAGTGTGATAATGAAAGTTGTTGAAATGTTTCAAGTGTTGAAAGTTTTCTTATGTGCATAGATGAGGTCCATTAAACTTCCATACCCACTAATGGCAACTAATTTTCCATGTTTATTGATATTATATCATTTTCTTATTATGTCATAGTTGTTTCAACCTCATCTTGCTGGACTTATATTTGTTTGTATGATTTGTGGTTCTGTGCAGACTAAAAATAACACCCCTGCAGCTCAGGAGAAATGCATCACTCGCCTAGTGTTGTATCATCTTTGCGTCAACTTACCAGTCATGATTCTTTCATATCCTGTCTTCAGATTCATGGGCATGCGAAGTAGTCTCCCCTTGCCGTCCTGGTATTTTCAGGTTCTTTATGCACTAAAGCTTAATAATCTAGACATCTCCATTGCATCTAGATTATTGCCATGCCAATTCTGTCAAATGTTGTATAGTTTTTTTTAATATCTAGAGGAACACTAATATATTCTTTTTCTTTTGTGGAGTGATTAATGAAACCTTTTGGTTGTGTAGGAAAGTGATTTCAACGCAAATTTTATTTTACTTCATCCTGGAGGATTTTGTATTCTATTGGGGCCATAGGATTTTACATACAAAATGGCTGTACAAGCATGTCCACAGTGTCCATCACGAGTAAGTGAAAAGCATTAGGTGTGCTTTACGAATTTTCCAATTTTTGAATGTACATTGTATCTAATGTATATCATACGTGCACAGGTATGCAACACCATTTGGATTGACTTCTGAATATGCTCACCCTGCTGAAATACTCTTCCTTGGATTTGCCACAATTGTTGGCCCTGCCATCACTGGGCCACATCTGATAACACTATGGTTGTGGATGGTACTTCGAGTCCTGGAGACAGTTGAGGCACATTGTGGTTATCATTTTCCATGGAGCCTATCAAACTTCTTGCCTTTATATGGCGGGTTAGTATAGACATATTCTTTCTGCTCGCTCCATAGCAGCCTTTTTTTGTTATTTGTGTTCATTATTTGTGTGCCTGAAATTTATTTATTTTGCAGTGCTGATTTTCACGACTACCATCACAGACTGCTCTATACCAAGTCTGGCAACTACTCGTCAACTTTTGTTTACATGGACTGGTAAGGTTTTGTCATAGGATGGTTAACATAAACTTTCTGGTTTTGGATGGTTAGTTTCTTTACTAGATTGATTTGCCACAGTGCTTCTGGACTTCAAAATGTCTGAATTTACACATGATTATTTTCCATGCACTACTTCCACCAGAGTCGTCCTGTTGGATTGCCACTTGCTATTGGTCCATGCTTGCTTGCTGCACAAATTTATATTTGTTGCTCTGTGCAACGGTTATTGACAAAAAGTATGGTGGAAACTAGAAAAATATACATCAATTTTTAGTGGCAGCCTTTTAAATGTTTGTCTTCATTCCCTTGTGCTGAATTTTGTTTTCCTTTTTAATCCAAATTGGTGGTATGGTGTTTAAGAAGCAAACTAGATTTGATGCTAAATAAATGTTTTCTGATTAAACTGGAACTATCTGATACTTGTTGATGACCAATTACTTTTGTCTGTCAGGATATTTGGTACTGATAAGGGTTTCAGAAAATTGAAGGCACTGAAGAGTGTTGGAGATGAAGCTGAGGGCAAGCAATCATAATAGCGATGTAGAAAATAAAATTTGTTGGCTGCATCGGCATCACTTGATGGGTTGGTTCTTAACCTAAGAGTGTCTTGGTAAAGTTCTAGTTCGGTTCCTCTCTTTTGCAGCTGTTTCTTATATTTATGTCTAATTGCTGTTCTGGACTACATTGCTTGTGTAATGTGGAATCAATTCAAAGCTGTTTTTGGATCTGCCCTGCTATCCGCTTACATGAATGTCGTTTCATTTTTCTTGATGTTAAACAATGCCTTGAATTCGAATCTTAGTAATTTCTTGGGGTCAGATCATGAGGAATAAATCCTTTATAGATATTTTAGTTCTGACGTGAAGATTAGTTGAAGTGTGCATAAACTAGTCCGGAAATCTTTAACCGTTGAACTAAAAAGAAAATGCTTAATCCGGTCACTATTTGTGCCTAATATTAGGATTGTGTCAGTGCCACATTCCTTCAGGGTGGACCACTTCCTTTTCAATTTTCTGCATTTATAGAAAGCTCAAGCTCATGAATCAAATATAACCAGAGTTGCTCCAAAGTGCACAACCACCAGTTTCAGTAATTTTCTTATTTGCCAATGTTGCACAGATATCATCAACCTAATCACCGATGTATTTGATAGGCTTAATTCACATCGACCTCAGACCTGGGCTTGTAATGGAGGCTAATCCCAGCAGCTTATTAAGTGCACCCTTTTAACCATTCAAACATAATCTTCAGTTAAATGACAAACATGCACGAAGGAATACAACTGCACAAGGCATGACAGGAAATCTCAATCCATTTATTTGCCATAATACAATGAAGATAAAACAACACACGTACACGTAAACTGACCCGGATATCATTCACCGTTGAACCCAAAAAAAGAAACAACAAAATCTTTAGTAAATCAGATTCATGATCTAGTTGACAAACTACAGCCTCTAATGCAAACATGAAATTAAGAAATAAACACATGAGAATAGTTAGGAAAAATTTTTTGTCTACAAAAGTGAAAGTATAGACATGAAAAGTTGCGACTTGCTCTTTCTAGTCATGTCTAGGATAGAAGCCATTCACAGACATTCCACCATCAACACAAATTATCTGGCCGGTTATGTAAGATGATGCAGGAAGGCAAAGGAATGCCACGAGGGATGAAACCTCTGTTGGATCTCCGAGACGCCGAATTGGAGTTCTATCAAATACCTCTTCCAGGTATTCTTTGTTAGCCAGCACCTGGAATTCAAGACAAAATTGGGATAACAAAATGTACAATGGTGAAATTGGCTGGATATATATTCTCCCTTAAAGTTTATCAAAATGCACAATGCAACCCCTCTGCAATCATTTCCATCTAGTTCTAGCAACCACTCACATGAGACAGAGGAATGAAAGAAAATGCATGGATATTTTAGTAGCTTTCTTTTTTATATATGGAGATATTAAGAGACTGCCCCATAGAACGAATTTTTTTTTATTTTTTTTTTTGTGGTTTTTTTTTTTTTTTTGGGGGGGGGGGGGGGGTTTACAATTGGTTAAATAAAACTGCAAATTACATTACGCAGGGTGAAATGGAACTTACTTGCTCCACCATTGAGGTTCTGATGTACCAAGGTGCAACCGCATTACTCCTGATATTGTCCTTCACCCACTCACATGCCAAATGTTTTGTAAGTTGATTAATTGCTCCTGCAAGCAGCAAGCAGGAAAAAAAATTATGCATGTTTTCATTGAACTCTTCAAGTTACAAGTGAAATCTTCAAATAAAATCTGATCACATTGGTAGATTACCTTTAGTTGCTCCTTGGACAGACATAGACTTCAGTGACACAAAACTAGAGACAGAGGACGTAAATACCACACTTCCTGCTCCTGATGCTTTCAATAGAGGATATGCAAGTTGGCACATATGGAAAGCAGATTCAAAATTGGTTGCCATCAGTGTGGAAAATTCTTCAGCTGTGAAGTCTACCATAGGTTTCCGTATATTTCTTCCAACATTATTTATCTACTGATCCAAACCATGAAGCCAGTCCTTTTATTACATAACCATACAGGATAAGCCCAATAAAAGTGATGCAGTTTAATGGTTTTCTACAAGAAGTTACCACAACAAATCTATTTCTTACAAAAAATGGAATCACTTTTCGCGAAAAAGAAATTCAAAGCATCTGATGGCTAACTAAAGGATGAACATTGCAAGGGAAACTAAAGCAAAGCAGCAGAAAACAAGATTTTTTTCCAAAGAACGAGTAGTTGACGTGGATGCAAATGAATAGGACGGTAAGTATTCTATGTTTTTAAGTCTTTGTTGCGAGAAATCTCACAGAACTATCTTTTCTAATTTAAAATTTTTTGGCACTTGGCATTACTCACATCACACGTTCCATGTTCACAAGTCTAATGAGCTGACATGAATCTGGTCACAAAATTACAGTGAGGTGCAAGAAAGACAGGCCTGATGCAAAAGAAGCTGCGTAAAGGTTCAGAAGTAAAGGAGGATTTTGGTTTATAGAAGGAACAAATGCCTGAAAACAGGGTAAACTCCATGTTCCCAAAACACTAAATTTAGCCATTTAAAAATTCAGGGATCCATTAGTTTTTCTTCTTTTGAAGAAAAAAGTTAGAAAGAAGCAAGAATTGAAATCTAAGAAAAATACTTTTTCAATTTGAAAGGGACCATTGTACATCAATAATTGAAGCTACAGAGGATACCCTGAGTTTGGTGCTTTTGAATGAAAAATACGAAGTACAACAAAATCCAGAGATAAGTAGGATCTTATGGATCTGAATGGTGTTATTTATCATCAGTAAAGGCTCCTTAAAAGAAGATCACTATTCCATTTTGATGTCTATTAAGTTTTGACTATATAATACATAAAAGCTGACCATTATTGTACAACATAGTAAAATACAGAGCTTACTGCGCTCTTGTGCCCCACATCAAAATGGTCCTTCCATGAGCCCTCATATGGGCATTTTCAGCAACAAGAATAAAATTTGTGTTGCTCTCATCCACACGGTGCTTCTCCACTTGGCCCACTAGCTACTCGTTATAATATTCTTTGTACCAAAGCTATTTCATCTCACTTTTTTGTTACAACAACTGCCACCATTTTCAACATTATTTTCCAGTTGGCTGCCTAACCTTCCAAGGGAAGCCACTCTTCTCAGACAAAGCCAGGAATCTGTCTCCCAACCCCTTTTCCCAACCCATCCCACCCCAACTTTATGAGCATAAGGCCGAATACAGGGTAGAAGTTGATAAGATAACCTAACGTGGATTCTGAGCAAGGTCTTGCTTAATTGAACCTGCCTTTCTTACATTTTTGGGCAACCACGTGATGGCTACATTAAAATTTTGAAGTCATGCTTCCTGGATCCATGAGAATGTACTCATAAGGACTCCATTCTAATTATGCCACGAGTTCAAGAGTTTCATAAAAAACTGCAACAATGTAATTGATGGAGGAACCCACCCCACCTTGGTATATATAACTCCACGGACCCGACCAATCACAGAAGGGATCCTCCATCCTAACCTGCCCCATTAACCATTTATTATTCCTCAATAAAGAAGGGTAGTTCATATGCAAACACATGGACACTGAGAAAGAGCTGACATATAACGAATTGCAATATTGATTTTTTCACAGCATGGCACAAGCTACCCTCCCAAGCACGAGGGCCATCACATGTGATCATGCCCAAGATAGCCAATGAAGCCAACAAAAGTGTGCCATGTCCATTCCTGATGCTAAGGCATCCAATGCCCCAAGAAGGTCAATAACACTAAATAAATAATTCATTCTAGAGATACCTGTATGTTACCCCCACGATGGTTGTTTATTGTGGGTTCTAATGAGTCTTCCTAAGATATGATAGGTTAATCAGCGCCAACATGGCCTTTAATTCTATTAGGTGTTCCAGCTTGGCATCCTCTCTCAGGTATTTTTCTCACAGCTTGACTTCCAACTCGGACTTACTCTAGATCCTTGTTAAGCACATGACTCGCATCTGGGATTCTCTCCCAGTGACTATTATAAACAAAGGACCTGCACTCATACAAAGCAGACAGAGAGCTCAGGCTTCGTTCTCTTCTTCTTTCTGTCCATGCTTCCTTCCATAGCAATGGTACATTGCAGAGGCCATAGCTCAACACCCCGTGATATTGTTTAATGCTCTATCTTTGGGTTACTCAGACCTCCCCTTTTTCCACATTCCTCTGGGACATTCCATCTATGCATAATGCAACCAGTACAAGGACCATAATTCCCCTTTATGCCCTCTCATCCTCACTCCTCTGTCTCTCAGTGGCTACTTTTAGGCAATGGTATAGCCACATAGACAAGCCCATGCTCATTTTTCCTTCAAAAAGTTAGCCGGTTACTCTTCCAATCTCTTGTTTTGCCGGATGACTCTCATTGGTTGATCAACTCACAAAGTCATTCTAAGAATGAGTCCATGCAACCAAATTTCTATGCTGGGACTTGGAATAGATGTGAGTGAAAAGGGATACAAACTAAGTGTAGAGCCCCCGTATATATAGTCAAATAATAAATGTACAATAAGGACAAAAAAGGTAAAACAACGGTGAAAAGGAAAACCCTAATAAACTAGGAAATATCTCCAACACTCCCCCTCAAGCTAGGCGCAAAAATATCAAATAAGTCAAGCTTGACAACTGAGTCCTGAAGAATGGATAGAGTGACAGGTTTTGTGAAAACATCCGCAACCTGATCACTGGTCCCCACAAACAATGGAGTGACAATACCACAACTAACCTTCTCCCGAAGAAAGTGAACATCGATCTTTATATGCTTCGTCCTCTCGTGTAGTACAGAGTCAGAAGCGAGCTGAATAACAAATCGATTGTCACAATATAATGTAGATGAAGAAGTCACTGGAAATCCCAACTCGCCAAGAATCGATCGTAACCAGATAATCTCACACGTGCCAAGTGCTAGTGCCCGATACTCTACCTCTGCTGAAGAGCGGGAGACAACTGCCTGCTTCTTGCTCTTCTAAGAGATAAGATGAGTCCCTCGAAAAGCACAAAAGCCCGTAGTAGATCGACCGTCACACGCTCCCCCATAATCTGAATCTGAATAACAGGCTAGAGAACCAGTCTAAGATCTTGATGCATAGAACAACCCAAATCCAGGACAAGACTTGAGGTACCGAAGAATATGATAAACTGCATCAAGATGAGGCTGACACGGCCTGTGCATGAACTGACTAACTCGGCTGACAGCGAATGAAATGTCTGGCCTAGTATTGGCTAGGTAGATAAGTCTACTTACCAACCTCTGATAAACAGTCGGATCAGGTGGAAAAACTGGTGAAACCAGAGGTGGATCGCCTAGATAATACAATCCATCTCTCTCATGTCCCCTGATAATAATCCTCCTAGTACTCAGGTCCTGTAAATAACACGAATCAGATAAGAACACAACCGCACAGTGAAAATCTTTGGCTAACAGATGTACCGATAATAGATTCATGGCCAACTTTGGCGCATGAAAAACTGAATGTAATGTAAAGCCATCTGGGAGACGGACTGTACCCCTACTAACAATAGGGGCATGTGTCTCATCTGCTAGCTGAACCTGTGTATATAACTACTCATCAAAAGTGGTGAAGTGATGGGCCTCACCTGTCATATGACCATTCGCACCCGAGTCCAGCATTCAAAGAGGAGACGAACTGACGTGAGCATGAAAGACATGAGGTATACCTGTAATGGTGGCAGTAGCAGAAGTCGGACCCTGAGAAGTCAGGGCGGACATAAGTATATCCAATCGGGAAGTGATAGCATCCATATCACTGTGCCAAGGAGGAACAGTAGGAGCAGCAGCGGGAGCAGCGATAGTAGGTGGTGGTATCTCAGCAATAGCAGCAGTACGACTGCGAGGAGGCGACTTAAGCTCTGGATGGAGCTTCCAACAAGCAGCCCTAAGATGTCCTGGTCGGCCACAATAATCACACTGACGAGAATCCCCCTGTCTGCGCTAATCTGGGGTGCCCTGACGGCGCTGGTCCGAGCGCAGTCCACCTCTGGCTGAGGATCCTGAACGAGACCCGGCAGTAGCTGCAAAAGCCATTTGGTCGGCTGGAGGAGTCAAGGTCGTAACTGGAAGTGATGCAATACGGACGCGACGCTCATGCTGCTCAATCATCGCATACACCTCATAAAGAGACGGAAGCCTCATCATCGACAAGATATGTGAACGAGGTCTCTCAAACTCATCCCAAAGCCCCATAAGGAACTTGTGAATCCTATCCTCCTGCTCTCGAGTATGCAAGAATGCTGCTCCCTCGGGCTCTATCCTCGGAATAACAGCAAGAGGACGTAGAGTCTCATACTCAAGCCACCGCCGGGTCAAATAGCCATAATAATCCTGAACGGTCAGATCTCCCTGTCGAGCATATGAGAGCTCCTGAGAAAGCTCATAAACACGAACTCCCCATCCTGACTAGGAATACATCTCTGATAATGTGCTCCATAGCTTCGAAACAGAGCTATAAAACTGATGAATCCTGTAAACAGATGGCTCCATCGAGCCAAATAACCATCCAAGAATGGCGCAGTTCTCAGAGAACCACGCAGAATATCCAGGGTTGGCATCAGTTGGCTTTGGGTGAGATCCCGCCAGCCAACCAAGCTTCTCTACACGGCCTAGGAAAAGTTAGAATGAGCGAGACCACTCAGCGAAGTTACGGCCATTCAACAACTGTGTCGTAACTTTCTGAGAGATCATGCCCGGCAGTGCTGGTAATGCAACTATGCCAGTAGGTACTGTATACTGGTCAAACATAAAAATAGAAGTACCAATAGAGGTCTCAACGGTAGAGGTGTCAACAGTAGAGGTCTCAAGTCCTTCAATAATAGTCATATCAACAATAATACTAGGGCACCCGTGACAGAAAAACAACTCTAAAATAAATAGAGGGATAAAATAAGGGAGAACAATATAACTCTAGTCGAACAGTAACGACAGAGAAAGAAGGTCCAGAAAACTCCCAAATAATAAGGTCACGATGCCCAAAAATCCAGTATAAATAAATGATCTACTGCATCAAGAGCAGATCAACGAAGAAGAGGATTCGACCCCTCTTAAAAAATCCTACGGTCCTAAATAATCAGGAGCACAAAGACAAACACGAAGCTGTGACGAAAAAACTTGACCCAACAGTGAGCTGGATTGCTAGAAAGCAGTAGGTACTCGACCCAACAGTGGGCTGGATTGCTAGAAAGCAGTAGGTGTTGACTTGGGTTGGCAGGTCAGTCGGTCTGGGTTTTATGGGTTTTATGGGTGTCAGTCGGTGGATTTGTTTTATGGGTTTTATGGGTAGCCTTGGAGTATGTCGGTGGCTTTGGTTTTGCTGGTTTGCTTTGGTTGTCGGTTATGGTGTAGGCTGTCGGTGGCTTTGGAGTATGTCGGTTATGGGTTTTTTTCGCGCTAGGCAACTAGAAGATAAAACTGAAACTGAGGGTTATTGAACTATCCAACTCGGTTATGGGGTTTTTCCGGTTTGTGGTTTGTGTTTGCTGGTTCGCAGTTCGTTGGGCAGTCGGTGGGTTATGCTGGTCAGTGATTGTGGAGGGGTGGCTGTTAATTGCCGGTGAGGATGATGGAGAAGGTTAGGGTTAGGGTTAGGGTTAGGGTATGGCTTTGATACCAACTTGGAATAAATGTGAGTGAAAAGGGATACAAACTAAGTGTAGAACCCCCGTATATATAGTCAAATAATAAAGGTACAATAAGGACAAAAAAGGTAAAACAACGGTAAAAAAGAAAACCCTAATAAACTAGGAAATATCTCCAACACTGGGCAATAAGCTCTATATATCTTATAATTAGACGAAATACTAACCTTGACCAATTCACTTAGGAGTCCATCCAACTGCCCTCATACTACATAGGCATTCCACAGCCACATAATTCTGAAAAAACTAGGCTACCTCATCAATTAGAATTGAATGAGTGACCGTTAGAAAGCCCAAACTTCAGAATTTCATTAGGTCCCAACTTCCGATCAATAAACTTGAACTACTTTTGTCAGTAATTCTTGTTATATTTCGTATTAAAATCCAAAGAATAATATTTATTTGTGTAGATGCTTTCATAATTCCAAGCATTAGTCTCTTGTAAATAGGTGTAATAGTTTCTATTAATCATTAATTTCTTGTAATACCGTTTCAAACTTATCTTTCTATGTCAACATATTGTACTCCGACTGTGCAAAAAACCAGTTAGAGAAATTCTTGACATAGGAACAAAACAGTGAACCATACCAATTGCTAAGAAACCAAAGACAAAAGAGTGAAACTCACAAGAATGTTGAGATTCCCATTGAACACAGATGAGACATCTTCCATTAGCTTCTCACGATCGGTTCGAGACGACACGTCGCAGACTGAACCAGTGACTATAAAACCCTCCTCTTCCCAACTCCGCAAGCATTTATAGAGCTCAGCTTCAGTCCGCGCACATGTATGTACTCTCGCCCCAAATCCTGCCAATTCTTCCACAGTTGCATGCCTGTACATTTACCCAATTCCACATTCAAAATTAGGGTTCTAGAAAAACCAATCTTTGCTATAAATTTATCAAGTTTGTGAGAGTAAAGGTTGAGACCCGATGCCCCTGGTGCCTCCGGTGACAAGACCCGTCATGCCATGAAGTGACCATCTACTGGCTCTGTTTGGCTTAGACATTTCAGTAGCAGCAATGGCTCTATTTGAAACTCGAACTGATATCTGAATTGATAGATTTCCATGGTTGCTGGGTTCTGAAAGTCGAAGCTTGAGAGGCACTGTCACAGTGTGTGAATACACAGAAGGGACGAGAGTCCAAGACATTTGGGTTTGCATTTCGCTTGCTCGCAAGAAGAGAATACTATGACCATTTAGGATTAATTACATTTAGACCCCTGAAGTTTCTTGCTAGTTTTATCCTACCCCTAAAATTTGAATAACTCGCATTGTCAATCAAAACTTTTAAATTTGTTACAATGTTATCTAATTGACAGGTTGTGGCTGTTTTTTCTGCCTGCAATTCCTTCAAATGGCACTCACAAGTTTCGTATGGATAGTGAAAAACAAGGCCACAATCCAAATTCAATTTGAAAGCTTGATTATGATATTAGACGAATTCAATTTTCATAATTCACATTTAGAAAATCCGTTTTGATTCAAACCCGATTCATGGTAAACATTAGCATATTAAATTTTAAAATTTCAACTCACCTCGATCAAATAATAATTCTACTTTATCATTATACAATAATTGTGATTGAATTATAATTGTATTAGATATAAATAAGTTCAGATATGAACAAATATGAGATAAGATATTC
Source organism: Ilex aquifolium (assembly GCA_951799425.1). Taxonomy (NCBI): domain Eukaryota; kingdom Viridiplantae; phylum Streptophyta; class Magnoliopsida; order Aquifoliales; family Aquifoliaceae; genus Ilex; species Ilex aquifolium. The sequence continues at coordinate 8,429,279 of OX637394.1, forward strand.
GAATTATAGGTTAAATTTTCATTTATATTCAACCAATTAGGTTTAAATCGAATTAAAATCATATAGATTTGACTGCCTGTTCATAATCCATTCTTATGCATAGATAAAAGATTAGTAGAAATTTATACCACGATAAAGTTACAGGAAGTCAGGTGAGTGTGAGCTTCAAATTAACTCGAAAGCCTCTTGCTCCCCTCCTTAACTACACACAGAATTTAAAAATAAGTAGTGTAGCCACACCTGTCAACAACAAAAATGCAGGCCATTATAAGTGAGAGAGGGAGACTATATATATATATATTAAAGTAATGTCTGGATTAATTTTCGTGCATCTCGATTAATTTTTTTTTCGATCCGATCAAAAGTAAGTCATCCACGCTGGGAGACTAAGGTATTCACGAGAGATAAATCCTCACGGTTTAATTCAAACTCAGAACGTTTGTATTTATAACTTCTTTCTATTATCACTTGAACTATCATTTGAAATTACATATATTTTCAGACAAGTCAAAGGGATTATTCTATTATTTAAAGTTGGAGGGACGGCACTATCAAAAGAAACTATGGCCAAATGGGAGACGGAGTATTTTAGAGTAATTTTATGTGAGGAATTGTATATATATATATATATATATATGTTGGGACATTTATCCATTAATGTTATTTAGTCCCTTTTTGAAATGGTAAAACTGAATGTTCTATATTGCCTTTGGCGTACTCACTGTCACTGGTTCATGCAACTTTGTCATCTCAGGAGTGGTATGATTCTACTTTAACATAAAAATAGCTACTTTGGGAATTCTTCTCGTAACCCGACAAATGTTTGAACCAAAAGCAACCCAACAATAGATGATCCAAATAGCAGGAATTTGCCATGGAACAATAGCTGACCAACCCATGTGATTTCAGGTTCGAGTTCGATCCCGACCTGCCCGTGACTGTTATTGATTACGTTCTTACCCGTGTCCTACTCTATAAGAGCAATGTTATTAGCTAGAATCGAATTTGAAAACCTAATACATTTTAATCATTGAAATAGCGATGAATTTAAAATTAAATAAAGTTTGCTAATAAACTAATGGTCACGGTGAATTAAGCCCTACACCCACCCAACCACCCTCCCCCCCCCCCCAACTGTTAGGATTTGAATCGCTTTAAACCCACAGACAAACACACACAATCGAAGAACAAACCAAGAACATAAAGCAATAAGAAACAAGAAAGAACAAGACACTCAGATTTTACGTGGTTCGGCAATTTGCCTACATCCACGAAACTGCAGGGATTTTACTATTGAGAGAGAGGATTACAATAACGGCTGTACAATGCACTACCAAATCCTAATCACCAATGAGCAGTATTTATATGTCCTGCGCACAGGTCCAAGCCTCATTAAATTTCTCATTAAGATCCACACAACATTATTTCGGGTCGAATCATCATCCGGGTCACACACACAAAACTAGATTCCACAAAGAAAACCCAACACCAACACCCAAATTATGTCAATGGGATCTTTCGTTATTCGGCTATATGCTATTCTTGTGCCTTTTTTCAAGGCAAATCAATGGGTGTCAAAAGAGCCAGATCAGACTTGCACCTTTGTTCATGACCCCCTAAACTTAATGCTAGTTCGATCTAGTGTTTCAGCTCCATACCATCAAGCGATTACTTCTTTTTTTTTTTTTTTGGAAGGAGATGAAAGAGTTAAACTCTTGACCTCAAGAAGATAAAGTTTTCACAAGATAATATCATTAGACCAAAGACCCGTTGGTACATCAAAAACTTATTAAAGCATTAAAGCACCGTCCATAATCCTTATCAAGGATTAAAATTTCGTTTCGGTGTATTATTTAGGTCACCTAAGAAACAGAAATGTTTCAATGTGTTTTGGAAACGTTTCGACCCGTTTCGGAAACATAATAAAAAAAAAAATTAAGAATTATTTTTCTAAAACATTGATTGAAATATATCAAAGTATCTTGAAATATTCCGAAACAATTGTACAAATACATTGAAATATTATAAAATATCAGGAAACATTATAGAATATCTCGAAATATTAGAATTTCGATTTCATCATTGTTTCGTTTCGGTCTCTTTGAAAACAGAAACGTTTCGGACGTTTCGACCGTTTTAAAACGATATTTTGATCCTTGATCCTTATATCATCCTTCAAGAATACAACAAGTGTTCCTACCTCACACACAAGCAAAAAAAAAAAACAAGTGTTCCTATAACCCCCCCCTCTCTCTCTCTCTCTCTCTCTCTCTCTCTCTCTCTCTCTCTGTTAGTCTTGCATCGAGGTTTGATTATGTTTGCATTTGTAGTGTATTCTGTATCGATCGGTTATTCAAAGATAGCAGGAGAGGAATATCCAATGAAACAGCAGAGACTGGAAAGTCCAAGAGGGAGGGACGTCGAACACGACTTATATTTTTATGGTACTTTACGACCATGCATGAATTGAGGACACTTCACGCGTGTCTAGTTCTACGTAGGATTTCCATGCAACGTTACACAACACAAGTGGCTGAAGCTGACATGCACATCAATAGATTCTAAGTCCAAATATTATTGATAATGACCAACAAGAAAAGAAAAAGAGAGAGAGAGAGCATATATTACCCATTCACCACGCAAGTCTGAATATTGCATTAGTGTCATGTATATATTATATTTAGTTGGGTTCAAGGCGGAGCTAAAAAAATATATCTTGAGTGGGTACTTTAATAAATTTTAATATATTTTTCCTCTCAATCAATCAAAATACACAATATAATTTATTTATATTTATTTAAATTATATTTGATATTTAAAAATTTATTACAAACAAAGGGTCAAAACCTATTGTAGTTTTATCGCCAACTACTCGGATTTCAGATAAAAATAGGTCACATTTCACTATAGAAAAACATAATTCTCATAATTTGTATAGTCATTGAATGTCGAATAATCCCCAATCACGCCTCTCTCTATCGCTCGCTCATTTTAGCCTCATGAGAATGATCTCATCCTACATATATAATGTTAGAATATTTTAGCTAAAAGAGTGTTTTGTCTTGTGTGGGAACTCAATCCCACATCGACTGAAAGACCAAAGATACTTGAGTATATATATAGACTAGTGTTATCTAGCCTTTGAATTAAAGAGAGGTCTTGGGACTCTCACGTGCGCAGGGGGGGGACTAGCGGAGGAGATACGCATTTCTAAAATCTACGAAACACATAGTTGTACCTAGTCCACGACCCGGGTAGGGGGGGTCCCACTTTTTATTATTTTCTGTTATTACTTCAATATTAAAATTTCAGTTGCTGATTACCAAAAGCCTCCAACGGCTAGTATTCCAACAATCATATTTTAATTTATTATCCAATTAAATATAGAAGTAATTACAGCCTATTAAACACATATATTATCATTATATATATGTACATATATTCAGTATACAAATATATCATATCAGCTATATTTTCTTAGATAAGTTTCTGGGCAATATTCAAAGGTGTGTGTAAAGCTTCTGCTTCATTCGATTGTGCAGATTTGAGTGAAGCAACAGTCAATAGGCTGGGCTGTTGTATCCTGGGGACGACGCGTCTATACCTTCTGTGCTGTGATTCTTTCATAAAGGGGCGCGAATCGTCTTAAGAGAGCGACCTAGTCCGCGCCTCACTCTGCCGTTCACTTTATTTGGATCCATTTTTCCAACAATTTAAGACGATTCAATCCCGATGGAGAATTCTGCGATAGCCGCTTCTACTGTTTCATCTGCTGGATCAAACGATCTTAACAAACCGTTTCGATTCAGTGGACAGTTCTTCAAAAGATGGGCGAAGAAAGTTATGTTCTATCTCAAACTAATGAAGGTCGCATGGATTCTCACTGCAAAAAATCCAAAGAAGGTGAACAAGGAAGGTATGACTGCAGAAGAGTTAGCAGAGCATGAAAAGAATTTAGCACTATGGGAGACTGACGAAGATAATTGTCGCAATTATTTGCTCAGTTGTCTTTCCGATGAACTATATGATTACTATTCCAATTCCTATTCTTCTGCCAAGAAGATTTGGAAAGCTTTGGAGGCGAAGTATGACACAGAAGAAGCAGGGACGAAAAAATATGCTTGTAGCCGCTATTTTAAATTCCAGATGGTGGAAGAAAAATTTGTAATTGCTCAAACACATGAGTTACAGATGATTGTTCATGAAATTGTGTCCGAAGGAATCAAGGTTGATGAACAGATGCAAGTTGCAGCAGTTATCGACAAATTGCCGGGTTCATGGAAGGAGTATCAAAAGGGATTTCGTCACAAGCAATCAGAATTAAGCATGGTGAATCTAATGGCTCGGCTTCGAATTGAGGAAGATGCCAGAAAACAAGACAAGACCAACGACACTAACGGGAATAACAATGGTAATGGAAACAACAATAAGGTACATTTTATCACATCTAATGATAACGTCTCTAAGGGTCAAAATAATAGAAACAGTGCCTATTTGAAGCCTAGAGGTAATAACATGAAAAAGTTTAATAAGGCTTCAAATAAAAACCATTTTCAAAAGAAGTGGAACCAAGCACCAAACCAAGGACCCCCTTCCAAACAAGTACCATATAATAAAAATAATCAGTCAAATAATGGTGCTTGTTTTGTGTGTGGAAAGTCTGGCCATTTTGCTAAAGATTGTCGTTTTAAAAAACGAGGTTATGCTCCTCAAGCTAATGTGACCGAGGAACCTCTTGTGGCCATGATTTCTGAGGTTAATTTTATTGAGAATAGTGAAGGGTGGTGGGCAGATTCTGGAGCTTCCAGGCATGTCTGTCATGATAAATCTTGGTTCAAGTCTTTCTCTCCCGTTGGAAATGATAAAAAAGTGTTGCTTGGTGATTCACATACTGTGAATGTTTTGGGCATGGGAGATGTCGAACTCAAATTTACCTCTGGCCGAGTTTTGACCCTAAGAGATGTTCTTCACACTCCTGAAATTAGAAAGAATTTGGTTTCTGGTTATCTTTTAAATAAGGCTGGTTTCAAACAAACCATAGAATCTGATCAGTTTGTTTTGACCAAGAATGGGTCATTTGTTGGGAAAGGCTATGCTTGTGATGGTATGTTTAAGCTGAATGTTGAAATGAATAAAACTACTTCTTCCGTTTATATTGTTTCTTGTGTGAATATGTGGCATGCTCGTCTTTGTCATGTTAATAGCAAATATTTGAAAAATATGAGCCATGTAGGTTTATTGCCTAAGTTACACAATAATTTTGAAAAATGTGAATATTGTAGCATGACAAAAATAACAAAACAGCCTCATATCAAAGTAGAAAGAAATTCTGAATTATTAGAATTGATACATACGGACATATGTGAATTTGAAGGAATTTTGACTCATGGTGGAAAAAGATATTTTATAACTTTCATCGATGACTTTTCAAAATACACTTATGTTTATCTTATGAAAAATAAAAGTCATGCTTTTGAAAAACTCACCATTTTTATTAAAGAAGTAGAAAATCGATTTGATAGAAAAATTAAACGATTTAGAAGTGATAGAGGTAGAGAATATGAATCACTTGGATTAATTGAACATATACAGTCTTTAGGAATAGTTCATGAAACCACACCACCATACTCTCCTCAATCTAATGGTGTAGCTGAACGTAAAAATAGAACTTTGATCAACTTAACCAATGCTATGTTAGCTAGTTCTAGTGCACCTAAAAATTTGTGGGGAGAAGCAGTTTTAACTGGAAATTATGTTATGAATAGAGTTCCTCGTAAACAAAATCTAGTTACTCCTTATGAACTGTGGAGGAAAAGAAAGCCTAACTTGAATTACATTAGAGTATGGGGATGTTTGGCTTATGTTAGGATGACTGATCCTAAAATTCCTAAATTAGGAATAAGAGCATCTAGATGTGTATTCATTGGATATGCACTAGCTAGTAAAGCATACAGATTTTTAGACCTAGAGAATAATGTGGTAATTGAATCACTAGATGCTATATTTCATGAAGATAAATTCCCTTTTAAATATAAAAATAGTGGGGGTGATGATAATATGCCAAAGTCTAGTGATATTCCTAGTTCATCAGTGACCAAAAATATAGAACAAAAAGAATATGAACCTAGGAGGAGTAAGAGGAGTAGAGTAGAAAAAGATTTTGGTTCAGATTACATTGTTTATAATGTTGAAGGGGATCCAACCAACTTACAAGAAGCCTTAACATCTCCCGATGCAGACTTATGGAGAGAAGCTGTAAATGATGAATATGATTCACTCATAACAAACAAAACATGAAAATTGGTAGATTTACCTCCTGGTTGTAAAACTATAGGTTGCAAATGGGTGTTAAAGAGAAAGCTCAAATCTGATGGAACGATAGATAAGTTTAAGGCGAGGTTGGTAGCTAAAGGTTTTAAACAAAAGGAAGATTTAGATTTCTTTGATACATTTTCTCCTGTCTCTAGAATTACATCCATAAGATTGCTAATTTCTATAGCTGCTATACATAATTTAGAAATAAATCAAATGGATGTAAAAACAGCTTTTTTGAATGGTGATCTAGAGGAAGAAATTTATATGGATCAACCAGAAGAGTTTTTTCAACAAGGTCATGAAAATAAAGTTTGTAAATTAACTAAATCTTTGTATGACCTTAAACAAGCACCCAAGCAGTGGCACGAAAAATTTGATCAATGTGTTTTAGCTAATGGGTTTAAGGCTAATGAGAGTGACAAATGTATTTACTCAAAGTCTGAAAATGGTGAACATATTATTATTTGTTTATATGTTGATGATCTTTTATTATTTGGTACTAGTTTATATGTGATTGAGACTACCAAGACTTTACTAAATAGAAATTTTGACATGAAAGATTTAGGTCAAGCAAATGTGATTCTTGGCATGAAAATCACAAAGAGCGTTGATGGAATTATGCTTGATCAATCTCATTACATAGAAAAAGTTTTGAAAAAATATAACTTTTTTGATTGTAAACCTGCTTGCACACCTTTTGATTCAAGCATTCATTTATTTCCAACAGAAAAAGAAAGTGATGTAATTAATCAGATAGAGTATGCAAGCATAATTGGTAGTCTTAGATATGCCACTGATTGTACTAGACCTGATATTGCCTATGCGGTGGGTGTACTTGGTAGATTTACTAGTAGACCTAGTATGGATCATTGGAATGCAATATATCGTCTTATGAGATATCTAAAAAAAACTATACATGTTGGTTTATTTTATAAGAATTATCCTGCTGTACTTGAAGGTTACTGTGATGCAGATTGGAACACCCTATCGGGTGATTCTATGTCCACTACAGGTTATGTCTTTACTTTAGGTGGTGGAGCCATAAGTTGGAAATCAAAGAAGCAGCAGATTATTGCAAAGTCAACAATGGAAGCTGAATTGATTGCGCTAGCTTCAGCTAGTGAGGAAGCTGGGTGGCTTCGTGATTTATTGTTTGATATACCTTTGTGGGCTAAACCAGTGCCACCTGTGTTAATTCATTGTGACAGCAATGCCGCAATAGGTAGAGTACGTAATAAGTACTATAATGGAAAATCCAGATCTGTGAGAAGAAAGCACAGTACTGTGAGATCATACCTAAATAATGGTGCGATCAATGTTGATTATGTGAGATCGACTGACAATCTTGCCGATCCGTTAACAAAAGCTCTAGCTAGAGAAAAGATCTGGAGTACATCGAGGGGGATTGGACTCAAGCCCAAATCCGATTAAGTCACATATGAGGATACCCAACCTAGGGACTGGAGATCCCAAGAACTAGGTTAATGGGACAAACGAATCATAGAGTGACTTGGTTTGTGAAACATGTACCAATGAAATTTATATCATTGTTGAAATTTTATATTCATTGTCCATCCCTATGGTGTAAAGTACATGTGATCTCGTAACGAAAATTTGGAGGATGAGATCAATATCTTTTAATGAGTTCTATAGCCCTTTTTGGGTGGGATGTTTTAGTTACGAGAACATTCTTGATAGACTCACCTATATGAGTGTGGAAGACGGGCCGCTTCCTATGAGAATTTGGGCTAATTCTCTAGAGCACTCAAGAAACTGGGATAAAGCACAAGGCCGAGAATGTGCTGGTTTTTGAAGCTTGATTTTGGACACCTTGAATATCATGTGTGTGATATGGTTCTACGTATCCTCAAGTAGTCATCGTTTAAAGGCTAAGTCCACTTTGACTCTAGTACGGGAACATTGAAGCACTAAGTAAAGGTTTAAAGGCATTGCCACTTTTGCAATGCATGATATTCTATTTATTGCCCAGTTACTTATATAGTGTATCTTTTATTAAAATAAGTGGGGGATTGTTAGAATATTTTAACTAAAAGAGTATTTTGTCTTGTGTGGGAACTCAATCCCACATCGACTGAAAGACCAAAGATACTTGAGTATATATATAGACTAGTGTTATCTAGCCTTTGAATCAAAGAGAGGTCTTGGGACTCTCACGTGCGCAGGGGGGGGACTAGCGGAGGAGATACGCATTTCTAAAATCTACGAAACACATAGTTGTACCTAGTCCACGACCCGGGTAGGGGGGGTCCCCCTGGCTCGCCAAGAGTAAAATAAAATATTAACTGGTAATGTTGTATCCTGGGGACGACGCGTCTATACCTTCTGTGCTGTGATTCTTTCATAAAGGGGCCCTGCCGTTCACTTTATTTGGATCCACTTTTCCAACATATAATTTTAAGCTTGGACGTTGATTTTTTAATACACTTACAAAATAACCCTTATATACATAATGATTCTAATTTTTATATAATGATAAAATATCCTTACAGTTTTCTAAAAATTTATAAAATGATTCCAATATGTTCTTTTAATATATTTAGATTATGTTTAAAAAAAAAAAAATTTGAGGGTGGGCATTGGCCTTCAAGTGGCTCCACCACTAATCGGATTATTATTATATTTAATTAAATTCATGTCAATTTATTTAATAAAAGTATGAAAGATTACTCATTTATCACTTCAATTCTAATTAAAAATAAATACAGTATGAATAAGAGTAGCTGACAGGGTACCACTTTCATCATACCGCTCAAGGGCTGCCACGGGGCAAGCAAGAACCGGACGTTCGGGGACGGTGATAGCTGGTACATCATGGAGGTTTAACACCAGGCCAGCCAGCGACGGTTTACTTTGTGTTTTATTGCTTAATAATATTTTCACAGACTAAAACGCTCCTCATTGGATCTCTTCAGAAACGGGCATTGTTGACCAACAAGCGCATCAGGGACGGCAGTAAACAATCAGATACCCTAAGGGTCTGTTTGGTTAGGAAAAAAAAAATGATAGGAAGTGAAGTAACAGCAAAGAAAATAATAGAAATATATTTTCATATATGTATTTGGTTAAAATGAAAAATTTACCGGAAAGTTTTAAAAAAAATTCATTCTATTGTTTGAAAGAAATAAAAGTTATAAGAAATTTTTTATAATTGTCTAAATTACCTTTAATTATATTAAATCAATCTAAAAAAGAAAAAAAATATGTAATTATAATTGAAAGTTAAATTTTTTTAAAAAAATGGCTTGAAACTTAATTTTAAGACAATCACCAATACAATGGTCTTTGGGCCAAATTATATGATTAATCAAATTCATACCAAATTTTTTTAAAATTAATAACCAATAAAATATTTTAAGAAAAATAAGGGTAAAATAGGAAGTTAGTTATAGTTCACAACTTTCTTGCATTTCCTTGTATTTTTTACAAGAAAAAAAAGTTGGTTATTTATGAGAAAATTCAAGCATGAAAGAAAATTATTTTTTCTATCATTTTCCTTTTCATGCTAACCAAACACATGAAGATTTTAAAAAATTTCTCTTTCTTGCATTTTCTATCATTTTCCCACTAAACAAACGAACCCTAAGGGCATGCTTGTCTTAGGTTATACCAAGTTTGAAATAGGTTATAACGTGTCGGTATTAATTTTTTATTAATTTTGACCTGAATTATTATTGTCATTTAACACTTCATATTTGTTATTATTATTTTTGCAAATTTAGATCCACTCCATTACATAAAAGTTATACATTATGCAAATTTTTGTCCTTAATAATTGTTTTGTCATTTTCAATTTAATATCATATACTATTACCTAACCCTAACCCTAACCCTAAACATAAATTTAGTGTTATAATTATAGATTTATATCTTATTCCAACCTTGATGTAAACTTGTTACACAAATAATAGGATCAAATATTACACATTTTAATATCATTTGTATGAATTGGATGTGAACCAATTACTCAATTCCCTCATTTGTTTATATCTGAACCAAACATACCCTGAAGGCCATTACTGAAAAATTTGAAAAGATTTGGGGTCATGGCTCAAGGTCTGCATGATCATAATAGAGATATAAATCTTTTGGTGGGTTGTTCTTGATTCCACTTATATCAAGTAGAACTAATGAATTTAACAGTAAATGATTGAACTTAGTAAAAGATTTGAATCTTTAAATCGTCGTTTATTAAAGAGCTTGTCGAAACTTTGAGTGGATGGTTATACTTATACTCGAATACCTGAATAATTTTTTAATCTCCTATCAGAATGACAACATAATTTGGGAATCCAACAAATATTGAAAAGGGCTTGAATTTGTAAATGATGTTACAGGTTTAGCACACAAGCATTCCTATGATTGGTATAGCTTAGATGGTGGCGACATTTATATGCTATCCCTTTCTTCTAGACTACTTGGAGAGAACCTTTTGGACATAAGTAACAATTAGATGAATTCAGAAAAACTAAATCAACTCTAATCAACATTTCTATCAAAATAAGACACTAAGCCAAGCAACGTAATGAAATTTCTAAATAAGATACTTAAAAAAGGAGAAAAATGAAAAATGCTAGTCTTGTGTTGTGTTGTCAATAAAGAAAATTGTATTTGTGTCGAATTTAAGGATTTAATACATTATGACTATGCCCTTCGTCCTATTAATTCGACCTTTTTTTTTAGTTCAATAGTCAGGGTTATTTGGATTAGCTTATGCGCAGTTTGACTAATCTTCTTTCGGTCTGGTCAAAGGGGTCATCCACACTAAAACTAAGTTATTCGACCATTTTCATGCAAGTATGTCTTTTCACTCTTTTCAATTCAAAGGAGACTTCTCAATTCTTGAGATGTTTAGATTGAAAGTGGTATCTTTTTAACATTGAAACTTGTTGTTAATCGAATTACATAATGAATTAAACCCTCTAAATTAGGTCTCTAAATTGGATCCAAATAACATTAAATATATAATAGGAACGAATTTCGATATTTTGATGGTTATTTTTTTTTATATGTTAAGCTTTGGTAATAATTTTCTCTCCTTAGTAGTCACACTTATACTACTAAGACTAAGAATATTTTTTGTATAAAAATCATATACTTACGCAATGATGCAACCATGCTGACCCACTATTTTTTACTTGGAAAACTACCCATTACATTAGGCTCCATTCTCTACTTTTTAACTTGTTAAAAATACATAGACAATGTTGTGCACAAGTTTCTTATTCGATGCCATTTCCTTCATTTTAAATGTTTCCGAAACCGTCCGATCAGAAGAGGCCAAGAGACCCAAGACTCGATCGTCTTCTCCCTCGTTAAAAACATCATCTTCTACCAGTCAGTTGACCATCTTCTCCTCTCTCTCTCTCATTGACGGAAATGGAAGCTGATCAGCCTCCTCCAGAAACTATCGACCAGGAAGTTGTTTGCTCTACAGATGAGCAGGGTCCAAACCCTCAAGCCAGAACATATGAATGCACCTTCTGCAAAAGAGGCTTCTCCAACGCACAGGCACTAGGAGGCCACATGAACATCCACAGGAAGGACAAGGCCAAGCTCAAAAAAGCCTCAAACGAGGCTCAACAGTTCTTGGACATCCCAAAGACCACACCAACCTATCGTTTCACCAATCTTCAGGCACTGGAAGTCAAGTCCATCCAAGAGAAAAGTCCAATAAACTGGCCATGGAATCTCTCTCCCGAAGAAGATGTTACTTCAAGATATGAAACCCATGTGGGAGAACTGCCACTGTTTGCAGAAACAACATCAAGGATCGAAAATCAAGAGCCGAACAGTCGCGGTGGTGCAATTACTGAAAAGGGTTTGCCGGCTGAAGAATTAGACCTGGAGCTTAGGCTAGGGCATGAGTTTCAGGAGCCATCAGCTACACTGGGTACCAGAAAGTTCTTCTGATCATTTCTGATTTTCTGGTACTTCTACCTCAAAATGACCCCTTGCCCTAAGATGATTTTTTTTTCCTGAGCAATTATGGTCTGTCTTCTCTGAAATGGTGTAAGTTTGTTTTCTTGTACTTGAACTTGGTCTTTGGTCATGTTATTTATCGTTCTGCACATTAATTTATTCTTTTGTTGTTTTCCCGATGAGTTCAAACCTTGAATTGATCTGTTCACTGGTCAATCGTCATGATAGTTTCTCTGAACTTTAAGTGATCATCAAATGAGAAATTGAAGCTCACAAAAATTAGTGAATTGTTGGGCTCAGCCTCTAAGAGGAAGTTTACCTATGGGATTTGTTAACAACGACAACTTTTAAGAGCAAAAAAGTAGCTAGAGAAGTAATTTAAGTCCTGCTTATGCCTTGTTAGGGTTTATATGGGTGACACACAAACCCAATGTTGCATTCAAAAAACAAAACCTAGGTTTTTTTTTGTTGTGGGGGGGGGGGGGGGGGGGGTAAAAAGATTGTGATTGATATAAATGTACAAAAAGCAAGGCAAACCAAAAACTAGGGTTTACATCATTTGGAAACGCTAAACCTAGGCTTGCTTCTTTCTTCAAACCAGAAAAATCATTAAATCTGCCATTACTGGAGCAAATCTCCATTCGTACAAATGCAATTTATCTCTCTTAGAACCATAACAGTACATCTTCGGTGTCTAATAATACTAACTTCAATAGAGCCATGGCCCATGATTACCATCTTTCCAGATTTATCCCCTTCATAGGGTGGTTCATTTAACTGTGCTTGTGCTGCCTATTTCAAATCCAGCTTCCTCCCAAGCTCTTCCAATGCCAAAGACACAGCATTTCAATTTCCTTTTTCTTTCCGGTGGCAAATCAAATGAGTGTTGTGAGTCTGTTTCTACTTCCTTCTCCATTTCAGTTCTTATATTCAAATAACATTTCAGGATTTGAATGATTACCTCGTTCAACTTTCTTCTTCAAATATAAGATTTGGTACTTCTAATCAGTTCATAAAATCCGAATGACACATCCAAATCCAGTACTTCTAATCCAGTTACGGCTGAAGGAAGCGAAGGTCTAAGCACTACTACAACCACCTTAAGTAAGTTGTTCTCTTCACCCGCCGGGTGTTAAGAGTATGATCACCTCACAAAAGAGTGGCATCGAATCAGTCTAACACCCTAGCATATCGGTTTTACCCGATTTGGCATGCATGACAATTGACAAGAACGATGACTTCATCAGAATTTAAAACATGGGAAATCATCCACTGTTCAGAATTATCAATACTTGGTACCCGAGATGATAGTCTGATTATCTAACCTTTATTGTGGATAGACCATGTAATGTATATTCTGAGCTCACCCGGGGATAGTGATCCAACTGTTGGGAGCTCCTCTCTTTCTGCAAGTCCGGGACCATCTAGCAGTAGAAACTTTTCGACCTATCAAAATCACAAGTTTGAACCAGCTTTTCCTTTGATAGTTGACAAGCTTGACATTTGGTATATTTCCTTCGACGATAATTCCTCTACACAGTGATGGATTTAGGAGATGGGTGGGGCTATTGTCCCCCCTTAGAATTGGAGAATGCGTTGGTTAGTATCTTTTAACTGAGTTTATGAATCCATATTGATGGGTCAAGCCCAAATAGCCCAATTTATGTGAAAAGGTCCAACCTCGATTGAAGAGCCCAACCATGCAAAGACCCACCGAGTCCAAGTTCAAGTCCAATCCAGCTAGGGCCCTCCTCCGAAGGATTTGGAGTACGAAGGAGAGAAATGCGGCGCACGGAGAAACCCTACCAAATTTGTAATTACCAAAACAAGTAGGAAACCCCTCCCTCACATCACCGCCTCACCTCCAAACCCTAACTCTATAAATGTAAGCCCTCTCATCATCTAGGGCACGCCTCCCAAAAACTTCATCTCCTACCTTGCACAACATAGTTGTTCCTCTCTCCCTCAAAGCACTGTAGCTCTCCGGTGTAAACCCTCCGATGACGATTATTCGTTAATAAAGAACACCAAGGCCACCACTGCTATTTAAAGTGGACGTAGGCCACGGCCGAACCACTATAAACCTCTGTGTTGATCCTTTATTTGCTATTTTGGTCATTGATTGTTTGTTTACTGCACATTGATTATACCTATTCACATTCTTGACTGTTAAACTTACACGGAAACCGATTTGTGCATCATCAGTTTGACGCCGTCTGTGGGAATCGACAAAATTCTCATTCCTAAACACATTCCATTTGCTGAACCAATGAGAATCACTACCAGGTCCATGAACCAACATGAAAACAATCCTCCACGAGAGGAGGAGGTTGCTCCTCCAGTTACCAACCCTGTCTCGAACGCTCCAGCGCCAAATCCTCAGCAAATGTTGGAGACCATGCAGCAGCTGGTGGCCCAAAACTAGCAGATACTGCAACTCATGCTCGCTGGACAAGGAGGAGCACAACTTGGTGGAGCACAGCTTGGAGGACCTCCACGCCATGAAGGCCAAGGAGCTCCACACCTTGCTGCTCCACACCTTGGAGCCCCTGCAGGGCTGGGCGCCCTCTTTGGAGTCCCCCTGGGCGCCCCACACAGGGGAGCCCATCATGAGGGATTTCCACCTCCTCCTCCTGCTTCCCATGGTGGAAACCCTCATCTCCAAGAGAATGAAGGCGAGAACCAAAGCATGGAACATGGAAGTCATTTCCATGATCATTCCAGATGAGCTCCCAATCTTTGGGACGAGAAAATCAAGGAAGTACAGAATCAATTGGGTGATGTCTTCAACGCCATGAAGGCACAGGAACTAGGGACAGTGGACTACCTAGTAAGGCGTACAGACACGCCTTTCAAACCTGACGTGATGAACTACCCCCTCCCTCAGAAGTTCAAAATGTCATCCGTGAAAACCTTTGACGGAACGAAGGATTCACTAGACCACCTCGAAACTTTCAAAACTCTAATGCAGTTGCACAATGTCCCCGACGAGATCATGTGTAGGGCGTTCCCAACCACCTTGAAGGGATCAGCGCGACAATGGTTCGCCAAACTCACCCCGGCCTCCATAGGCTCCTTCGCCGAACTGAGCAAATCCTTTGTGACACAGTTCATTGGTGGATGCCGCCAGCAGAAGCCTGTCACCCATCTGCTCAGCATAAAGCAGGACCAAGATGAGAGTCTGATAAGCTACCTCACTCGTTTTAACGAGGGGGTCCTTCAGGTCGAAGAGCACGATGAAAAAGTCAGCATGACCGCCTTCTTGGGAGGCCTCCGATCATCGAGCTTCCTTTTCTCCGTGATGAAACGCCCACCAAAGAGCATGCCAGAACTATTGGCAAAAGCCCAAAAATATATGAATGCTGAGGAAATCAACAGGTCTAGGCGAGGTGAATCATTTCGCGGATCGCCAAAAGCTTGACCTGCATCTGCACTGTTCTCAAACAGGCAGCCTATCTCCAGCTTAGCGGCTCTCTTGCGGGTCGCCAAAAAGCTTGGCATCTGCACTGTTCTCAAACTGGCAGCCTATCTCCGGCTTAGCGGCTCTCTCGCGGGTCGCCAAAAAGCTTGGTCTCTGCACTGTTCTCAAACAGGCAGCCTATCTCCAGCTTAGCGGCTCTCTTGCGGGTCACCAAAAAAGCCTGACATATCTCTGCTCTGCTCTTAAACAGGCAGCCTATCTCTGCACTGCTCTCAAGCAGGCAGCCCACCTACCTCTGCACTGCTCTCAAGCAGGCATCCCATACCTCCAGCTTAAAGACTCTCTCATGGGTCGCCAAAAGCTAGGTCTCAAAAGGTGCAGCTCTCTCACGAGCAGTCCTCAAACTCTGCATTTGCTCTCGCGCAAGCAACCTGCCTATCTCTCTAGGTAATCATGTTAAATATTTTAATGTTTGGAATAACATTATTTTTGCCATGTCTAGGCAGGATCTTCAAACTTAGGTCATCTGCAACCCGAGGGACTTCATTAGATCAGCGTACCCAGCTGCCTGGCCGCCCTGGTCACCCAGATCAGCCTTTGCACGCCCCTCTACACAGGCTTCCTCGCCAAAATGCCACCTACTTCAGTGGAGCTTGCCCAAGAGAGCTCGCCAAGTCCCAAGCTCGCCCAAGCTCCCCAAAAGGCCTCATGCTTGCCAAAGCTCCCAAGGCAGCCCCAAGCAGGCGCCCAGACCCCCTTCGGAGATGAATCAGACGCCCAGACCCCCTCTGGAGCTGAAGCTGGCGCCCAGACCCCCTCCGGAGATGAAGTAGGCGCCCAGACCCCTTCCGGAGATGAAGTTGGCGCCCAGACCCCCTCCGGAGATGAAGTTGGTGCCCAGACCCCCTCCGGAGATGAAGCAGGCGTCCAGACCCCCTCTGGAGCTGAAGCTGGCGCCCAGACTCCCTCCGGAGATGAAGCAGGCGCCCAGACCCCCTCCGGAGATGAAGCAGGCGCCCAGACCCCCCAGGCTCGTCCAAGGCAGCCCAGGCTCGTCCAAGGT
Source organism: Ilex aquifolium (assembly GCA_951799425.1). Lineage (NCBI taxonomy): Eukaryota > Viridiplantae > Streptophyta > Magnoliopsida > Aquifoliales > Aquifoliaceae > Ilex > Ilex aquifolium. The sequence goes on from OX637394.1 coordinate 8,446,018, forward strand.
GCTCCAAACAGGGCTTATAATATATCAAATTGAAGCTCTCGACGAGCCCTACAAAACTCACTGCCTATGGCAGTGACTGATGCTGTAAAAAGTCCAAAAAAGGCTTAGAAACAGCTGTTTTGGCCTCCCGAAGTTCTTCCAGTTATGCTGGTCAGCCGAAAATTCAAATTCAACCGAATGCCCTCCTCTCCAAGTTCCATTGGACACAGGGCATTGGGGGGCAAATGATGGGTCAAGCCCAAATAGCTCAATTTATGTGAAAAGACCCAACCTCGATTGAAGAGTCCAACCATGCAAAGACCCACCAAGTCCAAGTTCAAGTCCAATCCAGCTAGGGCCCTCCTCCGAAAGAATTGGAGTACGAGGGAGAGAAATGCGGCGCACGGAGAAACCTTACCAAATTTGTAATTACCAAAACAAGTAGGAAACCCCTCCCTCACATCACCGCCTCATCTCCAAACCCTAACTCTATAAATGTAAGTCATCTCATCATCTAGGGCACGCCTCCCAAAAACTTCATCTCTTACCTTGCACAACATAGTTGTTCCTCTCTCCCTCAAAGCACTGTAGCTCTCCGGTGTAAACCCTCCGGTGACGATTATTCATTAATAAAGAACACCAAGGCCACCACTGCCATTTAAAGTGGACGTAGGCCACGGCCGAACCACTATAAACCTCTGTGTTGATCCTTTATTTGCTATTTTGGTCATTGATTGTTTGTTTACTGCACATTGATTATACCTATTCACATTCTTGACTGTTAAACTTGCACGGAAACCGATTTGTGCATCATCACATATCAACCTATACGGTGAGAAAATTGCTCAGTAACAACAAATAGCTTCCTATATTGTTCAGTAAAAAATGATCACTGAAACTCTAGGATAAGATAAATCTTCTTCTTCTTTTGTGTTGATAACAAGGACTTCTTAAAAATCTGGGTAGGCAAATACATTTTCCTAGACTCAGAACTTCGGAACTTTAACTTTCGAAGTAATTTTCCATTTTCTAATCATTATATGAGGCAGTCTTTATAGAGTAATCTAGGACCTAAAAACTGAGATAATTTACTAACGTAATACTGTGACAGTAACGTAATCTACTAGTGTTATTATGATTATAACTCTTAAACTTTTTTATTAGAACTCCTTCATTTGCCACCTCATTAAATTAGAAAATTAATTAACTTTTTAATACTATTATTATCAGGGATGTTGGAACATAACTATGATATCAATTGTTAGTTTTGCACAACAGATAATTAATACAAATAATACTTGTTAGAAGATAGGAATTCAAAGATAGAAAAACAAAAAAACCAAAACAAAAAAATATAACGTGGTTCGATACAACATACCCACCTTGATACACCGTACCTACATCCACGGACAAAAAATCTACATCGATTTATTATTCATTGAAAAACTGATTATCTATATAATACTCAACCTTATTTATAGGGATAAAATACTGTAACTCATATCTATTCAGATACAAATTGATCTCTATGGTTCCTATCACATGTTTAATATACATATTCATGGTATATTAAAACTCTTCCAATATAATCCTATTTCATATACGATTCTCACATTGATTACCCAATAAACTATCATTCAAATTCTAGAACATGTGACTTGGCTTGCATCATCTGTGCATCTATACCCGCGTCTTACCTGCTCTTGAGAGGTTTCAATGGCCTAGTGACTCGTAACCCACGAGACACTGCATCATCACTATTGGATTTATGTCAGTCCAATAGCTCTCAAACCGTTGAAATATCACGACTTTAACTCTAAGAGCTCAAAATCCTGAAGAAACATATTTAATATAGCACGTGTGATAATTCTTGAAATCTAAACAATCAGGCAGAAACTTAGTCTTCTGTTTGATTTCATACTAACTTTAATTTTGTTCTTATGAATTTAAACAAAAACATGAATTGTACATACGTGTCAAGAGAGTCTTCTTCAACATAAATATCAATTTGATCATTGAATCTCTAATAACTTGTTTTGATTGTTACACCAGGATTGTCAATCTAACTCTGATTGTTCTATCAAGATCATCAATCTAACTCTGATACCACTTGTTGGAACATAACTCTAATATTATTTATTAGTTTTGCACAACGGATAATTAACACAAATAATGCTTGTTGGAAGATAGGAATTCAAAGATAGGAAAACAAGAAAAATAACACAGAAAAATATGACGTAATTCCATACAACATACCCACCTTGATACACCATACCTATATCAACGGATCAAAAATCTACATCGATGTATTATTCATTAAAAAAATTGATTATCTGACAACTGATTACATAATACTCAACTCTATTTATAGGGATAAAATATTGTAACTCAAACCTATTCAGATACAACTTGATCACTATAGTTCCTATCATATGTTTAATATATTTATTCATGGTATATTAAAACTCTTCAAATACAATCCTATTTCATATAAGATTCTCACATTGATTACTCAACAAGCTCTCATTTATGATAATTATAGAGTTTTGGTCAAATTCCAACAAGAAACATAAGAATATATTTTTAGTGACGTGTTTTTTTTTTAAATTTTTCAAGACTTTTATTTTGCGCCTCGGAAAGTATGTTTTTTGTGACAAAATTAAATATTTTCTGTGACGAGATTATTATGACGGAGCCAGGACAAAATTTAAACTTTACTTACTATCTTAGCCCCATTTTACTTAAATTTAATCTTTTTATCTCTTTTTCGGTGGGTACTGGCTAAACTTTTCACCCGAAATTTGAAGGTTCGAGTCTTAAAATTCACATTGGGGCTTAGTGATTGACCACTATGCTAGCTTAGTTAGGTTCATTCCCTAGAGAAGTAACGGGCGCGGTCAAGGGCCTTAGAATCCTACCACTAAAGACCTATCAGAGTGATCTCTGAGCGCTCTTTTATTTTTACGGTCACACATTCTCTCACCCCATCCTAACATTATTAGAAATTTATCTACTAATGTCTTAAATTTATATTTTATAAAATTTTAAATATAAAATAGTTAATAAAGATAATAAGAAATTTAAATATAAAATAATTATCAAAAAGTTGAAAATGGTTACATATGTCATATATTAAAATTCAATTGAAGGAGACTAATTAAATGTTCGGAATTAGGAGATAATAGAATTTAGAGAGAATTTTTCAAATAATCCCCATCTTAAATTAATTCTTTTAGTATATGGTATAGAGAGAAAGTAATTGTACAACACTAAGGAAGCTTTTTTCAAGTAAATATATTACGTTATTTTTTTCACTGAATAGAACACGAACTCACGACAATGAGTGAGACCAATTTTAAATTAGGTTTAAAGTCTGCCAAAAATTCAATTTTTTTGTGTGAAAAACTGCTTTTATCCAACACAAGGTCCCTAGTAGATCATGTGCAGTGGTTAGAAATTTGAATGTGTGCTGGCATGCAATTGAACATGCCAAAGAGAATACAGAGAGAAGGGGGAGAAAAAAAAAATGTGGAGCCCTAGAAGAACGTGAAGGAATTGGATGTTATTTTGGAGGCGTATGAATCCAATGGTACTATTCTAGAGCGGTAAGGGTATGCTGGTAATAATGAAAAATAGATGACAAAAAAAAAAACAGCTAACATGAATTTAATGACTTAAAAGAGTTATTCTCTAGATTAATTGACAAAATAAATCTCAAAATTGAATTTTTCAACAATTTTTGCTTTTTTTAAACAGAAAAAGAAGTTCCGTCTACAAATTAATTTCTCTCAGTCTCAAAGACCACTTACGAAGTATTCATTTTGAGTTTCAATTCACGTACATAATTGTAATATGATGTGTAATAAAATATGTTATGTTCATTTATGATGATGCACAAATTGGTCTTCGTGCAAGATCAACAGTCGAGTATATCAACAAGTATAATTAATAAGCAATAAATAGGCAATCAATGACAGATCAATGGCAAAACAGTAAATATAGATTCAACATAAAGATTTATAGTGGTTCGGTTCGAGTGACCTACTCCACTCTCGAGAACGACTGCGGTGGTTAGAGATCTTTATTGATGAACAATGTTACCGAGAGAGTAACTCCGGGAGTATTACAATGCTTTGGGAGAGAGAAGCAATGTGTGTAGGGAGGTGTAGTGTGTGTAGGGATCTCAAATTGTAGAGGTCTCAAGGTCCTTGGACATGCCCTCTACGTGGAGAGAGCTTAAATTATATAGGTATGGTGAGACAGTGAGTTGAGGCGGTCACCACTATTTTGGTAAGTACAATTAAGGTAGGACTCTACCACTTTAGTAAGTATAATCATAGTAGGACTAGATCTTTGTGCGTATCCCGATATTCTCTCCCTCATGCTCCTATTCCGTCGGGAGGAGGATTCTGAACTGAGTTGGACTTGAGTTGGAGTGGTAAAGTCAAGAGGACAAAGGATTCCACAGTTGCGCAAGAGAGGGATCGATCGTGGAACTAAGGAGGGAAGGGATCCCCTTGGGGTGGCCCCCCTTGGGCGGCGTCCCTTTGGGGTAACCCCTTGGGCGGCGCCCCTCTGGGGTGTACCCCTTGAGCTCTTCCTTGACTTGATGACTTGAGTTCCGAGATGACGTGGGCCTCTCTTGATTTATTGGGTCTGACCCAGTTAATTTCAAGTTCATCAATTTATATATGCGTTCATAAAAAAATAAAAAATAAAAAAAACTGCAAAGGCGTTGCATTGCAGGAGAGCCAAAATAAGCACATATGTACGCATGTTGTGCTACCTACATGTAGTACTGGGCTTTCGACAACATTCACCCATCGTTGAAGAGAAAGCAGCCACTAGGTTGTGTTCAAACATATGAATGGCCAACGGTCAATAACCTCCGTTGCACAAATCTATATTTATCCTTTGTACTTGGTCTAGCCTTACAGTTCTTCGTGGGTTGGTAAGAAGTCCGATGGACAGGGTCCAAGCATGTAGGTCGGCATGGAGTCCGCTTCTTGGCCGTGAACCATGAATGGTCATCCGGATCTTTGCATATAACGCATGGCAGACGTTATTTCTAACTAACAACCACTTGGCACCTTCTGGTGTGACAAAGAACCACCAAACCCGTCTGATAAGCCACTCACATGCTCCTGACATAGACGAGTATGGTAGTCAATCAACATTCATCGACACTCAATCCCCATCAATTATCACTATTTTTCAAACCAAACTCACACTCAAAATGTCCTATTATTAATGTCCCTAGGGGTAGAATGTAAGTAACACAGAAAAATAATGCACCGTTTGGTAGGAAGGATGGAAAGTAGGAAGGATGGACAATCGAGTCGTGTCGTGTCAAATTCGTGTTAAGTCATTACGGGCTTGTGTCGAACATTAATCAAATCTAACTCAACTCATTTAACTAATTGTGTCGTATCGAGTCACAAGTTGACCTGTTTATTTTTATTTTTTTTAATTTTTTTAATTTTTTAAATTTTAAATTTTAAATTTTTAAAAAATATATATATATATAAATACATATTTTATCATTGTATTTTTATATGAAATTAATGTATATATAATATCTATATAATAAAGTAGAACAAATTTGAATTTTGGAGACAAAGAGTGGTCTAGATCGTTTCGTGACCAAAAAAAATATCATCTAACGAACGACATTATCTCAAACTGTCTCGAGCTATTGACGTCTCAGATCGTTTTGATCCAACGTACCACATTAACTCTTTCGAAATATTTTTGCTGCTCAAAATTTATAGTTTCCAAAATTGATATTCCAAAATTTAATTCCCCCAAATCTTTTCCATAAATCAAGCAAATCTCTCTCTCTCATTCCTCAGTATCTCTCTCTATCACGCTTAATTCACGCAAAAAGTATCAATTTTCCACAATATTTTCCTCTGTATCTCACGAAAATATTAGATAGTGTCTGATTCAAGCAAATATTACATCTCTCTGTAGATAGATAATATGTATCACAGAGAGAGATAGTATATTACGAAAATATTCCTCTGTATCTCTCTCTGAAGGAAAATTATGTAATAAATATTAGATAGATTGTATATATCACGAAAATATTCCTCTGTATCTCTCTCTTTCATTCAATCAATACTACAAATACGAATCATACAAATTCAATAGTCAATTTTATTTTTTCCATAATCAATAAAAGAAAGCATAACTTGCAAAAAATCTGATTTAACAAAGAAAATATGCTTAACATCTAAAATATGCAAGATTAAATTCAAGTTATTGGACAACTCAGCTATCAATAGATATATTAAAGAAAATATGCTTAACATTTAAAATATACAAGATTAAATTCATACACAAACACGAATCATACAAATTCAATATTTAGTGAACAACACAAAGCAACAATATTTGCTAAATAATCCAAATCTAAATGCCCGAGAAAAATGATACAAAATTACAAACGAGAGAAACGATACAAAATTATAAGCAATACTATGAACACGAATCATACAAATTCAATATTTAGTGAATAACACGAAGCAACAATCTTTACTAAATAATACAATACTAAATAACGTTTAGTTTAAGAAAATATACTAAGAATATAAATAATCGAGAAGAATGATATAAAATTAAAAACACTACTATAAACTCGAATCATACAAATTAAATAGTCAGGTCGTATCTTTTGGAAGTCGGTTGAATTTCTGATAGTTGTATTTGGTCATTTGACAACATCTGCAGACTTAGTTTATTTGTGGGAGTATTGTTTTAATTTTCATTCTATTAGTTATGAATTCTGTTATTATTTAGATAAAGTTGATTATGAATGTTAAAATCGTGGATTTTGAATAAAAAACATAACGTTGAATATTGTCAACTGATATAATTTTTCAGATGTTTGAATTATTATGTTTCAGTAGTTATAACATAATTTTCGTGGCATAATAATTTAATGTGGAAATATATGTTATGCATGTAGATTGATGTTATAAAAAATATTAGCGGACTCATTTTGTTCGTCGTTTACTACAATGTTGTATTTTACTTTACATTTATGTATGAACAAATATTTATAACTAATTTACGAGTAACACCGTGCCTTCAGGCACGGGCAATTGCTAGTATATATAATAAAGTAGAATGATTTTGAATTCAAGAGACAAAGAACGGCTCAGATCGTTTCGAGATCAAAAAAGACATCATCCAACGACCGACGATATTTCAAACTGTCTAAAGCTATTGACGTCTCAGATCGTTTCGATCCGACGTACCATATTAGTTCTTGAAAATTTGTTGCCGCTCAAAACTTTTAGTTTCCAAAACTAACATCCCTAAATTTAATTCTCCAACCCAATCAAATCCGGCAATTAAGCGATCTCTCATTCTTCAACTCTGTCTCTCTCTCCCTAAAATATAGATTACTACTCTTATCATTATTTTCCTGATTTTATTTCTTATGTTAAGGGATCATTTTCTATACTGAAACATTGACTGTCTCTCACACTCTCATCTTTCATGATTCTCTTTCCAAACTGAGACACATGTCTCCCCAAAATTCTATTCTAATGCAACTGCTCTCCATCTTTACTGTTCATATCACACACATATCTTTATTGCACATATATATAGTACAAAGATCGAAGACATACTATATCTACATGTTATATATAGGGAAAGTTTCATCTAAACACCATGTAGTTGAGTCTAAATTCAATGACAACCCTTATAAGAATAATTTTTGTCTCTATCACTAGATAAAATAATGATTTAATTAAATATTTTGTGAAAATACTAAAATTAACCTTTATTATGTAAATAGACTAAAATGTCATCAATTCTTTCTCCATTATATATGCGCTAGCTAGCCAACAAACGTAATTTCAATCATATTAGTCATCATGTTATCACTCATTTGGTTACATAATCAAATTTTTATATTTTTTTATCATAATAATTTTTATAGTTAAAAATAATTTTTCTATAATAAAAATTACAATGATAAAGTCAATGTCAAAAATTCATCAATTTTTAATTCCTCTGCTATCATATGTCCTCCACAACGTCGCCCGACCGCTCTTCACACATCATACTTCATATATAAAATTTAAAATTATTTGATAAAATTTAATATTAATTGAATAAATTTGATCTTAATTTTGTTAAATTTAAATATTAATTTAGTTTTAATTTGATAAAATTAAATATTAATTTAGTATTAATTTGATTGAATTTAATGTTAATTGAATAAATTTGAATGTTGTTTTAATAAAATTGAATGTTCATTTGGTGTTAAATTAAAGAAATGACATTAATTTGATAAGGTTAAATTTTTAAATTAATGGAATTTAGTATTCTATTTAATAAATTAAATAGTTTAATTTAATAAAATTGAATGTCAATTTGATGTTGATTTGATAAAAATAAATAATAACTTAATATTAAATTAATATAAATAAATGCTAATTTGATAAAATTAAATATCAATTTTGTGTTGATTTGATGAGATGAAATATTAATTTAGTTTAAATTAAATAAAGAAAATTAATTCGATAAAATTGAATATTAAATTGATCAAAATAAAGGCTAATATAATAGAACAAAAAAGGAGTGCATTGAAATTTCAGAATCAACAGAGGGTGTTGTTAAAGTTAGGTTTATTTACAGGGGGTGTTGATAGAGTTAGGTTTATTTATAAGGGGTGTGGATAAAATTTACCTTATAAAATACTCGGGGATATTTCTATAAATCAACCATCGTCATTAACAGTGTAACCCAACAATCACTAACAGAGAGTGACAGTGAAATTTCAAAATCAGAAGGAGGTGTCATTGAATTTAGACCTAACTACATGAGATCTGGATGAAATTTTTCCTTATATCTATACAAATCTATATAATAAAACATATAGGAAGTTGAATTTTATCCCCTATACATTTCCTCCCTCCCCCCCCCCCCCAAAAAAAACCATCACTTCACTCATTTCTATCACATGCTCAACCATTTAATATTTGATTAATTTATAATTTAACATAATTTTTATTTCAGATATTATCCATACACGATAGTATAGATTTGTTAAAAAAATTTATCGAATTACATATTTTGAGAAATTTTTGTCAATATCTTTAAGAAAATAATAGGTAAAAATAAATTTTGAATGATTTAATCAAATAAATGAAGGAAACAAAATTATTATTTAATATATTGATATCAATTTTTTAGGACTCGAATTTTTTGTTATATCGTGCCTTCAGGCACGGGTTATGACTAGTATGTATATATTAAAAGATATATAAACAAATAAGATACATCTCAACACAAATAATTAACTTTTCATCCACTTTCCTTCCTATTTTGGAGGGATTGATTTTGGTGAGTTGGAAGGAAAGTTAATCCATCCACTTTTTTATCCTTCCTACTTTTCTTCCTTACCAAACATGATATTTTATCTATCCCTCCCACTTTCCATCATTTCAACTTTCTATCCTTCCATTTTTTCATCGTACCAAACGGAACATAATAGAGCAGTGATTAGCAAATTATTCATCCTCTTATCACAAACAATTTCTTTAACTTAATACATTATACTTTAGACCTAAGCATGGCAGTAGACCAAATTTTTAGAAGGCCCTATAATTTTAGGTACATCACTAGCCCACAAAAAAAAACTAAATCCATTAAATTTTAAGCCCTACAAAAAAATCCCAAAAAATTAAATTCAATCAAAATTTTTATTGCAATAATTTGGACCTATAATCCAAACCATAACATTAAAAACTTAGAAATTAAAAAAATAAAAAAATACTTAAAAGTCAACTCATATTTACTCCCACCCACTCTCTCTCTCTCTCTCCGGTAAAAAAAATTTTAAAAAAAGAAGTTGAAATTAAACACTCTCTTCCTCTATGTAGTAAAAAACAAAAACAAAAGTTGAAATTTCTTTCTCAACAACATTAACACATATTTCTTTTATCTCCCTCTCACATAAAAAATTAAAAATAAATTAATTTTTTTAAAAAAATAATACTAAAAATAAAAAGACCTCAATTTAATGTTTCCACTTTAGACCTTAAATTGATTTGAGTCACCCTTGGTCCACAGGTAAATTTTAATCCTAGCCCTCGTCCCACCCGTGCCTTCACCCCCGCCCCTTTCCAAGCTTAAGCCCAAGCCCAAGCCCAAGCCCAAGTCCAAGTCCAAGCCCAACATAATAATCCAACATTTTAAATAATTCAACATAATTATAGAATATCATGACATAATTAAAAACATAAACTCTATATATCACAACCAAGCCAAGTTTCGGTATATTCTAGTTTTGACAAACTTCACTCAATTAGCACTCCAAAAAAAAAAAAGTGAACATAAAGCATGAAGAGTTTCTATGGACGATGGAAAAAGAAAAAAAAAATGTATATACCCTCTTTGTTAATTTCCTCCTTGACAGGCTTCTAACCTCAGAATTCCACAAAGAGCGGGGTCATCACTCTTAACTCATCACAATCCTTGTAGGGTTGAAGCCATCAACTTGCTGATCTCTCCTAGCACATCGCCCCACCGACCCTTCCACGAAATCTAACCTTGTGTGTTATCAATCTTTGACAAAGGAAAAAAAATTGCTCTACCAGAACAACGGCCGACTGTAGTTAAATAGACAACTGATCCTCCCAATTATCTCTCTTAACGGTTTTACGGCGAATCAAAAAGATAAAATTTTGATTTTTTTTAGACCATTTTCAATGGAGATGCATACCCTTATCAACGTGAACTAACAAAACTTACAGCAAACAAAAGTCCTAATTAAGCTAGTCTGTAGTTGCTAGCTCTTGGTATTCTGCAGCAGCAGTGAAAAGATTTTGATGTGTTAGATCTTTGATAAACATAGTCTTCAGATCATTAGTTAACAAAAAAGGTTACAGCAAGTTTGAAAAGTGAATACGAACTCGAGATAGATCCTTTTTCTATTGGAAAAATAACTTGAATGCCTTATCAATAAACATTTCTTGCTCACAATTGTGACATCAATCATTCAAAGTGTAAATCTCATAGATACAGAAATAGTCAGGAGATAAAATATAGATCGCACCTTGGGTCTTCTTAGTCTTCATCAACATAGATGGTTTCTTGCTGAAACAAGCCACCAAAAACCTTCCTCACTTCTTTTTTAGAATCTGTTTGCTTGGCTTCTGATTTGGATTTCAAAGCAGGAGGTTTTTGGGTTGATTTTTTGAAGAATGCTTTCTGGGCAGGCAAAGTCTGAGCCTTGGCCTGTCCCCTGACTGTGGCAATCCGCACTTTAGGTTCCTCAGTAGGCTTTTGAACAGCTGATGAAAGCTGTGAGCTGAATTTTTCCCAAGACAGCCCTAAACTTATGCCTTTTGCTTTGTCCACGAGGTTCTCAACCGAAGTTCCTGCAGCAGCTGCCTTTTCTTGGGCTTTTTCGGCAAGATTAGCAGCCCAAACTTCTTGCTCTTCAAGTTTTTTTACCTCTTCTTCAAGCTTCTTTGTTGCTTTGGCTGCTTCACGAGCACTCTCAGTAGCTTTTATAGCTTCTTCCTCAGCTTTTGCCTTTGCAAGAGCTTCTGCAAAAGCCTTTCTTCTTCCATCCTCAGGAATGGCACTAAAAGCAATTTAATACTCACCCAATTAAACTGTGTTCTGTTTACAAGCAAGGGGCAAATGGGTTTTCATTTTCATATATATGTCAAAGTTTATTTCTGCACCTACTGTAGGAATTTATTATTAAAAAACTGTGACAGAAATGTAATTACCTGAAAAGTTCATCTAGAGACCTTGAGGGTGCTGATGGATCAGTACACACTTCCACAACCTGGATACAGGAAAGAGAAATAGAAATGTTGGCTTAAGTGGTGAATTAATAGCAATTCACAAGTCGATCCATGATGAAAAAAACTAACATAGGAGCAATTAAGCATTTGACCTCTAACCCTAGTATCTTCATTAGAGTTCTGTTATATGTTTTCTAATTTCTCTCCATCTTCCATAGATTGTTCACAGATATAATATACAAAAGAAATACACTTAAACCTTTTTCACATTGGATCATGCTTCAACCAAGTACAAAAAACTTAAGAGAATCTTTCAAAACCTATGCATGACTCCACCATGGGGGTAGCAAGTTTTTTTATTCTTCATACTCTTGAAACATACCTTGTTTTCTGCCACTTCAGTGTTGGAGAAAACATCTGCCACCAGAGAAGCTATCTGCAACTTTGCAACCTAATTTTTCAGAAAATAGGAGATATAAGAGTAAGACAAAGAATGTCACATCATCTAGTACACAACTTTAATAGCTATTCATATGTAGCTGCTCGGTGAATCCAGTATAGCAGTAATGTTTCCCGAAATTAAAAGCTTCTAAGACGTTATACAATGAAAAAAGAAATAATTGCATACATTACTTTGTAGTCGTTTGCACCAGCATTTCCTTCGGCTGTCACGACAACATTGTAAGAACTCTCGGGAGAGAAATCCTCTGTTAACTTGGTCTTTATGAGTGTGTAGCTAACATCCGTCTCAACTAACTTTTGCAAAAACTCTGACAATGTTAATGGTTGTGATCGCGAAAACAGATTGTTAAAGAATGACGAGAGACCATCCAATACATTGTAGGTTGAGGAAGTCATCAATGTTCCATCATAGACAATGGCCACATGGCCAACACCAGCCAATTGAGCAGCTTGTATTACTTGTAGGGCGTCTGATGTGGTGACCTCAGTTGTCGGACCATTTTCTGCTGGACCAATAGTAACTACGACTTTGCTAGCGTTCCCAATCGCTTTTGCAATTGATTCAGCATTTTGAAATGTGGACTCAACGGCATTGAGTCGTCTTGATTCTTCATTAGAGATTATCTGCAGCGGTGATGCAGCACGATAAGAAAAATCAGAAGTAGTTCAACAAACCAAAATATTCGCCTCCCAAGTCACAAACTAGAGGCTCATTTCTATTGTGTGCCAGTAGGTGAAGGAAAAATCAAGATTAAGTTGCAAACTCCAAGTTTGAATAGCTCAATTCGGCTCTTCCGTTGCACCCACTCCCATCACAAAAATGGCAATAGACCATGAAATTCTGGAGTAAAATTTACTCCACCAGCTGGGATTTTTATGTCTATATGCAATGTAGCAATTCCACTCCTTTACCAGTTACCTCTGCTCACATTTTCTACTATACCCAATGACCAACTTGGTATGCAGAAAGGGTTAATATGATGTGTGTTTGCTAAATAATATTCCATGCAGCCAAACTTTCTGTTTTCGAAACAGATTGAAAGAGGAAGAGACAATAATTAATTTCTACTTTTGCACACTGTCTTGAAGCATATGCTTTATTAATTCCATCGTATAAAATCTAGAAGTACCGACATTTCACAGATTGAGGCTATGTAAGTGACTCAACATTTCATCGGCTGAAGAAGCTAACCTTGTATTCGGCAGCAAGACGAGCTAGCTCCTGCGCCGCACTGATGTCTGGGACACCGGCTCGAATGCTGAAACCTTCACGCAGAAGTGCCTGCGCAATGCGAATTCCAGCCTGCCCAGTTGCACCAGCAACAAACACCGTTCGTGGGTCTTTACGCCTCCGGTTAAACGTCAAGGCCGAAGATGGGTTAGTCCCAACTCCAACTGGGATCAAAGATTTCACGTCCGGTAACTTCCCAAAGTCGAACCGAAATGGTTTGGAATTGCCTGAAATCTCCTCTTGACTTTCTTCAGAGGATGATCCTGAGTTGTTCGACTGTTTGCCTAGCTGAAAGGGTGGGAATGGTCCAGCCTTCTTGGCAAACACTGTGAATACTCTTGGGTTCTTGAGAGAGAGTCTTGAATTGGGTGTGGTGGTTAAGAGGAATGAATTGGAAGTGAGAGTTGGAGCCATGAATGGATGAAAGATACAACAATTTTTTTTGCAGGCTCTCTGGCTGGATTGAGCTATTTTGAGCTTCCAATTCTCAAAATCACCATTGGGAATGAACTGCTAGTAAGCATATCTGTGAGTTGGATGTGGAAAGAATGGTTCATTTTCCTCTGAACTTTGTTTGGATAAAGAACAATGAGGAAATACCCAGCCAGATTGAGCCACGTACGTAGATTTTATCTACAACAGAAAAATAGACACCATACATTTTCTGTGTACAACTGACCAGAAAATCAAAATGTGCCCAATTGGATTTGGCACAATCTTTTTTTTTTTTCTTTTCTTTTCTTTCTTTTCGATCTAATAAAGATGTTTGCAGCAGTTTATATGCACTTTGATTAATCCTTTTATCCATTTGTCTAATGATGTACCAACAATTATTATAGAATTCCACTACTTCACCTACTTATTCGATTAATGTCGTTGTGTGGTATTGAGTTGGATGGACAAGGATTAAAAAAAAAAAGAGGCAAACTTATTCGATCAATGTCGATCATATAAATACCCTTTAATAACGTTAGACCCTAAGGATTATTAGTCATTATAATGAGCTCCTCGAGTCTGATAAATAACATTATCATTCCAGAAATTTGGGTTGTGTAACACTAGTTCATCGTTATTGTTTAAATATGGAATTTTATTTTTTACAAAAAATGTCAAATTGTCCATATGGACTTGTTACCATACAAGCCAAAATGCAACCAAAATTGAATTTTCATCAAAACTCGGGGTGTTTGTTTCACCGGATAAAAGAATTTGGTTGGAAAAAAGATAGTTTCAAAAATCGTAGTAATTGAAGTCTTTGCCAGTAGTGGAAAAAAAAAAGAGAAAATTGTGAAAAAGTGCACCATAAACTACTTATTTGTGAGAAAATACCTTAATATAAATCTTCTGTGTATAAGTCTTTTTTTGTATAAATATTTTGTGAACAGATACATTTTGATTTTTTTTTAATATTTTATTTACGTAAAAGCCTTTTTCCATTATTCGTGGAAGTTAAGTTAGACAGTTAGTTGTGAGATTCAGTTTCTTACTTTATTGGGACAATTTTTTTATTTTTTGATTCTATTTTAATGGCTAAGTGGTTTTCTAAATTAAAAAATAATTAACCGTTTGAATTTTGAAAGAATTCATTAGTTTTAAAAAGATTTTCTATTCACCGTTAATATCTCTCTCCCTATTTCTCTATCTCTCTCCCTCTATGTTCTCTTTTCCATCGTTATTCTCATCTCCCTATTCTCTCTTTCCCCTCTTTATTTTCTCTCTCTATTTATGCAATGTTACATTTTAGTCACATTGTGTGATACCCACCAAGTGCAAAACACTGCATATGATGTTTATTTTGTTGTGTAACATTGGAGTCGCACTTTTGATGCCCACACCATAAAAAAATAATGCATATGATATGTAGTTGCATTGTGACATTAAATTCACATTGTGATACTCACCATGTGTTTTTGAATCTTTATGTGAGTCACAGTGATACTATCCATGTGTAGACCCATGTATATGATA
This sequence comes from Ilex aquifolium, assembly GCA_951799425.1. Lineage (NCBI taxonomy): Eukaryota > Viridiplantae > Streptophyta > Magnoliopsida > Aquifoliales > Aquifoliaceae > Ilex > Ilex aquifolium. The sequence goes on from OX637394.1 coordinate 8,461,438, forward strand.
TCTATATGTAGTGTGACATTAATGCTACATTTGTGATATCCACTGTGTGACCCACAAACAATGTGACATTGGCGTCATAGTATATGTGTCACGATTTTTTTATCACAAAAACATATATATATATATACAGAGAGAGAGAGAGAGAAACATAATTTTTATCTTAGAAAGTATTTAAAATTAAAAAATTTTGATTTTGTGTTAGCTTTATTTTGGTCACATATATATATATATATATATATATATATATATGTGTGTGTGTGTGTGTGTGTGAGAGAGAGAGAGAACGAAATAGGTCTAATATAAAAAAATCCTAAATTTTAAGAATTTTAGAAAGAATTGGAAAAATTTTCAAATTTTCAAATTTAAAATTTATTTAAGTTTTGAATTTAGTTATATATGTGTGTATATTTATAATATAGTAGCTAGATTTCTTTGTCTTTAGCTTTTCGCGGCTCAAACTACTTGACGATTATTGATCCAATGGTCCTAATGCAAAATTTCCTCCCCCAATTTTTGAACAAGACTTTCATTCCTTCCACAATTCTAAGACTCATATCTCTCTTATAACTTTATCACTCTCTATCTCATAGTTTATAGGTTTAAAATAAAAGTGTTAATTGAGTCGAACTTAAATTCAATTCTCGGTTTGACGTAATTATGATTAAGACTCGAATTGAGCCGAATTTGACTGTCAAGTATAAAATATAAATTCTTACTTAAACTTAAATTCGATTAAATTTTACGAATATTTAAATTGAACTGAAATGAAAATTGATCTTAATTTTTCAACAAATTTTTTTATATTTACGAGAATTCGCATGAAACTTTTAGATGTTTTCCTCACAAAAGTTACACAACTCACATTGGAAAAATAGTGCAGAGATAATATTATGAACTTTAGGTAGAAACCTGTAGAAAAACAAATAGTTATAATTGTTTTAAATTTGAGATAAAATTTATTAAAAATGTTAAAATAGTTGATGTTTGAAATATAATAATTATATTTTTTCAGATTTTTGAATTAATATGTTGCAGTAGTTGTAATGTGACTTTCAATATATAAAAGTTTAATTGTATATGTTTTGCATACGGGTTGAACAATATCAATTTGATCGTTGTATTGTTGAAATTGTATTATACATTGTCTTTATTTATGAATAAATATTTACAATTTTTTACGAGTAACATAGTGTCTTCAGGAACAGATAATTACTAGTACATATATATGAGATATAAAGAGAGAGAAAGAGAAAGAGTTCTAAAGAAAACTCCAAAATTTAAGAGTTTTAATTTTCAAATTAATTAGTTTCCTTATCTGATTTTTTCAATAGTGATGTGATGATGGTTAGGGATACTTCGGTCATTCTACTCCAAAATGTATTTTTTGTCAAATATTTTTAAATTTTATATTTAAAGTCAAATAAGTTATAAAAAGTGTACCGATTTTCAAAAAATCAAAAAAAAAAAAAAGTGTACAAAATTACTATAATGGCCGAAACATGTAGATTCTTAAGATATTTGCCCCTCTTGGCATAACATTTGGGGAGAATTATACTGAGATCCCTTAAAATTTGTCATTTAATCACTTAGATCACTTGATATTTAAAATATTACATACAGACCCTCTGAGATTTGTATACGCGTAGCACTTAGACCCCTACTGACAATATTCGCTAATATATCTGTTAGTAAGTTGCACCCAGACTTCTAAAATTTATATTCGTATAATATTTAGACCCCTCAAATTTAAAATATTATACTTAGAAAAAAAATACTCTAATCAAAGATAAAATATCAAACATTTTAAATTTTACAATCAAAATTCATGTTCTATTACGTCATTTATTCAAATAAAATTAAAATTAAAAATCTAATTTATTCTTTAAAAAATTATAATTAGTATACAATTATACTATCTATTGGAATAAAACTAAAAAATCAAATAAGGGGTCAAACTATAATGAACACAATATCTTTTATCTGTAAGTATTACACAATTACAAATTTTAGGAGGTCTGTGTATAATTTACTAATGGATATACTAACGGACATTGACGGGAGGAGTCTAAGTGTTATGCTCGTATAAACCCTAGGAGTTCTGTGTGTAATATTTCAAATATTAGGGAGTCTAAATAATTAAGTAAAAAACTTTAAAGGGTTTAAATGTAATTCTTCCTAACATTTTTGGTAAAATACAACCACAACCTGAGAGGCATTAATGCATCACATGGGTCCAATTGGTGGAGTCCACATAGTCCATCTCTTGTACTCCAAACCAGGGATTGGTTAGCCAAAAATGACAAGATACATAGTTGATCAGATTGGAAAGGGTTAGATGAAAAATTATTATCCTATCCTATCCAAGGTTTTTTGCCAAACAAGCCCTACAGAAATATAATTTCTCTCATCCCCCCCCCCTCCTTCTCTCTCTCCCCACATAAAGCCTAGTTGCAATCATTACCCCAAAAACTCAAAAAAAATATTCGATGCAACGATTGAATCATGTCAGTTGATAATGATGGATTTAAGCCTGAGTTGCAAACAAGGAGCCTAAAATACTCAGTGGGCCCGTTAAAGAACAACTCAAATGGCCCATCTGCATAGCGTCCGCCGTATCATGGGACTGGGCCACAACTCAGGGCCATGGAAGATCAGGATCATCCAATTCGGGATATATATCAGCTCGGTCCTAGCAAGTTCAACGACGGGTACCTGCTCGGGAATAAGGAGCTCGACATAGGACAAGTCTCAAGTAACCCCGCTCGCGCCACGTGGCCAGGAGACAGATGGACAATGTCTAATGACTCTAACGAACAAATATTCGCTGATAAATGGAATATCGCATACATTCCATTTCAAATATCGTGGGCACGGAGAGACGTCAAGCTGGTAGACTCCGTTGCAGAACTGTAACACCCCAAAATCCGGGGGTCCGTTGATTACCCATCAACCCGCGGAATACCTGTAGATACCTAGTATCTCGATATCACATTGTTATGCCCCATTTATCGGGGTCCATAACTTAACGAAATTTGGGCAGAGTCTCCTTTGTATGGGGAGCTCTACCCAATACCCAACCTGTGCAATACACAATTACCAGACCCATCCGAGGTCAAATATAAAGCAATGGCCGCACCGGGTCCATGTATAAGTAAACATTGGCCACACTGGGTCCAATTAACCATACTTAAATCAAAACATGAAAGACTAATCTAACAATAGTCTTTATAAGTTCTATTACAATTATTTTACGCATTACATGCCCCAAAATATAGTTTCTAACATGTAATTACACAAAACATTAAGTAAAGCCACATGCGGCTTTCTTCAAGCATGAGGGTCCAAAATGGAGCCATCCGCCGGTGTATCTCTCCCACCTGAAATGTGTTCCCGTATAGGGTGAGCCAACGCCCAGTAGAGTATTTCCTACAGAGGCTACTCCTCAACCTATATGCATATGAAATGTTCACATGCAACATTCATAAATCCGTAACCATTCCATCAAATAATATACAATTAAATGATGTAATGCTATAATGTCATGCCATGAATGAGGTGAGACCCACCCATGTGCACTCAACCCGAGTCCACTCTGACTCCCTTTACATGTCAATGCCATGTATGTGAAACCGGGCTACCTAAGCCCCATGAAATGAGATGAGACTCATGTACTCAACCCGAGCCCTCCCTGGCTCCTCAACACAATGCTAATGCCAACGTGTTTGATGTATCATAAAATGAGATGTGACTCATTTACGCACTCACCCCGAGCCCTTTCCAGCTCGACAACACAATGCAAATGCCAATGTGTACGACATACCATGAGTGAAATGAGACTCAATCATGTAACACACCCCGAGCCTCCACCATTGGTATTACTCACCCAATAACTAATTTAAGAAAATATCCGGGTCTTTCTTTGGGGTGGGCGTTTATGGACTTCCACCAACGGAACCCAACCGACACGGGATTTATGAACTCTTTCCACCAACGGTGCCGCGTACACCAACACACTTTATGGGCTCTTATACCAACGGAAGTGCGTATCCGAAACACCGGGCCTTGCACCCGAGAGGTCGTCTTGCCCCTTCTTGCTAACCCCGACCCAATCTTTTTCTTCTTTTTCATGCAACCATGCGACTCAGTTGAATAATCAATCCAACTTTCCCGAGCCCATCCACCAACCACCAAGCATGATGATTGATATATGCAACTACCCCCCCACACTCATGCAAGTTTCCCACGAATGTGACATCACCTTATGCCCAATATGTCATGAATGCCAATGAGCAATTTATCTCCATATTAGACTTCCATAATACCACATAGCTTGTGGTACAAACACCCATGCACAAACATCCCCATGACACAATGTCCATGTATGCGATGTTCCCGTGCCATGCAATGTAATGAATCATTACATCAATAATTCAATATTCAATATGCAATGTATGCCACATGAACTACTCCAATTCATTTCATCAAATCCCATGACAATTTACATCATAAGCATGTAATTCTCACAATCTTTCACCATGCCAATATATATTAAAATCATATATCAACAATCACAAATTTTCATGTAGCTCATATCATAAACATATAACTTAATTTTATCACAATTTCAAGTATGTTATTTCAATTTTATTAAAATAACCATTTCCACAAACTTAGGCATTTTGTTGAACACATTCAAGGCAAACAATTATGGTAGCACATATCATGCCCAACTTTCATATAATTCAAGAAATTTCAATAGACAATTTCTACATAACAATTTAGGATAAAATTATTTTACCTAAATTCCACAAAAAAGACAAGTGTAATTTTCTAACAACCTACTCATTTTCTTCATTATTCCATAACTATATACATATAAATATGTATACATATCTATATATATACCAAGCCATAATCATAGGCATTCTAGGTAAGAAATCAACCCAAGTAGGAGAACCCCTACCTCTTGTAGCGTGAGAATCCCGTAGGAAGCTCCCAAGACCCGAAAACCCAACTCGAAGCTTGATTTTTCCAAATCCCGATTTTTCACCTTCGGTGAAAATCTTCATTTTTGGTACCCACGCGTAGCCCTCGTCGACGTGATCACTTCTCCCTTCTAGCTCGACGGAATCCGAGCAAAGAAATACAACTCGAATCTTGATTTTCGTACACCCCCACCCGTTCACCTTCGGTGAAACTTGTTGTTTTTGGTACCCACGCGTAGCCCTCGTCGCGTAGATGAACTTTGCCTTGTGAATCGACGAATTCCGACGGACGGAACTTCCGGAATCGGAGCGGGAAGATTGGATTTTCTCTTTTTCTTTCTCTCCTTCAACTCCAACGTTTCCCACTGGTTTTCAGCAGAGAAATCTCCTGAAAATGAGATATTTCCCCCTTTTTATAATTTTAAAGACTTGGCCCGAGTCGCGCCACGTGTCCCCCACTTGTCCGGGTCCGTTTTTGCCCCGAAACGATTAATTTCGTCCCGGTTTAAGTTCAAATTAATTTTATTTGAACTTTCATCTAATTCTAAGGAAATTTTATAATTTTAATAAAAAAATCGTTTTTGGGGGTCACTGGACACCAATCACCTCGAAAAACGTGAAAAACCCAACTATCTCGGAATTCGGCGAAATTTGACAGGGTTACTCGGTTTCGCGAGAGGAATCTAACTCGAACTCCGTTTGCTCATCCGAGGTCTAGAACATGATTATTTCAAATACGCATAAGGGTGGAGAATTACCATTTTGCCCTTTTTTAGAAAAAGTTCAAATTTTCCCGGGTTTTACAAGAACAAATGAGGAGGGGACCACAGAGTCAACTAGAAAAGGAAGAATTATAGAAACCCTAGACAATCAGGTATATAAATAGAAGATTAAGCCACTGAAAAGGGGGATCGTCGTAGACAATTTGAGAAATACTCTGTAAAAAGCTCCTAATCAAATAAACCGTAACTATTATCTTCTTTTTCAAGTAATATAACCTACTAGGAGCAAGAGTCTCCATTATAGTGGACGTAGCGTTAATCTTTCAACTGAGGTGAACCACTTATATTTTGGTCTTTGCTTCATTTTCACGCTCTTTGTCTCACACCGTCTCAAGCACACACCAAACCCCACTAGGCTTAAACCCTTAATTGTTCTGTGATTGGGTAAAGAGATTTCGAACACCATCATCAGTAATGTTAACATGATACCACTAATCAATAATAAAATATTAAGTGGAAAAGGTGAACCCCACTTAAATAGTTATTTATTTAAATGGAGGAAGAGTGTGTAGTTATTTGCTTACATTAAGGATTTATTATTATTTTTTGTGAGTTCTATTTATTTATTTGTTTTGATATTATTAGTTAGTGATATCACATCAACATTATTATATAGTGTCATTGTTGTAATAAATATTTTTTCCCAAAACTTAGTCCACCATCACCACCAATTATAAAATCACCACAGTTCAAATCCATGTAAAAGGTGAATGTGTTGCATGATGATATAGTATTACTTTTACATTAAATGTTTACTCCAATGTGGGATCTAAATGTATTTGAAGGGGTGTTAAGTTCAATATTACTGTCACATTGAGTATATTCCTTTTTATTATTATAATTTTTTAAAATTTTACTTAACAAGGGTTATTGAATGTGTATATACTATAGATCATCTAATGTGTATGGAGGAGAAAAATATTTTTAAATAATAAATTTTATTAAATGAAAATATAATGGGATGGATTTTTTACAGTGATTGATTCAGAGTTTTTCTTTTTTTCAGCGAGAAATTATAAATGTATTTCTGAAATGGGCCCTTAAATCTCATTTTTCACCTCATTTAATCCTCTTACTTCAAATTATTGAGTTTACCTCATTTATACCAACCTCATCAGTTACTAAACTAATCCTGTCTATATTGACTAATTAAAAATTAGATTCATTTAATTTTATTTCAATCTACTATATAGACAATGATCAAAATTTCATCTCGGTGTATTATTTAGGTACAAAAATATTTTAAAAACATAATAAAAAAAAAAAAATTATTTTTATAATATTAATCGAAATATACCAAAATATCTTAAAACACTTCAAAATATTCTAAATACATTGGTAAAATATTCTAGATCACTTTGGAACATTGAAACTTTGCTTCAATTACTATTTTTGTTTTGATTTTTTTGAAATATATATTTAATAGTTTAATTAGATGGATATAAATGGAGTGATTATAAATAGGAGTTTGAATTAAATAAGATGGGAAAATAGATTTAAAGGCATGAATAATTCACCCTTCTGAAATTAGGCAAAAAAAAACCCTGATCGTGCGGAATCGACACGTGGACCCAAACAAATAAACGGATGCAAACCTATTTATATTCCACCCTTTATGCCATTTTCTGTTCCGCCTCCCTATCCTTCTCCGCCGTTCTCTTTTCTTCTCTTCTCTCTCTCTATCTCTAGTTCTCACTTCTCATCCATTACCCCCAGAACGCTACCTTATCTCTCAACTCTTCATCTCTCTTACATCTTTCTATCAATCTTTGAGAAGATCTGTATTGTTTGTATAATTATTGTTGTAGATTGTCGATAAAATCGAACGTAGACGGAGCTTTGAGAATCGGAGAATGTCGAGTTCGACGACGAGCAATGTCTACGTCCAAGTAATCGAAGACGTCATCAACAAGGTCCGTGAGGAGTTCGTCAACAACGGGGGTGCTGGCGAGAGTGTCCTCAACGAGCTTCAAGGAGTAAGCGTTTTTTTTTTTTTTTTTCAATTTTCTTCCCAATAAATTCTTTTGTTTTTGTTGAATTTAAGATCAATTGTTTATTTAGGTGAAAAATTTATTTTTTGTGTTGATTGTGTCAAGATTGAATTTTTTTAGTCGATACAGTTTCGATCTGTTTAGTGTTAGGGTTTTGTGGTTTTCATAATTTTTGGATCTGTTGCCCTGAAATTAAGTGTTGTGTAATTGTTGATGTTATCTTGATCTTTAGCTATGGGAGCTGAAAATGATGCAAGCGGGTGCTATATTAGGTCCGATAGACAGGTCGTCGGGGCCTAAGCCGACACCAGGGGGTGCGATTACCCCTGTTCATGATCTTAATGTGCCTTATGAAGGTACCGAGGAGTTCGAAACTCCTACTGCTGATTTACTCTTTCCTCCTGTGAGTCCTTATTTCCTTTTCTCTTATACATGAAAACTGAAGTAATTTTCGAGTTAGTTATATAAACATAAACGTGTACGGGGTTTACAGACGCCATTGCAGACTCCTATGCAAACGCCTCTACCAGGAACTGCTCAGACTCCTTTGCCGGGAACAGCCCCAACACCTTTACCGGGGACAGCGGATAATTCAATGTATAACATTCCGACTGGTGGCACTCCTATAACCCCTATCGACTATCCTACTGTGAATGACAATGGTGGAGTTACTGATATGAGAGCTGGGAGACCTAGTCCGTACATGGTAGACACTTGACTCTGCATTATATCTCGTCTTTTTTATGATAATTTTCGCAATTCAAATTTTCAATATACCCATTTCCCACTGTCTTGAGATGTTTCTGGGTCTCTTCAATAGCATTCAGATGATGTGGAAACTAATGTTTTTATGTGATTAGTGGCTAGGAATTTGTATTCTTTGGGATGGGTTCTAGAAGTCAAATAGTAACCTCTTTCCTCCTTTTCACTTGTGCAGCAACCACCTCAACCTTGGATGAACCAAAGGCCTCCTCTTGATGTTAATGTTGGTATGTAGTATTCTAGAAGTGTATTCATTTACATATTGCTTGGCAATTTTGTGTTAAGTATGTCTATATGTGATTGTAGCTTACGTGGAAGGTCGTGAAGAGGTGGACAGGGGAGCGTCTCATCAACCCATGACTCAGGTGATTGCTATAGACAATATAAGTTGCGATTTACTGAATCATGCTCGGGCTCTTAGTTTTTTGAAAATTTGCGAGCTGGAGTTCTAAATTTGTATTTTTCCTTTTAAGGAATGTTGCGAATAACATTAAGGATTCATTTAGTGTCATTTGGCGGTTTTCCATCCCTAAATAGACAAGTGGATATGTATAATTATTTTTTTGGCCCTCCGGTCCTCCCCTTCTTTGGTTTGGTGAAACTCACTTTAGGAGACAGCTGTAATGTGGGAAAAATTAGGAAATTTGTATGAAAAATACAAAGAAGACAAATATCATTTGGTGTAAATTGATAGAAATCAAATCCAGCAAATAACATTCACATACCATGAAAAAAAGAACATAAGCAACCATAAAAATTGAAGAAGTAATGGGCAGTCTGAAATTTTTGTAAATGCATTGTAGAATAACATAACTGGAAGCCAAAACAAATTTTCTGTTCTGCACTGCCACTAAGGAATGAGTTAAAATTAAAAGATGAGTTTTGTCATCATTCTAGAAGAGTGTAAATAGAATGATGTTGGAAAAGGGTATGAGTTCATCAACGGGTTGAAATCTGCGAAACTGTCACATATACCTATGCAATCAGATTGAGATGAAATCTGATCAGATTACGAAATATAGAGGATAGGGGAGAGGTATTTCTACATGTTCTTTAAGGGCCAATGACCAATCTGGCTGTGTAGAGAGAGTGACTAAGATGAGAAGCTCAGAAAATAGATGACTGATAGCTCGAGAGTGCTATGATTTGGGGAATATGTGAATGATGTGTCAACATGAGCTTTGAGTTTTACAGCTGTGTCACAGCAATAAGCCGTTCTTGCTCAAGAATGAGGAGACGTAAACAGGAAAAGGGGTGTGTGTGTGTGTGTGAGTGAGAGAGAGAGAGGGGAGGGGGGGGGGGGGGGGGGGGGGAGAGAAGCGTGCATGATAGCAAAAGCCCATTTTCTCCGGTGGTAGTCAAGCTTGCTTCTTGCTATGCTGCCACTGCTAAAGCAGAAAACTCTGAACTAGATTTGGTTGCTGCATCTGTTAAATAAACCTACTGGCTGTTGAAAGACAATGGACTAGGCTTTAAATACTTTGTCTGGTTTGTTTCAAGTGGCGTGTAATGGAGGAGAGACATAGATCACAGCGGGCACTACCCCCCCCCCCCCCCCCCCCCAAAAAAAAAAAAAGGAAAAAGAAAAAAACTTTTGTCCTTTATTTTCCATCGTACTTTACATACATTTGCCAGCCTTTGTTTGTCGACCAACAATATAGAAATCCTGATTTTTTTGCCTCATGGTGACAGAACTCCTTTTCTTCTTTCGCTGATTATAATTCATTGAGACATTCCCTCGTTTTCTTTCATGACAACCCCTATGTATGTTATGTCATAAGTATTGGCTTCAGTTGGCTAGATTATGCGAATAAATTCTACCTTATCTTGAAAGTATAGTATACATGAAGATAAGGGTATCTGCATGTGTGAGTACTTGTATGGCTATGCACATGTCGACACTAATAATATATTATTCATAAAAAAATCAGTATTTTATGGTAAGTAAATTTTATGTTTAGTCATCTAATATGAATTTTTAAACTAACATCATAATAGTCAATAATCATCAATTTTTTCGTAGACCTGTACCAAACATATATAATTTAAATAATTGTTCTTATTTTCGCAATTGCTCTCTTTTGAATCTTTTCTATATCTTTTACTTTTGTTATTATATTTTGAGTACAACTTTAATATGTCCGGTCTTAATAATTATATGCTTATGAGCCAAATTTTTTAACTTTGTTGATCATATGTCAACACGTTTATTGTTTAGTAGTAGACACGGTTTAAAGAAGTGTCGGACACCTGTTTGAAATTAAACTTGTATCATTTAACTATGGACATGGATAAAAGAGTATCGAACACGTGCTAGTATCCAACGCGTGTCCAGCACGGATACATCACATTTTTTAGTGTCCGTGTTTCATAGATGAATATCAATAGAGATGAAAGGGACTTTATGTTCTATGCCCACCTGGTAAAAGAAGAGCTCATGCCTCTCCTTTAGTTTGAGTGACTTCAACTCCAACTAAATATACATTCATGTAACCATATGCCAATGTTGTCTAATGCTCGGAAAAATATGCAAACCGCCCCTTGGCTTCTCGACACTTAATCTCATTTGGGAAAGTAATAAAACTTCTTGGAGGATATATTATCTGATGTTTTCCCTTCTGCTTGTTTTTTCCTTTTTTCTTTTGTTTTTCCTTTTCTATAATACCCAATGGCCTATTTGGGAAGCTTTCTTCAGAACTTAGAAATCCGCTGCTCTGTTGTCTAGTAAGCACTTTGCGAACAGCTTTGAATATGGGTTGGGAGTGGTTTGTCCCCTGTAAAAAAGGAAAAAGGATGATTGTTAATTTTCCGTGCTATCATATAGCAGTAAATGGAACACCTCCTTTCCCCAATCCCTCCCCCCCCCCCCCCCCCCAAAAAAAAAAAAAAAAACTGGGGAAATAAATAAGCTGGACACTCCACCTACCTATAGTATTACGAGTCACCTTGGTGTATAATCTCATCTCAAATAATCTTGTTGGGATTAAGGATGAAAAAAAACTCATCTCAAAATGATTATTCAGGAAGATCACTTGGTTATTAAAAGGAAGAAACTATTGGCAATAGAATTTCACTCTCAGTCTCTGGTTTATCAGGTAAATTGGAATATTAGTGATCAACCATGATACGAAAAGCTTCCAGCAGCTGAATATGTATAATTGAAATATTAGAGGTAGATTTGTTTCGAAATGGCCTTCCTTGGAGCTTGGTTTTCATTTATGTTGTTCTCTTTTAAATAACATAATATTTTTTTCCTGTTGTGAAATATGTTCTAAATGGTAACTCGTGCATTATCAAACACACTTAAAGGAGGAACTATTGTAATTATTAAATTTTTGGCACCTAAGAGGGCTGTTTTTATCAGTGACATATGATCTTACCTTAATGGTGTTTAATTACCAATGAAGTCCACTATTGGCCTTAATGTTGGAGGAAATGCAGGATTTCTTCACTATGCCTTCTGGAAAGCGGAAACGAGAGGATTTTCCTTCGCAATACCGTGCAGGAGGATACATACCACAGCAAGATGGAGCCGGAGATGCTATATCAGACGAGATTAAGGTAGACCCCATTTCTTTGATCCCACCACCATAAAAAAATTCTCATTAGCTTAGCGTGCCTACATGAAGAGTAAAATTAGGCAGTTATTCTACCAGTCTTGGACCCTTGTCAGGCGCTTCTTAGAGCCTTTTTTATTGACCGCAAGGGGAGATGATTATTGATAATGTTCGACTATATATAGGGTTGTTCAATTTCTATAGCACTACAATGTAATTCTTTACCTTTGGTAGGTGACCTTCATAGTTTCCCTCGACGAAGCCTTATTTGGGTTTTTGGACAAGAAACCCAAAAAAGAAAAACAGTTTTGTGTATCATTTCTTTTCTGGGTCATTGTTATGTTGTATCCAATGTTAATCATTCCTGGAAATTTACATGCTATGTGAGTAGAAAAAAGAGGGATTTTATATTTGAAATTTTGTCCCGGCCCCTTGTGATATTTTAGGCGTTTTCCCTACAATAGAGAGCTCAGCCATGCGGAATGCATGTGTACTCAAATAGTGTGCCATTCTGGTGTGATTTTATCGTTTTGCATTTATAGGCATAGAACAATCCAAATCTGATTATATGTCTATAGGCTCCGGCGTGCAGTTCATATATCATGATTGTATCTAATGGAGGATTTATTAAATGCTGCATGACTTTGCAATTTTTGCATTTTATCTTAATCTGGCATGATATGTATTTCTTTTTGTTCAATTAAAAAAAAAATTGTGGTCATTTTCTCAGGTAGTTCAGGGGAGCAATACTAAAGGTAACATGGTCATTGCTGCTAACCGAGACATGTCTGGACAAGGCATAACTATCTTTAAGAGGATACCTCAATGGGATGGACCAATGCCTGATCCTTACGATGATGCACTTTCTACACCCAACGTAAGCAGCTGTTTCCTTGTTTTTGAGGAGATATTCTCATGCAATCCCGAGTTTTGCTTGTGTGCATTACCTATTTAAACGTGTATTTGTGCACTAGTAAGCGCGTATGCTAGCATAAGCCCCAAATTTGTTCTGCTTTAATTTCAACACTGAAGAGTTTCTTTTATCTAACCAAATATTTGAGTGTCGCTTTCCAATATTTCAATAGTTTACAGGTTTGATTATACTCAATTTTGAAGCTTTGTGTACATTTAGAATAGACCCATTATTGTTTAAACTTTAAGTGGCTTGACCCACTCAATAGCATGCCATTCCTCCCATGAATGTGATCAATGATTACTGCCTCAGACATTAGCATGTTGCTTGGATGTTAAGGAGTTGGAAGAAGTGAGATTTGAATACCATTTTTCCTTTCTATCCTCATTCTTAGCAAAACTAATGTTGCAAAAATGTTGCATTAAGTGAAAAAAATGTATTACGTTAATATTGCAAAAAATGACTGTTTTCAAGTGGAAGGTGTATCAAAAGTCTGTACCTTATGCATTATTATGTTGGATCCCTTATTGTCAAAGTGTCTAAAATGATTATTTAATCGAAAGTTGGAACACTAAATTCTCAAACAGGCATTTTGGCCGGTTGAAAGGGTGGTGTCATTGTGCTTTTGTATTATCGCTCGATGGATTAAGTATTGCGACTTTGAATTGTTGGCAACAAATCCTATTGTGATCCTGCATAGCATTGCAAGATGTTGGGCATATACTTTTAAGCCTTAGGCTATTTGCATTTTACTGCTTTAATAATATATACATGAAAAGCATGATGAACCCACCATCTGTTGCTTTTGTAAACTCACCCTGTCTCTTTCTTCTTGTTTTGAAGATATACAACTATCAAGGAGTTGTCAATGAAGACTACAATGTAGTGAATACACCAGCGCCAAATGGTAAACTTTGATAATTTTGAACTAGATATGTAGATGGCCTGTTATAATTTTTCTTAAGGTTGGAGATCTCTGTTATTTGCATTTGTTTAGAGATACAAGCAGCTACTCCTGCTGTTGTTGTCACTCAGAATGATGTTGGAGATGACGATGATGATGAGCCCTTGAATGAAAATGATGATGATGATTTGGATGATGTGGACCAGGGGGAGGAGCATAATCCAATCCATTTAGTTTTGGCTCAGTTTGATAAGGTATTGTACTAATAATGCTAAATTCATAGTTTAGGATGATGACAAGACCTGATAAACATCGTACAAATATGTTGGTAGGTGACACGCACCAAGAGCAGATGGAAATGCACTCTAAAGGATGGCATTATGCACCTAAACAATGAAGACATCCTCTTCAATAAGGTGCGTTTCATGGAATTCGTCTTCAAACTTACGTTTATATCTGCTTTTTCCTCTAAATTTTCTCTGGATGCTGCTTTTCTTCTTCAGGCGACAGGAGAGTTCGAATTCTGATGTTTGAAGAAATCTCAGTCGACAATTGCAGCTGCTTTTAAGAGCAAATCTGAAGTATGACTGTATTTGCAGTTTGCCATTTAATTATAATAACTAAATGACAACTTGTGGGAAGAGTGAAATACCTTCAGAGATGGGTTAGATGGTTGGCCTGTTGTACATAAAGGGTGAGCTTTTGGGCCGTGAATGGTTGCCTTTTTTTTTTTCTTTTAAAGTTTCTACATTTTTCTGATGGAATTTGTAATTCAATTTTCTGTATACTTATGGGACATTTTCATTAATTTATATCCAATCGAAGGGTACTAAAGTTTACAAGAGAGAGATGGTTTAGCAGAGAATTGTTTTTCAGAGGAGAGATTGAAAGCCAAGAATTTCAGTGGAGACACGTAAGGAGAAAAATGATAATGTGAAAAACATACATCTTTCTCTTTATAAAAAGATGGGTAATGTTATACTTGCCAAATTTTTTTATTAAATTTTCATCTTAAATGATGTGGCACAAATTTTTACCATCAGATAAGTGGGTCTTATTAATATTCAATGACGAAGATTGTACCACATTATTTGGTATGGAAGATTTGGTAATTTTTTTTGATAAGTATAACATTTTCCTAAAAAGAACACTTTTTCCTCTTACAAAACTCTCTTTGTTCGTAGTCTTAGGTTTTCTTGGGTAGGTTGTATAGTTGTACTTATAAGTCACATGTGAAGTATGGGATAACGTTGTGCTGTACAAATTGTTATCTAAATTTTGTATTTTAAGAGATGTGTCAAAATTTCATACATTGAATACTTAGTAGAGTTAGTAGATCTCATTAATTCGACTATCTGTATTGATTTGGGATACAAAATTTGGATAAATATTTGTGCAGGATAGCATTGCTCGTGAAGTATGTGACATTTTTAAGTAATAACTAAAAAGTGATGTGTTTCATAGGCGGAGTTACATGGGGGCGAGGGTGGTCGCTGGCGTACCCTCAAATTTCTCAAAAAAATTATACTTATAATTGTATGCTCATCCATATTATTTTTATGTTGGCCCATAATAAATGACTATTATGGATACACTTGGGACACATTTTAATAAATTTTGGACACATTTGAGATATTTTTTAAATAATTTACTTTATTATTGTATAGAAGTTAGGATTAATTTAATATTAAAACAACAAAATATTCAGACTTGAAAATATTTTATAAACAAAAATTCTAAATATTATTTTTACCACATGAAATTGAAGTAGGGAGTGAAAGAAGTAAAGAAAACTAAAAATACTTTTTATGATAATATGAGTTGCAATAGATCCGTTATCCAATTAGAAATTCATATATGATTCCACCCCTAATAATGGAAAAAATAGTGAGTAACCGTTACATTACGTCATCATACTGATAACAGTCTAATAATAAGATAGCATGTGACTAAGTGGATCCTACATGAGATAGTTATTATATTATGTGGAATTCACTTTCTTACATATTATTTTATTATTGGACGGTTATATTATATCAGCATGTTCACATAATATAATCATTACACCTAATATTTACTCTAAATGGTACTTAAAAAATAGTCAAACGGTATTTGTTTACGTTTTATTATTATACCGTGTATATTTTCTTAGATTTTCCGTATTATTGATCAAATTTATTGTTCAAAATCCCTTCGGTACTTCTCTTTTCGGAGGCAAATGACTTACTACATCAAATTTGCATTATAATTTCGACCTTGTCAGAGGTGAATTCACAAATTTTGATCTCAATACATTGTTTAGGGATTAAAATAATCTTTACAATGCTACAAGAATCAGCTCAATCCAAGATGGGGATAAAAAATTATGTCAGAAATACTAAAATAGTGAAAAATTATTTTTTCTTCTGGAGACGGATGACTTACTACACCAAACTTGCATCACAATTTCGACCTTGTTAGAGGTGGATTCACGAATTTTGATCAAAATAAATTATATAGAGATTGAAGTATTCTTTACAATGCCGTAAGAATCAGCTTAATCTGAAATCGGGGTAAAAAGTTATGTCAGAAATACTAAAATAGTAAAAAATTACTTTTTCTTCCGGAGGTGGATGACTTACTATGCCAAACATGCATCACAATTTCGACTTTGTTAGAAGTGGATTCACAAATTTTGATCTGAATAAATTGTTTAGGGATTGAAATATTCTCTACAATGTCACAATAATCAACTCAATCCGAGATTAAGGTAAAAAGTTATATCAGAAATGCTTGATAAATTATTTTTTCTTCCGGAGACGGATGACTTATTATACCAAACTTGCATCACAATTTTAACCTTATTAGAGTTGGATTCACGAATTTTAATCATAATAAATTGTTTAGTGATTGAAGTATTTTTTACAATACCGCAAGAATCAGCTCAATCTGAGATCGAGGTAAAAAATTATGTCAGAAATACTAAAGTAGTGGGAAATTATTTTTCCTTCCTGAGGCGGATGACTTACTACACCAAACTTGAATCATAATTTTGACTTTGTTAGAGGTGAATTCACGAATTTTAATCATAATAAATTGTTTAGGGATTGAAGTATTCTTTATAATACCGCAAGAATCAGCAATCTGAGATCGGGGTAAAAAGGTATGTCAGAAATACTAAAGTGGTGGGAAATTACTTTTCCTTTTAGAAGCGGATGACTTACTACACTAAATTTGTATCACAATTTCGACCTTATTAGAGGTGAATTCACGAATTTTGATCTCAATAAAATGTTTAAGGATTGAAGTATTCTTTACAATGCCACAAGAATAAGCTCAATCCAAGATCGGAGTAAAAAGTTATGTCAAAAATACTAAAGTAATGGGAAATTAGGGCTTCAAATATTGCAAATGCACACAAGATTCTCTGAACCATGAGGTTAAATGGTTGATTCTTGTCAAAACAGAGGCTTAACAATATTTCATAGCAGCATTTGGAAGAAAACAACTTGAAAATTGTCTAGAAAAGATTAGCATCTGGCCTTTGGCTTAGATCACATGCTCGAGCCAAGTGGATGGCTTATCCCACATCAAGTGGTTTTAAGATGACATTTAATTTTTTATACTGTAGTATTTCGAAAGAGAAGAAGAGGAACTCCTATATGGGGAAAATAAAGCAATTTTGCTTCTTTTGCCCCGAAATTAAGGAAGAAATCCATCTATTGAGCTTACGGGAAGAAAGGAATGAGAAGAGAATAAAGGAAATCCGGCCGCCTTGGTCAAGTGGTCGAAGGAGGGACAACCTCTTTTTGATTAATAGAAACTGGAGTTTGAAGAAAGGTTTTGACAAGAAGATGTAGAGCTTCAACGGGGTTATATGAAGTCAAAGGCATTAGTGAAGGAGAATAAGCTTAAGCTAGTGGCCTCTTTGATTTGACTTCCGATAGATTCAAGATTAGATTCAAATGTAAAATATTTTATCATTGCTGCGAAACAGTGTGTTGCTGATACAAAATTTCATAATGTGTAACTAAAAATAACAGTTATAAAAGTGGAGGTAGAGTACACCACTTAGTAGGTACTTATTTATACATAAATCTTGTATTCACAAGACCTTTTTTTCCCTCTGCAATTGAACAGCATTTTTTAGTTGGCTTGGAGTATCCTTCCATGATTTTCTTCCTCAGCAACTGCAATAATAATGAAAAATTTAAAAGATAAGACAAGAAGAATATTTCTTGCTGAATGAAATGATCCATAATTCTAGCAGAATCGGGTCAGTGGCTTATAATGTTCTGTTGGTAAATGATAATGAAGTTACCTTCATGAGCTCTGGTAGAGATGGGAATGTGTGGCAAGGAGTTGGAACCAGTGGGGTCGGCAAGGCGTGAAGATGAGACTGTATTGGTAGCAGCAGAGATGGGAATGTGTGGCAAGGAGTTGGAACCGGTGGGAGCGGCAAGCCGTGAAGATGAGATTGTATTGGTAGCAGCAGAGATGGGAATGTGTGGCATGGAGTTGGAACCGGTGGGGGCAGCAAGCCGTGGATATGAGATTGTATTGGCAGCAGCAGAGATGGGAATGTCTGACGATGATTTTGCAACAGTGGAGACGAGTATGTTTGATGATGAATCGGTAGCCTTACTTGTCAATTGGGAAGGTTCTTCAGCCCGAAGAAATGAACTTACGGCCTCTCTCACTTTCTCTACCACACCCATTTCACCAGGAGTTTTTCTTGGACTTATTACCTTAGAAATGACCTGGGAAAGTGCTCTCTCATCTTCTCCAGGCTCGAGCTTGTGCATCACATACTCCTTCACCGAAACACCTTTATCCCATGTTCGCGGACTGTTATGATCTGCAGTTTCTGAATTTCGAGCCAATTTTTCCATGCCACTAGCAGAATAGTCTCTGGCATTGTCTGATGCCTCAGGGGCTGCAACATTTAAGCCAGCAGAGTCTGCAATTTCGGTTGGCGCAGGGGTTGAAACAGTCAAGCCTGCAATTTTAGAAGCAATTGTGTGTGTTGCATCAGATACAGCAGCATATGCTGGTGCCAGTTTCTCAGACACGGTCTCGGTTACTCTGTTATATGCCGGTACCAGCTTCTCAGATACACTGTCAGTAATTGTTTTGTTAGGAGTAGGAAGCTTTTCTTTTTCATGTTCAACTTCATTATTGACACTGCTTGCCAAAACATGTTTCTCAGAAACTACAGGATATGCTCTTGGGTGCTGCCTTGCTGTTTCTTTGTAATTCTCAGGTGCCAGCTCTGATTCATACACTGAAGATAAAGGCAGATGGTCAAATGAATTTGGATACCCTAGGATTGTGCACGAAACAGATTTAAAGAATAGAGTTAATGCAACAAAATTGACTGATTCGATATGCAATCAACCCTATGTAACCATTCTTATGAACCACATGTGTAATGCTTCGTATTATTGTGAAATCTTTCACTACTAGTTCATCAAGTGAAGCATGAAATTATGACAAATAATAAAGACTATGTTGATGTTACTTGGAGCTCCCAAATATTCAGGATCTTCGTCATCTTCATCATCATCCAAGCTAACACCCCATGAGGGAGTGGTGTTATCATCAGGCAACTCATGCCCATGCTTTTTCTTGCCACTAAGAGTGTTCCTCAACTTTTTAGCCTTCTCCTTCACTTTTGTAAGAACTGATTTCCTATGTGGGCTGAGATCTTCTTCTTGGTCATGGTTCCTTCCGAGCCTAGCCGAGGCATCACCTGTGGTGCCAATGTACCATGTTAGATGCCTCCAACATTGAGGCATAGAATGCTCATAATGATATGAAATTACCTTGCAGAAGTTGTTCGAAAGTTGGGGAGATTGGGGTTTTCGGTGTTTTAGAGGTCTCGGAAAATCTTCGCCCACCATCAAGTTGGGCCATTGCTGCTGATCCAGGAGACCAGTTTTTGAATTCTTGTCGCGTGATCTCTCACTATCTCAGTTATCTGATTTCAACTCATGGTGCATTTCAACCCCTACAGAGAAATTTAAGAGCAAGCAGCGATTCTCAAGCATTAGTTTCCGGGTTCTTGTGCGGACTATATGCGAAAGCTGCTATTGTCTTGACAGAGAATTGGAAAAAAAAGAAGCTTGTGGGCTCTCTTTTTACATGTGGAAATGACCTAAGCTGTGTGCTTTGCTTTGGAGCCACTTTGTGGCTCTCCCAGTGTTACTCCAAAGATAGTAAATAGTTGTTGACCAGGCCTTGGAGCAACTGTTTTCCTCTCTATTAGCCTCATGCCTCGGGGAAGAAATTTCTGGAGTCCAGGTTTGTAAATCAATTTGATGGAGGAGAATCCAGAATGGGATTAGACGGGCTACCACTTTTAACTTTCCAAGACCCTGTTATAGTTGAGAGGTCTTGTGCACTGGGTGGGTACGGCATTTGAAAAGAAAAATGGCTGGTATGATACCACAAAATTATGTGCAATCCTAGCCATTGTCTTGGCTGAAATGACAATCATTGTCATTTGAAACAACATTGCACATAATCCCTTACCCACCATTCGATGAGGTGATAGATCATCACTCAACTACTTTTTTCTCTTGGAAATGAGCTTATCATCATCGGGCACCAAATGGAAGTTCAGTTCCCAAAATTATACATGAGAACCATTTCTCCTTAAATAGCTGCCTGAATGTAGATTTGGTAGTATTGCGATCAACTTGCCGGTCTTGTGCCCCCAAAAGAGGATAGGTGTGAGGCATAAAGTAGCTCTCCTACTTGTCACTCGGCTAAAGGGCCTACTTCACACCACTTGACAAAAGAAGAACTCCTCACTACTCGGCAAAGTCCTCAAGCCAAAAGGAAAAATGCCTCCTTCATGCCACTCGACAAAAGTGGTTCCTTCATGTCACTCGGCAAAAAGGTCTACTAAGCAAAAGTAAGAGCATCTCTAACCCACTCTCCATTTCTTTTCTTTTAGTTATTTTAGCTAGCCAAACACAAAAAATTCTCTCCAACCCACTCTCTATCCCATTCTCTATTTTCCATTTCACCCAAATAGCTCTTAAAATGTAGAGAGTCATTTAGCATCTCTAAATTCTCTCTCTACATTTTTCTCTCTATAAATATGTTGTATTCCTTTTAAATTATTGGATGTTGGGTGAAGTAGTTAGCTAAAATAGAGAGTGTGGTTGTAGTGAATTTGTAAAAATGGCTCTCTAAAATAGAGAATGTAATATTTAAATATATTTTGGTTAGCTATTTTGGAGAGTTGGGTTGGAGATGCTCAAGGAGGTTTTTTCAAGTCACTCGGCATCTTCACCTTGCCCTTGCCACTCGGCATCTTCACCTCGCCCTTGTCACTCGACAAAATGGGCTCGCCCTTGCCACTCAGCTGAGGCTCGGCCACGCCACTCAGTTGGTAAAGGCTAAAGCACTTCTAACTAGTAAGAGACTTGGGCAAGACCTTCCTTGTTCATGCTTGGTACCCAAGACAATTAAAGACGGGTCCTTCTCAATTAAGGTGTAATCTAGGACCTCGAGTCCTAATCAAATATCACTCCAAATATTTAGGCACTGGGAATATGACACTGAGGAGTTAGAGTCCCAATGAAATGCTACTCCGATCAATCAGGGTCTAACGATAAGGACCGAGGACCAAAAATCCTAGTTTAGCTCTACCCCGTGTTTCTAGGACTTGGTGACGAGGTCAAGCCAATCACTCTATACTTTTCTTTGACTAGTTTACTGACTTAAGCATCGAAGTTTCATTGGCTGCCTTCGACCATCGGTTCACTTAGTTATTCTCTTGTTTTACAGGTTCACCAAGGTTTCTCCGCCACCCTCTCCATCCGTACGAGGTGATGCCCCTTTGCGTGGATTTATCCCCTCACAATAGGTTAACTTTATGAAAAATTTCATCTAATTCTCTGTAGTTAGCTCTAAATTCAAGGACACCTCCTCCCGATTCTAAAATTTCATTGACACTCCCTATCAGTTACTGTTTGCTTACGACATTAACAACGAACTTGTTTTACAAAAATACTTTTAGTATTTTATAGGGTAAATTTTATCCACGCCCCCTCTAAATAGGCCTAACTTCAACGACACCTCCTTCCGATTCTAAAATTTCACTACACTCCCTTTTAGTTATATTATATTAACCTTCAAGTTCATCAATTTAATATTTATTTTTTTTAAAATTAATGTCTTTTCTTTAATTTAAACTAAATTAATATTCAATCTCATCAAAATAAAAAGAGGGGCAGGCGCCCAAGCAAGAAAGGGTTCAATGAACGCCGCAGTTCACAATGCATAGTTTCTAACTAGAAAAGAAAGGCAAGAACCTTACTTTAGAGGTATAGGTTGCAAAGAGAGGTTAATACTGAGCGCTACCCTGGGACGGGGACAACAGACGATAATAGAGGATGACTGTAATATCGTCTGCATCGTCTTATCATCTGCTCAACCCTAGTAAACCCGAAAGGGCGGGTACTTGAGCTCAACGGCTTGCTGCCTTAACTCAACTGTAAGAAATTTCCTTACTGAAAGAAGTACTAGAGCTATACAGGGAATGTTAAATTTTATCAAATTAACAATAAATTAATATTTAATTTTATGAAATTAACACTAAATTAATATTTAAATTTATCAAATTAAGACCAAATTTATTCAATTTATATTAAATTTTATCAAATAATATTTAAATTTGATGTGTGAAGAGTGGTCGAATGACGTTGTGGGGAACATACGATAGTAAAAGAGTTGAAAATGAGTAGAACTTTGACATTAACTTTATCAATTGTGATTTTTATTGTAGAGAAAACATTTTAAACTAAAAAAATTATAAAAATTCGATTATGTAACCAAATGAGTGATAATATGATGACTAAAAATTATAACTTTTGTTATCATACAATGCTTTAAAATGATAAAAATTCATGGAGATCAATTAAAAATGACTATAATTAACCTTATTTTTTTGGTAAAATGTTAAATTATTTTTTTTGGTTTTGTTTGTATGCATTTTTTATCTTATTCTGTGGAATGATTTTATTTTGTGTAAAAAATAATTTCATTAGATATAAATATATCATCTTACTTATCAAAAAAATTAAAAAAATTAAACTTTATAAAATGCCGACCTAAGGCATTTTAGTCTATTAACATAAAAGAGAATAATTTTGACATTTTCAAAGAACAGATAGTTAAATCGTACACTTTATCTACTGTCAGAAATGAAAGTTGCTGTTAGGGGGTGTCCATAATTCAAAAGTATAAACTAGAAAGAGGTGCAGTAAAGTTTCAGAATTGGGAGGGAGTGTCATTGAATTTAGACTCAACTACAAGGGGTGTGGATGAAATTTTCCCATAATTTTATTCGAAGTTATATCCAACTATAACCAGGCTTCTTCCTCACTCCTTTATCACACATAATCTTGCGCACACCTGCTGCATCATCCCAGTAACCTCCAGTTGCCAGCACATTAGATAGCAGTACATATGTTGCAGGATCATTAGGGGAAAGCTCGACAAGCTTTCTTGCAGCACGTCTAGCAATTTCCTTATTTCCATGAACTTGACAAGCACTTAGCAGAGCTTTGAAGACAGAAGATCCCGGATCTATTGGCATGCTATTGATAAAGGCTTCGGCTTCATGGAGGAACCCAGCTCGACCATAGAGATCCACAACACAAGCATAGTGCTCTACTTTTGGTGGCTGAAGGGAATCATCGTTTTTCATAAAATTGAAATACTCGAGCCCTTTGTGCAGCAACCCAACATGCCCACAAGCAGAAAGAACAGCAAGGAATGTGGTTGAATTCGGTTTAATCCCACTTCTTCTCATATGTTCAAACATTTCAACGGCTTCTCTACCATAGCCATGCTGAGCACATGCTGAAAGTAGTGAATTCCACGAGATCACATCATGGTGATCCATTGAAAAGAACACCATCTTCGCATAATCAATCTTACCACATCTTGCATACATGGACACAAGCCCATTCTGTACACACACATTTGAAGCATAACCAGTCTTGAAAACTAGAGTCTGGATTTGTGTCCCCTCTTCAAGGGCCGAACTAATTCCCATTGCTTTCAAAATGCTAGTGAATGTGAACAAATCAACATCAATGCCAGCCTGCCTCATTCTAGAAAAGCATATAAAGGCTTCCTCACCATTGTCTAAGTTAGAGAAACCAGAAATAACCGCATTCCACGAAATTTGGTCCCATACCATGACACTGGAGCATATCCTATAAAATTCCTCTAAGCTACAACCACAATCTGAATATACAGTTACCAGGGTAACTGCTAAGTATGCATTAGACTCCAGCCCTTCCTTTAGTATGTGACAATGGAGGTGTTTGCAATGGTCCAAATCATCAGGATGACAAAATGAACTCAGCAAACTATTATAAGTGACATAATTCGCTTTAAAGCCCAAACACAACATTTCTCTTACTAACATCATCGCCTCATCAGGCTGTTGATTCTGTGCATAGCCAGTAATCATTGAAGTCCATGAAACAACACTCTTATCCGGCATCTGATCAAATAGCCTCCTTGAAGCCTCAACATTTGCACATTTTGAGTACATATGAATCAAACCCGTCCCCACTACAACATTTGAGCAGAAACCAGCTTTTAAACTAAGACTATGCACCTGAGCCCCGAGCTCTCCATCTTCTAACTGAGCACAACCAACTAGAATAGCTGATACACTAAATGGCGTTGGAGCTATTCCAGTTCTAATCATTTCCATAAATAATTCAGTGGCCATTTCAGGCCACAGGGCTTGCAAATAACCAGAAAGCAAAGAATTCCAAGTGACTGCATTTCTTCGAGGCATTTCATCAAACAACTGTTGGCCACATGAAAGAAACCCACATTTACAGTACGTATCAACAAGAGCACTGTTGATATACACGTTGGAATCGAAACCCAGTTTGACGATTTTGGAATGGAGTTGGATACCCAAATCGAGCGAAGCCGATTTTGAACAAAAGGATACGACTTTGTTAAAAATATAAGGGGTGTGTTCCGACCCATGATTTTGTAACTGAGCTAGGAGCTCTAAATGGAGAGACTCTGGGTTGTTTTCGGTTTGAGTAAAGGATTGGTAATTAGAGAAGATGAAAGGGCGTTCCGGCTGTGGGCTTTGGCGGTTGTGAGTCGGCAAATCGTGGGAAGATCGGTGGGTGGCTTTTGTTATTTTGTTCTTTAAGATGTATCGCCGGGGAATTGCATGGAAGCACAAGCTCATTTTCTCACCATTTCCATTGCTGAAGAGCGAGTACTGTGTCTGTGCTACGCGCCACCCGCAGGTGAAGAAAGTTCTCTCTGGTTAGGCACTTTCATTTGGGTCAAATAATCCGTATGGGCGGGCGTGCTGCAAATTATTCGGGTCTCACATTTTATAATGTCATGTGAAAATATTAAATTTTATATTTTTCCGAAAATATTAATTTTTAAAAGTGTAATTTTAAAATTTTTATGCATAATAAGAATACATCTTTGACAAAAAATGGTAATTCAAACAAATCTAATGTAATTTAAATTTAATTAAATTCAATCTAAAGATAAACTTACTGTATAGTGGTCTGGATATTAAAGGTTTGAGTCGTAAAAAATCTCTCCTCGTACATTAGTTTTTTTTTAATGTAAGATATAATATAATTTAGGAAAATATTTTAATCACACTTCTTCTAATTTATCATATCTTCAAGAACACTCCCCTCTATTATCCAAAACATCACTGATACTTCTTTTAGTTTATATTTAAACATCACCGACACCCTTACCGTTAAACTACCATTTCTAACAAAAAAAATTCATCTAAAATACTAAAATTATTCCTAAATAAACGCCAAACAATCTTTCTACATGAAATTCGATTAAAATTCAAGCCGGTTAATTTTTTTTTTTTTTATATATTAAAATTCGAGTTGATTAAAAGTCATTTTTCTACATATTAAAATTCGATTCGAGCTAATTAAATTTTATTTTTTTAAGTATTAAAATTCGAGCCAATTTGAATTCAATCTGAGCTATTAGCGCCGATTAAAATTCGACTCGAGTTGATTAAAATTTATATTTTTTTACTTATTAAAATTCGATTCAACTTAATTAAAATTCAATTTTTATGTGTTAAAATTTGAGTCGATTAAAATTTATATTTTTTTACGTATCAAAATTCAGGCCGATTAAAATTTAATAAGAATTGATTAAAATTTGATTCGAGCCGATTAAAAACGAATTTTAATTGACTCAAATCGAATTTTAATGGGTCTGAATTTTAATACATAAAAAAATGCAGAGAAGTTTTTTTTTTAAAAATATATCATGGATAATTTAGTAAAATTATATTTTAGTTAAAACCTTTAATTTAATAAGGGTGTTAATGAAGATTCAAAAAATAGAAAGAATATCTTTAAAAATCTGATAAATTAGAAGGGATGTGACTGAAATTTTTCTTATAATTTATTGTTGGAACGAGTTTTTTTTTGTTTTTTTTATCAGATTTGTAAAGAGTTGAGTATTGTTTTTTGGAAAGTAAATAAAGCCTCGTTCGTAATGTTATATCCTTCGGGCGGGCCTCTCTCATAAACCTAAAACCTCCCATCAAACACTACACCAGACCCGACTAGCAGAACCTCTCTCTCTCTCTCTCTCCCTCCTTATCCCCAACCCCAATGTCGTCGATCGCCGCTCCGGGGCACCTCCTCTCTCTCAACCTCACTCCCTCCCTGCCGCCCCGGTGCAAGTTATCCCCCACCACCGTCACCACCACCACCCGCCTCCATTCCACCACCTCTCGCCACTCCACCCCTATCACATCCCACCTCCTCTCTTCCTCCCAAAACCCTAATAACATTCCCAAAACCCCTCAATCTCCCAAGAACGTCTTCTCCCTTAAGAAAACCCTAGCTGTATCCGCCGCCTCCGGCATCCTCTTACACTTAGCCTTCTCCGCCCCTTCCCTCATCAACCGTATCGGCGGCGGCGGAGGCGGCAATGGAGGTTTCGGGGGTGGTGGTGGCGGAGGTGGTGAAGGAAATGGCAATTTCTGGTCCCGGATATTTTCTCCCGCAGCAATCGCGAAAGACGACGAACCACCTCAAGAATGGGACTCTCATGGTTTACCTGCCAACATTGTAGTCCAGCTCAACAAGCTCAGTGGATTCAAGAAATACAAACTCTCCGAAATTCTCTTCTTCGATCGGAGACGCTGGGCCACGGTGGGCACCGAAGACTCATTCTTCGAAATGGTATCGCTTCGGCCCGGTGGTGTATATACCAAAGCCCAGCTGCAGAAAGAGCTTGAAACTCTAGCCACTTGTGGGATGTTCGAAAAAGTCGATCTTGAAGGGAAAACGAACCCGGACGGGACAATTGGGATAACGATATCATTCATGGAGAGCACTTGGCAGTCCGCGGATAGGTTTAGATGTATAAATGTGGGTTTGATGCCGCAGTCGAAGCCGATTGAAATGGACCCAGATATGACTGAGAAGGAAAAGTTGGAGTATTTTAGGAGTCAGGAGAAGGATTATAGGAGGAGAATGGATAGGGCGAGGCCGTGTTTATTGCCGCCGACAGTGCACAGAGAGGTTGTGCTAATGTTGAGGGAGGAAGGGAAGGTGAGTGCCAGGTTGTTGCAGAAGATCAGGGATCAGGTTCAGAAGGCATACCATGATTTGGGGTATGTGTGTGCTCAGGTTGTGAATTTTGGGAATTTGAATACCAAGGAAGTAGTTTGTGAGGTGGTGGAAGGGGATATTACTCAGTTGGTCATTCAGTTTCAGGATAAGCTAGGGAATGTGTGTGAGGGCAATACCCAGCTTCCCGTGATCAAGAGAGAATTGCCCAAGCAGGTATTTATGTATATATATTTTTTGGATAGAATTTTGTGCTTAATGGGCTTTTTTTCTGCAAATTATCTCTCAAGATTCTCTTTTGCATCGCTGGTCAATTGAGTTTGTGGATATATTTCTAACAATTGGATAGAAACCAAGTCTGTTAGGTATGTTTTTCAATCGTGACTAGATTTGTTTTGAATATTTTTTGTGTTCTTTCATTAATTATTCCAATTAACATGTTTGTAAGATAATGGTTGAAGGGTTGATGATGACAATTCACTTCTATATGG
The DNA here is from genome assembly GCA_951799425.1 of Ilex aquifolium. Taxonomy (NCBI): domain Eukaryota; kingdom Viridiplantae; phylum Streptophyta; class Magnoliopsida; order Aquifoliales; family Aquifoliaceae; genus Ilex; species Ilex aquifolium. The sequence continues at coordinate 8,489,445 of OX637394.1, forward strand.
TTCAGTCTAGCCGCCATGAGAAAGAATTCATACACGTTTCAGTAGAAAGAGAAAATTTCTACAATTTAAGCTGTGCTTGCTCTGATCCAACTCAATCTCCATTTAGGAATTTCTTTATGCTACTGTGAATAGTGAAGCAATCTTGCAAACTAGTCAAAATTTCAGTATTTGATGCACATGCCCAATGTGGTTGATTAATCAGTGAAGCGAGATTGTGATAATATTTCTGGAGATTTGGGCATACAAAATTCCTGATCTTGTTCTTGGTCACACAGAAGCAAATATGAGCTTATTTAAGTTTCTCACACTTTAAGGCATACATACCGTATGGTTTTAGAGTTTAAGATTTCATATTGTTTTGTGCGTGCTTGACTATTGGCTAATCTTCATGTGCCTAGTAATATATTCCAGTTGATTTGTAATCTTGCCTAAGAATTTGGATGAACACCCAGTGTATATAGTCCTGATGAACTGCTACAACTTAAAATATTCAAACCCAGGCGTAGGTTGTCGTGAAGTAAAATATAACTTGGAAGTTCGAGGTCGAACCACAGGGATTTGAGAAAAACTTAGAACACAAGGAAAAAGAAAATAAAAAATACTTTGTTCAAAAGAATAGAGATTGATTGAGTAAAAACAGTAATTTGAAATACTAAAGCATCGGAGATACCTTTTTAATTCCACACGACAATTATTAATGATCCAGTTTTTGAACTCAATTAAGAATCAACTGAGGAGTGATCCCAATTGGAATATGTAGCGGTGATAATATTGAAAACATTAAAGGTATTACTGATAAATTATCTGAATTAAGATAAGAATTTACTTGTAGATCACAATCATTCACTGTGCCCGAAGCTACTATAAATCAATCTTTCTAACATTTAAAACTTAATTTTATTGCAAATAAAAATCATTTATTTTATGAAAATTTTATTAATTAATCAAAGTATGGAATAATCATTTATTTGACTCACTAGAAAACTCAAGTATTTAATGTACGTGACACAATGAATCAAGAAATTATACATTGCAAAAACTTTACTAAAATACAAGAATTAAATTGAAAGAATAAATCATGCATTAAAAAGAACATTAAATCAAAAATAATACCGTGCTTCATTGAAAGTATCTCTCCTAATTTTAGTTGGGCTTTTAGCAAGCCATAAAACAAAATACACCAAAAATTAGAAAAAAAAAGGTTAGGAAAAGAATTCTCTTTTAACTGTTGAGAGTTTTTATATATACTAAAGTATATGTATAGATAGGAGATTTAGGGTTGGCTTGAGAGAAATCACTTTCCAAAAAAAATCTTTTTAGGTCGAATTTCGTTTATCTAATCTTGGGGATGCGGGTACCATATCCGCCCAGATTTTGAGCTCAATTTTTACATAGTTAGAGTCAATTCACGAAATACATTTTTATAGTTCTTGAAGTTTTCTTTCCAATGCCGCAAAAATGAGGTCAACCAGATATCGAGGTAAAAAGTTATATCCCAAAGACGTGTGAAAACCTTATCTTTTAGAATACTTTCTTAATCCAACTCTAAATGAGTTTTCTATTAAATTAGACTCTCATAAAGATTAAATTCCCGCATTATCTTCAAATCTCCATATCTTAATCTTGACTCTTCAATCCTTATCAACTGTGATTCTTCCTCTAGTGTTTGCTTCACTTGTCTTATTCATTATTATTTTAAATCAATCAAATTACTTATAAAATAGATCAAACAACTAAAAACAATATCAAACTAGAAAATTAAGGAATTTAACACATTTAATCACAAATAATATGCAATTAACCAATTATTAAATATAATAAAATAACATTTTTGATGGTTAATCATGAACCATTATGATTTAAGCTATAAGCAGCAATAACTCCAGCTGATGAACCTCCACCAGCAGTAGAGGGCTGCTTCGAGGAAGCAATGTATCACCTAATTGTGAGGGTATCTTGCTCCTATAAATGACGGGCTGGAATCTAGACCAATCTCTTTATTCTGTTTCATGTTTATTGACAATGCATTTTGTTTTTGTAGTATATAAATTTTTAGGTGATGAGTTTTAGGCCGTCAATATTTGTATAAAACAGCTAGACCAATTGGTTTTATTGTATAGGTGCAATAGCTTTTGCATGGTCTGTTTGTATGTTTTCCACTTTCCTTTGTTAGTAATCTATTTCTTTTGTTAATTATATTTTCTGCTGTTATTGGTTCTTTGTCAATCTGGACTTGCTGTGTTTTTATTCGATAATTCTCTTTAGGCCAAACAGTTGTTTGACATTGTTTGGTTGGGTATAAAAGATGGTCTTTGAAATGTGTGTATTGGCTTCACAGCTTCGGCCAGGGAATGTTTTTAACATAGAAGCAGGTAAACAAGCCTTGAGGAACATAAACTCGCTTGCTCTTTTTTCAAATATCGAAGTAAATCCAAGACCAGACGAAAAAAACGAAGGGGGAATCATTGTAGAAATTAAGCTTAAAGAACTGGAACAGAAATCAGCTGAAGTCAGTACGGAGTGGAGTATTGTTCCCGGACGTGGTGGTCGCCCAACATTGGTATTTGAGTTTAATAAGTGATTCTAATCTCCATTCAATTTATGTGAGCTTGATGTTCTAATGCTAAATGGTCATTTTTCTTTACAATGGGGTTCAGGCTTCAATACAGCCTGGTGGAACTGTGTCCTTTGAGCATCGGAATCTCAAAGGGCTTAACAGGTCCATTCTTGGTTCGGTGACAACTAGCAACTTCCTTAATCCTCAGGTAATGTTTCCTTGATATTAGTTTAACGTCCTTTATTAGAAATGATTCTTCTTCACATTCGTCAGTTTTGTATCTTGACAACGTTTATTCGAAATATTTCAACAGGATGATCTTGCTTTTAAACTTGAGTACGTGCATCCATATTTTGATGGTGTATATAATACTCGCAACCGTACTTTCCGTGCAAGCTGCTTTAACAGCAGAAAACTGAGTCCAGTATTCACAGGTGGACCAGGAGTAGATGAAGTTCCTCCTATATGGGTTGATCGAGCTGGAATGAAAGCCAATCTAACAGAAGTATATTGCGCCGTTAATGGTTTTAGTCCTTGGAGGTTATTTTTCTCTTTTGTGTGTTGATATTCTGACTGATATGTGCCTTGTAGAATTTCACTCGGCAGAGCAAATTCACTTATGGGCTTGTGATGGAAGAGATAACAGCACGTGATGAAAGCAGTCACATTTCTGCAAATGGTCAAAGGGTGTTGCCAAGTGGAGGAATTAGCGCAGATGGACCTCCAACAACCCTCAGTGGCACTGGTATTGATCGAATGGTGTTTGCACAAGCAAATATCACAAGGGATAACACCAAATTTGTAAATGGAGCAATTGTTGGAGAGAGGAATGTGTTCCAGGTGAGTCATAAACTTGTATTTGTGTCACGCATTCTCATTTCTACTTTTTGATGAATTGAGTTGAATGTCCTTAATTTTATAATTGTCGGATTAGTGATTTGAATTCCTTTGATATAAGTGCTGACAAATTTTATAGGCAGTTTGCTTCTCACTAATCATTTACTAATTTTTGTATACTGCTTGGTGTTTTATCTGAATTGGTGCTTCTACATTTTTTGGTACACTTCAGCGTAACAAATTTTTTCACCTTACAAAATTGCGACCATCAGTACAGCAGATTGGTTGTTTAATAGCATTGTGCCTGATAATCTCAGTTGATTCTGAAGGTCTCTGTTTTTACATTTTAAAAGCTGGCTTACTCATGTTCTAAAGAATGCTTGGGGACATTGTTCTAAAACCATAATCGAGTTATTGATGGGCTGTGATGAGTCTTAGGAGGAATGCTCTTTTTTGTGTTTTAGACACACTGGGCTGTGTTTGGATTTGGAGGATATATCTAAATTTGGTTATTTAAATCTTATGCAGAAGTTTCTGCCTTATGGAGGCAGTTTGTCTGTCAAAGATTGAGAAGCATATCTTTTTAGATTATTGTCAGTCAGTTTGAGAATTAGATTCTTTTTTCCCTCCCTTTTGGTTTGTTTTTGAAATATTTATGGTTTCTTGAACTCCAGGTGAGCTTCATGTGCAAAAAGCAGTAACACTAGCTTCTAACGTGCACCTTTTGTATATGAATGACAGCTTGACCAAGGCCTTGGCATCGGCACTAAGTTTCCATTCTTTAACCGCCACCAGCTAACACTGACCCAATTCATCCAGTTAAAGCAAGTGGAGGAAGGTGCTGGGAAACCACCACCGCCTGTGCTAGTCCTTCATGGGCATTATGGTGGTTGTGTGGGAGACCTTCCTAGTTATGATGCTTTTACACTTGGTGGACCATATTCAGTGAGGGGTTACAACATGGGAGAGATAGGTGCAGCCAGAAATATCCTTGAGGTATGGATCACTGTATTCAATGTTGCTTTCATCATTTGCATGTTGTTCATACTAAGAGAGAATGATTTATAGAGATGATGGTTTATGTAATATAAAGGGGTGAAACATTGGTTTGATAAATTTTTTTTTCTGATGGAGGGCCCTTTCCTTGGGCAGAAAATCCTATATATTAGAAAAAACCTTGTGCTAATGAATTTTGTTATTCTATCTTCAGCTTGCTACTGAGCTACGGATTCCTGTTAGAAACACACACGTTTATGGATTTGCTGAACATGGGAATGATCTTGGAAGTTCAAAGGATGTCAAGGGAAACCCAACAGAGGTATACAGGCGAATGGGTCATGGTTCCTCATACGGTGTTGGAGTCAAGCTAGGTCTAGTACGAGCAGAGTATGCCGTGGATCATAACTCTGGGACTGGCACAATCTTCTTCCGGTTTGGAGAGAGATTCTGAGGCGTGCATAAAGTGTTTCATCGTTTTACTTCGTACATTCTTCCATTTGGCGACGGGAAAGAACTCCAGGAAAGTATCTAGATGGGTCTTGAGTTTAGAATTTAGATCTATAGAGGTGTGTCGGTGTTCTGTGAGATTCATGTTTTCTGCGATTTATTATTATTGGTATCTCTCTCTCTCTCTATATAATTTGGAAGTCCCGGGGAAGATTGTGATGATCAAAGTGTGATGATGGGTTCCCCTCCCCTTTCTTTCCCCTTCATGAACTGGACGATTCATCATAACAATTTTGATATTTATTAAGGTTTTGTTTTGAATATCATGTGCTGGTCTTGTTTCCTTTCTTTATAATGGGCACCTAATTTGGCGCAGAAGTTGAATATTTAGAATTAGTACGAGAGCATTAAGCTTATCTGGTGTTACTCATCGACTCTGGGAAGATATTCAGGTTGTATACCACATTGAGATTTTAAAAACCCCTATGCGTGAGGTTAGGGGTAGGCTCAATAATGGCCACTGCCTTTGCTGTTGGACCTCAAGGTTGTGAGTTTGAATCATTTTGTCCTCTGTACGAGGACTTTTGGGTAGTAGATTCCCCCAGTGAGAAGTCTGGAAGAACTCATTGATAAAGAAATTCAAAATCGGAACCAGAAGCTGTACTTAAGCTGCCTATTGAGTTTTGAAAGTCTAATTTTGAAATTCATACTGCTGTAGTATTAACTATGTTCGGTTTGGGATAGTAGTTATAATGGGTTGTGATTAGAAAACTTAAACTTCAACAATTTGTGAAATTAAAATGTTTTTTTTTTAATTTTTTTGTGAAAAAAATCATGATTTTCGTGGAGTGAGAATTTTCTAATGGCTTTCAACTTTTTTTCTCATCCATGACTGCAAGTTCGTCTTTTTGATGAGATAAAAACTTTCATCCCATAAATCAAAGAAAGACGATATTGCCGGAGTCCTCAGTGAAGTTCTGTTTCCCGTAATGCAAATGGTAGTTTCTCATGTCAAGCCCTATAATTGCCTGCCATCTTGTGCAAAGATTTGCTTGATTGCTGAAAGGGGGAAAAAAAAGGTAACGGGCATCCATCAATAACAAGAAAGAATAGCTTTGCATACTAAGGAAAATAATACTTCACTAATCGCCTCCGATTATGATGGAACTGGGAATGGAATTACAATTATGAAAAGCTTCAAACAGAGGATCAAAATTCAAAGGCAGGATGGAAGAATTGAGATCAATATTAGAAAATCAGCTCATTTAAAAGCATGGGTGACCAGGGATAAACGCTGATATGCAAGAAGCTGATGTCTAATAACAACATTTCAATTATTCACACGCTCAAGGAAGGAAACCAGTGTGCTGATATGCTTGCTAATTTAGGGGTCCTACAATTGGACACTATGGTGGAGCTGGAGGAACCCCCACCACAAGTGGGAGGATTTATTAATGCTAATTTAGCTAGTACTGTTTTTCCTAGAAGGCAATAAAAAGACACTTAAGACAGCATTCAAGGATTGCTGACAAACTTTTGCTTAGTTCAGTTATTGACAGTTGATTTGTTGCTAAAAAGGAAGGTTCAATCCAGTCAATTACTACACCAGAGCAGACAATTTATCAATCAAATAACGGGTCAGGGATATACTTAGCAACTTGCATTTGGTAGACTTGACTTCTTTCACCACAAACTTTGTTCCACTTCTGCATCCCATAAATTTTTTGGAGAAGAGTAGTTTGTATTATCATCTCTTTCTTAAGTAATCCCCAAAGACACTGGAATTCTCACACCTCGGAGTTGATAATGATTTCCTTAAAACTTCTCCCACGTTTGAAGGTCCGTGGCTACCAATCAAGCTACAATGAAGCTGAGTCCCTTTTGTAAAGTTCTGCAACTTTCTCAAAACTCCTGAATATAGGGTAAAGCAGTAAAGCTTAATACATAGATGTTCTAGAATTTTTATCCAATCCTTGACGAGAAAAGCACGAAGTATGAAATCAGTGGAAAACGTGTAGGGGGAATCTCAGTATATACATAGCAAAGGATTTAGAAAAATCAATCTATAAAACATCACTGCGTAAATATTTCTCTTACGGTACTCAGTTTTACCCATGAAAACATGACTTCACATCTAGATGCCCCTATGAAAATGGCTTCATTTGGTTTACATAGAAGTTGAAGGTTACACCATATTTTGTACAACTTGGCCGTCAGGAAATTTCTAGTCATAACCACAGTATAAAACAGTTACACCATCTCATAAAAGACTACAATCTCGCATGCTTGCCTTCGTTAGGGATGATGCATACCATTCTCTCTAATGCAGTCATGACAACAATTATATAGGAATCATGACGGGGAAAGGTAGATGCAATGTCCCATGAAGTGGAAATTACCAATAATAAGCACTATAAATATGCAAAACTGGTGGATGTCTAGCCGAAAAATAGGCAGCTTGAAATTGCAAAAATAAGTAACCAAATATCTGAGTACATGAAGAAACAGCAGTGGCAGAAACATTATAGTCGACTCAAGAAAGATGTTTATCGAAGCCAACAGAGCATAATGACCAGTCATTTGCTAAGAGTTAATGAAACTCTGATACGAAAGTCCCAAGAACAAGCAACAAACATGAGAATATGGCCTAGTTCTACAGAAAAAGCAAATAATTTCAAGATGAAAAAACAATGCATTCAGAAAGATTACCAGACCTGCTTATCAACCAAAAGTTGAAAGAATGGATGCAGCAAGACTGAAGCAGTAGTACCTATAAGACAGCCTCACATGGGCATGTAGCTTATAATGAAGCACACAAGAAATTGTCTAATCGCCACAAATTGTCTTAGGACCCTCAAGACAATAAGTTAAGTCAATGAAGGCCGCAAGATTCGAGCGGTTGTATATAGAAAAGAGCTCACATAGGCATGTAGTTCATTACGAAGCAGGCAATAAGTACTCCAATCACCACTAGTGGTCTTAAGAGAAGAAAGCACCCTTGAAGCGAGCAGTGATGGGTCAGGGACAGGGAGACAAAATTCTCCCCTAAGGGATGATGGTGTGTGGTGAGCACATGCTAGTTCTGAATTAATAGAATGATTAAGAAAAAGCATACTGTAACTTTTTTCGGGTTGGATCATTATGTGGTAGCTAACAGAAAACTTGTTGGCGAATTATTTGTTTTACATTACATCATATTAAATTCTAGGCTATATGTGATGTGCCAAACTGGTCTTGGCAGTCAGGGGTGCGGTGGTGAAAGTATTGAGCTAACAATTATAAGGTAATCGGCCTGAATGTGAGGACAGTCATTTGTGCAAATAACTCCAAAGATTAGGTCTGGACTTAGGTCCATCCATATCATCATCCCTGATTACTTAGGACCAAATTAGGTAATGATCCTTAAGTCAGCAACTGCCCACTTAATATATACTTGAAGAAATCCGATTCTTCACTTAGTATTTTAATTTACACAAAGAAAAAACGAAGGGATTGACTACTGACCAGAAAAAAGGAGGAATTTGAACTACAGCATTTTTAATCAGTAATCTTTAAACCACCCATCTCAATGCCCTAATGAGGTGCTTCCCTTAGAACTTTGTTCACATCACCATATCCTGGTGTATGGTATATGACAAGAACCCAATATTTCTCTCTACTAGCTAACTTTAAGCTATCAAAGGTGAATTCTTAACCAGGTCAAATCAGGAATACTGAATAAAATCAAGGCTGCATGCGGTAAATTCCAGCCAAAACTAGTTATTGATCTACAACCATAAAAAACCAGTAAATTCTCTACAGAAAGTCCTAGTTGTGTTTCACTGACTCAAAGTTTTGAAGCTCTAAATCCTGTATCATCAAATTCAAAGTGGAGCGTCATTCATCACATCTAGGAAAATAAAATCCAGCTGCATACATTAGATTGCAGTAGAAACTACTTACTGATGTATATAAACCAATCAAACATATTTAATCGTCTAAAGAAAATCTAGCTGTAATTCTCCGAGTCTCAATCCCGAAGAATAGAATCCAGTATATATATATAACAATGAAATTGCAAACTAAACCACCAATGCATCAAGAAACTCACCTCTCTGTTTGTAATCAACCAAGTCCAATAATCATTTATCATCATGAGTAGTATGGCGATAGGAAGCAACAGACCCAAAATTATTCCCAGACCAATCCATCTGATGCACCATATTATATGGATGATGATGAGATTCATATCCACCATGAAAACCCCCAGGCACACCCGGAGTCCCCACCGGCATTCCCATATGCCCTCGCCCATGATGAGCCATCCCAAGCACTGGCATTGGCACCATCTGCTGTGGATACGGCATCGGAATTGGCATTCCCATGTGCCCATTATTACTATTGTTCTGCTGTCCATGCCCATTCCCACCGGACTCATTTAAGCTCTGCGGCACCGGAGTGGAAGCAAACAGATGATCCGACGACGATGGCCCCTCATTGGACAACCCCTGCATCCTCTTCAGATACAGTCTATACTTTTGCAAATGACTGGCTACGTTTTCTCGAGTCAATCCTTCTACATTCATCAACTGCATAATCGTTTTTGGCACCGCGTTTTTGATTTCTAAATGAGCCACGACGTCGACGAACCTTTTGTGCAGCTGCGGAGTCCACACCAAACGAGGTCGTTTCAGAGCTCTAGCCGATGGATCATCGGAGCAGTTCTCAGTACGTAAAGCCGAGTCAGCTTCTTCAGCGCCTCCACCGCCCTCCATATTTTGCAACTTTCTCGAATCCGAACCTTCTCGAATCAGATCCGCATCGTCTCCTTCCACAACCAATGCGTCTCTGGCTCCATCTTCGTTGAACGACTTGAAATTGAAGTTGTTCGATGAAGATAAAGCTTGGGATTGCCCTCGAAGACTCGAAAGAGTGTTCTGGGAAGCTCGATTGACGTCGAGCACGCTCCGACGAGGCTCCGGTGAAATACTAAAAGCCGAGGCCAGCTCCTGCGGAATCAATGCCTGAAACAACGGCGTTAGATCATCGGCGGTGGGAAGGCCCACCTCCCACTCCGAAACTCTGTCTTCGTCTCCGCCACCGACGTTGTCGTCATAGTCGGTGATTCTCACTTCTTCCCCCATATCGATAGTTTCAGATCAATCACTCTATTAGTATTAATGGGATTTGTGTTTCGATTTAAATTGGAAGTCAGGGATAATTGAGGAGAGAGAATAGAGAAAGGGAACTGTTTGGGAGATATTGCTCTGCCTCACAGAGAGAGAGAGAGAGAGAGAGAGAGAGAGGTTTGGGCTTGGGGAGTGGGGAGTGGGCCGAAAAGCGGAAAGGAGAGAGAATCAATATAAGTGGAAAAATGGACGCTTTTAGGAAGGGAAAGGCCGAAAGAGGGTAAAAAAGTGCAACATCTGATTCCAGATGGGTCCTGTTCAGCTGCCAACGTGGAAGCCTTACCCAGATATTTTTGATCCTCTCTCTCTAAATATCTCAGCTTTTCAATATTCTATTTCTATCCATTGCTCACAATTTTTATTTTTATTTTTGTTAACGACAAATTTCTCTAAAATATGGGTACTTTGAACTATTCCTGTAAAAGTAAATTCCGAATATCTGCTGCACAGGATAATTTTTATGCTCGAGATTAATAATGGGTCAAATGTGTATCTAGTGTATTTCTTTTGATCGACAGTTCGAGCGAGAGAATATAAATGTTACAATGTAAATTGAGTTTTCATGTGTGTTTATTTGAAATCCAATTCTTTAAATTATTCATACCTTCATACCTTGAAATATGTTGAGATGGAGTCATAGGTCACATCATTTAATGACTCTTCAAGTTGCGTATTTACTAAATTTAAGGATAGTCTAGAGTGGTTTAGGGGAAATACTATGTAACTTAAATTTACAACTCAAATTTGTATTTCAAATGAAGGAGGACCATTGGATGAGTAGGTCCCATCAATTTTTTTATATGGGACATACTGATCTAATGGTCCTCCTTCATTTGAAATATAAATTTGAATTACATAGCACTGTTCGTCGTTTAGGGTTAAATGTCGTAACGATAATCTCTCTCAAGACTAAGTAATTAATATGATATCATGATATGCAAAGTATTTAATGAATGGCGTCGAGTATTCATAGGCTAATGTTCCGTTCGGTAGGAAAGATGGAAAGTATGAAATATACACTTTCTATTCTTCAAGGAAAGAAAGTAAGAATGATACACTTTCCTTCCATTGTGTTTGGTTGGATGGATGGAAAATAAAAATGACTAAATTTTTTTTTTTTGTGCTGACTAAGATTAGGGATGACAATCGAATCGTGTCGTGTCAAATTCGTGTTGAGTCATTACGGGTTTGTGTCGAACATTAGTCAAACCTAACTCAACTCATTTAATTAATTGTGTCGTGTCGAGTTGTGAGTTGACATGTTTATTTATTTTTATTTTTATTATTTTATTATTTTTTAATTTATTTTTAAAATTTTAAAAAATATATATATATAAATACATATTTTATCATTGTATTTTTATATAAAATTAATGTATATATAATATATGTATATATTAAAAGATATATAGACAAATAAGATACATCTCAACACAAATAATTAATTTTTCATCTACTTTCCTTCCGATTTTGGATTGATTGATTTTGGTAAGTTGGAAGGAAAGTAGTTAATCCATCAACTTTTCCATCATTCCTACTTTCATTCCTTACCAACACATGATGTTTTATCTATCCCTCTCACTTTCCATCCTTCCAACTTTTCATCCTTCCATTTTTTCATCGTAGCAAACGGAGCATAATGCTGAGCATTAAAATGGTACGCACCTGGCTAGTCCACGAAAACAAAGGACGTGCATTTTTTCGATATTTAAGAGATCTGGTGTTTGTTCTCACGTGAATGTGACGGTTCTTTCTTCACTTTGTTATGGTATCCAAATATATTTTTTTAATATTATATTAAAAATTTTTAATTTTTAATTTTTATATTTTTATTTTAATTTATTTATAATTATTGATTATAAAAGTAATAAAATAAAAATAATATATAAAGACAATTTTATATGTATCTTATTTTTATTATGAAGAAAAAGAAATATGATATTAAAAAAGATTATAATACCATAATTGGACACAATATTTGTTATAGTCGTTGCTATGACTGCCAATTAGATTTGATGTTACAGCATTTTCCAGAGAGTAGTTAAAGGACATATAAATTTTAAAATTTAGTCATTTTGTTCTAAAAATTTCAGTCTAACAGAATATTTTCAAATCATCTAACATAACATTTTACTATAATAACACTCTATATGTATAGTGGAATTGTAAAAATATGTATAAATATTTTATAATATTTTCTTTTCTTCATTCTCTCTCTTTCTCACTCTCACTATTCCAAAAAAAAAATAATACAAAAAAGAATAAAAAATAATATTTAAAGGAAATAATGAAAAATATAAAAAAATTTGTTGAAGTGTGTATTAAAAAAATGAGTAGCTAAAATAAAAAATGTTGATTTTTGAGTAGCTAAAATAATTTTTATTTTATAGATGGTTTAAAAAAGAATGGAGATTGAATATTTGGAGTATGAGATTGAATCCAACTGTCGATAGCCTATTGGTTCTTTATTAACAGAAACAGAAGCAGACTGTATATGGACAACACCTTAGAGTTCCCCCCAGTCCAACCCAACCCCTTCTTGAGATTGGACTGTGTTACCTTTCAGTAGCCGAGAGAAGCTGTAGCAGATTAACAAATGGCTACGATCTCTCTTATATCTCTATCTCCGCCACCTCTGTTCTCCATTTTCAACCCAAAAACTTTATATTCCCTCAATGCCCACAGTTCATCTCTGTCAATTACCTCACCTCCGCCATTACCAGCCGCTCTTCCCCCAAAAAGAAATCAAAGCACACCAATTATTGCCGTTTGTTCGAAATCCACCAAGTTTTGGAGAATTTCTGCTTTTCCCGGAGATTTTTTGCTTTCAGAAGCAGACCCAATTGAGAATTCTGAGCAGATAGTTTCCACAAACGATGATGGTGTGTCCTACATCATATCTGTTCTTCTGCTCATAGCTTTTGTTGGGCTATCCATTCTTACTGTTGGGGTAAACCAACTTCTCAACGTTTTGTTTTTTTTTTGTTTTTGCCTTTTTTATTTGAATTTTTTAAGTGCTCTTGTTGCAGGTGATTTGAATTTGTAATTTTGGAATGTGGGTTTATTGTTTTGGCTTGTTGCTAATTTGGGGTAGTATTGGATTACCCAGGTTATCTACATAGCTGTAACAGATTTCTTGCAGAAAAGGGAGAGAGACAAATTTGAGAAAGAAGAAGCAGAAAAGAAAAAGAGTGGGAAGAAAGGGAAGGTGAGAACTAGAGCTAGAGCTGGTCCCAGGGGATTTGGTCAGAAGATTGATGATGAGGATGAGAATGCAGATTAGAATGCAAATGTCTTCAATGTAACTCTAATTATAAAATGTTGAAAACTTTGGGGTCTTTGTTATTCTTTGTTTAGTGTTTACACGTCATGGTGTGGATGATGATGATAATTATTATTCTTAGTGAGACCAAATGATACTCAATCTTCAATGAACTCACTGTTAGCTTTTACTCATTAGGCTTGGTGAGAACAAAAGATATTCAATCTTCAATGAACTCACTGTTAGCTTTTACTCATTAGGCTTGGTGAGAACAAAAGATATTCAATCTTCAATGAACTCACTGTTAGCTTCTACTCATTAGTCTTGAAATTTGTCTCTCATGAATATCTTAATCTTAACGTGGATAATTTACCTTTAACTAAATTGAGAAAAAAATTAGTCAAAATACGCATAAACTAGTTCGGACACCCCGACCGTTGAACTTAAAAAAAAAAATTAGTTGTGAGAGCTGTGATCATTGCTGGCAACTCAGACTTGCAAACATGTTTGCATTACTCTCAAGCTCCTAATAGTTTTATCCAGTGTTTTACAACCCGGCCCAGCCCGATGGGTCAACTCGAGAACTTGGAGAACCTGAGCTAGAAACGGGCCGATTCTTATAAAAGATCGTTTCTGTACAAAAATTGGAGAAAGCCCATTGAACCGTCCGGTTCCTGAGTAAACCATTTAAACCGGACGGTTCTAAAAAAACCGGCCGGATTAGTTTGAAAGGTATAAATACTAGTGTTTTTGGCTCTTTTGGGCATTTTTTGCCCTAAATTGATTTCTCAGCTACACCTCTCGCGAACGATTGAGGTCTAACGACCTCTCACTCCAGTCCAGTCCTCAGTCTCTCTCTCTTTTTTGCACTGCGTCGAAGTCGAGGTAGGAGGGATTCACTGGCCAGAGTTCCATCGCCGATTTCCATTTCCTAGGCATCCCTCAAGTGTGAAATAGCACACAGCATAGCAGGTACATCCTCTCCTCTCTCTCTGTAGTCTAAAGTATTTTGCGTTGTGGGTTTGTGAGAATGCTCCAGTTTAAGGATTTAATAGTTCACAGATAATGGCTGCATGCTCTAGATTGGTAGATCTATTATAATTGATAGATCCTCAATTATTCTGTGTGATGGATTTTCATTTTTAGTTTGCTGCAAAGTTTTGCTTTGAAATGTATGCCATACGTTGACATGGGTTCAATTCAATGTCAGTTTATGTGTGTTTCTCATATTTTTTCATAATTAAGAATGATTTGTAACCCCTCCACCACAAATAAATTAAATACTGAAAAGCTAAAAACAATAGAGAAGAAAGTGGATTCATGTTTGATGATTTTGGGGATTTTGTTTCATCTAATATACATTAAGCATGTTATTTTTACAATTATTGTGAATTTTTAGCCTATTTATTATCATTAATAATTATTTTTAATTTTTTAATTATATTACCGGTTAAATCAGTGACCCAACGGTTGAACCAGTGACCCATTAACCCGGTCCCTCTTCCGGGTTAATGTCCGAACCAAGTTTTAAAATTATGGTTTTACCATTTCGAATCTTTTGGGAAGGAGGAGTTTGGACCTTTCATATTCCATGAGTTTGTGGGAAACTGTTTGGTCCTATATGAAATACAATCCTGGTTCCTGTCAAGAGGCATATGCTCAAGTTGAAGCAATCCCGAGTTTTTTTACGCCACCTATGGATGCTGCAAACAGAGCTCTAACGAGTGGGTTTAGTTATTTCGTGCACAATTTCTAACCCACATATGTAGACACTCTTAAGTTTCACAGAGGCATCGATCATTGATTTGGGTTCCTATTACATTTTCCTGGTGTTTTTCTATGCCATAAGATTCGTCCAGTGGGGGGAGAGACCCCCCCCCCCAAAAAAAAAAAAACCACAACACTCCATGGAACCCACCCCCCACCCAAAAAAAAAAATCAAAAAGTCCTGGTCCAAAGCTTTCATCTACTCGTGGTTAATTGAGCTGAGCACATTATACCCAAATATCAAAACTGGTGCATACATAAAGACCAGCGGGGGAAGATTTTCATAGAACAATCCACTGAGAAAATATACCAAATGCATGAATTAAACAGCAAAACAACCAACCAGGGTATAGACAGATCAAGAGACCTAAGCATATACTTGGCCACATCAGAAAATTGTCAATACCATACATGAAAATTTCAGCCTCAACTAAAACATCAACTCTCAACATGGCAACAGTTGTACAATAGCGTTACATTATAAACTACCTCACCCTTTCATCATTTTTACATCCTTAAAAACTCGTATCATCATTATATCTCCTCTGCACAGGCATCAGGAATATCAAACATCCAAGCCTAGATTTTATGTATAAACTATAAACTACACAATGTACAGTGTACAAGCAACAACTTTATTTGCAATAAGCCCATACCTTTCTTAGACATAGGTAGACCAACAGCACTAGATGCCGGGACTCAAACTAGCCTCAGTTAGCTGTACAACTTCTTTCTTTCCTACAGTGTCTGAGCAGGCTGTGGAGACTGAGCAGCAATTCTCCTTTCTGCACACAATAGAAATGACTGGTTGGAGAGCTAGTTATCTGTTGAAGATTAATGTTTCTTATTCACTAGTTACTTCTACAAATGGCGGATTTAAAACAGTGAAGGTATTTCGGAATTCTAAAATTCACCATTGAATCTTGGACGGCATTCCTACAACTACGAAAAAAAAAGAATAAGGTTTAAAAAAAGGTTGCAGTTCTTAAAACGTGAGTTATTTACTTAATTCTTAGTTGTTGACAAGTCAAATTCAAACTGCCACAAACGAAAACACATTTACCCTGCAAAAAAAAGCTTTTGTAGCAAGCGCTACTTCCTAAAGAAGCAATACGATAGTGAGGAAGGGCAGAACAAAACTTACACCAAAAATTTGCAATAGGATAAATTTTTCCTCTTGTGATTGCAAAAGATAAAAAATAATATCCGTATAGGTGAAACACAAAGGAAGAAATAACTACCCCCAGCGGCAACAAGTTTTTCTACACGAGCAACGATATGCTTTCCATATGTGTATTTCTTCAGTGCATTCAGATGAACCTTTATCCGGGAGAGGATCAGTTCACGTTGCTGATCATTACAAGTTTCCAATACTTTCTGTACAACATAATTTGCAAATTGATCTTTCATCATTGCCTGGATACAAAACAATAGATAACAATAAGAAAAGTAGAAATGAGTTTACATATATATCCAACAATGAGATAAGCAACCAAAGCACTGTCTACACAAGCAGCATCAGCCAAATGGTTAGACACAAAACTTCTCCTACCCTAAACACTATAGACAACTCTATTTGGTTTTAATGATAACACTAATTTCAGATATTCCAATACATTTCATAAATAGACACCCAATCCAATGCTACACTTAACATACCTACATATACTAGTTTCCCAGTTTAATTGTTATCGCTCTAAAGGAATAAACATCAATCAGAAAGCACATAAGATGAGCCCCCACACCTATAAGAAAGCACAATTAATGTAGCCTACATAGGAACTAGGAAGTTCTACTTCTGACCGAACATTTGAAACTACCTTGTCTACACCTCCGGTCGACACTAAACACCCAATGGTGGCACCTCTTAATAAAAAAAAACACACCCTTTCTTTCCTTCGGTATAGAATTTTCCATTTATTATCTCACTCGTATACCCTTCTAGAAAATGGTGCAAATTGATTGTTTGCTGAAGTGTCGAGCACCAACAATACAGATTTTTATGGTATCCAGATTCCAGAATACCTATGATGTCATCACATTTTTCCTAAAAGTATTAGATGTCACAATAAGCCAGTAATCCAAATCCCCACCTTCTGGCCCTTAACAAAATATCTACGAGCAATACGTATGCACATTAGCATAGCCAGGAGTTATATCCTGGGTTGGGCCATTTTAAACTACATGCTTTAATCAAAAAATTTCAATCAATAAAAATAATATGATTCATTTATATTTACTTTTACGCCAGGAGTTCAATCGTGGGTTGGGCACTTTTAACTACATGCTTTAATCAAAATTTTCCAATCAAAAAAAATTAAATGATACATTTGTATTTACTTATATACAGGCCAATTGTAGGGAAAAAAAGACCAACCATAGGTCAATTGCAAGCAATTTCACGTTGAAGTTAAGAGTACAAACCAACAAAAAGCCTTAATATGCAAATCAATGTCAATAACAGTAAGCCCTAACACAAGAAAAAGTACTAGACATGCAATTACAGATCAATCATATTTCGTATTATCAAAAAACACTAGTAGACCAAGAAAACAAGCTACACAAGGAAAAACAAATGGATACAAGGGTCAAATGTCGTCAAAAATGGGGAAAAAAGCCGTGCGTAGTGTTGTTAGTGACTCATTGAACCTTATATAAATGAAAGACACAACTAGTCAACAGTTCCCACAGATGCGCCTATCACGTTTTCTATCTAGATTTCTCTCTAACTCCCTCAATACCCCCTTCATTTCGTTTGTATATGGAGTTTTTTCAAGTCTCAATATTTTGTGTTTTATTTAATGTCCCTGTGCTTTATGTACTTATAGAATGATCCTCTATTTTATTATACAAAAATCTTAATTTTTATACAACTACACGATCTCGTAATTTTTTAAAAACACAAAATGACCTCCGATGTTTCAAAAACTAATTTGAATGTGTTCAAAGCATATCCGTAACAAAGTTATAGTCATTTACATATGGATCCATTCGGAAGTCACACACACACACACACACAGAGATATATATAGTTTTTCGACAACATCTGAGGGTGGGCCAGTGTAGATCCACCCATGTCCATGAAAAATCGTAAGTGGGGGCAAAGTCCCTCACAACTCGGGCCTTTTAAAACTTAAAACAATGCATTAGATAGCAAAAGCAACCAATTAACTCATTTGGATTGGAACCATGGGGCACGCACACACACACACACACACACACACACACAGAGATGGTGACTCCAGCTTTACTGATCTACTCAAAAGCAAAATAATTCAGAAACTTTAAAGCTGCAATATGTATAATGATGCATAAGGATAGCAAAGAAAGGGACAATACGTAAATATAATCATGAAACAATCTCCCATAATATTTGCTTCATGCATTCAGAAAGAATATGGAGCTTTGACAAACCTGAAGAGGCTCATTTTCATCCGTTGTGCCAAGCATCTCATTCACCAGGAGTTGACGTTCAGTAGGATCACCAAAAGTTAAGCACTTCTCCACAACATTGGAGGCAAACTTCTGCTGACTCATCTGAACTATATTCCCCGCTAATTCCTGAATTATAGCAGACCGCTCATGTGGTCTTCCTTGCTCCAGTACATGCTGTCAATATCAAATAAAGAAGATCAACAGAAGATTCAACATAGAGGAGCAAAAGGAGGTGACATGAGGCCCATGACATACATCCCATATAGAACAAACATGTATCAAGTCCACGACTGGAGGCAAAATGAGTGGCTTCAATTGGTGACATCAAAATAAGAAAGATGACTGTGTGTGTAACTATCATTCAAGCATGGATGCATGCTCACATGCACAACACCCTTCTAGGAACCGTAAAGTATAACAAATTAGATATAATACCCAACTTTACAGTCATAAAACCATATATTCGAGTTGGCTAGAGCTCTGTCAAGGGAAAATGGTTCCATCATTCAAATGAAGGTGCTCGGAAAAATGCCACCAGAAGATACAGTTAAACAATGCTACTGCCCAAAGAATTTGTTTAATGTTTTACATGCAGTTTATAAATAAACGAGTAAAACAAATTCCAAACCCTTTTTTTTCGATAAGAAACAAATTCCAAACCCTGAATGCCATCTAGTAGCAAGACCTGTTCATTAAGTGAATAGCCTACGGATTTCACTATACCACACAAGCATTGAATAAAGGCACATAGCTTTAAAGATATCAAAACATCTATGACTTCAACATAGCTAGATATATGTAATATTGATGACAGCAGCATACATGCCCACACTATAAATTTTTTCTGGATAAGATACAAACCTGAACAACATAATTGCCATATTGATCTTGTGCCAACAGACTTACAGCCCCTAGAACCTCGTCCATCACTTTACTCTGGGTTTTTGGATCCACACAGTGCTCCAGCACTCTCTATCAAATGAAAGACATCATCATAGAATACACAATTTTCATCTGCTTCGATATACAAGTCTAAATCATGAAAAGACTAACAATTAGATGTACCCTTCCCCAACCTGTATCACACGGCAACCATATGGATGGGTAGAAAGAGTCACAACTTGATCGAAAAATATTGAGACAACGAATTGAATATGGTCTTCAGGAACACATTCGATACACTTTTGGATGACGTGGTTCCCATTCTGATCACGTACACAGCGCATGACATGACCATCAAGCTCTTCAACCATTTTAATCTTTTGGTCCAAATCAACCACTTCTATTGCCTAAATGGTTAAACAGAGTCTATTATTAGCAAAACAGGAGCACTTGCTTGAATCACATCAGCATGAGTTCAATGAGCTATAACAGATTGATATAAGTTGAAAACAGGAGCACTTGCTTGAAATCACATCAGCATGAGTTCAATAACCTATAGCAGATTGATAAAAGTTGAAAACTGGACACTAACTACAGCTATTACCAAATCAGCACCAGTTAGTCATGGTATAGCATTGTAATTTGTGTAACCGGTAAGTAAAGAGACCAGGAGACCACATGAATTTTCCATCAACCATATAGCAGATTGAAAATGTCTAGTAAAGGAAGAAGTTCTTACCTCCTTCTTCCAAACAGAAAAATCTTTTTTTATTTTATTTTGGAAGTTCAATGGACAAACACCATAATTGCTGCAAGTGATGTCTCACCAACCTAAGAACTGTTGTGAGTGGGATTTTGTCTCCTAAATGAAATTTTACAGGGAAGCAAATTTAGAAACTAATATCCCCATCCATATCCACAGAACATATATGTGGATCAGCATTGAATATAACGATGATATTATATAGTATTGCTGGCAGAGTAGCAGATCATGAGATCCATGTGTGAAGAAATTGGGACTTGGGAATATTGAACTGCAATTCAGTTGTAAAGCTGCTGTTACCTTCTGTATCACTCGGCAACCATACATTTGAAGACTAAGTGTTAATACATGCCCAAAAAGTTTGGTAGCCAATTCTCTCCTCTGGTGTGCCATTCCGTGCTCAAAGAACTGAGGCCAAATCACAATCATTAATCGCAGAAAATAAACTGAAGAGGACAAGCATAAGGACGTGTGTGGAAATGTGGACACACATAACATATGTCCTTCACGGAAAAGAGTCAGAAGTTCATATACCTTCTGGATCACATAATTACCAAACACATCAGTCATCAAAGTAAGAGCTTGAGGAATAATTTCCTGGTAAACCATGATTTTCTCCTCAGTTGTGGCAGTTTCAAGTTTTTGTTGAATGAATCGGCTCCCATACTGATCAGCACTGATCGTAGATGTTAAATCAAATGTTTAGATTTCAGAATTGCTGAACAGTAAAGCACAAAAATAATTTTGAACAATACAAACCTGAACTCAACCACATGGCCGGCAATTTCTGAAAGTTCAAAACACTTGGTTTTATTGCTCTTAAACTCTTCCAGAAGAGAAGACGCAAAGCTACTGTCCATATTATCTAAGTGCCAGGGTCCCATGACACCCCCAGCTAAGTTTCTCATCCCGGAAGGAAACCGCATGTTGAATTCACTATGCCTCATAGGGCTACCTGGGGCTACAGGAGAGTTAGGAAAGACAGGACTTGCCAAGGGACTGCCAGGGTATGCCAAGCCAACTCCAAATGCAGGATTTCCATAATAACCATGATGATTAGAACCACTAGTGTTGCTAACCAAGGGAACACCATATTGTGATTTCTGAGGAGACGGAAGAGCTCCAAGATAAGCTTGCTGAAGTAAGTCCATGTATGAATTACCCTGATAATTTCTATCCACAGAAGGATCATTAATAGCCGCAAACTGTGCTGCATACTCAGCTGTTCGCAAATACTGAAGATACATTGGATCCATAAAAGGTGTCTGGAAAGCACTCCCTGCCATCTGGTTCCCGATTCGGTTCAAATTCTGTTCTGGTGCTGCTGAGTTTAAATTTGATCCCAACAACAATCTTGGGTCCATTCCAGGGACAGCCATAGCCGACGCAGCAGCATTTTCAAATAAAGGAGGAAGATTATTATTGCCAAGATGGGTGGACATTGGATTAATGGAGTAACCACTTAAACCATAGTTTGAAATTGAAGAATTTGCACCATCCACAAGCTGATAGTGTGAAAGTAAGCCGCCTCCACCATTAAGAGTAGAGGCAGAAGATCCTTCTAGGTCTGACTTATTCAAAGAAACACCAGATTTGTGAAGCTTTGCTTGGAGGGAAGGTTCACTTAAGCGTGACCCAACCCCATTGCTCGCAATAGGGTTGGAGTAGGATATGTTTGCCGACTGAGGCACAGAAGGCATATGCAATTGCCCAGATTCAGATTTCTTTAGGTATGAATGTTGCTTCACATTATTCTGACCACCTGGAAGATTGAAGAGATATTTCCTGTGGTCATCAACATCTTGTTCCATCTGAGATGCCAAATGCCTCTCTTCATCTATTACACCATTTGACAGATTCATGCCAGATAATGCAGCTACCAAATCTGCAGACTCACTAACATTAGAGGAGACACTGTTAAAAGAGATTGGACTATTAACACCTCTCTTTTCTGAATTGCCAGCTCTCCCTGCGCCAATAGGAGTAACGCTAGGACTAGGAGCCCTAGCAATGCGATGGGGATCAGGGGTAGTGCTTCTTGACAGGGAAGCACCCAGAGCAGCAGCATACGAATATGATGCAGGTTGGGCAGCAGATACGCTCTGTACATTTGCATTAGATCGCAAAGTCTCTGCAGTTGCCAAACTGCGATGCAGTTGATCCAGCTCAGTCTCAGCAGGATTTAAGATTTCAGCATTGTCGTCAAAAGCACTACGGCTAGCTGGGCGAGAAGGGTGTCTAGATGCAGGAGTTGCAAGGCTTAAATCATCCTGCACATACTCTATATGTTAAGCACAACAACAAACTAGAGAGGACTATTTAGAATATTTAATACAAATAGGAGCTCTTCTGGTTTAACTTCATATTAAAAAAAAAACATAATCAGGCGGAAGGGAGAGCAGGGAACTCACATTCAACAAAGAACATAGAAAATGGTAATAATATTATTGTATAAGAACAAGTTCCTGCCTGTTAAAATTACAACTATGTCAGCACAGTAGGACAGCAACTCACGCATCTTGGATCAATTTGAAGCTCAACACATGTTGTCCACTAAAGACAACTCAAGTTTGTATATTGGCAAGGTTAAAATCACATCCCATCAGATTGGCCAAGAACATATTTATTCAATTAGGTAACAATATGGAACAATAAACATTAAATATCAGACTCAAATCTGCAATGTCTTAGATCACATGCTTAGCCATGTCTCCATTGCTACTTGATACACCACCCCCCAGGGGATGGCTGGAGATATCATCTCTGTCAACCATAATTTCCAAGTTTAGGCACAAGAATCAAACCGTGAGGCCCAATGTTCAACTATCAAAATTGAAAAGGCGAAAAGTTGAAAGAAAACAATAAGCACTGTAAAGACATATTGATAATATATATCTGACATCACATGGAAAGAGTTTTGTCATTTTGAAGGAATGGAGTTCAAACTTCAAAATAGCAAGATAACAGAGCTTCAGGTTAAAGTTGTATTTCACACATGTTCATAACAAGCATAACAAACACCTCCACAGTCACATAATATCAAAGTGCAGAATAATAGCCCCGACTCAAACTTCAGTAGAATAACCTTCAATGGGGAATAGGATCTGAAATGATTCCTAAATAAGCAGAGTCCAGTGTAAAAGATGAGTGAAGCAGGTGATGAACAAATAAATTTATCTCCACAGGATGTCATGATATTGCTTGCCAAACACAAGATAAAAACTAATACATAAAACATACTTCCAGGGTCTCAGGCTGTCACTTGGGCGTGCTTCACTATTTGAAGCCTAAACAACAAGGCACATGACGCAACTGCACTTTTTTCTTAAACAAAGCTTGCTCTTTGAGCAAGGTGTGGATTGCATCGTCAAAGTATTACAAGATCTAGCTCTGGTCAGCACACCAAACATTAATGATATGCATGCCATCAATGACATATGCCACCACAACTGAACCATCCATTGTTTTTAATTTCATATTTGTTCATGCATCTTATTTGTAATGAATGCCATCCAGGAACAGTACTGTATGACATGTCAACATGTCCGAACTAAGATCAACAATACCTATTCAATAGCATAGATTGCTAGAAGAAAACAAGGGTAATTATCTCCGAATGTACACCCAGTGGATAATTTGATCTATATTGATGCAATGTAGCCTGGTGGCTACTAAAATAAACGAGGAATGAATGATTAAGAGTGAAAAATAATATAAGGTGGCATTGTTCCCAGAGAAACCACCCCAAAGCCAAGCCACCGTGGTACCTCCTACCACAATGCTGGCTAAGCTTGCAATTACGGCGGCCCCCCCAAAAGCTCACCTGACCCCTAGGTGGTACCTTTACTAAAAGTTATCAATGAGAATAAAAGAATGGAATTCCAAATCTAAATGAGGGCACTCCATAATCATAACAAAAAGCCACAGCACACCAAAAAACAAACCAAAAACCACAGCATATCGAAAAACAAACCAAAAAATCCCATTAACCAACAGAAACCAATGTAGTTTTAATAAGTAGATGTATAAATTGTCAAACAACAGACCCGTTGTTGCTGATATGATGGAGATTCTACCCACCAATACACTTTACAACACATTTAAAAGGGTTGCACATCCAACAAATACCTCAATTAGCACTTGATACCACGACAAAAGTCAAATATCCTCCCAAACAATAATTGTCAATGGGCAATTGAAGAAGTCATAAATTCTCGTCATTCAAACAATCATCAATTGAACAGCCGGTAATACATAATCAACCTCAGGAAGTACCCAAAACTAAAAGATGGAATTAAACAAACAAAAATGGAAGTGTAAATATACAAGAAATTCACCTGAAATATTTGAGCAAGGCTCTTCTGTCTGGTACCTAATCCTATCCCAGGCAAACCAATCAGCCCATCGCCACCCCATTCAGCTGAAACTTGCAGTTTCTTCGAGTCATTCTCACTATCTTGTTTCTTCGAACTAAACCCTGGTGGCATCGAAAACAGTGATATCCCACCAGCACCAGTATCATTCCTATTCACCTTCCTCCTATCTCCAATCGCTGAACTTCCTCCTTGCAACCTCTGTGCAAACCGCCAGTCCTCCTTCGACAACAAAGGTGGTGGCAACCTAGGGTTTAGATTCACATTCGAATAATAGTAAGATAAATAAGCAGGATCAGACCTAAGCTCCTCCTCAGACATAAACCCATTACCACTCTTAGTCCGAGCAAACTCCAAAAAGGCAGCACCGCCACCGCCATCACCGCCGTCGCCACCATGATTAAACAACCCACCAACTGCACTCAATGAACCCTCAACAGTGGGTGGGGCTGACCCACTTCTATACAAGTTCAGCTCCTTTTCACGATCATCGGCTTCGTGTCGCCGCTGTTCACGAAGCAATCCTCCTATCTCCTTCTCAAATTCATCTCCAAACGAATGTTCATTATCTCCAAGCATTGGTCTCCTACCCAATTCAGACAACATCTTCACAAACCACGCCTATTCACTCATTCCACAACCCCTAAAAATCCCAAAAAAACCTACAAAACCAAAACTTCATAATCTATAAGCTGAACACTCAAGAACTCATATATACAAGACTACAGCCTGAAAAATTCATAATCTAAACCCCTAAAAATCCAATCTTTGGCCATCAACCTTCAAACAAGAACATATCTTTATGCCAAACAAACCAAAAATATGAGTGATCAACCATGAAAGAGCCATAAAGATTCAACTATTTCATCATCAATTGAAGAACCATAAATTAGAGTCTGTCAACATTATTTCTCATTGAAATCGCGACAAAATAAGGTGTTGCCGGAGGACGTAAAAGAACAGTGAGCTGAAGAGTGGTGGCGGGGTGTGTGTAAGAAAAGCGATACGTGAAACCAATTCCGGCGGCGAAACCCTTTTTAGGGTTTTGGTTTTCCAACTACTGCTCTGGAGATTTTAAATATAATAACTAATTTTAACATAAAAAATTGTTAAATGAGTAAAAATAAGTAATTTCCCTTAATAATAGGAGGCTAATTTGACCGACTTTATTTCAGTTATAGGTATAGACATAGAAAATGATGAGATGTAGAGGGAGAAAGAGAGAGTGATAGTGACAGATGTTATGCTCTTGTTCCCCAAAAGAAGAGTCCCAGGCTGCCACGTACACACTTTAGATTCGGTTGGTTTTGAAGCGAACAGAGAACTGGCCTTATTTAAGGCACTTTGGCTAAGGTTGGGCGACTACTCGTGTTAGTGGTAACTTCCTTTGAGTGAAATGTCTAAAGTGCCCTCCAAGAACGGCGAAATCTAAACTCCACCTGATCTTATAATTCAATTCAACAATGACTTAACCTAGGATTCGGCATTTTCGGTTCTTAGATTTTTCTTTAAGTATGGTAAGGACATTCTAGAACTTTGATGCTTTTTCTTATACTGTTTTGGTAATAATAGCACAAAAAAAAAAAATCCGATTACCTAACTTTTGTAAAGGATATTTTCATAAGGATGTATTATGGGATCGTTTGATTTTAACATTAAGGAACGTATTAAAGAATCGTAACAAATTAAAAAATTTTAATCTAATTTTATACTACGTTTGATTGCTAAAAATATTTCGTTTTATATATAGTCTTATTTTTGTATATGTATTTTTTATTTTTGTAAACGTATTTTATACAAATAATGCGTTTTATTCGCACTTGATAAGGATGAAATTCTGGGCAAGGCCCGTCATGGCATCGGAGCCCAATACACCCTGAGAACCCAGAAAGTGGGCTTGTTAGCCCAAAGAAAATGCCTCCAATCAGCCCACATCGAAAGCAGAGAGGGCCAAGAGACCAAAGTCCGAAGGGTCCGAAAGACCAGCAATCCAGTCCCGATCCAAATCCACATCCTTGACTTGAAATGAATCCCGTTGCGCCATGTGTCCCAAGGACAAGGGGATCATCTCTGAAACATCAGACAGTTACACCCTGCTAAAGGCAGAAGGAGATGGTGCATAGCAAACCAAGGAATCGTGGGCACAGGAGCGCCGGCGGACATGAGTGTTTGCAGGGTAAGGAGGAAGGTCCCCACAAGATCAAAGGAAAAGGTAGAAGAAATGGCCAGAAACCCTAGGAGGACAAACCATATAAATAGAACAGTAGAAGTAGGAAAAGAGGATCTTCTTCTTCTTCCCCGTTTTTTACATTCTCCATCCTCGGATACTCGCCAGAACAAGGCATTAATATTTTGTAACGGCCCAGCGCCTGTAACTCACCTATTATTCATCTGAGATCAATATACTGCATCAGGGAGTAGGAGCCTCCATTACAGTGGATGTAGCCTAAATCAATCGGCTAGGGTGAACCACTTATATTCCGTGTTTTCCATTTTCGATACACTGGTTTTCTTCATACCAACTCATAGAACCCGTCAGCCGTTCGCAGGCTGGGCTTGGGCTGTTGTTTTCGAGACCTCATCAGTACTATTAAACCAATTTTAATATCATTTGAAGATATGATATTATAATACAATAAAACTGTATTAAGTAGGGGTGCAACTTGGGTTGGGCAACCCGATTTCAACTCGAGCCCAACCCGAAAAAATTAGGGCTTGGGCTAGGGTTTTTAATACTTGGGTTGGGCTTGGGTCAAAAAACTTCAACCCGAATTCAATTTGGGCCGGGCTCGGGTTGAGGCATCGGCAACCCGATTTCAACCCGAACCCGAATTCAATTAGTGTGATAGTGTGATGTTTTAAGTTTAATATTTTTATGAGTCTAATTTCTATGTTTTCCGGGATTGTACTTTGAGATTACTAGTTTTTTGGTGTGAAAACAGATGATCAATAATTGTGCACTGTTATGAATGAAATATATGGATTGTTTTATAAATTTGTAATTATTCCCCCCCCTCTCTCTGTCTCTCTTGCAGTGAACCCGAATTCAACCCGAGCCCGCCCGAATTAAACTCGGGCTGGGCTCGGGTTGAGTTTCTCAACCCGAGGTAGGGTTAGGGTTAGGGTTAGGGTTGAAGATTATATACCTAGGGTTGGGCTAGGGTTGACTTTCTAACCCGCCCAACCCGCCCGAGTTGCACCCCTAGTATTAAGTTATACTTTACTATTTTGCCTATCAACTAAACAAAAACATGCATAATTAGATTAAATTGACGAGTTCGTTATTAATATTTAATTAGAGTGTGTTTGAGTCACTTAAAAAAATGTTTATTAGACTTTTAACTTAGGGAGAATTACATTCAGACCCTCTAAGGTTTGTCACTTAATCACTCAGATCCCTTGACATTTGAAATATTACACACAGACCCCTTGAAGTTTGTACGTGTGTAACATTTACACCCATGTTATAAATATATCCGTTAATAAATTACACTCAGACCCCCTAAAATTTGTAAACATATATTACTTAGATTTCTTAAGTTTAAAATGTTATACTTAGACAAAAAATGCTTCAATCAAAGATAAAATATCAAATATTTTAAATTTTATAATTAAAATTCATGTTCTATTATAACATTTATTGAAATAAAATCACAAATAAAAATTCAATTTTCTTAAAAAAAATTAATTAGTATACAATTATATTGTCTATTGGAATTTAATTTGGTCGTTTAAACGATCAAATTAAAATACCAAACTACTCCAATTAAAGTTAAAAGATATTGTGTCATTACAATTTGACCCTTTATTTAATTTTTTAGTTTTATTCTAATAGATAGTATAATTGTATACTAACTATGATTTTTTTTTTTTTAAACTAGATTTTTATTTTTGATTTTATTTCAATAAATGATATAATAGAACATGAATTTTGGTTGTAAAATTCATATTCTATTATGAATGACTTAAACCCCTTATTTGATTTTTTAGTTTTATTCCAATAGATAGTATAATTGTATACTAATTATGATTTTTTAAGAAAAAATTAAATTTTATTTTTGATTTTATTTCAATAAATGATACAATAGAATATGAATTTTGGTTGTAAAATTTAAAATATTTGATATTCTATCTTTGATTGGAGAATTTTTTGTCTAAGTATAATATTTTAAATTTAAGAGGTCTAAGTATTATATGCCTACAAATTTCAGAGGGTATAAGTATAATTTATTAACTGATATATTTACAGTAGGGGTCTAAGTGTTACGCGCGTACAAATGTCAGGGGGTCTGTATGTAATATTTTAAATGTTAAGGGGTCTAAGTGATTAAGTGACAAATCTCAGGAAATCTGGGTGTAATTCTCCCTTTAACTTATCATAAGTACTTTCATAAAAAAAAAATAGTGTTTAGAATAACTTATTAGAAGTACTTTTAAAAAAGTAAAAAATATTTTACCACTTAAATAAACCTCAAAGTAAAAGTTAAAAAGTACACTCTTACTTCTTTAAAATCACTTCAGCCAATCACTTATATCTCATTTTTTTTTCTCTAAACTCGTCGACTCTCTCAATAACTCTCTCATGGGTCTATCAACAGCCCTTCTTCCGTTTTGGTGACCATCGACAAGGACAATGACGAAGAGTTAGACGATCACCAACGATATCTTGGCGACTCCCTTCTCTCTTCATTCTTCTAGTTGTTACAGATCTGACTCAGTCCATTTCGAACAAGTATGAACTCGTCATGTTTTCTTTTAACTTTTATTTCGTCTGGGTTTTCTTGGATTTGTATATTATGTGGAACATATATAATAGATTTGTCTCTATCTCTCTATATTCATCTCAATTTATTCTTTTAGGAACCTAAATTTCTACCAAATAAACTGCTATATTATTGTTAGGATTGTCTTATGTTATTAGATGAATGCAATTTTAGCATTTGAGAGTTGTTTGTACCAAATTCTATCATAATAGATGATATGATAAT
Source organism: Ilex aquifolium (assembly GCA_951799425.1). Classification (NCBI taxonomy): domain Eukaryota; kingdom Viridiplantae; phylum Streptophyta; class Magnoliopsida; order Aquifoliales; family Aquifoliaceae; genus Ilex; species Ilex aquifolium. The sequence continues at coordinate 8,518,923 of OX637394.1, forward strand.
GTTGTCTGCTAAGCAACTTTAATGGAGTGCTCATTCCTATAATCTGTTTGATAAAATGCCTCTTAAAAAATTTGTATTTGATTTTTGCTACTCAATTCTTTTTAGATCCTTATAGCTCTCTTGGCTAACAAGTTGCTAAACAAACGTAGAGTGTGGCCTGTCAAAAAATTACATCTATTGTTGAGAGAAATTTATGCTTAACAGAAGAAGAGATAAGATTAAGGCAGCAAGTTATGCTGACTATGAAACGACCCAAGTGATGAGGCTAGATCACACTCCCCAAAGTTGACAAGGATGTTGTCTTTGATTGCTTTTGAAACATTGAAATAGGTAATTATAATAGAATCATCAAATGCAAAATCTCTATTTGGATCCAAAAACACCTCCATTACCATGTATCTATTTTTGAATCCCACCATGATTCTTCACCTTGTGAACAATATCATGTGTTAGATTAGGATAGCAAGCATGAAAGAGGTTGTTCGAGAAAATCATATACAATGGCGAGAATATGCAAAGAAATTTGTTAAACCTATACGAGAGAACAAAAGCTTAATCCCTTAAATGGATGGGATCAAATAGCGAAAGAAAATTGTGGGACAACTTAGAAAAAAAAAATACATAATAACTCTAAGCCAGGCACTCAGTTTCAAGGGATGGATATCAAGAATTGAAGTTTCCTCTAGACATTCCCAAGACCCAAGGATTTGAAGTAAATGTGGGTTATAATTTGCATTAGTAAGTTTTGTCCTTTTGCTATGTTTTCTCACTATTCAAAATCAATTAGTGGTTGTTTGTTTGTTGGAATTTTTTTTTCGATTTAATATGCCTGTTATTAATTGGTTTATTTGTGGGAAATTCTTTCAAATGAAATTTGTGAATAAAATGATGTAATTCTTTATTGATTTTTTCTATTGGCAGAGCCTTTTAAGTTTTTGTCTGGAACAGTTGAGGGTATGTTTTAAGTTACTGCATTGTTTTTTGCTTGAACTTAACTTTGTTGACCATTATGTAATTCTCTCATTTATTGTTCCAGTGATCATCAACCTCTAGCAGTTGAAATTTCAAGGAAAAAATAAAACTCTATTCAAAACCCACCCCAAAACCATGTTTATGTTTCATGTGTGCATATTGCTGAACTTGGATCTATGTTTACTCCATGTTTGAGCATGAATCACGAATGAGGGGGATTGGTAGTCTAACAGTTGTCCCAGCACTATCCATATCATTACACAAACAAAATTGTTGCACCGAGTAGGATGCCAATTAAAACACGTCATATTTCTCCACATGATTGAAAATAATGATCCCACTCTTATCATCTCACTATTATCCAATGTCTTACTAAACATTGAATTATAATACAATGAGTATTATTTTTATTTCATATTTAATCTTGTGTTTTATCCGCTTATACAGAATTAACTGGTATTAGTTAATACGATCATTTCTCTTACTATACAGCAACCATAAAGTCAAAAAATGCATAATCAAAATGGTTTTCAATTATAGAAAGAAATAGAGCAAAAGTTAATATCAATTAAAGTCATTCTTTCCAAATTTTGGAATTTACTACAAACTTTCCTTAACAATATCTCTTACCAGTCAAGAGTATTATAGGAACAGTGAAAAATTCAACACAAATAAATAAATGTAATACTTTAGTTTCTGCTATTTTTTTCTAATGATAATTATGTCGTTGTTACAATTTAATATAATTAACTGGGACGGGTCGGGTTTTTTTGTTATCACAATCAAAACTCAATGGATTTTTTTATCATTTTGAAATACATCTTTGTGTAATTAATGAATACACGAAGACCAATTTCTTGCTTAGTATATAGCATTGATTGATTATAATGAGAACTTAGGAAGTTGAGAGATGCCATACAAAATTGGCCAAATTGCCTCTCTTCTCTTTAATTTATTTTTTTTAGTTTAATGGTTAGTGGTATTCGAGTCAGTTTACACGCACCTCAACTATTTTCCTTTCTAATTTGGTTAAAGGCAAACCATTCACGCCAGGATTAGGGTATTCATGAAGGATAAATCTCTTATGACCTGGCCTCAAGAGATTGTCAATATTCGAACTCATGACGTCTAAATTTATAACTCGTTCGTGTTATCACTTGAGCTACCCCTTGAAGTTAAATAAAAAAAAAACATTTTTGCTTCTTTGGACAACTACAATTTTTGTCCATCTCTTTTCCCTCTTTCTTTTTAGAAAATATTCAACACAATAGTGATACTATATTATCATTAAGACCATTTCCAATGAAAACTCAAATTCTTACTTAAATTTGAGTAAAAAAAAAAAAAAGTAAAAAACTTGATTTAGTAGTAGACCTCTCTGGTGGAGAAACCCAAATTTAAAGGAAGAAAAATCCAAATTTAAATGAGAATAAAATTATATTTAAAAGAGAGTAAAATATGATCACTGAATCTTTAAAGATTTGGTGTAATCTCATCATTAAATATTTTGATATGAATTTGAATAATAAAAATGAATCTCTCTTTATTTGATATAGATATGGGTCATTGAAGAATATTTTTAAAAATATTTTATCCAAATTTAAATTTAAATTTAAAAAAGGGAAAGAATTAGAGATGCTCTAACACATGGTATCTTCAACCAATTATAAACTAATAAATAGAATCAATGACTTGTATCTATAGAGAAGTGACAGAACCGATATTTTATCTTGAGGGGGGGGGGGGGGGGGGGGACAATGACATATACAAAAATTTAATTCAATGAGGTTATTCAATGGTCATCGTTAATGATAAATTTGTATTTATAAATAAGCTATTAAATTTAATTTTTATCCAATGCCATCGAAAAAATTAATTTTGAGCACAAAACTCAAAAATTGGATCATGCCATCATAAAAATTCATTTGTGATAATATTATCGTCATCTTTTTTTCATATTTATAATCTAAACCTTATGTCTATAAATAAATTGTGGTCGCAAATATTAATTTCATATAATATCATAATAAAAATGAATTATAAGTCAACAAACTGTTTTTAATATAAATTATATTTGTATCCCTATTTTTTTTTTTTTTTAAAAAGACACTTGTTTTTTTTTCTAGAGTAATCAAAATAATCCAACAAGTGTTTTCGTGAGTACAAGCGACATTAATCTATGTGATTACATCTTAAATGGTTACTAAATATTAAGTTATTGATCTGTTTGAATACACTAAGGCGGTGTTTGATAAAACTGAAAGTTAAATACTGAAAACTGAATACTGAATTTTAAGTGTTGAATGTTGAATTTTTTAATTCGCAGACTGTTTGGTATCAACTGAAATTAAGTATTGAATTGAATCAAATTGTTTGACAAATATACAAAGTTGAAGTCTGAAAATTATTATTAGTCTAATTTTTCCCTTCGTTTTAACCATCTCTCCGCAACTACCTTATTCCTACCACCACCATCACAATAGTGATGGTGGTGGTGGTGGTAGTGGTGGTGGCGGCGCGACACAATGGTGGCGGTGATGGTAACACAATGGTGATGGTGGCGGTAACACAATAGTAGCGGTGGTGGTGATGGTGGTGGCAATGGTGCCACAATGATAGTGGTGGTGGCGATGACACAATGTTGGTGCTAGTGGTGGTGGTGGCGACGATGACACAATGGTAATAGTGGTGGTGGTGACATAATATCGGTGATGACATAATGGTAGTAATGGCAGCGACACAATGGTGGTGGCGACGGTGTGGTGATGGTAGTGGTGACACAATGGTGGTGGTGGTGGCAACGACACAATAATTGTAATAGTGGTGACGACACATGATGGCGGCGACAGTGGTGATGATGGTGGTGGTGGCACAATGACAGTGGTGGTGATAGTGGTGGTAGCGGTAACACAATGATGGTGGGCGTGGCGGTGGCAAATTGTGGTGGTGACGGTGACAAAATGGTGGTGGTGGTGGCGACAGTACAATGGTGGTGGTGGTGGGTATTGAAAAGTTAAGAGTGTAAAATGCATTGAGGGTATATTTTTCAATTATAAGGAATTAATAAAATCCTTATTAAGTAACATTTTCAGCATTAAGTGATAAGTATGTGGCTTACCACTTAAAATTTTAAGTGCTTAAAATATTAAGTGGTATGAGTTTTAGGTTATTAAACGAATTTAATTCATTAAGTATTTAAAGTCTTCAGTTTTAAACCTTAAATTGTGTTATCAAACAGCCGCTAAATAAGATACTTAAATATTGAGTATTGGAAAAACTAGAGGTTAACAATACATTTTTAAAAAATATAAAGAGGACAATAAAAATTTTCAAAATTTGAGAGGGGCATGCCCCCTACGCCTACTCAGAGTTCTTCCCCTGCTATAGAGTATGGGAGTTGGCTTCAATACCAAAAAGGTGAAAATATGTACGATACCGAAAACCTAAAATAAATGTAAGGTTGTCACATGTACACTCTCAAATCCCACAAAATCCATAACCGGTGGAACCGGTATATATTTTAAAAATAAGTGATAATTGAAATTAAAGTTAGTTTTAAAAAATGATAATTATTTATCTTATTTAAACCTACATAAAAATATAAGAAAAAATTTACAAGGGGTTAGAGTGACATTAAATTTACCATTTTAGATTAAGTTAAAAATATTAGGATGTTAGAAGAGGTTATCTAAGTTCACCACTATTTTAAGTGATAATAGAAATTAAAATTAGTTTTAAAAAATGATAAATATTTATCATATTTAACTTTCAATTGGTTAAGATTACAGAGAAAAGTATCACTTTTTTGGTTAACATTATCATTTTTTTGGTTAAGATTACCATTTTTTTTAGTACCATTTTTTGGTTAAGAGTATCACTTTTTTTGTTAAGAGTACCACTTTTTTTGTTAAGAGTATCATTTTTTTTGGTTAATATTACCAGAGTATCACTTTTTTTGTTAATATTACCATTTTTTTTGTTAATATTACCATTTTTTTTGTTAAAAGTACCATTTGTTTAGTTAAGAGTATCATTTTTTTGGTTAACATTACCAATTTTTTGGTTAACATTACCACTTTTTTGATTAAGAGTACCACTTTTTTGGTGAAGAGTACCACTTTTTTTATCTGACCGCATATGTAGCGATCGAACATTCACTTAGCGATCAAGTTTGCAAACCAATCTCGATCCCTGGACTAATCAACGTCAAGATTTTAGCTTGTCCAATAAATTTCACTTATACCCCTAAATTATCACTTTTTTTGAATTTTTCCCTCATATTTTTCATATGACACCCTCAACTATGTAATTAGTTTCATATTACCCCAAATTTTTTTACCTATTTTAATTTAACACCAAATGTGTACCCAAATATGATAACTTTGTTATAATTTATTTAATGGTGAAAAACTTTGTTGTAATAATTTTAACTTAACCCAAAAGTATTTAATTAACAAATTAATATTACATTAGCACATTCAATTCATCAAATTAACATTAAAATTCAACTTAATTAATATTAAATTCATCCAATTTATTCCAAAATCATCCAATTAACATTCAATTCATTCAATTAACATCCAATAAAAATTCAATTTATCAAATCAACACTAAATTAATATTATTTTTCATCCAAAGTATTTAATTAACATGTAATTAACAAATTAATATTACATTAACACATTCAATTCATCAAATTAACATTAAAATTCAACTTGTAATTAATTAACGCAAAATTAATATTATTTTTCATCCAAAGTATTTAATTAACATGTAATTAACAAATTAATATTACATTAACATTCCAAATCAAACAAAAAAGATTCAATTTATCAAATTAACACCAAAGTAACATACAATTTCATCTCATTAATATTCAATTTATCAATTTAACACCAAATTAACATTCAATTTTATCTAATAAACATTTAGTTCATTAAATTAACAATTAAATTCAACAAGTTAATAATAAATTACTCAAATTAACATCAATTAATGTTGAATTCATCTAATTTGCATTCAAATTCATCCAATTAACACTAAATTAATAAAATTAACTTCCAAAATTATTTAAAAAATATTCAATTTATCAAATTAACATGTAATTTCATCCAATTAAAATTTAATTTATCAAATTAACACCAAATTAACATTCAATTCATCAAATTAACACCAAATTAACAATCAATTTCATTTAATTAACATTCATTTTTTCTAATAAGCACTTAATTCACTAAATTAACATTCAAATTCAACTAGTTAACATTAAATTAATCAAATAAATTTTCAATTTCATTCAATTAACACTCAATTCATCAAATTGACATTCAAACTATCAAATTAACATTCAGATTTATCAAATTGACATTAAATTTCATCAAATTAACATGTAATTTATAAAATCAACATCAAATTAACATGTAATTTCATTAAATTAAAATTTAACTTATCAAATTAAAACCAAATTAACATTCAATTCATCAAATTAACATCAAATTAACACTCAATTTCATCTAATTAACATTCATTTTTTTTCCAATAAGCATTTAATTCACTAAATTAATTCAAATTCAACTAGTTAACATTAAATTAATCAAATAAACTTTCAATTTCATTCAATTGACACTCAATTCATCAAATTAACTTTCAAATTATCAAATTAACATTCAGATTTATCAAATTGACATTCAATTTCATCAAATTAACATGTAATTTCATCAAATCAATACCAAATTAACATATAATTTCATCCAATTAAGTTTTAATTTATCAAATTAAAACTAAATTAGTATTCAATTCATCAAATTAGTATTAAATTCATTGAATTAACACCAAATTAACACTCAATTTATTCTAATTAACATTCAATTTTTTCTAATAAGCATTTAATTCACTAAATTAACATCAAATTCAACTAGTTATTATTAAATTAATCAAATAAACTTTCAATTTCATTCAATTAACATTCAATTCATTAAATTAACATTCAAACTATCAAATTAACATTTGATTTATCAAATTGACATTCAATTTGATCAAATTAATATATAATTTGATCAAATTAACACCAAATTAACATGTAATTTCATCCAATTAAAATTTAATTATTCAAATTAGCACCAAATTAACATTCAATCCATCAAATTAATATTCAATTCGTCAAATTAACAATCAATTTTTTCTAATAAGCATTTAATTCACTAAATTAACATTAAAATTCAACTAGTTAACACTAAATTAATCAAATAAACTTTCAATTTCATTCAATTAACAGTCAATTCATGAAATTAACATTCAAATTATCAAATTAACATTCAGATTTATCAAATTGACATTCAATTTCATCAAATTAACATGTAATTTAATCAAATTAACACTAAATTAACATGTAATTTCATCCATTTCAAATTTAATTTATCCAATTAACACCAAATTAGCATTCAATTCATCAAATTAATATTCAATTCATCAAATTAACACCAAATTAACAATCAATTTCATCTAATTAACATTAAAATTTTTCTAAAAAACATTTAATTCACTAAATTAACATTCAAATTCAACTAGATAACATTAAATTAATCAAATAAATTTCAATTTTATTCAATTAACACTCAATTCATCAAATTAACATTCAGATTTATCAAATTGAAATTTAATTTCATTAAATTAACATGTAATTCATCCAATTAAAATTTAATTTAATTAAATTGGTGTTAATTTGGTGCTAATTTGATAAATTAAATTTTAATTGGATGAAATTACATGTTAATTTAGTGTTGATTTGATGAAATTACATGTTAATTTGATGAAATTGAATGTCAATTTGATAATTCTTAATGTTAATTTGATAATTTGAATGTTAATTTGATGAATTGAGTGTTAATTGAATGAAATTGTAAGTTTATTTAATTAATTTAACGTTAACTAGTTGAATTTGAATGTTAATTTCGTGAATTAAATGCTTATTAGAAAAAATTGAATGTTAATTAGATGAAATTTATTGTTAATTTGATGCTAATTTGATGAATTGAATGTTAATTTGATAGATTAAATTTTAATTGCATGAAATTACATGTTGATTTGATAAATTGAATATTTTTTAAATAATTTTGGATGTTAATTTGATTAATTTAGTGTTAATTGGATGAATTTGAATGCATATTAAAAGAATTCAATATTAATTTGATGTTAATTTGAGTAATTTATTGTTAACTTGTTGAATTTAATTGTTAATTGAATGAACTAAACGTTTATTAGATAAAATTGAATGTTAATTTGGTGTTAAATTGATGAATTGAATATTAATTAGATGGAATTGTATGTTACTTTGGTGTTAATTTGATAAATTGAATCTTTATTGTTTGATTTGGAATGTTAATGTAATATTAATTTGTTAATTACATGTTAATTAAATACTTTGGATGAAAAAATAATATTAATTTAGTGTTAATTAATTACAAGTTGAATTTTAATGTTAATTTGATGAATTGAATGTGTTAATGTAATATTAATTTATTAATTACATGTTAATTAAATATTTTGGATGAAAAATAATATTAATTTAGTGTTGATTTGATAAATTGAATCTTTATTGAATGTTAATTGAATGAATTGAGTGTTAATTTGATGATTTTGGAATAAATTGGATGAATTTAATATTAATTAAGCTGAATTTTAATGTTAATTTGATGAATTGAATGTGTTAATGTAATATTAATTTGTTATATACATGTTAATTAAATACTTTTGGGTTAAGTTAAAATTATTACAATAAAGTTTTTCACCACTAAATAAATTATAACAAAGTTATCATATTTGAGTACACCTTTGATGTTAAATGAAAATAGGTAAAAAAATTTAGGGTAATATGAAACTAATTATATAGTTGAGGGTGTAATATGAAAAATATGAGTAAAAATTTGAAAAAAAATGATAATCTAGGGGTATAAGCGAAATTTATTGGACAAGCTAAAATCTTGATCGTTGGTTAGCGATCGAGATTAGTCCCGGGATCGAGATTGGTTTGCAAACTTGATCGCTAAGTGAATGTCCGATCACTACATAAGCGATCCAGGTTAGATCGCTCATATAGCGATCAACTTCTTATTTTTTAACCACAAATAATGGTATTGTGGGTCATAATACTGAAGTTAAGAAGATGCATTGGTTGTCTTGGCAAAAATTATGTTTACCAAAATCAAGAGGTGGTATGGGTTTCCGGGATGTTGAAGCTTTCAATATGTCCTTATTAGCTAAACAATATTGGAGGCTAGTTCAGAATTCTGATTCATTACTTTTTAAAGTGCTGAAAGCCAAGTATTTTCCTTCTTCTTCTTTGAGTGCAGCCACTTTGGGGTCAAACCCGTCTTATTCCTGGCGTAGCATACTATCCTCTCGGCCGTTGGTTGAAGCTGGATCAAGATGGAGGGTTGGAAATGGTAGAAGCATCAACGTGAAGTTCGATAGGTGGATTCCTCGACCAAATACTTTCAGAATTATTACCAAACAGCCTAACCTTTGGGATGATACTAAAGTTAGTCATTTTATTGATAATGTTTCTCGAAGGTGGAATGTGCAACTGCTTAAACAATGCTTTTTGGAGTTCGAGGTTTATGATATCCTGTCCATTCCAATTTGTCCATCGCTGCCAGAGGATAGATTAATATGGCATTTTTCTAATTCTGGAAATTTTACAGTTCGAAGTGCTTATCATTTAGCCATTGAAAAAAATCTGTTTAGATCTTCCATGGATATTGCATCTTCAAGCAATGGAATGGATCGGTGGCCTGGATTGTTCATCTGGTCGCTTCATGTGCCAAGCAAGGTCAAAAATTTCCTCTGGCGATTATTTATTGATATTTTACCTACTATGTGCAATTTACAGAGAAGGAGGTTGTTGGTTAACAATGAGTGCTTTTTATGTGGTTCTACTTGTGAATCTTCTTTTCATTTGTTCGTTGTTTGCCCCTTTGCGAAGGCTGTTTGGGAAGCTGCTGCAATTCAAATTCCAACAGAAGGTATGCTGAATATTCAAGAATGGCTTGTTTATGTGTCTGAGAAGTTAACATCTGATGAGGTAGTAATGGTTGCTATTATTTTATGGGCTTTGTGGTTTAACCGAAATAAGGTTCGTGTAGAAAATTGCTCCCGATCTCCGCAGGATTTAGTTCATTTTTCAAGGGAATATATTCATCATTATCAAGCTGTTAATTGTTCGAGGGGATATTCTCTTGTTTCAAATGATTCTGAGATAAGGACCATATGGACACTGCCTCAAGTAGGAGTTTGCAAAGTTAATTTTGATGGGGCCATTTTTCGCTCAGAGCAATGTTCGGGTGTTGGGGTTGTCATTAGGAATAGTTCTGGGCATTTTGTGGCTGGTTTAAGTCAGAAATTAGAAGGAGTATTAAGTGCTCTATCTATTGAAGCAATGGCGGCTTCTATTGCTGTGCAGTTAGCTGCTGATCTTGGCTTAACCAACATTATTTTGGAGGGTGATTCTAAGTCTTTCATTGAAGATTTATCACAGGAGCACGAATCATTATCTGAAGTGGGTAATTTTATAGATCAAATCAATAAGTTAAAGTCTAATTTCCAAGGTTTCTCAGCAATTTGGATAAGCAGGAAGGGAAATGTAGTTGCTCATAGTTTAGCCAAATTTGCTGTTAACTGTAATACTTCTATGCTGTGGAGAGATGAGATTCCGACTTTCCTGTTATCTCATCTTCTTAAAGATGTATCATGTGTTGCTTAATAAATATATGATTATCGCTTTTTCTCAAAAAAAAAAAAAAACTAAAAAAATTGTAATGCTAACCAAAAAAGTGGTACTCTTAACCAAAAAAGTGATAATGTTAACCAAAAAAATTGTACTGTTAACTAGAAAAATTGTAATCTTACCCAACAGTATAATTTTAACCAACAAAGTGGTAATCTTAATCAAAATAATGGTAATATTAACTAAAAAAATGATACTCTTAACTAAAAAAGTGTAATCTTAACCAAAAGAGTGGTAATGTTAATCTAATTAATGATAATATTAACCAAAAAAGTTGTAAAGTTAACCAAAACAGTGATACTCTTAACCACAAAAGTGGTAATTTTAACCATAAAAGTGGTACACTTAACCAAAAAAATAATAATCTTAACCAAAAAAATGGTACTGTTAACTAGAGAATTGGTACTCTTACCCAACAGTGTAATCTTAACCAACAAAGTGGTAATCTTAATCAAAAGAATGGTAATGTTAACCAAAAAAGTGGTTTTCTTAACCAAAAAAAGTATAATCTTAACCAAAAGAGTAGTAATGTTAACATAATCAATGGTAATGTTAACCAAAAAGGTGGTACTCTAACAAAAAAAGTTGTAATTTTAACCAAAAGAGTAGTACTATTAATCAGAAAAGTGGTACTTTTACCTAACAATATAATCTTAACCAACAAAGTGATAATCTTAATCAAAAGAATTGTAATGTTAACCAAAAAAAGTGTAATATTAACCAAAAGTGTTGTAATGTTAACCTAATCAATGGTAATGTTAACCAAAAAAAGTGTAATCTTAACCAAAATAGTGGTAATGTTAACCTAATCAATGATAATGTTAACAAAAAAAGTTATAATGTTAACCAAAAAAGTGATACTCTTAACCAAAAAAGTGGTAATTTTAACCAAAAAAATGGTACTCTTACAAAAAAAGGTGGTACTATTAACCAAAAAAGTGGTAATGGTAACAAAAAAATTGGTAATTTTAACCAAAAAAATGGTATTGTTAACCAGAAAAGTAGTACTCTTATTCAACAATGTACTCTTAACAAAAAAAATGTTAATCTTAATCAAAAGAATGGTAATATTAACCAAAAAAATGGTACTCTTAACCAAAAAAAGTGTAATGTTAACTAAAAAAATGTATTTATTTATTTTTAAATATAAGTTTACTATAATCTCAACCTTAGTTTTAATAAATGATGATGATTTTATAATCTCTTGAAGGGTTCATAGAGATAAAAACAATTATACAACTCCATCTTCTTCGTCGTCTGAGTTTTTTTTTTCTTTTTATGATTTTACTATAATCTCAATCTTAGTTTTAATAAATGATGATGATTTTATAAGCTCTTGAAGGGTTCATAGGGATAAAAACAATTATGCAACTCCATGCATTAATCTTTCTCCTTCTTCTTCCCTGTCTGAGTTTTTTTTTTAATGAAAAGACTACCATTCAATCTTAGTTTTAATAAATGATGATGATTTTATAATCTCTTGAAGCGTTCATAGGGATAAAAACATTTCTGCAACTCCATCTTCTTCTTCGTCTGAGTTTTTTTTTTTTTATAAATTTGTAAGGTTCAGTGGGTAGCCAGTAAAAAGTTATAGACTTGATAAACGGTAGAAGTTTTTCGTAAGTTGTGAACTGTTCATTTTATTTTTCCAGTACCATACCAAAAAGTGAGTATCAATACCGTAGTCGAACCATAGAGTATGATCATTAATCAAGTCTCGAGGAGGACCATCATAACAAACTCTTGAGAATGTCAAGTATAACGTCATTCAGGAATAAGATAAATCCTGAAGATGACATTCATTTTTTGTGTCTTGAGGGCTTTTAATATCACAGCTATATATATATATATATATATATATATATATATATATATATGTGTGTGTGTGTGTTTAATTAAGTCATCAACATGATATCTCCGTCATTGCCTCCATCATCATGATAATACTCTTCACTATCGAGTGGATTTTGGTGACACAAATATCCTATACTCAAGGATTGAGTTTGACGTCAGACAAACAGAAATTTCAGATTTAACATCTATATAATAAAGTAGTTTACAATTTAAATCTCAAAAGATAAACAAAATGACTTTTGTTATTCGCGGTTGAGATCGCTTTAAATTTTACTTTAAAGTTAATCTAACGGCTAATATTAACACCCTAAATTTAATAGGAAAAATAGGGCCCTAAGGGTGTGTTTGAAGTGATTTTTTAAATGTACTTCTATTTCTCATAAAATACTTTAAAAAAAATAATAGTGTTTGAAACATCTCCACCACTACCTCTACCCCCACCACCACCGTCGCCACCACCGCCACCCCCTACCACCGTCACCGTCACCGCCACCACCACCACCGCCACCCCTACCACCGCTACCACCACCATCGCCGCCCTTGTCGCCACCACAGTCATTGCCACCCACCACAATCATCACAGTCTCTTATCACCACCACTGTCGCTCACCACCTCTCACCCCCACTACAAACTAATGCTTAAATTCATTTATCACTTTTCTATTTTTGTGATTTGATTTTGGATATGAATACAAATATGTTTATTGTTTACCATTTTTTATTAAATTGTGCCTTCAGACACAGACAATAACTAGTCTATATAATAAAATAGCTTACAATTCAAATCTCAAAAGATAAACAAAATGACTTTTGCTATTCGCGGTTGAGAACGTTTTAAATTTTACTTTAAAGTTAATCTAACGACTAATATTAACACTCTAAATTTAATAAGAAAAATAGGCCCCTAAGGGTGTGTTTGGAGTGATTTTTTTAAAATACTTATAGAAATTATTTCTCATAAGTACTTTAAAAAAAATAATAATGTTTGAAACCGCCCCACCACTACTTCTACCACCACCACCACCGCCGCCGCCGCCGCCACCCCCCGCCACCGCCACTGCCACCGCCACCACCACCACTGCCGTCGTCGCCGCCGCCACCACCACCGCCGTCGTCGCCACCACCACCACCACCCCGCCACCACCGTCACTATCACCACCGCCACTACCGTCACCATCACCGCCACCACCCTCCACCACCACCGTCGCCGCCACCACCACCATCGTCGCCGCCCTCGCCGCCACCACGGTCATTGCCACCCACCACAACCATTACCGTCTCCTAACACTACCACTACCGCCCACCACCTCTCACCCCCACTACAAACCGATGCTTAAATTCTTTTATCTTTTCTCTATGTTTGTGATTTAATTTTGGATATGAATACAAATATGTTTATTGTTTACCATTTTTTATTACACTGTGCCTTCAGGCACAGACAATAACTAGTTTTTCATATCTCATAAGAGTCGGTTACCATTGTTTCTTAGAAGACATGTTTTAAATTCACTTGAACTATGATGATCATTATCCAAACTCGAAGAAATAATCAGAGTAAATTTGAACATCCTATAAAAAAAAATTGTAACTTAACGAAAAAAACAACAGATGAGTGGGTTTGGTAACGTTTTCGTTTTTATGTTTTTTTTATAAGAAAAACAGAACTAAGTTTTGTTTTTTTTGTGATAAAAATTAAAAATATAAAACATGTTTGGTAGTCATTTATATTTAAAAAACTTGTAAAAACAAAAATAAAAAATTTGTTTGGTATTATATCAAAAATTCACCACCCAACCCCAATGACCACCCAAACCCCACTGGTCACCCAAAACCACCACCCAATCCAACCCCCATAACCACCGAAACCACAAACAATACATGTTCATCCTTAAACCAGATCAACAGCTAAACAAAGTTTCACAAACCTCCAAGAAAACCTGAACAATGATCTCATGATAAGAGAATGAATTCAAAGAAAGAAAACGTAGTAACAACCTCTCAAGATCTTCAGTTCCAAAGATCTGTTTCTCCATAATCATCTCCACCATTGATGTCCTAAAGTCACTGTACGGATCGCTTGAACTCTTCTCCACTGCATAACTCTCTTCAACTCTATCATCGACAAGAAACGAAAACCCTTCCATAATAGAACCCAAATCTGTGCCTCTTCTCCGACGGATCTTGTTGGTTTTCCGACGGGTGTTGGTAGTTTTGCCGAAATCGCTGTAATAAAGATCGGTTGAGCTCAAGGATGCTACAGAGCTATCTTTAGCTGATCTTCTCTTTGTGACAGATGGGTAGCGACAACCACGGAAACCCACCCCCACAACCACGGAAACCCACCACCACAACCACCGAAACCCAACGAAACCACCCCCACGACCACGGAAACCCACCGAAATCCACCCCCACGACCACTGAAACCTACCCCCAATCCAACCCCCCCTCCCACCATCGAAACCCACAGCAAAAACCAACAGTAGATACCCACAGCGAAGGGCAAGAGAGAGAGAGAGAGAGAGAGAGTCGAGAGACACTAGAGATGGGGTTTTTATACTAAAACAAAAAAAATTCACTTTTTGTTACTAAGGGGAATCGAAGTCAGGATCTCATTAAATGGGAGACCACCACCGCACATGTTTTTTTTTTGATGTTTTCAAAAACATTCTTTTCGATGTTTTCATATTTTAACTTTGTTTTTAAAACGGAGATGTTAAAAAAAATAAAAACATTCAACAAAATTATTTTTTATTTTTTTTTTAGCCATAAAATGAAAATAAAAACGGGCGGTTATAAAACACCACCTGTCAAGGTGCAATGATTACTTGTAGAAGAAATGTCAAAAGGACGTATAGAATAGTGAGTGATACAAAGAAAATTTATATGGGTATATTCTAAACAAAAGATAATATAGTTTATTAGCATTCTCTCAATACTTCAAAATACATGACGATTAATATCATTTCATTACATATACAGAAAAAAAAAAATGGATAAATTATATTTTGACCCCCTTAACTATGTTCTCGTCTTCACGTTGCTACTTGAACTATTGAATTTTTCACGGTGCTCCTCAACTATTTGAATTATTTCACGTTGCACTAAATGTAAATGTATGTTATTTTTTTGGATAGAAATTACCAACATGTAAGTGAAAAAAATTAGATAGTTTGGGGGTAGAACGATACAACTTCTCGTCAAATTTGGAACGGATGTTAATAATTAAGGTGATGTGAAACTGATCACATAGTTGAGAGTGCAATATAAAAATTACAATAGTTAAGAGGCAATGTAAAAAATACTCATAGTTGAGGGGGTTAAAGTGTAAATTGCTCAAAAATATTAGGAAAAATTACATCTAAACCCCTGAGGTTTGTTACTTAATCATTTAGATCCTTTGACATTTGAAATATTACACACAGACTTCCTAAAGTTTGTACGTGCGTAACACTTAAACCCATGCTCTCAATGTCCGTTAGTATATCTATTAGTAAATTACACACAGACTCCTTGAAATTTGTAGGCGCAAAACACTTAAACCGCTCAAGTTTGAAATATTATACTGACCCCTTATTAATTACGGAACTAACAGAATCTATTAAACAATCAAATTACCTTAATTAAAGATAGAACATATTATGTCCATTACAATTTGATTCTTTGTTTGATTTTTTAGTTTTATTTTAATAGATAATATTATTGAACGCAAATAAGTATTGAATGAGTTATTTTATATATTTATACTGATTATTTTTTTTTTTCTCATTTTTTGTTAATGGATGATATCATGGAATATGCAAATGTGTTGATTAGGCTTAGTTCATATGTTTGTACTTGATGATGAAAAAATTGACCCAAGCTGAAAAGTTCATTTAGTCCAAGATGGCGGCATGCTTAACACATGCAAGTCAGATGGAAAATGGTGATTCTAGTGGTGGACGGATGTGTAACACATAAGAACCTGCCCTTGGGAGGGGAACAACAGCCGAAAACGGTTGCAAAAGGAGGAATCTGCCTAAGGAGGGGCTCGCGTCTGATTAGCTAGTTGATGAACCAATAGCTTACCAAGGCGATGATCAATAACTGATCTGAGAGGATGATCAGCCACACTAGGATTGAGACACGGCCCAGACTCCTACGGGAGGCAGCAGTGGAGAATTTTTCTCAATGGGCGATAGGTACCTTTTGGCTTCGAAGTTTGTTCCAATAGCTACCATACATGAGATTTTGATCGTCTTCATCCTAGTCTTCTTGCCTGTTGGGGGAAGGAAGGAAAGTCAGGACCGGAGAAGGTCAAACTCTGGGCGAGTTGCTAGGTTTCGCCTACCCTACGATTTCACAAGATTAAACCTTTTTTGTTCAACCGAAGTTAAGGTGTCCTAGAGCACTAGGGAATAGACTTTCATTCTCTACTCCAAATATGTCACTCATAGCTTCCAAACGCAATTCATACTTTTTATTTACTTACTGACTTAGGCATCGGAGAGTTTACCCAGGACCTCCCTTCCAGTCTTTGACTTCTTTTTCAGGTGATCAAATTTCAACAAACTGATGTGGAGGTGGTCCAAATTTTGGTATCAACAATACTAATTATGATTTTTTTTTTAAAAAATTAAATTTTTATAATTTGATTTTATTTAAGTAAATGACATAATAAAATATGAATTTTGGTTATAAAATTTAAATAATTGATATTCTATCATTAATTGGAGTATTTTTAGTTTAAGTGTAATATTTTAAACTTAAGGGGTCTAAGTATTACACGTTTCAAATTTTAGGGGTTTTGGATGCAATTAACTAATGAATATACTAACGGACATTAATGACAGGGATTTATGTGTTACGTACAAACCTCAGGAGGTTTGTGTGTAATATTTTAAATGTCAAAGGGTCGATATATAATATTTTAGATGTCAGGGTCTAGGTGATTAAGTAACAAACCTTAGGAGGTTTGAATGTAATTTTTCCAAAATATTATCATATGATTATGTATAGATATTCTTCATATAATACGTTTGCGAAGTATTTTCCTATCGATATTAATATATAGTTGATTTCATTCGATAAATATTAAAATCAGAATATTTTTTTGAATGGCTTAGTCTGGCTCCAGGAAGGTCCAATGGCCGCTTCTGTACAACTGATGTGTAGTACAAATATTTGTAAAGTCAAAACTGTACTGCAAAGAAGAAGGTGTGGAAGCCATATCCCCCTCTTGTATCACGTTCTACCTTCCTTTATAACTAACATAACTAATTCAATTTGAATAGACCAAGAATTAAAGTTCCTGTAAAAGATCATTGATGGCCTCTTTCCAAACCCTCAAGTCAACATCCTTGATCATAGCTCTCCTCTTATCCCTCCAATTCTCCAAGATCATAGGTCATGGAGGCATTGAACACGACAGCACCACCACCGCAGATTTGCATTCAAAAGGCTTAATTCTGGTGAAAATCTGGTGTTTAATCATTCTATTTGTCAGCACTTTTGCCGGTGGCGTCTCGCCTTATTTCTACCGATGGAACGAGAGCTTTCTTCTGTTGGGCACTCAGTTTGCTGGTGGGGTGTTTTTGGGCACCGCACTGATGCATTTCTTGAGCGATTCAACGTCAACCTTTGGAGATCTTACGACGAAAAGTTACCCTTTTTCATTCATGTTGGCTTCAGCAGGTTATCTTCTCACTATGTTGGGTGACTGTGTGGTGGCCTATGTAGTGAAGGGCGGTCAGAGAGAGGCTAAAGTGGAGACAGGAGGAGGAGACGTGACGGTTGAGGGTCGTGCAGAAGAGATGGGGATGGATCTCAATCCAGCATTTGTGTCGACAAAGTCAGTGGGGGACAGCATACTTCTCATTCTTGCCTTGTGTTTCCATTCGGTTTTTGAGGGTATTGCGGTTGGAGTAGCAGGTAAGCGATTATAGATCAATTATTGTGTTTTTCAAGGTAGATCAGTTTGCTAGCAACTTAGTTTTGACTGTATTCCATGTGCAATGAATGCATTTATAAGACTTAAACTTAAGATCGAGTACTGTATACTTTTATGTCTCCTTTCTTGTTCGATCACTGAACCCATTCGTGCATATTATCTAACTTGAAGATTGTTTATGCTAACCACGGAGTTCAACTTGAACAGAATGGAAGTAGTATTGGCCGTACCAACTCTCCTTGATTGATGTTTTAGCATTTTCGGTAACATATATAAGCCTCTGAAAGTTTGATCAAGGATCTGGTGGAGTGCAGTTTAGAATCTAACCATTATGTGATTTTTCTTCTTTCTTCGTTAATGAAAGAAAGATACATAACAAAACATTATTGTTTTGTTAACTTGATTGAATTGTCCAATCTCGTGTCTTTTGGACTCGTGGTTACAACGCAAATTTGATGTGCATGTGTATAATCACCCTTTAATTATTGTATCACCTTTGGACGTTGCTCAAACTCAAACTAATATGCTGAGCTTGAATTGTTTATATAATACTGTTCTCAGATACCAAGGCGAATGCATGGAGAAACCTGTGGACAATATCCTTGCACAAGATCTTCGCAGCCATATCCATGGGGATTGCACTGCTGAGAATGATACCAAAGAAGCCATTTCTATCAACAGCTTCTTACTCTTTCGCATTCGCCATTTCAAGCCCTGTGGGAGTGGGAATAGGCATCGCCATTGACGCCACGACTCAAGGTCCTACAGCTGACTGGATTTATGCCATCTCAATGGGACTTGCCTGTGGTGTTTTCGTCTATGTTGCCATTAACCATCTCATAGCTAAAGGGTTTCAACCACAAGCTCACTGTTATTTTGATACCCCATTTTATAAGTTGCTTGCTGTGGTTATTGGGGTGGGCGTTATAGCAGTTGTTATGATTTGGGATTAGATGAATTCTTGGGAAAATCTGTAATAAACTTGCTGGATTGTGTACTATACATTGCATGTATATTTACATTACTTTCTGAGCTTCTATAAGAGTTACAGTTTTTTGGACATCGTAAATTTGCCTAGCAGATAAGTGGATCTGTTTAATTTTCTAATTAACCAAGCGCAAAACCTCAATTAATCGTTTTTGACATATTTAAGTGGCCATGCTTAGGGGTTAGCACTCAAGTCACAGAAGCTTTTTTTTTTTTTGTCAAAATATAAATTTTCGTTTAATCAAAAAACAAGAAAAAAAAAACGTGATTTTTAGTGTAAAATCACCCTATTCCTATTCTAGTCTCTTTGAGTATAATTTGCATCAGCTGCATTGGAGCTGATGTAATCCAGTAGGGTGGAAGAGTGCCTAGTCTGGATTGCATAGCCAGCATGTGTGATGCTTGCTGAATTACAGAATCTCTTTGTAAATCTGTATCTAACATTGGATAATTGCATTGCATATTGCCATATATCCTGTTGGATAGCTTCGATATCCCTGAAGATTGCATTTGGTCCTTGCATAAGAGAGTCCATGAGGACCTTTGAATCTGATTCCCAAACCACAGCCAGATAACCCTCGTCCACCGCAAGTCTACAAGGTTTTCTCACTACGCATGGTTCAGCTGCTAATGGTGAAGACACTGTAATCACTGCAAAAGCTCCATTAATCAATTGTCCCTCATGGTTGTGTACCACTGTTCCATATGACGCTTTCCTATTCTCCTTATAGTCGACTCCATCACAATTAATCTTGACCTAGCCCCTCGGTGGGGAAGTCCACGAAGTATCGATTTCAGTTGTGAATGTAGTGTTGTCTTCTTTTGCAATTGCTTAAGATATCTCTGCAGTGGCTGCTATAGCTTGAGAAAGTACTCTATTGCAGCTTCGTTGGTGGTGTTGGAAAATCCATTCGTTGCATGCTTTCCAGATGAACCAACGTATGAAAGCAAGCATAGGCTGTCCTCGTTGTTCAATATTGGTTATTCCTACCAACCCCTCAAGTTTTTACAAAAGCCAGACTTCGATTCTTGAAATTTCACATCTATCAATGATAAATCCAAACAGAGATTTCTTCCATACTACCGTGGTCCACGGGCATAACAAAAGTGGATGCTCCACTGTTTCTTCCTCCTTTGTGCAGATTGGACATGTTGGGTTCTGAGTTAGCTTCCTTCTCCCTCCTCTCCGCAGATGGTAAACACTCTTGACTGTGTATAGCAACCATCTTAGAATATCATGTTGCTGTATTTCATCTCACTGTGGATGAGTTCAGAATTCCATCTTCTGTGAGGCTGTTGAATGAGCTCTTGTACTTTCAGTGTACTGCTTTGGCCCATACTTTGAATTCGAAGATGTCTTGGTATCCAAGGGTCTTCCCAGCATCAAACATCAACTCCATCTCCTATCTTCCAGATGCATCCCTTTGCCAGTACATTCTTCACAGAAGCTTAAAAGGTTTGAATTGCAGAATGATCTTAAGACTTAATTGTTTTATTATTATAGATTTACAGAACAGCAAGCCAAGATTCGATATGTTAATCAATGAATCCATATTAGAAGTGTCAACCGTTTTCACGTCTAATGAAGAAAGGGATTAAAGAAATATGGGATCAAGTCTAGGACAATGTCCAGAGCATTAAACAATACTTAACACAATCACCTGTACTAGCCAAAACCCACTCACCGTCCAGGGTCGGTCTTTTTTATTATACACATGTGCTACAATTGTATAGCAACATTAAAGATGCAATTTATATACCCTGGAGCAATGTATAACAAGAGCCAGCTTTAAAAAAGCTTGCATAAAAAATCTTTTCTAGACATTTTTTTTTTGCTATTGGGTGCCTAAGTTTGCGCCGACTATTCCTTCAATCTCTGAGCTGGCTATTGTAATTCGAGCTAGTTTAAAAACATGTCCCCTGGTGGCTAGCCCTTAGGGGGTGTGATGGGGTGTGGAAGTATTGAATCTGAGACCTCTTACTTGTAAGAGGATAAGCTTGACCACTGAACCACCCCTAAAAATTCTTTTCTAGACATTTAAATACGATAAATTATCCACCTGTAAGGGTGCAACTTCATCGGACTGATCTAAACCCAACTTGAACAATAATTAGGTGGAGATCTTTAGAACTTGAGTTGAGTTTTAACAAAAAAAATTTCAATTTGATATTTTCAGGCAATGTTGGAGTTGAAGGGTTAGGTTGATAGGTTTAATTGAAACCCGCTCAAATTTAAAGATTTCAGGCTCCACCTATTGTATAAAGAGTAATGCTACACTGATTAAATTTTGGGACCAAATTTAGGGACCAAATTTGGAGCTCAAATGACATGACAACATGTCATCTGGAGTCTTTATTGGGGGCCCAAATGACATGGCACCAAATAAAGAAGCCAAGTCAGCTGCCATGTCATTTGAGCTCTAAATTTGGTCCCAAAATTTGGTCAGTGTAGCATTATTCTTGTATAAAATGAACCTTTATAACGATGAAAATAATAGAATTTAAGGATGAATAAGTTGATGAATTAACTTTTCTTTCAATTCACCGTAATCAATCTCTTCAAAATTGAGAGAAAAAATAGATAAAATTTTTTTTATGTGTGTTGAAATGTATGCTATTTACCTATATATATCCGTTAATATATGCATATATATCATATGTATCTATTACATATTATGTATACATTAATTTTATATATAGATATAATGATAAAATATTTATTGATACTTTTTTTTTTTTGATTTAATGATCAAGTGTATCCAGATCAGCTTACGCACACATCGACTAATTCCCTCATCAGTCCGGTCAAATGCATGTCATCCACACGGGGATTAGAGTATTCATGAAAGACAAATCTCTCGTGACCTGATTTTAAGGAGTTGTCAAGATTAAAACTTAGTGTGTAGCAAAACTGATTGATTCGCGGCTCCCCTGCTTTCTCCTTTTCTCTTCTCCCACACACTAATTTTTTTGGGTTTTTTAGGTGTGGGTACAATTTTTTAGACTTATTTAGGTAAAAGTGTATGGATAAGTTGTTTATTCCATTAAGTACAATTTTTATAAAAAATTTTGTGTTTAGGTACAAAATTCAAATGAATTAAAATCATTTTTACCTAAACACCCTCCCTTAAATTATGCATTCTTAATTGCCAGTTATATATCTAATCAAATATGTAAAGATTTCATTAGATTCTTTCACTATCTCTCCCCTATTTTCTCTCCATCTCTCTCTCTCTCTCTTTCCCCTTTACTTTCCCTATCTCTCCCCTATTTTCTCTCTATATCTATCATTGATAATTTATTTTATTTTCAAATATGTAAATATTTGATTTATTTTTTCATCTCTCTCCCCTTATTTTCTGTAATCATCTCTCTCTCTCTCTCTCTCTATTTTCTCTCTTTATTTATATCAACATTACAACAACATAATTACACTAATCAGTTATAATTGTCTTTATAATACACCAAATAGTTATTTATGCATTCTAATAAACCAAACAATTACACAAATTTATAATATCAACCCAATTTGTCATTCAATTGTTTACATAAACTTAATAGTTGCACTATTTAGTATCGCAACATCGTTATACCAATCATATATAACAAATTTAGTATAATGATAAAGTCTTTTGTGTAATGATAAACCCAATTTAGTGTATATAATTGATGTAACCATGTCGTGATACTAAATGGTGTAACTCTTTGATTTATGTAAATAACAAAATGACAAATTGAGTTGGTGTTGTAATTTCGTATAATTGTTTAGTTTAACTGTTTAGTTTATTAGAACACATGAGTAACTGTTTAGTGTATTATAGGGTAATTGTAACTGATTAGTATAATTGTGTTGTGTAACATTGATATAAGGAGAGAGAAAAAGGTAGAGAATAAGGAAATAAGGGGAGGAGTGAGAGAAAGAGAAAAAAAATAAGGGGAGAGAGAGATGAAAAAATTAAATCAAATTTTTACATATTTAAAATTTTTTTATCAATATGAGAGAAAGAGAGAGAGATAAAGAAATAGATAAAAAGAAAATAGGAAAGAGAGAGTGAAAAAGTAATGAAGAGAGAGGAGAGAGAGTAATGGAGTAATAAATACCCTTTTAGTCTTTTTAAAAAAAAATGCACTTAGGGCTAAATAAATTTTTTTAATGTAGTTTAGCTCAAATAAGTCTAAATTTTTGTACCGGTTTCTAAATTACCCAATTTTTTTTGGTTGATTTTGGCTGACTCATCTCTATGCTTTGAGGTTGTAATGGCTGGTTGGTTTGGCGGATGCAAGTGGCATCCTAATTATTTTGTAAAATATAAAATTACCCCCTAACATTTTTAGTTGTCAGTGTGGGCTAATTCTACAAAACTTTAAATTTTTCAAAATACACCCCATTTTTTTTGAAAATTATAGTGTGGGCAACTGTATTTGACCCTTCCAAGTCCTTGGATGGAGGTGGTGATTGAAGTTTTGGAATTAGCAGTGGGTTCGGGTAGGAGAACTTGCACTGGTTGGTGGTGAATTCACCTTCATGAGGTTGGCAGAGATTGTTTAGACTAGTTTCATATTAGTGTTTAGTTGGAATTTTTGTTTTTGATAGGAATGAAGGCAAAGTAAACTTTTAGGAAAAGACTAATCATGAGCGTATGGGGTCGTAGCAATGTTACCTAGATTGTGGGTTGTTTTGGTACGTCATACGGACATGGGTACATAATACGATATTTTCTTAGGTACGCGATACAATAAGGATAGGCTTAACTGGTACGATATTTTGGGCTAGTACGATATTTTGGGTCGCAATTCGTTTTAGAACTCTTATATAAATCGTTTTTACTACTATATAACATTATATATTACAGAATCCATAAACACTAAGTCAGTTACCATTTATCTTATAATTGTACTTGATTTTCTATTATCTAAAATAATATATAATTATAAATCTATATACATGTAGTCAATTAATATTTATTTTATATTTGTACGACATGTTCTAAAGCGAATTGATTTAGGGTTAGTATTATAATTTGGGGTCGTCTATTTTGGTGATTTGGATCACGAACTCACCCCTTTTGGGATCGATGTATTCAGATCGTGAATCCTCAAGGATCGAGTAAATTGTGGTGACCATAAGTTGTAGTGCGTAACCATGAAGGCTACTGGGTATCTAGGGAAGCACAACCAGTTCTTGAAAATTCTGCTTTTGTGACAGAGGCATATATAGTTAGGACAGCTTGCAGTGGAGCAAAGTTACGGAGCTGTGATCATTGAATCTGATTCAAAGTAGCTCATGGATGCCCTAAACAGAGGTTGTGTGGCGACTATGAAAGAGCATGCCAGCTACGTCCACGTCAGATGCAGCTACAGCTACTAAGGATGCAGCTGCAGAGCAGAGTATGCAAGCCACGATCACACCAGATGCAGATGCATAATAAAAGAGAAGGACACTGTCATTAGCTAGTTAGTTAGTCTGTTATTAGTTTTGCCGAGTTGTGTTGCTTAGCTGACAGTTGCCATGTGAAGTTATGTGAGAGTTAGTTTGTTAGATTGTTGTTAGGACTTGTATATGAAGCACACGTGTGTATTTTGATTACATTGATTCAATGAGAAATTTACAGAATTTTCTCCATGACTTGACTCTTTGTTTCTCTATTTTTCATATCTTCTTCTTCTCCTTCTTGGATTCTCTGCATCTTTACAGGTGTGTCCTACATCATATCAGTTCTTCTGCTCATAGCTTTTGTTGGCCTATCCATTCTTACTGTTGGGGTAAACCAACTTCTCAAAGTTTTGTTTTTTGCCTTCTTTATTTGCATTTTTCAAGTGTTCTTGTTGTGGGTGATTTGAATTTGTAATTTTGGAATGTAGGTTATTGTTTTGGCTTGTTGCTAATTTGGGGTAGTATTGGATTACCCAGGTTATCTACATAGCTGTAACAGATTTCTTGCAGAAAAGGGAGAGAGAGAGAAATTTGAGAAAGAAGAGGCAGGAAAGAAGAAGAGTGGGAAGAAAGGGAAGGTGAGAACTAGAGCTAGAGCTGGTCCCAGGGGATTTGATCAGAAGATTGATGAAGATGATGATGATGCAGAATAGAATGCAACTATCTTCAATGTAACTCTAATTATAAAATGTTGAAAACTTTGGGGTCTCTGTTATTCTTTGTTTTGTGTTTACACTGCATGGTTGAGGATGATGATGATTATTATTAGAGTAATGCTATTGAGACCTAATTTACTGACATAATTTGTTGACCTAATTCACTATGACATTTGAATTCATTACAGACCCCATCAAATATTAAAAATTGGTATTGATCCAATGATTCCTATGAAACCACGTCATTATATCAACAAATTAGATTAAATTTTTAGGTTTAAATAATATTATTCTTATTATTATCCTGAGAACAAATGATATTCAATCTTCAATGAACCCACTGTTAGCTTTTATCAATTAGCCTTGAAATTCAGGGCACGAGAAATTTATCCCTCATTAATACCCTTATTTCCAGCGTGGATAAACCACCTTTAACCAAATTAAAGAAAAAATTAGTCAATACGCATAAATTGACTTGAACACCGTGACCGTTAACCCAAAAAAAAAAAAAGCCTTGAAAGCTGTGCATTACTCTCACAGACTCCTAAATAGTTTTACCATTTGGAATCTTTTGGGACCATGGGTTTGTGGGAAACTATTTGGTCCTATATGAAATACAAACCTGGTTCCTGTCGAGGCATATGCTCAAGTTGAAGCAATCCCGAGTTTTTTTACGCCACCTATGGATGCTGCAAACAGAGCTCTAACGAGTGGGTTTAGTTATTTCGTGCACAATTTCTAACCCACATATGTAGACACTCTTAAGTTTCACGTTGGCATCGCGATCATTGATTTGGGTTCCTATTACATTTTCCTGGTGTTTTTCTATGCCATAAGATTCGTTGAATGGGGGGAGGGGGCCTTCAGTTGCACACACACACCACCCCCAAAAAAAAAAAAAAACCCCACAAAACTCCATGGAACCCACCCCCCACCCCAAAAAAATCAAAAAGTCCTGGTCCAAAGCTTTCATCTACTTGTGGTTAATTGAGCTGAGCACATTATACCCAAATATGAAAACTAGTGCATACATAAAGACCAGCAGGGGAAGATTTCCATAGAACAATCCACTGAGAAAATATACCAAATGCATGAATTAAACAGCAAAACAACCAACCAGGGTATAGACAGATCAAGAGACCTAAGCATATACTTGGCCACATCAGAAAATTGTCAATACCATACATGAAAATTCCAGCCTCAACTAAAACATCAACTCTCAACATGGCAAAAGTTGTACAATCGCGTTACATTATAAACAACCTCACCCTTTCATCATTTTTACACCCTTAAAAACTTGTATCATCATTATATCTCCTCTGCACGGGCATCAGGAATATCAAACATCCAAGCCTAGATTCTATGTATAAACTGTAAACTACACAATGTACAGTGTACAAGCAACAACTTTATTTGCAATAAGCCATACCTTTCTTAGAGATAGGTAGAGCAACAGCACTAGATGCCGGGACTCAAACTAGCCTCAGTTAGCTGTACAACTTCTTTCTTTCCTAGAGTGTCTGAGCAGGCTGTGGGTACTGAGCAGTAATTCTCCTTTCTGCACACAATCGAAATGACTGGTTGGAGAGCTAGTTATATGTTGAAGAATAATGGTTCTTATTCACAAGTTACTTCTACAAATGGCAGATTTGAAATTGAAGGTATTTCGGAATTCTAAAATTCACCATTGAATCTTGGACGGCATTCCTACAACTACGAAAAAAAAAGACAAAAGGTTTAAAAAAAGGCCGTAGTTCTTAAAACGCGAGTTATTTACTTAATTCTTAGCTGTTGACAAGTCAAATTCAAACTGCCACAAACGAAAATGCATTTACCCTGCAAAAAAATGCTTTTGTACCAAGCACTACTTCCTAAAGAAGCAATACGACAGTGGGGAAGGGCAGAAAAAAACTGACACCAAAAATTTGCAATAGGATAAATTTTTCCTTTTGTGATTGCAAAAGATAAAAAATAATATCCGCATAGGTGAAACACAAAGGAAGAAATAACTACCCCCAGCAGCAACAAGTTTTTCTACACGAGCAACGATATGCTTTCCATATGTGTATTTCTTCAGTGCATTCAAATGAACCTTTATCCGGGAGAGGATCAGTTCACGTTGCTGATCATTACAAGTTTCCAGTACTTTCTGTACAACATAATTTGCAAATTGATCTTTCATCATTGCCTGGATACAAAACAATAGATAACAATAAGAAAAGTAGAAATGAGTTTACCTATATATCCAACAATGAGATAAGCAACCCAAGCACTGTCTACACAAGCAGCATCAGTCAAATGGTTAGACACAAAACTTCTACTACCCTAAACACTATCGACAACTCTATTTGGTTTTAATGATAACACTAATTGATGGGACAAGCCCAAGGGCCCAACTCATATTATGAGCCCAGTCTGAATTAATAGCCCAACTCTAAGAGATCCAGCAAATCCAGCCCAAAGTGATCCATGCCCGGTCAAGCTCATTAGGTTCGAGGAGCTACATCAGCAAGGGAGCATGCAGGGTCATCCAAGAACCTCATCCACGCCGCCTTGGAAAGAGTCAACCCCCACGTCATCCTTTGACCGAATCCTATGGAGAGCACCGTAACTGTCTCATCAGTTGAGAAGAGGGCGTCAGCTCCACTAGATTAGCCACTTAGTTACTAATAACTCGCCCAAATCTGTAATGAGACAACTATAAATTGTAAGCCCCGCCAACACTTGGGGGGCAGATCACACTCAGTCGAACACAACTCTCCCATCTCTCTCAGCTTGTAATTCCCTACTCTCCCTACACACTTGAAGTAATAAAATACCCGGCGACCCTAGTCATTCAAAGTGGACGCAGGTCACGTTGACTGAACCACTATAAATCTCTTTGTTTCTATCTCTCTCTACTTTACTACTGCATTTATCACTGTTTACTTGACAGGTGGTGTACAAACCAATTTGTACATCACTAATTTCAGATATTCCAATACATTTAATAAATAGACACCCAATCCAAAGCTACACTTAACATACCTACATATACTAGTTTCCCAGTTTAATTGTTATCGCTCTAAAGGAATAAACATCAATCAAAAAGCACAAAAGATGAGCCCCCACACCTATAAGAAAGCACAATTAATGTAGCCTAGAACTTCTGATGGAAAATTTGAAACTACCTTGTCTACACCTCCGCTTGACACTAAACACCCTATGGTGGCAAGGAACAATGCTTTCAAGTTTCAAAGATAAACACTTTCCCTAATTATGCCATACAACATTCATTATTCTTCGTTTTCAACAGAACAGAATAAGGATTCCAACATTTTTCAAACAACAAATCTCATCTCATCTATACATAGACTCCATCACTGTTGCTCTCATATTCGAATAAATCAGGATTTTCATAATTCGCAATCCCCATTGGACCAATCCAGGGCCGCTCATCTGTAAATATATTTGAAATTTAAAAACCAAAAATACAAAATTTAATAAAAGAATAATTTCATTTCCAATAATTGTTTTACCATCTTTCCTTCTTGTATGGTAAGGCCTTCATCCATGACCTGAAAAGGCTTCCTGAATTTTGTACTTCAAACACCTCAGGCTCAAAACCTCTTAGTAAAAAAAAAAACACAACCTTTCTTTCCTTCGGGATAGAATTTTCCATTTATTATCTCAATCGTTTACCCTTCCATAAAATGGTGCAAATTGATTGTTTGCTGAAGTGTCGAGCACCAACATGGTTGTAAACAGATTTTTATGGTATCCAGAATACCTATGATGTCATCACATTTTTTCTAATAGCATTAAGTTTCTTTGACAGACAAAAGTATTAGATATCGCAATAAGCCAGTAATCCAAATCCCCACCTGCTGACCCTTAACAAAAGATCTACGAGTAATATGTATGCACATTGGCATAGCCAGGAGTCATACCCTGGGTTCGGCACTTTTAACTACATGCTTTAATCGAAATTTTCCAATCAATAAAAATAATATGATACATTTATGTTTACTTTTACGCCAGGAGACTGGAGTTCAATTGTGGGTTGGGCACTTTTAACTACATGCTTTAATCAAAATTTTCCAATCAATAAAAATAAGATGATACATTTGTATTTACTTATGTATAGGCCAATTGTAGGGAAAAAAAGACCAACCGTAGGTCAATTGCAAGCAATTTCTCCTTGAAGTTAAGAGTACAAACTAACAATAGCCTTAATATGCAAATCAATGTCAATCGCAGAAAAACCCTAATACAAGAAAAAGTACTAGACATGCAATTACAGATCAATCATATTTCGTATTATCAAAAAACACTATTAAAACAAGAAAACAAGCTACACAAGGAAAACAAACACGGATACAAGGGTTAAATGTCATCAAAATGGGCAAAAAAGTCGTGCATAGTGTTGCCAATGGCTCATTGAACCTTATGTAGATGAAAGGCACAACTAGTCAACAGTTCCCACAGTTGCCAATCACGTTTGCTGTCTCGATCTCTCTCTAACTTCCTCAATACTCCCTTCATTTCGTTTGTATATGGAGTTTTTTTAAGTTTCAATATTCTGTGTTTTATTTAATGCCTCTGTGCTTTATGTACTTACAGAATGATCCTCTATTTTATTATACAAAAATCTTAATTTTTATACAACTACATGATCTCGTAATTTTTTTAAAAGTACAAAATGACCTCCGATGTTTCAAAAGCTAATCTGAATGTGTTCGAAGCGTATTTGTAACAATGTTATAGTCATTTACGTATGGGTCCATTCGAAAGTGTTAGGATGGGCATAACCAAATATAGTTGACACACACACGCGTAAGTGGGGACAAAGTGCCTCACAACTCGGCCATTTTAATACTTAAAAAATGCTTTAGATAACAAAAGCAACCAATTAACTCATTTGGGTTGGAACCATGGGGCATGCGTGTGCACACACATATGGTGATCCAGCTTTACTGATCTACTCAAAAGCAAAATAATTCAGAAACTTTAAAGCTGCACTATGTATAATGATGCATAAGAATAGCAAAGAAAGGGACAATACAGAAATATAATCATGAAACAATCTCCCATAATATTTGCTTCGTGCATTCAGAAAGAATATGGAGCTTTGACAAACCTGAAGAGGCTCATTTTCATCCGTTGTGCCAAGCATCTCATTCACCAGGAGTTGACGTTCAGTAGGATCACCAAAAGTTAAGCACTTCTCCACAACATTGGAGGCAAACTTCTGCTGACTCATCTGAACTATCTTCCCCGCTAATTCCTGAATTATAGCAGACCGCTCATGTGGTCTTCCTTGCTCCAGTACATGCTGTCAATATCAAATAAAGAAGATTCAACATAGAGGAAGAAAAGGAGGTGACATGAGGCCCATGACATACATCCCATGTAGAACAAACATTTATCAAGTCCACAACTGGAGGCAAATTGAGTGGGTTCAATTGGTGAAATCAAAATAAGAAAGATGACTGTGTGTGTAACTATCTCTAAGTTCACCATTCAAGCATGGATGCAAGCTCACACGCACACACCCCCTTATAGTAACCGTAAAGTATACCAAATTAGATATAATACCCAGCTTTACAGTCATAAAACCAAATAATCGAGTTGGCTAGAGCTATGTCAAGGGAAAATGGTTCCATCATTCGAATGAAGGTGCTCGGACAAATGCCACCTGAGCTCTCGAACATGGACTGACCCGCATGAATGCATGAGATACAGTCCAAGATACAGTTAAACAATGCTACTGCCCAAAGAATTTGTTTAATGTTTTACATGCCGTTTATAAAGAAACGATTAAAACAAATTCCAAACCCTGAATGCCATCTAGTAGCAAGACCTGTTCATTAAGCGAATTGAGTACGGATTTCACTATACCATACAAGATTTGAATAAAGATACATAGCATTAAAGATATCAAAACATCTATGACTTCAACATAGTTAGATATATGTAATATCGACAACAGCAGGCATACAAGTCCATACTATAAATTTTTTCTAGATAAGATACAAACCTGAATAACATAATTGCCATATTGATCTTGTGCCAACAGACTTACAGCCCCTAGAACCTCGTCCATCACTTTACTCTGGGTTTTTGGGTCCACACAATGCTCCAGCACTCTCTATCAAATGAAAGACATCATCATAGAATACACAATTTTCATCTGCTTCAATATACAAGTCTAAATCATGAGAAGACTAACAATTAGATGTACCCTTTCCCAACCTGTATCACACGGCAACCATATGGATGGGTAGAAAGAGTCACAACTTGATCGAAAAATATTGAGACAATGAATTGAATATGGTCTTCAGGTACACATTCGATACACTTTTGAATGACATGGTTCCCATTCTGATCACGTACACAGCGCATGACATGACCATCAAGCTCTTCAACCATTTTAATCTTCTGGTCCAAATCAACCACTTCTATTGCCTAAATTGTTAAACAGAGTCTATTATTAGCAAAACAGTAGCATTTGCTTGAATCACATCAGCATGAGTTCAATACTATGAAGCATGGACACTCTCAAGAAGGTGACGTGTGTCCGTGTCGGACACCGACACTCTTCAGACATTTTTGGACATGTGTCCGACATTCTTTTATCCGTATCCATAATTAAATAATAAAATCTTAATTTTGAACATGTGTCCGACACTTATTTGGTGACATGTCCAACACTTCTTTAAACCGTGCCTACTACTAGACAATAAACATGTGATTAAAAAACTTAAAAATTTTACTATTACGTATCTTATATTGTGAGAGAACATATAATTACCAAGACCAGACATGTTAAAGTTGTACTTAAAATATAATAATAAAAGCAAAAGATACATAAAAGATTTAAAAAAGAGCAATTGGCGTAAATATTAACACTAAATGACTAGAGATAACATTTACTTATCATAAAATACTGAATTTTTTAATGAATAATATATCATTATCACTATATTTGTGATAAATTATATAGTTTTATTTATAAAACATAATTATCTATAACATGTCTCCAACGTGTCCGTGTCCTACTTTTTCAAGGTTTGTAGTGTCTGCGTGTCTGTGTCGTATCCATGTCCGTGCTTCTTAGGTTCAATAAGCTATAACAGATTGATAAAACTTGAAAACAGGAGCACTTGCTTGAATCACATCAGCATGAGTACAATAAGCTAGCAGATTGATAAAAGTTGAAAACAGGCCACTAACTACAGCTATTACCAAATCAGCACCACATAGTCATGGTATAGCATTTGTGTAACTGGAAAGTAAAGAGACCAGGAGACCACATTTGAATATGAATTTTCCATCAACCATATAGCAGATTGAAAATGTCTAGTAAAGCAAGAAGTTCTTACCTCCTCCTTCCAAACAGGAGAAATCTTTTTTTATTTTATTTTGGAAGTTCAATGGACAAACACCATAATTGCTGGAAGTGATGTCTCACCCACCTAAGAACTGTTGTGAGTGGGATTTTGTCCCCTAAATGAAATTTTACAGGATAGCAAATTTAGAAACTAATGTCCCCATCCATTTCCACAGAACATATATGTGGGTCAGCATTGAATCTAACGATGAGATTATATAGTATTGCTGGCAGTGTAGCAGATCATGAGATCCATGTGTGAAGAAATTGCGACTTTGGAATACTGAAATGCAATTCAGTTGTAAAGCTGCTGTTACCTTCTGTATCACTCGGCAACCATACATTTGAAGACCAAGTGTTAATACATGCCCAAAAAGTTTGGTAGCCAATTCTCTCCTCTGGTGTGCCATTCCGTGCTCAAAGAACTGAGGCAAAATCACAATCATTAATCGCAGAAAATAAACTGAAGAGGACAAGAATAAGGCCGTGTGTGGAAATGTTGACACACATAACATATGTCCTTCACGGAAAAGAGTTAGAAGTTCATATACCTTCTGGATCACATAATTACCAAACACATCGGTCATCAAAGTAAGAGCATGAGGAATAATTTCCTGGTAAACCATGATTTTCTCCTCAGTTGTGGCAGTTTCAAGTTTTTGTTGAATGAATCGGCTCCCATACTGATCAGCACTGATCGTAGATGTTAAATCAAATGTTTAGATTTCAGAATTGCTGAAAAGTAAAGCAACAAAAATAATTTTGAACAATACAAACCTGAACTCAACCACATGGCCGACAATTTCTGAAAGTTCAAAACACTTGGTTTTATTGCTCTTAAACTCTTCCAGAAGAGACGACGCAAAGCTACTGTCCATATTATCTAAGTGCCAGGGTCCCATGACACCCCCAGCTAAGTTTCTCATCCCAGAAGGAACCCGCATGTTGAATTCACTATGCCTCATAGGGCTACCTGGGGCTACAGGAGAGTTTGGAAAGACAGGACTTGCCAAGGGACTGCCAGGGTATGTCAAGCCAACTCCAAATGCAGGATTTCCATAATAACCATGATGATTAGAACCACTAGTCTTGCTAACCAAGGGAACACCATATTGTGATTTCTGAGGAGACGGAAGAGCTCCAAGATAAGCTTGCTGAAGTAAGTCCATGTATGAATTACCCAGATAATTTCTATCCATAGAAGGATCATTAAGAGCTGTAAACTGTGCTGCATATTCGGCTGTTCTCAAATACTGAAGATACATTGGATCCATAAAAGGTGTCTGGAGAGCACTCCCTGGCATCTGGTTCCCGATTCGGTTTGGATTCTGTTCTGGTGCTGCCGAGTTTAAATTTGATCCCAACAACAACCTTGGGTCCATTCCAGGGACAGCCATAGCTGATGCAGCAGCATTTTCAAATAAAGGAGGAAGATTATTATTGCCAAGATGGGTGGACATTGGATTAATGGAGTAACCACTAAAACCATAGTTTGAAATTGAAGAATTTGCACCATCCACAAGCTGATAGTGTGAAAGTAAGCCGCCTCCACCATTAACAGTAGAGGCAGAAGATCCTTCTAGGTCTGACGTATTTGAAGAAACACCAGATATGTGAAGCTTTGCTTGGACGGAAGGTTCACTTATGCGTGACCCAAACCCATTGCTCACACTAGGGTTGGAGTAGGATATGTTTGCTGACTGATGTACAGAAGGCATATACAATTGCCCAGATTCAGATTTCTTTAAGTATGAATGTTGCTTCACGTTATTCTGACCACCTGGAAGACTGAAGAGATATTTCTTGTGGTCATCAACATCTTGTTCCATCTGAGATGGCAAATGCCTCTCTTCATCTATTACACCATTTGACAGATTCATGCCAGATAACGCAGCTACCAAATCTGCAGACTCACTAACATTAGAGGAGACACCGTTAAAAGAGTTTGGACTATTAACACCTCTCTTTTCTGAATTGCCTGCCCTCCCTGCGCCAATAGGAGTAAGGCTAGGACTCGGAGCTCTAGCAATGCGATGGGGATCAGGGGTAGTGCTTCTTGACAGGGAAGCACCCAGAGCAGCAGCGTACGAATATGATGCAGGTTGGCCAACAAGTTGGGCAGCAGATACACTCTGAACATTTGCATTAGATCGCAAAGTCTCTGCAGTTGCCAAACCGCGATGCAGTTGATCCAGCTCAGTCTCAGCAGGATTTAAGATTTCAGCATTGTCATCAAAAGCACTACGGCTAGTTGGGCGAGAAGGGTGTCCAGATGCCGGAGTTGCAAGGCTTAAATCATCCTGCACATACTCTACATGTTAAGCACAACAACAAACTAGAGAGGACTATTTAGAATATTTAATATAAGTAGGAGTTGTTCTGGTTTAACTTCATATTAAAAAAAACATAATCAGGCGGGAGGGAGAGCAGGGAACTCACATTCAACAAATAACTTAGCAAATGGTAATAATATATATTATTGTGTAAGAACAAGTTCCTGCCTGTTAAAATTACAACTATGTCAGCAAAGTAGGGCAGCATCTCAGGCGTCTTGAATCAATTTGAAGCTCAACACACGTGTCCACTAAAGACAACTCAAGTTTGAATATTGGCAAGGTTGAAATCACATCCCATCAGTTTGGCCAAGAACAGATTCATTCAATTAGGTAAAAATATGGAACAATAAACATTAAATATCAGACTCAAATCTGCAATGTCTTAGATCATATGCTTAGCCATGTCTCCGCTGCCACTTGATATACCACCCCACTGGGGATGGCTGGAGGCACAAGAATCAAACGGTGAGGCTTAATGTTCAACTAACAAAATTGAAAAGGAGAAAAGTTCAAAGAAAACAATAAGCACTGCAAAGACATGATGATAATGTATATCTGACATCACATGGAAAGAGCTTCATCATTTTGAAGGAATGGAGTTCAAACTTCAAAATAGCAAGATAACAGAGCTTCAGGTTAAAGTTGTACTTCACACAAGTTCATAACAAGCAAAACACCAGAGGAGTTCACAGAGATTGATCATAACAAACACCTCCACAGTCACATCATATCAAAGTGCAGAATAATACCCCCAACTCAAACTTCAGTAGAATAACCTTCAATGGGGAATAGGATCTGAAATGATTCCTAAATAAGCAGAGTCCAGTGTAAAAGATGAGTGAAGCAGTGATGAACAAGTAAATTTATCTCCACAGGATATCATGGTATTGCTTGCCATATAAGAGATAAAAACTAATACATAAAACATACTTCCAGGGTCTCAGGCTGTCACTTGAACGTGCTTCACCATTTGAAGCCTAAACAACAAAGCATATGATGCAACTGCACCTTTTTCTTAGAAAGGCTTGCTCTTTGAGCAAGGTGTGGATTGCATTGTCAAAGTATTACAAGATCTAGTTCCGGTCAGCACACCAAACATTAATGATATGCATGGCAGCAATGAACATATGCCACCACACTGAACCATCCATTGTTTTTAATTTCATATTTGTTCATGCATCTTATTTGTAATGAATGCCATCCTGGACCAGTACTGTATAGCATGTCTACATGTCCGAACTAAGATCAACAATACCTATTCAATAGCATAGATTACTAGAAGAAACCAAAGAAAACAAGGGTAAATATCTCCGAATGTACACAAAGTGGATATTTGATCCATATTGATGCAATGTGGCCTGATAACAAAGCTTGGTGGCTACTAAAATAAATGAGGAGTAAATAATTAAGACTAAAAAATGATAAAAGGTGGCATTGTTCACAGAGAAACCGCCCCAAACCCAAGCACCGTGGTACCTCCTACCACAACAGCTGGCTAAGCTTGCAATTACGGCAGCCCCCAAAAAGCTCACCTGACCCCTAGGTGGTACCTTTACTAAAAGTTATCAATGGGAATAAAAGAATGGAATTGCAAATCTAAATGAGGGCACTCAATAATCATAACCAAAAACCACAGCACACCGAAAACAAACCAAAAACTCCCATTAACCAACAGAAACCAATGTAGCTTTAATAAGTAGATGTATAAATTGTCTAACAATAGAATCATTGTTGCCGATAAGATGGAGATTCTACCCACCAATACACTTTACAACACATGTAAAATGGTTGCACATTCAACAAATAGCTCAATTCGCTCTTGATACCACGACAAAAGTCAAATATCCTCCCAAACAATAATTTTCAATGGGCAATTGAAGACGTCATAAATTCTCGTCATTCAAAGAATCATTAATTGAACAGCCGGTAATACATAATCAACCTCAGGAAGTACCCAAAACTAAAAGATGGAATTAAACAAACAAAAATGGAAGTGTAAATATACAAGAAATTCACCTGAAATATTTGAGCAAGGCTCTTCTGTCTGGTACCTAATCCTATCCCAGGCAAACCAATCAGCCCATCGCCACCCCATTCAGCTGAAGCTTGCACTTTCTTCAAGTCATTCTCACTATCTTGTTTCTTCGAACTAAACCCCGGTGGCATCGAAAACAGTGATCTCCCACCACCACCAGTGTCATTCCTATTCACCTTCCTCCTATCTCCAATCGCTGAACTCCCCCCTTGCAACCTCTGTGCAAACCGCCAGTCCTCCTTCGACAACAAAGGTGGTGGCAACCGAGGGTTCAAATTCACATTCGAATAATAGTAAGATAAATAAGCAGGATCAGACCTAAGCTCCTCCTCAGACAAAAACCCATTACCACTCTTAGTCCGAGCAAACTCCAAAAAGGCAGCACCACCACCCCCACCCCCATCACCGCCGCCGACACCATGATTAAACAACCCACCAACTGCACTCAATGAACCCTCAACAGTGGGTGGGGCTGACCCGCTTCTATACAAATTCAGCTCCTTTTCACGATCATCGGCTTCGTGTCGCCGCTGTTCACGAAGCAGCCCTCCTATCTCGTTCTCCAATTCATCTCCAAACGAATGTTCATTATCTCCAAGCATTGGTCTCCTACCCAATTCAGACAACATCTTCACAAACAACGCCTATTCACTTATTCCACAAACCCTAAAAATCCCAAAAAATACCTACAAAACCAAAACTTCATAATCTATAAGCTGAACACTCAAGAACTCATATATACAAGACAACAGCCTGAAAAATTCATAATCTAAACCCCTAAAAATCCAATCTTTGGCTATCAACCTTCAAACAAGAACATCTCTTTATACCAAACAAACCAAAAATATGAGTGATCAACCATGAAAGAGCCATAAAGATTCAACTATATCATCATAAATTGAAGAACCATAAATTAAATTTTGTCAACATTATTTCACATTGAAATTGCAGGAAACCGCGACAAAATAAGGTGTTGCCGGAGGACGTAAAAGAACATTGAGCTGAAGAGTGGTGGGGAGGTGTGTCTAAGAAAAGTGATATGTGAAACCAGTCCCGGCGGCGAAACCCTTTTTAGGGTTTTGTTTTTGTGTAAACCACATAAATGCCCCTCAACTTTGCTCTTTGTTTTAATTTACACCCTAACCTTTCAATTTTTTTTTACCACCTAAATTATTTAAATCATTTTAATCAACACTTCCTGTTTAAGGGTGCAACTCGGGTGGGTTGGACATGTCGAGGGGTCAACCCTAACTCAATAGTAGGTATATAATCTTTAACCCTAACTTTAACTCTAATCCAACCTTAACTTAAGGTACTCAACCCGAGTATTGCCCGAGTTCAATTCGAACGGGCTCAAGTTGAATTCGGGTTACTTAATTTGGACTGATTTTGGGTTAGAATTCGAGTTGGGTTCATTAAAGTGAATTGTGAAACCTAGTTGTAAGTTATGTTATTGAATCTATTGATTTATATATTTATTTTTAAATATGTTCATGTTGATTCTAATTTAATATTCGGGTTGAGTTCGATTTATATATTCGTGTTGAACCTGGTAATCTGAGGCCTCAACCCAGGTATTGTCCAAATTCACTTCGGGTTAGTGTTTTTCAGCTTAGTCCCAACTCAAGTTTTAAAAATCTCAACCCAAACCCTATTTTTCTCGGGTTAAGTTTGGATTGAATTCAGGTTGGCCAACCCAAGTTGCACCCCTACCTCTGTTAGATTTGGGCATTAAATAGGTATGAAACCCTAATGTGAATTGTATATGACATCTAGTGGAGGGCACTTTCAGCATTTCACCTATTATGTACGGTTGGGCACTCAAAACTCCCTCATAATGCTCTATTTCATCTCCAGGTCATGTTAGACCCTTCATCTCCAGTTCACGTTAGATGTTTTGTTCCTGATTCTTATACTAACTGAATGTTCTGAATAGTTTGACCCTTCATCTCCCTTCTATCTCCTAATCATATCCTAAATTCAATGACTAAACCAAATGACTTGGTTATTGCGGACAAGGGTGTTATATTCCATCCAGAACAAGTCTACTCTAAGTATTGCATCTCATATATTTAATTTTGGTTGTTGGGTATTGGGTATCAGACTAATTTTCATTTTGTTGGTTTTTGGGTGTTGGGTATTGGGCTTTAGGTATTGTGTTCCTTAAAGAATTTGGGTGTTAGGTACATAACACTAATTCTTTAATGAACACATGACAATATTTTAGTTTGTTTATATGGAATATTTAATCCATATTTTGTTGGCTATAACATCGAACTAATTTATTTGGGTTTTTATATATTGATTGTCAGTATTTTACTGTAATTTATTTTTGTATTGGCTTCATAATGCATGAACAAGTTTGTACCCAAAATTTTTCACTATAGAGATGCATTATGGCGGTAAGTTCAAGTTTATGCCCTACAGAATGTACTTAGGATGGAAAGTTAATCATTTTGATTTGCGTGACGTTGATAAGATCTCTCTCCCTCAGATAAGTGAAATAAAAAAAAAATTACAATGTGAGGGGGTTATTAGTTATCACTATAGAGTTCCTAGGATGAATCTCACTGAAAGTTTGAGGGTGTTGAATGGTGACAGTGATGTATTGGGAATGCTAGAATGGGTTCCCAAGAACAAGATAATAGAAGTATACCTGAAACATGACTTGGTTGATGAAGACGAGGTTAGCGAGAATGATGCACAAGAAGAGTATGATGCCGTCAATGCTGACCATTCAGATGCATCAAATTATGAAGAAGTCTCCAACAGTGGTAAGGAAGAAACTGATGATTACTTGTTTGACACATATGTAGATAATGTGGCTGAGTTTGGTGGTTTGGGTGAAGATATAAACATGAGGCAACAATGCATAAATAATAGTGAACTTAATGTAGGTCAATGGAGATGCACCATTCATTTATAACTATTAGTAGGTAAATAAAGAGAAAAAAAGAAGATTCTTTTTAGCTAATGGGGAACTTAGACCTTATAATAATTTGCAACTGTGTAAAATTAGTCTAAGATGCAAGATCAC
Source organism: Ilex aquifolium (assembly GCA_951799425.1). Lineage (NCBI taxonomy): Eukaryota > Viridiplantae > Streptophyta > Magnoliopsida > Aquifoliales > Aquifoliaceae > Ilex > Ilex aquifolium. The sequence goes on from OX637394.1 coordinate 8,559,313, forward strand.
CCCTGATGCATGAGAACACTTAGAGGGCTACCAAATAGATTAGTTTCATAGTTTTATGCTCCTTTCCCTCACCCTCATTCTTTTCACATTCTAATCGCGAAATAGAATCATGATGTCGAATATGGAATGAAAGAGCTTCCTCAAATCTTTAATACAATCCAATTTTGAGTTAGTGAAAAGCCTTACATCGCATAAAAAAAAAAGCCCCTTTAGCTCATTTAATCAAACAGGTTATTTTATAGTTGCTCACATCAAAGAATTAGTGTTCAAAAGGCAATTGTACAAATTTAAATCACACTTTTCACTAAAAAGTAGAAATGATAGATGTACATGTGTGACCCATTAAATATATGATTGAAATTTTTATTTGTACCGTTGCTGCAATGAACTCTTCAAAAGACTTTGGGTATTTTATACAACTATTGAGAGTTTTCATGAGACAGCTTTTGAGTGCACATATTGAAGACGATTCTGCACCTAAAATTGATGGAAACAATACCAAAAAAACATGAGCATAGTTAACCAAAAAACTAATAAAAGAATTAACATATATGCTAAGTTATAGATGGACACTTTTAGAGCATCATATTGTTCTCAACTGTGGTTTGAGAGTACTTCTAAAATATCCTTCAGATCTGCAATGTACGTTACATCATCCCTTGTAAATCAATGGCCTTCCACTCATTCATTGTCAGATTGACATAATCTCTAATTCAATCCAATATCTATATCTATACTACTCTAAAATGTCAACAAAAGTGAAAAACTTTTGTTTGACTATCATACCCTTAAACAATTATATAATACCATTTTTGTATTGCCTCTCCATCTTCCAAACAAAAAATTATTGATTAATATACTTTTATTGTAGGTTATATATCAATCAATAAAATATATAATAAATATAAATTTATAAGTAAATAGTAAGTATAATAAATTTAAATCTATATACACTACTTCTAAAAATTGTTTTAAAAAAAATTATTTTTCTATTTTAATCCTAATTTATCCTTTAAAAGTCAGTTAGCCTTTGAAAAGCCGTACACTTAATGCATCCCATAAAACCAATATTATCCATTTAACTGATTCAAGTTTTCATGCCAAACGTATTAGACTTTATGTATTCTGAGTCGGTTCACCTGATAGTTTGATAAGATTTAAACCCCTCTCTTCAACTATCAAATTCTCTTCATTTCAGTGCCTATTAAGTTCATTCTCAATGGTGGGAGCCGACTGACTTGGGATTGCAGAGGGACATTCTTCACATTCTTTCAAGTCCTGAATCAATAGTTGAGCTTGTTGAGGGCAATTGATCTTTCATACTAACATTTTTTGCAAGTCCTGTATTAACATAGGTCTTAAGTCATGGGCTTTACGACTTCGAATGAAACATCGAGACTTGGATGTTGGGTTATTGGTTTCCTACATTATTTGTTAAAATGTTCATCCCTCTTTGTTTTGTGGTTTTTGTTAGCTAGCTATCATTTGAGAGTTTTTGGGTCATGTTATCAATGAATTGACCAAGAGACACATTTGAGTATCTTTTTATTGGGATTTGGGATGGACCGACAGAGTTGGTTCTAGCGTAGAAAGTTTGCTGAGATGAGTCCCTGTGAAACTGAAGCTCAGGTTCGGTATCTTCTCTTCCAAGAGGGTTCATTTTACTTCGTCATCTTTACGATTTCTTTCTTCCCTCTTAATTGAATGTTTTTACCTCTCTATTTCACAGGCTCTCTCTTAAAGACACTCGTGGCTCACACATTTAAAAGACTTATTTGTCTCTGTGTTGCTGCCAAACCACTGGATTGATTGAATAGGTTATGAATTTGTCATTTCCTTTTGTTCATGTCATTCTACAATGATTTGTTTGATTGTCTGTATTTCATGTATATGTCTATGGTTGACTATTTTTGGCAATTATTTAGATGTACTCCTCAAATGATATTCTTAGAAAACCCAAGAAACGCTGCCTATTGATTTCCTACTAAATCTTCCTTTTTTTGGATGATTATATTTTACATAAATGATTAAATATTTACCAATTTTTGGGAGGCAAGGGCTTTGATCGGTTTGGGTTCAGCATAGGAAAGTTTGGTCGGTTTAAATTATAGTATCACACACATGTAAATATATCATCAACATACTGTGAACTATTCATAAATGGTATTATTTTGTTTTTGTTTTACCCTGCTGCTTTTATCTGGCATCTTTTTCTTCAATTTTTTCCTTGCTTGAACTTAATTCCTCCATCTTGCTATTCTTAGTGTCCCCGTGTACTCTTATGCTATTGAACAGAGGCCTACTTGGAAATTTGGTAGTATTGTATATAGGGTTAAGGATTGCACTTTGTAGATAAGTACTCAGAGTGTTTTGGAGTCACTTGGCTATGTTATTTTGTACTTTCTGAGAAGAAAGGTTTGTTGTTATTTCTGCCATTTATTATACTTACATTTATGTAGTGAGAGTTTTGTTGGTGTTCTATTGATTTTATCGAAAATGTTGTGAGCATGTATTATAAGCACTGTTCTCCTTTATGACCAAAAGGTTGTTAATCTATAACCTACTGAACTTACACAGTGTTTGGTATATGGTATTAGACCTCTGGAATGGAATGATAATTCCTTAGTAATACCATTCATTTGTTTGGTTTGTGGGAATAAAATTTCATTCCCATTCCTATGGAATAACTAATCCCATAAATAATGAGATTAATCATTCCCAAATAAACCAAGGTATTAGTCATTCCATTACCGTCGATAATCATCCTAATTAAGTCGACGAAAATCGATCGAGGCCTATTCCTCTGTCTCTCGCTCGTTCAGCCCCCATCCTTCATATTCCCCTCTCTCTCTCTCTCATCACTGCCCATCGTTCTTCAGTTCTTTGGCCCCAATCCTTCTTCTCTCCTCTCATCTTCTCTCTTCTCCTCCCCTATGTGACTTTTCCTTCATCAGCGGGAAGCATGGTGGTCCATCCCTCACTAGCCATTGTATGCTTCTTCCTCATCTCTTTGTGATGCAAGGAGCTAGATTGATGACCAGACAAGATTTGACATCGCCACTAATCTCAGGTAACTCTTCACTTTGTTTAGTCAACAATCTCAAATCCAATTTAAGAATTTTGTTTCTCTATTTCCCATTTTGAATAACATGCCTGCCAACTATATGATAAAAGTACCCTTAGAAATGAGACAAAAGAAAAATAGGATTGAATGCTGAGTTTGATCGGTTGCCGAGGCTTCTCTCGGCTGCTCTAACGACCAGGAAAGGGGATATGAAGAGACAGGTTTGTGGGTTACGTTTTTTTTTTAGGGTTTAAAGTGTTATGTGGATTAGGCATTTTATGTTGTGATTTGGATTGCGTTTTTTTATGTTTTAGCTGAATATGTGTGAGTGTATGTTTAGGGGTTTTAGAATTTGGGTTTTGGATATTTTTACAGGGAAATTGAACTAGGTTTCATTGCAAGGGCTAGGGTTTGGAGGGGTGTGTGTTTGTTTGTGTGTGTGACCTCGTGAAATTTTGTAAGGGTGTAATAAAAAAATACTTGTTTTTTATAGCCTTTCCTTTTGTAAATTGAGCACAGTGAATGAAGGAATTCAGGGGTCGTTTGGTAACGTTTTTGTTTTTGCGTCTTCAAAAAACCAAAAACAGAAAACATGTTTGGTAGTCATTTTTTTCTGTCAAATTAAGAGAATAAAAATAGAAAACATGTTTGATAACTACCTCAAGTTTTATCCTAAATATGTTTTATAATATCTCATTTTTTGTTTTCAAACAAATCAACATTTTATTTCATGAAAAATGATTTACAACCATGAATTAAAGACCTTCAACAAAACATCAATCTTGCACAGCCACATTTCCGAAATTATTATTTTTTGTTATTATTTTTTTTTTTAAGAAAGAGAAAATTTATTAAGTAAAGAAAAATTTACAAGAAGCAAAGAGGAAAAAGCCACAAGTTGGCTTTAATCCTTCAAGACAAGTATTGATTTACCAAATTTACAAGTAAATCTAAATCATATAAAATAAAGAACTGTTTTATATGAATGTGCAGCATTCCAAAACCAGCTCAGCATGTGCAGCATCCAGGAATCCAGCTCAAAGCTCAACACATAAACTAGAACACTGCACAGTGAAACATTGCACAACAGCCCAGCTCAAGTCAACTATCACCCATTTTGCAGTTTAGGACAGCAGGAACCCACTGAATGAAAAATAAAATGCAACTTAAGCACTGCAAAAAACAAATAACCATTTTTTTTAAACAGAAACTAGCAGCAGAAAGGCAATAAACACCCTAGCAATTAAAAAATTCAGAAGAAGTTACAACTGAGTTATACCATGGTATCTAAAGATAACAAACACATGACTTTTAATCCGCATGGTATGAACCTACCAACCATCATATCAAAGGTTTTATACAACATTGTGCAAAATGTATATATTAAAAGAAATCCTAGAAAGTATACAAAGGCATCTTGCTTATATAGGCCTGGATCCATTAAGGCAATAACTTGGTCACATCTGTTGCACTTTCTATGTGCCCTCTCTATCATCAATAATCTTCGACAATTATTTTTAGAAAATAAACATCAAAATGTCAGAAAAACTTTGCCGATACATTATATAAACCATGGCCAAAGCAACTATGAAAAAGGATTTGTTTTCTAGCTTTAAACTACAACGGTATATCATGGTTCTGTAATGTTAACACATACATATATGTGCATGTATCTACGTGTAAATCAAAAAAATTATCACAACACAGATTCAGGGATAATATAGACTACATGAGAGAAAAAAATGGTACAACAGTACACATATAACCCCTCTTCTTGCCCTTATAACTTCTTTAACCAAAAGAAGGCACCAAGTGCATTCCATTACCATCCTTTTCCCATAGGCAGCATGCTTTACCCACCCAAAAACTGCCACCTTATTAAACCATTAAACAATTTTATATCCATTCAAAATAACAAATTTTACAATATGAGAGGCCATATGAATGCAAATGTATGATAACCTGCAAACCCTATAATTTGTAACAGAGGACATTGGGCTCCAAGCCTTTTGAGTCAAGAACTGCCTCATCTCTCTCCCACACCGTATAAAGAAATACAAATCATCAATCATCAAATTGTTGATGCCATTGTGCCTGCCCAGACACAACCATTGGTTCATGATGGCAAGCCTTATAAACCATCACACCATGAATCGGTGATGTTACCAAGGCAAACATCAAGATAGGAAATTAGGTGAGAGAACTAGGAAAAGTAGGCAAACAATCAGATTACAAAGAATGCCTAACATTCCATGCTTCAACCTCCAAAGGTTTCCAAATTAAAGCTATAACTCCTAAGCAACTATTATAAAAAATCATCAACAATTCCAAAATTTGAATAGAGAAAGGGGAGGGGGGGGGGTTTCTCTGTGCACATATATGCATATATGCACAGATCTATGCACATATACACAGATAACTGGCCTGGTATGTATATATACAGATATGTGTGTATATATATAGAGAGAGAGCGAGGAGATGAGATGAGAGAGGGAGAAAGAGAAGGGGCTTACCTCCGTCGGTGAGAGAGAGGAAAGGAGATCTCGTCGGTGACGGTGAGAAAATGGAGAGAGTGAGGCAGCGATGGAGAGAAGAGAACAGAGAGCGTGAGGTGAAAATGGAGAGGAGAGAGAAATGAGGTGGGCTTAAATAGGTTCACGAAAAAGACTATTTTTTATGCTAAGGGAGTTCGAAACCTGAATTTCATTAATCCCTTTTAGCGCGTGTTTCTGTTTCGCGTGTTTCCTGGAACAAAAATTTTTTGTTCCCATTTTTTTGTCTTTGTCTCCAATACAACGAAAACAAAACAAAACCAAAAACAGTTACCAAACATATTTTTGTTTTCATTTTTGACAAAAATTAAAAACAAAAACACAAAACACAGGACAAAAACAATTACCAAACATAGCCAGTTTCTCTGTTTCTGATGCCAGTTAAAAGCTCTTAGTGGTGATAAATTTTTATTTATTTTTTTATTTTTTTGAGATGGTTGTGTGTGTGTACTCAATTTCTATACTCAGAATCTGCATTTGTGTCCATTTCCTCTGCTTCAAGCTATGATGGGTGTCAAAAACTCTGGTGTGTTGAATAGAAATTATGAAGGAAATCTTCATTTCTTGGAAGGAACTCAGACTACATTATGAAGGGTATATATAAGTAAAATAACACCCAGTTTGGTCCCCTTTATGAACGCAATATATATAATGACGTTTGACCTTTAACGCTGAAAACATCTAATTCTTTTATTGCCTGAGCAGTATTCTTTTGTCAAGTGTTTAGTAACAATGGCACACGAGTTGCCTTACGGTTACCATTATCATATTTTTTTCTGGTCAGATTCTTGTATATGGTAAGCCCCTATTTGTCATTTTCTTAGTCGATTTTTATTCCAGATATCATGGTAACTTTAACTTGTGGACCTTGTGACTGTTGCTTCTTTTTCTCCAGAATGTGGTGCAGGGGTTTATTCTGGTCTCTGGAATCAAGCATACTGGGATTCTTTTTCAAAATATTTGGTGTAAATATATTACTTGGATTATTGTCAAATTAATGATAGTAAAAAATAGAATAACAAGCCATTTTTCTGAATCGAAATTGAGATATGGTAGTTTTATACTTTAAGAGGAAGGGAATGTAAACACAACCCACGAGTAAGTCCCTTGGGCTATCAGAATTGATGTAAATTCGAGGTTTTGTTTTGGTTTGTAAGGCCAAGTAGGCTGTTTGGATCTTGACATAGTCTGGATTTATCTAAATTAAAAACATTACTCCAAAACTTAAGATTATTTTGATGTTGTGCATCCTGTGTATTTACATTTTTAGTCCCCTTTTGTTAATCACTTTTTATTTTGGGAGAATTACACCCAGACCCCTTGAGATTTGTCACTTAATCACTCAGACCCCCTCACATTTGAAATATTACACATAGACTCCTTAAAGTTTGTACGCGCGTAACACTTAGACTCCTATTGTAAATATATCCATTAATAAATTATATCTAGACCCCCTGAAGTTTGTAAACATATATTATTAGACAGCTTAAGTTTAAAATGTTATACTTAGACCAAAAATACTTTAATTAAAGATAAAATATCAAATATTTTAAATTTTACAATTAAAATTCATGTTCTATTATATCATTTATTGAAATAAAATCAAAAATAAAAATTCAATTTTTTCTTAAAAAATTATAATTAGTATACAATTATATTGTCTATTAGAATTTAATTTGGTCGTTTAAACGACCAAATTAAAATACCAAACTACCTCAATTAAAGCTAAAAGATATTGCGTCCATTACAGTTTGATCTATTGTTTAATTTTTTAGTTTTATTCTAATAGACAGTATAATTATATACTAACTATGATTTTTTTTAAATAGATTTTAATTTTTAATTTTATTTTAATAAATGACATAATAGAACATGAATTTTGGATGTAAAATTCATGTTATATTATGAATGACTTAGACACATTATTTAATTTTTTATTTTTATTCTAATAGATAGTATAATTGTATACTAATTACGATTTTTTTAAGAAAAAATTAAATTTTTAATTTTATTTCAATAAATGATACAATATAACATGAATTTTTGTTGTAAAATTTAAGATATTTGATATTCTATATTTGATTGGAGTATTTTTGGTCTAAGTATAATATTTTAAACTTAAGGGGTTTAAGTATTATATACATACAAACTTTAGGGGGTCTAAGTATAATTTATTAACGGATATATTTACAAAATGAGTCTAAGCGTTACACGCGTACAAACCTCAAGGGATCTGTGTGGAATATTTCAAATATTAAGGGGTCTGAATGATTAAGTGCTCAGGGGGTCTGAGTGTAATTCTCTCTTTTATTTTTGTATTTCTTGTGTTGATGTGGAAGGACTGGATTAGTTTATAATCAAGGTTTATCGTGATTACTAAACAAGTATGTGCTATATTTTTGGGGTTGCTTGTTTTTGCATTAGAATTATGTACAGCTCTGTTTAGTAACACTTTAATTTGATTGTGTATTGACCTTGTTTCAATAAGAATAGTTTGAAAAAATGACATCTTCAAGTCAAGTGGAGTCACAAGGTCCAGGTAAGAATAAGAGGAAGTGAATTGCTGATGAAGATGCTAAATTGATTGAGACCATTTTGGAACTAGTTAACTCCGGAACACATCGAGCTGATAATGGGTTTAAACCAGGATATTTGAATGTCATTGAGCAATCTTTGCTAGAGAAGCTGCTGGGCAAAGGAATTAAGGTCAAACCACATATTGAGTCACGAATCAAGGTTTTAAAGAGGGATTTTTGTATTTTCCATGACATGCTTAACGGGATTCATACAAGTGGATTTGGATTTGATCACGAAAAAAAATGTTTGATAACAAGCTCTGATGTATGGGAGGGTTACTTACAGGTATCTATCAAACTTACCTTTTCATTTATCATTTCGAGTTATTGCATAGCTTAGATCTTTTCTCTTATTTAACATAATTGTTTCTTATGTTTGACATATTTTTGCATATTGCATTTGTTTGTAGGGCTGTCAAAATCCGACACGACACGATTAACCGACACGAATCGACACGAATTAAGCGGGTTTGGGTGAGACCTTAACGGGTTTGGGTGGTAAACGGGTTGACACGCTAAACACGTTTAATAAACGGGTCGTGTTCGAGTGAGACCTGTCAAACCTTTTATCACACGTTTACCCGTTTAAATAAAATTAATATAATAATAAATTAATAATTATTTTATATATATATATATAAAATAATGAATGATTAAAGAAAAAACAGTAAAGAAAATATTGGCTTATATAAGAGGCAGTGGTTGTTGGCTAGGGAGTGAAGAGAGTACCACTTCTTTGAATCCCACATCGCCTGGGAGTGAAGAGAATAGTGGTTGTTGGCTATATAAGAGGCAGTGGTTGTTGCCTTATCATGTGGACTATGGTGTGGCTTATAAAGTGGCTGCCCATTGTTGGCTGGCTTATAAAGTGGATGTCCATTGTTGGCTGGAACTCCTCTAATTTAGGAAAGTACAGTTCAAAAAAGAAATGGAGTATAAAAGTTTGTAAAAATAATATATTTTTTGTTTTTTTTTAATTTTTAAATGGGTTAAACGAGTCGTGCTGTGTTACCCGTTTATTAAACGGTTTGTGTTCGTGTTCAAAAATTTTACCCGTTTATTAAATGTGTTGTGTATGGGTTTGTATATTTTTCACCCGACACGTAACCGTTTAACCCGACACGATTGACACCCCTATTTGTTTGTATTGTAGAGCCACAAGGGAGTAGAAAAGTTTAGATATATATCTTTTCCCTTTTATGAGGACTTGTGCATTATATTTGGAAAGGACCAGGCAACTAGTAGAGAGGCAAATGGCCCAGTTGATGTGGTAGATGAGTTAGAGAGAAAAGATGGAAACACTAATTACGAATTTTTAAGAAAAAATTAAAATTTTATTTTTAATTTTATTTCAATAAATGATACAATAGAACATGAATTTTGGTTGAAAAATTTAAAATATTTGATATTCTATCTTTGATTGAAGCATTTTTTGTCTAAGTATAATATTTTAAACTTAAGGGGTCTAAATAGTATATACCTACAATTTTTAGGGATGTCTAAGTGTTACGCGCGTACAAATCTCAAGGAGTTTGTGTGTAATATTTTAAATGTCAGGGATTTGAGTATAATTGTCCCTAATTTTTTTGGTTGATATTGGCCGACTCATCTCTATGCTTGAGGTTGTGGTGGCTAATGTGGTTGGTTTGGCTGATGCAAGTGGCATCCTAATTATTTTGTAAAATATAAAATTATCCCTAACATTCTTAGTTGTTAGTGGGGGCAAATTCTACAAAACTTTAAATTTTCCTATGTATATCCTAATTTTTTTTAAAAAAATTATAGTGGAGACAACTGTACTTGACCCCTGGATAAAGGTGGTGATTTAAGTTTTGGAATTAGCAGTGGGTTCAGATAGGAGGAAATGCACTGGTTGGTGGTGAATTCACTGTCAAGAGGTTGGCAAAGATTGTTTGGATTAGTTTTGATGGGACATTTTTGGGAGTTAACAGGGAGTCGACGTGTGTTCTCGATATCAGGGACATGGGCACTTCTTCGAACGACTTGTGTCCTCGACATGAGTAACCCTCCGATTGCTCTGAGGGAGACACGTGGCCTCGGCATGAAGGTACTTCGGACACTACGTACATTGACACGTGTCCTTGGCATGCGTTCCTCGAAGCTCTCTACAACTGACACGTGTCCTCGGCATGCATTCCTCGGAGCCCACTACAACTGATGCGTGTCCTCGGCATTTGGCAACCCAGAGCATTGCCAGGGTGACGCGTGCCCTTGGCTTGTGTTCCGCCCCGAGGTTCTCTACCAGACACGTCACGTCGGCTCCAGAACCCCCACGTCGGCGAGGTATGAATGGCGGGATTGACGGTTATTGTGACTTGGAGTCGAAATTGGTCAATAATCATTAACTCCCTTTCCCAAGGCAGTCAAAATGGCAGAAAGAGCGGGTTAGTGACTAATAATGGTGATGCATGAGGTGCAGAGTACAGAACTGGGATTCAATGGACAAAGGCGCCCCTACGTGTGCGCAGCCATCACAATGAAACATTAAATGACCCTGCAGAAGGATGAAACATATTTATTGTTCGGTGGACTCAGGAAGGAGAGCATTAAATGCTCGGGGATCTAAACATTAAATGCAAAGACTTCTTTCCACATGATAAAGAAGACACTTTGCCCAAGGACTATGCTCCTCAAGTCACCTTCCAAATGGGCCAATGAAGGGCTTCCCTGCTGAAAGACCCACCTGTCCGCAATGATTACCTTCATGGAGGTATAAATAATTCACAAATTCGAAACAAAGGTACGCACACTCTCACCCAAGCAATAGAACAGTGAATTCCCACCCCTCTCTCACATACTGACTTGATCATCGGAAAGGTCACGCCAAAAAATACTCCAACGCCCTTCTAACATTCCTTTTTGAGTGGCAGAGTTCATTTCGATACGCCGAGATTGTTCGGACTGATGAAAAAATAATTCATCACCACTCCTTATACCATTTCTCACTTCCATTTGCCATGAGATCATTGACTTTCCAAGTAAAACTTGTATCAGTCACTGGAGAGATTTGTCTATTCATTTATTGTACAAGAATCACCATGCACAAGTTTCATCTTAGTGTTTAATTGGAATTTTTGTTTTTGATAGGACTGATGGCAAAGTAAACTTTAACCACAAAGCAGTTCAAAAAAAAAACTTTAACCATGAAGGCTACTAGGTATTTAGGGGAAGCTCAATCAGTTCTTGCAAATTTTGCTTTTGTGACAGAAGCATATGCAGTTAGGACAGCTTGCAGTGGAGCAAAGTTACGGAGCTGTGATCATTGAATCTGACTCAAAAGCAAGTCATAGATTTCCTAGGAAACAGAGGTTGTGTGGCGACTATGAAAGAAATTGAACTTATTCAGCAGGAAATATGGAAGTATGCTTAACTTGTCCCAGCTATCGAATTCAAAGCAGTGAGAAGAAACTAGAACAAAGTTACAAATATGCTGACAGTTATGGTTAGAAGGCGAATGGTACCAGATCATCTGCTGGAAAACCCCCAAAGTGCTCTAATGAGTTTAATTAGGCAAGAAGCAAGAGTAGGTGTAGGGTTATGACTGAAATTTGTATTGCTTTATATTTTGAGTTCTAATGAAATTTCTTTTTCCTGACCAAAAAAAAAAAAAAGTCTTTTTTTTTGCTGGTTAAAATCAGAGTACAAGAGCCAGAAAGGAACTAGTTAAAGTAAAGACAAAAATGTAAACCTACAAGGGATTTCTACTGTAACAGATCCCTATCTTTGTGTCACCATTCTTGACTGAAGTTGGTTGCTGTGGCTCGGTCAAGCATCCTTGGTATATGATGATGATGTCACCCTTTTTTCCTGTTAGGTCTTTGAAAAAATTGAATGGGTTTGACTAATTTTCAAACCTCAAGGAATTCATTCACGTGATTCTTTTAATTTTTTTTAAATAGTAAAGGATGAAGTATAAAATTTAAAATGAAATCTTCTAAATTCTAATGAGCAATCTTATTCAAGTGGTCCGTCCGCGCCAAAACAAAATATTCTACGGTAAAAAAACCGTGTACAGCTCATATTGTTTAAGATATGGACCCAGATCAACTCTATCTTCTTCAATATTTAATTGTTGTTTCAGACAACACAGAGAGCAAAGAAAGTTTCAGCCAAAGCTCATTCATGGCCGCCTCTCCCAAAACTCTGAACTCAACCTCCCTTATAATAATAACCCTTCTTCTATGCCTGCAGTTCTTCAAGATCAAAGCTCTAGTAGACGAACATATCTGCTGTATCACCACAGGTTTGCGTTCAAAAGACGTAATTCTGGTGAAAATATGGTGTCTGATCATTCTATTTTTCAGCACCTTCTTTGTTGGGTTCTCACCATATTTTTTCAGAAAAAATGAGAGCTTTCTAGTATTGGGCACTCAATTTGCTGGTGGGGTGTTTCTGGCTACCTCACTGATGCATTTCTTGGGGGATACAATCTCTCTTTTTGATTATCTTGGTATGAAAGAGTACTTTCCTGTCATGTTGGCCTCAGTGGGTTATCTTCTCGTATTGCTGTGTGATTATAAGGTGGTGTATGGTAAAAAGGACGGCGGAGGAGAGGCAGAACCGGAAGTGGGAAGAGGAAGAATGGCGGCGGAGGAGGGTGGGAAAGAGATGGGTGTGGATGTCAACCGAGGGTTAATGGAGGAGGCATCGTTCCGGACCAACCGGTACACAGTATTTATACTCCTTGCCTTGTGTTGCAATTCGGTGTTTGAGGGCATCGTTGTTGGAGTAGCAGGTAAGCGAGTGTATGTAGATGCATTATAGTGCTTTTTTTTTTTTTTTTTGGGGATCTTTGATTGCAAATAAAATTTGAAAATTAAGAAAGAAAACAGGGGAAGAAGGGCATAAACAGGCCAACATTTTTTGGGTTTGTTGGTATAAAAATTAAAAAATTGAAACTCAAATGTATTTCATTTTTAGGATGATTGAATTTCATCAACTTTTTTAATGGGACCCACACATTCAGCCGTTATCCAAAAGAATGATATGCATTTAAATTATAATTTTTGAGTTTTATTTGAATTGTATAACATTTTCTTATTAAATTACATATTCAAATTAAGTCTAATTTCAAAAGAAAAAGGGAGAGTTTTAGGGTTTGTTGGGAATTAAATGTTCATTTTAATATCCACCTACCCAGGGAGTGGAAGGAGGAATGAAAATAATTTTGAAAACTTTTGAGGTTAGGTGAAAATTACAAGAAAATTAAAAATTTTCAATTATAGCCATACTTTTCATTCCGAATTTTAAATTTTAATTGATCAAGTACATACATGATTATTTATTGGTTTGTTCTCTGACTCTCTCTCCTCAGGTAACAAAAGAACCGCATGGAGAAAGCTGTGGGTTATAGCCTTGCACAGGACATTTGCAGCCATTGCCATGGGGATTACAGTGCTGAGACTGAAACCAAAGAGACCATTTCTAACAACAGTGGCTTATTCTTTTGCGTTAGCCATTTCAACCCCTGTGGGCGTCGGAATCGGGATCGCCATCAACGCCACCACCCAAGGCCGCCTAGCCGATTGGATCAACGCCGTCTCAATGGGCCTTGCTTCTGGTGTTTTAAACTATATCGCCATGAACGACATTATACTGAAAGGCTTCAAACCACAAGCTCAATGTAAATATGATACTCCGTTTTATAAGTTTGTTGCTGTGCTTGTCGGGGTGGTAGTTATGGCGGTTGTATTGGTATTTCAGTAGACAAATTCTTTGTGTTTTCCTCTTTAAGTACTTTGTTGGATTAGACTATGGTACTGAATAATAATATTTTTTTGTTATTGTATCTCTTATTTTATATTTTTTTCATAATTAAAATTTAATTGAGAAATTTTGAAGTCGGTTCCCCTATATGGATTTATTTGGACTTAAGTCCGTTAAAAAAACTTATTTGTTATGAATTCCGTTTTTTGTCAATTTTACGAGACTATCACTTCCCTTTAGAATTGAAGTAAAACTAAAAATTAAAAACTCTTAAATTTTAGGAGTTTGACTAACATTAAAAAAATTTCTCTCTCATATCTATTTATTTCCATATATAGGTTAGAACTATATATATACACACAAGCGCGCGCGCACACACACACACACACATATATATATTACTAATTACCTATGCCTGAAGGCACTACGTTACTCGTAAACAATTGTAAATATTTTTTCATAAATAAAGACAATGTATAATACAATATCAACAATATAACGATCAAATTGATATTGTTCAACCTATATGCAGAACATATATAATCAAATTTTTATGTAATGAAAATCACGCTACAACTACTGTAACATATTAATTCAAAAATATGAGAAAATATAATTATTATTGATCAAACATCCACAATTTTATCTCAAATTTCAAAAAAATATAACTATTTATTTTTCTGCAGGTTTCTACCTAAAGTTCATAACATTATCTCTGCACCATTTTTCCTAATGAGTTCGTGTAATTTTTGTGAGGAAAAACATCCAAAAGTTTCCCGTGAATTCTCGTAAATGTAAAATATTTTGTTGAGAAATTAAAATCAATTTCCATTTAAGTTCAATTTAAATATTCGTAAAATTCAATCGAATTTAAGTTCAAATTTAAATATTCGTAAAATTTAATCGAATTTAAGTTTGGGTAGGGTTATTCCCACCCCACAAATTTTCATTTTCACCCCATTTAATTTCTTATTATCAAACTACTAAATTCACCCATTCTATACCCATTCCATTAGTAATTAAGTCCGTCCCATGCTACATACACCCCGTTTAATAAGTAAACTCACCTTATATTTTTGTCATAATTAGGGTTTCATTCATTATTTTATATTATACACTCACAAAAATACTTTTTTAATATGAATTTTTCCAATGAGATACATGTTAGTATTACTTGTCAATTTAATTCTATGTTTGATTTCCTGTTTGTTGTATGAATTTTCATTATTTTTCGTATATTTTGATATCTCTGTCAAGTTTAATATTTTTTTATTTAAAATTTATATGTGTGTATATATATATGTATGCTTTTAGATGATTTGTTATTTTTTTTTATCTTGTTTATGTTTTGCATCTATGCTTGTTATTTTTTTCTTATTCGATTTTGTGTTTGTACTTGATACTTTTTTTTTTATGTTCGATTTTGCATCTTCTAGTTTGTGTTTTGTAATTTTGTTTGTTCCTTTAATCTTTGTTTAGTTTTTTTTCCTTCTTGTTTCGGTTTGCTTCTTTCTTTCTTTTTTTTCCTTATTTCGTTCTTTTTACAAAAAAAAAAAAGTGTATGTAGCATGGGGTGGGTATAGAAATTGTGGATTAAGCAGTTTGATAATGAGAATTAAATTGGTTGGGAATGGAGATTTGGGGGTGGGAATAAATTCACCATTTAAGTTTAAGTAAAAATTTGTACTTTATACTCGACAAATTCAGCTCAATTCGAGTTTTAATTATAATTATGTCAAACCGATAATTGAATTTAAGTTTGACTCAATTAACACTTCTATCTTAAACTTACAAACTAATTATTATCTATTCCCGTTCATTGTGATGCCATAACTTTTTTTTTTTTTTAAATTTAGTTATTTTTACAATCAATTTTAATTTGACTTCAACTTGAATACTCGTAAAATTCAAGTAAGGTTAAGTTTAAGTAAGAATATATATTTTATACTCAACAATTAAATTCGGCTCAATTTGAATCCTAATCATAATCATTTCGAACTGATAATCGAGTAACATGAAATTTGGAGGAGGAATTTCGATTGTTTGATTAATAATCTTAAAATAATATGAGCTGCGAAAAGCTCAAGACAAATAATGCTAACTCCCTTAGTATATAGATATATCACATTACATATATATTATTTGTCTATTATACCATTAGAATATTATAGTATTTTTATTTCAATACAAAATATGACTTATATTATAGTCATTCGACTCGTTGTGACATAAAAAATCTGTATTTAAGGTCCATTTGTTTATTTGAAAATTTTAAAAATAATATTTAATTAGAATCATAATTAACGACCTAATTAATGTGTAGTATGAGATAAAGATAGATAGAGGGTTATAAGAGAGATAGGAGTCATAGAATTATGGAATGAATGAAAGTCTTGCTCAAAAAATTGGGGGGGAGAGGAAATTTCGTATTATAACCACACACACACACACACACACACATATATATATATATATAATAAAATAGAGCTGAGTTTAAATTTTGAAGATAAAGAGAGGTCCAAATTGTTTTGAGACAAAACATAAACACATCCAACGGATAATGTAATCCCAACATAAAAGACGATTCAGATCATCTCATAAATACTGATCCGACAGTCTACAATGAGTACTGAATTTTATTTTTCCGCGTCAACAACATTTCCTGACTCACGCCTCTCTCCCCCTCTCCTCCAAAATCTCTCAAATCTTCCCCAATCCCATCCAAAACCCAAATCCCGCCCATTTTAGCTGCACACACACGGCACCCCAAGCACTCCAGCCCAAGCCAAACTCTCTCTCTCTCTCTCTCCTCTGCGGATAAAGACCCAACTCAGGCCCCTTATCTATTTCTCTCTCACTCTCTCACCGATCGCTCCTCTGCCATGGCTCAATCAGCAAATGTCACCTAGGTACCTTTCTCTCTCTCTCTCTCTCACGACACACACGCACATATCGAACCCCTACAAGCAATTCAGCCCCACTTTCTGTTTGCCCTCTTCTCTCATTCTCTCTATTTATTGTCTTCTCTCTCAAAGACCCACAACCACCCTCCCTCACCGATTGTCCATCTTCAGAGAGCCATTTAGACCACCATCATCGACTACCACCCTCCTCTCTATGTATTGTCTTCTCTCTCAAAGACCCACCACCACCCTCTCTCACTAACTGTCCATATTCAGAAAGTCATTTAGACCACCACCATCGATTGCCACCCACTCTCTGTAACGCTCACTTTGTCTCTCAGTAATGCCAAAGTAAAAGATAATTCGAATACCAAATGTTTGTAGTATTGCTTCAACGAGGTGGAGTTGTATATCTATTTGATTTTTCACTAATTGTTCATCTCTCTAATTTTTTATTTCATGTCCATGTTTTTCAGTTTCATTTTTCATCTATCCAGTTTATTTTCCTATTTTCAGTCTGAGCTTATGTTTTATTTTTTCATTTTTTCTGTTGTGTGTTTGTGCAATTTGAAAATTTCATATTTGTTTTGATTATTCTTTTAGGGCCTACTCCAAAGTAAGTTTTGTTGTGTGTTTGTTCATTTGTAGTAATTTCTTCTTCTTCTTCTTTTTTTTTTTTTTTTAAAGTCATTGTCTTTTGAAAGGTTTGGCGCATAGAAACTAATGAAAAAGATGAGCAATGAAAACAAGAACCACCATCTTGACAAAGGTAATGTTGTCTATTCTTGATATTATTTTTGAGCATGTTTATGTGGAGGACTATATAGTTTGAACAAAATTAAAAAATTGAAATTCTTCATTAAATTAGCTTTCCTTTTTTGATATTTGTTTAAAAGAATTGTTTTGTTGTGCCTATAATAGCATATCAATTACTTTAGTTGTTTATTTGAATTTTTTTTTCAATTTGGGTGTTAACTTGGGTGTTTTGTAGGAAATTGAATGTTATAGTTTCAAATTGGTTGTTAAGTTTTGAGCAATTGATGCTAGGGTTTTTAATTTGAGAGTTTTCATGAAACTGTTTTGTCACATTTCAAATTTGGGTTATTTTCATGAAATAGAATTGTAGATTTTTGATTGAATGTTATAGTTGTTTGTGGTATTTTGATTGAATGTTAGAGTAGTTATGGAAATGAACTTGAATGTTAGGTTTATTTTGATTGCGATTGGGGTTTAATTTCATAATTTGTTTGTTTTTTTTATGAAATTGGATGTTGGGGTTTTGTTGAGTGTTACTTTAATAAAATAGGGTTTTGCTATTTTGAATTGTTTTAGTTGAATATGACTCTTTTTGTTTGCTTAAATTATAATGCTTAAAGCTAATTGTTATGATATTAACCTTAGGTCTTTTCGAAGAAATTCGCTTATTGGCCTATTATTTGAACTACGCTAGGGATATAACAAGTGGTATGAAACGACATACCTAAACAAATTGGCAAACTTGACAAGGCTCAGGGCCTTATGTCTTTAATTTAACAGCTTGAAAGGTATGCAGTAAATTTTGAATATAACTTAAGACTTTGTTTTTATTATGTGGTATATTTTTTTTCCATTACATGTTCTTCTTTGCTAGCAATGTGGTTTGTTGTCAACTAATGTTATTAAAATAATAAGGTTGAACATTGTTTTGACAACTTTACAGGTCGTATTCTGAAGGAAATAGGTGTTCTTGAACATCTAGAAGAATCAAGTGTACCAAGTGGTTCTCTAACATGCTATGTGTAGAATGAGTTGTGGGAAAAAAAATTGTAATTACATAAGATAATTTTGGTGATCATTTATTTATTTTCATGTTTGCTGCTATTGAATTGTATTGGAAAGATTGCTTTGTGGATAATGCGATTGAGATCTTGGAGGGATTAATAAGACCACAAATTGTAGTGGGTTACATGGAGGGATCGATAACAAGAGTTATTGGAAGGGTTGCAATTTCATTATTGGTTGATGCTTCAAAATATGGAATGTTCGAATGAAAGGATTCTTATTTATGTGGATTTAGTTCTTTGGTTGGACTTGCATGTATAATGTGTCTATAACTTTCATTATCATTATATAAATGAGATTTTAGCTTCTATTATGTAGTGATTAAAATTTGATGTTGTTTTTGTGTTAGGGTTGAGTAATTTATTCTTAAAATTAGTTATGCAATGGTTTGTGTTAAGAGATTGAATGGTTTGCGTTGGTTAATGATGCAATTGATGTCACCGTAAACAAGTTGAGATTTTTATGGGTTACTATTTACAAAAAAAAAAATTACAAATTTTTTTTAAAAAAATAGAAGGAATTCTATTGATTTCAATTTCTTTAATTAAAAAAAATGAAGAAAAATTTATTTTAAATTGAAGGATTTTTTTAAATTGCAAAGTGCATTTAGTCACGAGTTATTACTAATATATATATATATATATATATATATATATATATATATATATATATATTTAAATACAAAAAAATAGTTACATTTAAACATAAAAAAAATAGTAACATTCAATATTAATATTTTCAAAAAATAACAATAGTAACATGTTCAACAAAAATAGTAACATGCTTAGTAAAAACGTAATAAGATGAAAAAAAAAATAGTAACATGGTCAATTAGAAAAAATAGTAACGCGGTCAACAAAAAAACGTAGTAACATGAAATATAGAAAAAAATTGGGGATTATTTATCAAAAAAATAAAAATAAAATTGGGGATCAAACTAATAACACATTGAGCAAGTTTTTCAACATTTTTTTTTTCGAAAACCAACGACATAAAAGTTTATGATGATCGGAACACAGTAGATTGATGATGTTTCAAACTCTACTAATTTTGATTCTATGGAAGAATAAATGATATCTAAGGAGAAAGATTTGTTGTACTGAAGTGATGATCTTCTTTCAACCAGGGAGAAAGATAGAGAATATAAATTTGAATTTCAATTTATGAGTGAATTAAGGGATAATAATTTCTAATTTAAGAAATTAATTTAAAGTTACTTTCAAAGTTTTTAAGGTTTCTATAATTAAACAAATTAACACTGTTGATGGTATTTTTGAAATTTAAAAAAATAGTGGACTTAAGTACTTATTAATAAGATAAAAAATAGACTTTTCACCAAATAAATTTTCTTATTAGACTCAAGTCACTATAAGTCAATCCAAGAAGACTCAGTCTCAATTTTCACAATTTAATTTTAGTATGGTACTAAGATATCTACGAGTTTCACTCAAATTTAAACTTGAGTAAAAATGAGCAAAATACAACCATTAGTCTTTTATAAACTCGTATCAAATGATGACAAATTTTCAACGGTCAAATTTCACTTGTAATTATATTTCATCATCTTTTCAGTTTATCCTACTTTTAATTTGAATTTGTTATCAAATTAAACTTTTTTTCTCAATTTTGATTAAGATTTGAGATGACCCAAATAATTAATTTTTGATAGGACAACCTTACCCTCAATTTGAACTGACGTGGATTGACAATCTGATTTGGAAATATTACAATTAATGCTCATAACTCTGACAGTCTGCCTAAATAAGACAAGAAAATGCTCCGCTTCGTCATTGTGTAAAGTAACTAAGTCCTACGATATTTATATTAAAACAATTAAGTCCTACTTTTAAAAAAATTATTTTGATAAAATTGAATTAAAATATAAATGTAATTTAGTAAACTTATTTTAAAATTGAATTGTGCGGATTATATCAAATATTCAAAATCAAAATTCTAATTTTTAACAAATTGGCATAAATTGTAAAAATGAGTTCCGTTGAATATTCAAATCAAATTTGAATAAGAGTTTTTAAATCAATGAAAATAATTTGATTTGGTAACAGGCTATGTGAATGTGAAGAGCAAATGGTGATCCAAACTCAAATGACACTTTAATGATTTATACTTTATAGTGAAAGAGTAAAGAAGGAATATAATACATTTAAGATTTTATGGGAATAAAGTATTAAAAGTAAAACTTCATTGTTCTAATATAAATATGTTAGAATTTTTTGGTTATTTATCACAAAAAAAATTGGACTTATTTTAAAATTTTCCTATTTGTTTTTGTTAAAAACTCTATAGTTTTCATATGGGTGTCAATCATCTCGTATTGTGTCATTTTTGTGTCTTATTATTTTCGATCGTGTTATTTTTGTATTGGGTTACTTTCGATACGTGTCAATAAAAAAATATTTAATTCCACAATAACTCATATATTACTATTTAAAAAATTCTTATTTTTTTTTTCTACAATATTCGTTAAATACTTATTTTCTATATACAGTAGTTGTTAATCGTGTTATTCGTGTCGAACCTTAATTTGACTAATTTATTACTTGTGTCAACTAATCGTGTAATTTTCGAATTTTATGTTGGGTCGGGTCAGGTTCGAGTTAATAGATAAAATTGACACCGAGTAAAAATATATTGAAAGACATTTCACTAAATAAATATGTTACCACCTAAGTATTAGTCCTTGTGAATTGTCATTGACCTCTTCACAATTTTGCAATGCTACAATAACAGAACATATATAAGCCTAGATCAATTATATGGAATTGTCAATAAATTTTGGTCGGTTACATGAATTATGCTTTTGTAATTGGGCTTTATTGATGATCATAGTTTCTGTTACACCGTAAACTATCATACATATCGTTATTATTTTATTTAAATTTAATTTTAATCTTTATCTATTTTCGCGTACCATTAATAGTTATTATATCACATTTGTTATTATTTTTATTTAAATTTAATTTTGATCTTTATCTACCTTTCGCTTACCGTTAATAGTTATCATATTATTTTTTTTTTTTCACTATTATTATAGTATGTTTTTGATAAATATGGTCAAATCAATTAAGTCTATTCTCTTTTAATTTATCTGAGGTATGTGGTGCCTCTACTATTTTCACAGATATTTTAATTCCTAATTCGGATTAATTTATTAAAAATTAAGAAATTTAAAAAGAAATTTTATTAAAATTTTTAATTCATTTGTTTATCTGAAATTTATAAGCTTGTTTTTAGAAGAAGCACCCTAGTTCCCTTGTCCTAAACCTTTATTTGAAAAAAAAAAATTTAATAAAATTATATTAAAATAATTTTACTAAAAATACATGTCAGTTTTCAATTGTCATTGATCTCTTCACAATTTTGTAATGCCTAAATAACGGGACTTGTCAACGCAATTAATCATGTCGAATTGCTTTACACAATCATTTTGAGATTTTTGGGGTAATTTCATTTTGCACCCTGAATATACTTCAATTTTTAATTTATACTTTAAAATATTAAAAATCTCAATTTGTACTTTCAATTTGATGAATTGATCCAGATTGCCATTCAAATTTTTGTCATAAATTGAAACATGTGAGGTGTAAGTGCTTTGAACATGAATATGAGGTATGTTTATCGTTGCAGATCTTCGTCTGTGATTGATTTAACACTATTTTATGTATCGAAAATAGGATTTTATTAATTAGATGTATACTAACTATATCATGCGCAACTCACATGAGACTTCAACTATATGTGAATTTAAACATAATCCCATATCCAAAACAGTTACAATTCACAGGTTTCAATCTATGACGAAAAATTGAACGACAGCCTAAGTTAAGTCCACATTAGTACCAATTCATAACATTGATGATACAAATTAAGATTTTTAATGTTTAAATATACAAATTGAGAATCAAAACATCTTTTTCGGGTGCAAAATGAGATTAGCCCGAGACTTTTCATTAATAGAGAATTTGAATGGAAGAGCTATATAATTAAGGGGCTAAATTGACACAAAAATTAGTATAAGGACTTAATTGACAAAAGGTAGCATAATTTTGGGGTCATCTATATAGTTAACTCATGTTTTTTTTTTATTCTTAAATTACGTATAATAGTAAGTACAAAAATAAATTAAAAATTAAATATCAAACTGAAAATTAGAGATATTTGTTATTAGTAGAAGAAGCGCCTTTGGCTACATTCTTATTGCTTTCTCTCCTCTGCGATCTTCTTCATCGTCCCTCCCTATATGGATAGATACACAAACTCTGCACATTCACAAAACTAAACCCTAACCATAACCCTAACTCAACAATCCCCATCTCTCTCTCTCCCTCTCTGTCTAAATATATATCTCTACATATTGAGTGAATAGCGAAGAATATGGCTGCTATGTGGAGCAAGCTGAAGAAGTCGTTAGGCCTGAAACTCTTTTCTCAACCGCCCCAAACCTCCGAATCACCGGTCATGCCTCAACGCCCTTCAGATCTTTCAGCCGGCGAAATTTCTGAATCCAGTTCTCAATCGATGCCCTCTCGCTCCTCTTCTGCCCTCTCTCGCTTCTCTAGAAGCTTCAGCACCAAATCTTCAAAGGTCAGTACGTTCCCACATCAATTTTACATTTCTTTCTCGTGATTTCATTTTCTAGCCGGAAATCTTTCCTCTGGCGGCCGTAACTGTTTTTCACGGCGAACTGGTCTTTTGCATTGGCGCGACAATGAGTGAAATACGGCAGTTGTTTTTACCGAGAGATCGGCAAGATTTACTCAGATTTCCAAACTGAAACTGCCTATTTTGTTTTTACTAAATTACCCTTGCTCTTTTTCCATTTTTTGCGATTAAGTCCCTGTAGTGGATTATGTTCAGGGATAGTTTAGTATATTAACATTTCACAATATATCACGTTTCTTTTTTAATTGGTTTAGGTTATTAATTAGCGATAGAATTATTGGTTTTCTTATTGGTAAAAATCCAAAATTAGGCCGCCAAAACGGGGTCTACGTTGGGTGAGGTTTTAGATTACAATAATGACCTTAGTGGAGATATGTGGTGCCCTTGTGGTTGAATTGGCTCACTTGTCATTATCAATTTTCAACCACTTGACAAATTTCGTTTTCTAATAACGTGGGGTTTGCAACCTCTCAGTTTCAATTATAAATTCTTTGGTTCTTCTAGTGGACCTATTGAGTTGATCAAAATTGACAGAATCTTGAAAATGTTACTTCTTTCTCGTGGTGGAATGGAACTTAGGCATAGTACTGATTATCCCCAGAACAGAAAAAGACATTTTTTTTGTTTTTGGTCTATCCCACAAAGATGGGATAGGATGATGTGAAACCATATATTGGGTCGTTTCTATCTCAGTAAAAATTTCCATAGGATGGTTAAATGTGCTATTGATTTTTTTTGTAATTTTCTTCTTAGTATAAATGTTATTGTGAGTTTAGATGTGCTTGTTAAATCCTTCACCAAAAGTTGCTTACCAAATAAATGTGGGTGATTGGATCAGTAAGTCCTATTAGAAAAGGTTAATGGACCTACTAATCAAACACATTCATTTGGTAAGAGTAGCAGTGCTCTGTTTATCCTAGCTGTAGGCAAAACTCACGTCGGTTTAAAGTCAGGATAATTTTAATCCTAAGGAGTCTTCATACTTATATTTGATGAAAGAGAGTAGGGCTCGCATCTGTGTTGTTTAACAATTGGATGGCAATGGAGTACAATGCTCAATATATATTTCTGGTAAAGTATGTTGTTTTCTTGGCGTTGGTAGAACGTGCATATCTACGTTCAGTCAACATTTATCTGGTCAATTGAAAATACAATTGCTGACTATGATAGCTAAAATAATTCTCACAAGTTGACGTTAAACCCACTTTGGACTCCCGAGTTTGAAGTTTCAATCAAGCTTTTGGTCAATCATTTCAAGTTTACAGCATGAGTGAACTGCTCTTATTGTTTGATTGTGAAGTTTACTTTTTATTGACTATTTCTTTAAGCTTTGCCTTCTGATTAGATGTACCCCACACTTATTTCTTCGTGAAGCTTTTACCCTTTTATGATGCCTGCTGGAATTACTTACTTTTAAAGAGTTTCTAATTTGCTAGCTTTTAGGACAGTTTTTGCTGCCAACTTTGCTAAGCTGACCAAGTACATTTAGCAAATTTGGCTCACTTGGTAAGGTGGCACACCCACCCACCACCATCAAATTAGGGGTTTTGAGAATATCTAACATTTAAGGGTTAAGTATATCACTTAGGAAGCAAAATTTTGTAGTAGTAGTTAATAAATAGATCATTTTGGTTTTGTTACTAACCATTCGAAGTGGTAAAATCACCCTTGTGATAATATCCTTGTCGGTACTAACCACTTCTTCGTATGTTTTGAAACTACTTTTGTTCTTCACTTAATGTTGCGTGCTTCAGTTTGTTTTGGAAAGTAATTGTGTAAGGGACCCTCTAGTCAAATATGCTTGTGGTTGGTTATAGAAAACGTGTGCCATTTGCTTGGGAAATTTAAAGACGAGGCAGGGCCAAGCCATCTTCACAGCCGAGTGCTCCCACTCCTTTCACTTCAGCTGCATAGCCGACAGCGTTAGGCATGGGAATCATGTTTGCCCCAACTGCCGCTCCAAATGGAAAGATATCCCCTTCCAGTTTCCCACCAGTAATGGTGGTCCTCAACATAATGGCACAGGCAGAGCCCGCGTGTCTCCTTATCGAGGCCCTCCAGGACATCATCAGGCCAATATTCCTCGTAACTTGCCATCATCATCGCCACCCTGCCCAGAGCCTCTCCACTTCTCAGATGATGAGCCTCTTCCTACCATCACTACTGATCCCAGCTCGCCCACCTCTGGTGCTCGCTCCCATGCTGTAAAAGTCAAGGCATTTCCGGAGGTTCCTGCGATTGCAGCTTCAGAATCTGTTTCAACTTTTGCTGTTCTTGTGGGTGTGCGGGCACCGCCTTTGTTAGACGATGTGTGCCACTTTGAGCGCGCACCCATTGACCTTGTCACTGTGCTGGATGTTAGTGGCAGCATGTCTGGTTCAAAGCTTGCACTCCTTAAGTGTGCTGTTCAATTCGTCATTCAAAACTTGGGCCCATCTGATCGGCTTTCTATTGTCACCTTCTCATCGGGTGCTCGAAGAATCTTCCCTCTTCGCAGGATGTCTGACAGTGGTCGTGAAGATGCTACCCGTGCCATCAATTCTCTTTCGTCATATGGTGGAACCAACATTGTGGAAGGTCTCAAGAAAGGGGTCCGGGTTCTTGAAGAACGTCATGAACAGAACCCAGTTCAAAGCATCATCCTCCTTTCTGATGGGAGAGACACATACAACTACAATAGTAATAACCATCACCACAGTTCACAGAATCAGAGTTCCTCAAATCCAAGGCGGGTTCTGGAATATCTAAACCTGTTGCCAATTTCCATCTGCTCGTGGAATGGAGAAGCTCGAGATGAGGCACGACTGCCAACTATCCCGGTCCACACATTTGGGTTTGGCTCAGACCATGATTCTACCGCCATGCATGCAATATCTGATGCATCAGGAGGTACTTTTTCATTCATCGAGTCTGTCGGCATTCTGCAAGATGCCTTTGCCCGTTGCATTGGTGGTCTTCTCAGCGTGGTGGCTCAAGAGCTTCGACTGACTGTGAGATCTATATCATCTGATGTGCGTATTGGTTCCATACCCTCTGGAAAATATGTAAGTGAGATTTCGGAAGATGGACAGCAAGGTGTAATAAATGTTGGAGACTTGTATGCGGATGAGGAGAAAGAATTTCTTGTCTACTTGTCAATTGTCAGATGTCTATCTGCTGAGGATGAGGGAAGGGTGGAAAAGACATCATTGTTGGATCTCTTGTGTTCTTACAAAGATACCATGTCAAAGGAGATGGTGCAGGTAGACGGCAGGAGAGTTGAGATACGTCGACCTAAGGTTCTGTCTCCTGCAGATGTTGTAGTGAGCTTGGAGGTTGATCGGCAGAGGAATCGCCTATTGGTGGCAGAAGGTATTGCAGAGGCACAAGAGATGGCAGAGATGGGAAATCTGGTAGGTGCACAGGCTGTGCTGGCAAACAGGAGATTGACTCTGCTCTCCTCAGCATCTGCCCAAGCAGGTGATGGTCTCTGCAACTGGCTTGAAGCCGAGCTGACAGAAATTAGGGAGAGAATGGCAAACATGGAGCTCTATGAACACACAGGGCGAGCTTATGTACTCTCGGGGTTAAGCTCGCACTCTTGGCAGAGGGCCACAACTAGGGGAGACATGACGACTCAGATAGTCGGGCTGAGTGGAGGTGGGAACTCTGGTTTCACTGGCTATGATACACCTAGTATGGTCACCATGGTTTCAAAGTCACAGAATCTCAGCTTGACTAATCCTGCTGGACAAGTTCGACAACTTAGTAAGTCTTGCAGCTTGCCTCCAAGACATGAATAAGGTGTCCCTAATTCATCATTTGTTCCCAGTAAATAAATTTTTGCCTATGTGGTAATAAAGGGTTAGCATGATGTAGTAAGTGGGCAACTCTCCACGATCTAGGGCTCTAATTTTTAGTTCCATGCTGTTTCTCATCATTTAGTGTCTTTGGATCCTCAAGTTGATTCTTTCTAGGATTGGGTGGAATTTTTTTTAGAAGCCTGTTATTATATTAGTTGTTTAGTCTTGATTTTGGTTAGCAGAATATTATTGAGTCTATAATAAGGCAATCACTGATTTATGCTTTGATGATTCCTTGTTGCAAAGTTACATGCTGATATATAACAGGGGCGTGGCTGTCTAGTGTTGTATCAAATGACTCGGTTGTGGTGGTGAGTGATACACTAAACCTTTAGAATCGGCCTTGTAGTCGAATTCAGTGAAAACGGTAGGCTTGGGTGGGCTGGAATAGGGTGTTTATTTGTGGTACTGGTGGTGTAGACAGGGTAGAGCTGCAGCATTATTTCAACAACACTTTTGGTTACAGCTATTTTTTTTTTCTACTAAATGACCACCAGACAGGCTATGTAATATATGGTATTTTAGAAGAGTAAATTTTACACAGATCCCTTGAGGTTGGTTAGATTGGAGATCTCCCGTACAAGGATGACTATCCGCTCATTGTTCATCGCAATAACCTCTTAATTCCAGTTAGCGGCGGTGATAGTGCAATTGCTTTCTGTCTACCTTGACCATGCTGACATTGATTGTATCTGCTTCATAATCCATGAACGAACCATGTTTGTTTAGGAGGAAAAGCAATAGTGCTGGCTGATCAGTGTTCTTAAAGGTGCACTTAGACTTGCGCTGAATTGTAGAACGTTTGACCTGTATTTGTTGTGAAGTATTTCTCTCTCTCTCTTTGTGTGTGTGTATGTGTAGCCCACATGTTTGCATGAGGGCCTTCAAATGCTTATATTCTCAAGCCACGTGACTCGGCAAAAATCCAGAAAAACCACAGAGAGCTTCAATATGAAAGGTGCGTTGTATGAAGCATCTAGTACACACCATGTGATAGGAGAGCAAAATTTAAAATTTGATCCATCTATCACTTTCTTTGACCAATTTAATATCTAGTACATGACCCATTTAAGTGATTATGATAGTCTTTATGGAATTATTAGTTATTGTCATGGAGTAAAAAAAATAGTCAACAATAAACATATTTGTATTCACATTCAAAATCAAATCACAAACATAGAGGAGAGAAAAAAGAATTTAAGCACCGGTTGTAGTAGGGGTGAACGGTGGTCGTGGTAGTGGGAGTGGGTGGTAGTGACGATGGTGGGAGACGGTGATGATTGTGGTGGTGGCGACGACCGTGGTGATGGTGACAACCGTGCGTGACAACGGTGATGGTGGTGGTGGGTATTGGGTGAAGATGGTGGTAGTGACAATTATGGGTGACGGGGGTAGTGTTGGTGGGCGGTGATGATGGTGGTGGTGGGTGACGAAGGTTGTTTCTAAGCTACAGTGTGATGGGTGATGAAGAATGACGGTGGTGGTGGTGGGGGGGATGGGTGACAGTGGATGATAACAGTGGTGGACGATAACGGGTGGTGACGGTGGTACGTGTGGTGGAGGTAGGTGACAGCGGTTGGCGGTGATGGTGGACGACGACGGATGGTGGTGTTTTGTGGTAGTGGATGACGGTGGGTGGTTGTAGGTGTTGACGATGGGTGACGATAGTAGTGGGATGATGGTGATAATGTTAATAAATATAAGAATGAGATGACGATAGTGATGAGTGGTGACGGTGGTAGTAATTAGTGGTAGGTGGCAATGGTGGCGGTGATGGGGGGTGGCGGTGAGGGTTGGGTTGGGAAGTGGCGGTGGTGGGGTGGTGGTCGGGCAATGATGGTGATGGTGGGGGTGGCGACAATGGTGGTGATGGTGGTGGTAGAGTGCGGCAGTGGTGGTAGGGGTGAGGATGGTGGTGGTGGGGCGATGGAGGTAACGGTAGTGGTTGTTGTGATAGAGGTGGTGGCGACGATGGTGGTGGTTGTAGTGGTGGGGGTGGTGGTGGGGCAATGGACGACAGCAGCGGTGGTGGTGGTGGGGCAGTAGGGGTGGTTATAGTGGTGATGGTGGTGGTAGGTAGGGTGATGAGTGTAGTAAGGTGACGACAGTAGTGGTGATGGTTGTTGTGGCAGAGGTGGTGGTGGTGGTTGCAGTGACGACGATTGTGGTGGTGGGGGGATAGTTATTGTGGTGGTAGTAGTTGTGATTGTGGTGGGGCGGTGGGATTGGTAGTGGTGTTGGTAATAGTATGGTGAGGTTTTTCTAAACACTAATTTTTTTTTTAAATACTTATGAAAATTTATAAGTATTAAAAACACTTTTAAAAAGTCATATCAAATACACTCTTAGGGGCTTATTTTTTCTATTAAATTTGAGTGTTAATATTAATCGTCAGATTAATTTTAAAATAAAATTTAAAGAGATTTTAACTTCATAAAATAAAAATTATTTTATTTATTTTTTAAAATTTAAATTGTATTATATTTTATTATATAAATTAATTAATACTCTCTATATTATATGCTCTATTCATATTGTCCTTCTCCATGTGTTTACTCATGTACTTGTAATCTAAATTAATGGGTTACAATAACAATACACCATTGTATATTAAATATATAGGAATTGTAGTGTTTGTCCTTTGACCAAATAAAAAAAAAAAAAAGTATATTAAATATATAGGTAACCAATACCTAACAGTATATACCTCGAAATCTAACCCTAAAACCTAACCTCCAAGAACGTGTTAACAATCACATGTTCCTTAGATTTGCCTAACTTATTTATTACAAGGATTGACCATTCAATGTCAAACAAAGAGCACTATTAATACAAGGAAAGACGGTTTTCGTATTCACTCTATATAAATACCTATGATACCCCTATTTTCTTTTTCTTTAATTTTCAAAACTCACTCTTTAACTACACCTAACTGTCTTTATTAGGAGTGTTAAAATATGACACGACTCGTTAATACAATACACGAATTCAACACGAAGTTAGAGAGTTTGGATTTTTTTAAATCATCCATTTTGTAAACGAGTGGACCCGACACAACACGATTAATAAACGAATCGAGTATGAACGAAGCCAATAAAAAAAAATACACGACACGACTCGTTTATATATAGATTATACATGAACCCAATGTGACATGACTCATTAGACACAAATTAATAAGCAATTAAGGTATGAATAAATTTTTTTTGACACAAACTCTTTAAAACTCGACACGATTGACAAATCTAGTTCACACCCATTAAAAGTTCATCTCTCTTGGTCTCTTTTGGATCTCTTATCTTTCTCTCTCCCTCTCCTCCTTCACATTTCACATCTTTACGATCACATATAGGAGTTATCATGTGCAGAAGTAATAAAAATCATGATAATATATGTCTATTATGTAAAATGAAAATGCTCAGACTTCCAGAAGGCACCGACCTCTTGCCCAATTGCCATCGGATTTGAACAATTTGTGAATTATTCAAATACCTGTCACATCTACCTATCTACTCCCAAAGAATTCCTCACCTCATGTGTACGTGTCTGTGCTGCCTCTTGAAAGACCACAAAATATAATAGAAAAAAAAAAAAATTAAAAAGAACATTGTCCTATGGAACACCATACAGGAGACGCATCCCCATAAGAGATGATGGATCTCCATTCCATACGCAGGTTCAATGTTATGTGCTTTTAAATTTATTTATTTATTTGAATGTTATCTAACTTAATTACTAAGAGATTCTGTAAGGAGTGAGTTAGTAGTATAGTTTTAATACGTTTTTTAGTTAGTTATCTAAGTAGTGAGGTCAATAAATTTAGTACTTATCTTTTAGGTGTTATCTCTTTGTATTTAAAAATATCAAATGAAAAAAAAATATAATGAATATTTGTGATAAACTTTCTTATAAAACGTTTGGAAAATCAAGGTTCACTCACCCCTCAAAACGGGTCTTCAAGCCTCGCATAACACTTCTTGATTAATTTGGTAACTTGAATTAGAGATTATATATAGTTATCACAAGTTTAAAAGACACTCGTTAAAACACAACCTCATAAAGTTACAGCTGACCTTATTAGACCGTAACTTGTCTCCCCCAATAAATTCCTCTAATAAATTGTAACTAACCCATATTTACGTGTAAATTTTGATTCAATATCCAATTTGATACTATAGTCTATCCTAAAATAAAGAAAAATGCTACATAATTCAAATAGAACTCCTTAGAATGAGTGAGTTTCACTGAAAAAATTGAAGTAACCCACTCATCAAAATGATGATATGTATTTTAATTATAATTTTTTGCATTTCATTTGAATTTTATTGCATTACTCTAAAATGAAACATTTTAAGCAATTAGATCAGATCCTATGAGCTTCTGCCAAAGCTAAAGAAACCCTTGTAACACCCACATGCAAGCTCCTCCAACCATTGTCCCTAGCTAAATTGCTATAAATTCTCACCTCAGCATTGTCTATCATCATCATTCTCTCTCTCTCTCTCTCTCTAGTGGGGTATGGAGTACTACATGGATGAGAAATGGAGACTATCAAAGGAAGATCCAGGTACCCATTCTTGTAATTCTTCCAAGTCATCATCTCTCATGAGAAGCATATCCCAGAAGAGTTCAACCTCAAAATCTCCTCTTCTGAGGAGTTTTTCGCAGAAAACCACTTCTCTCAAGTCCCCTCTCTCCAGAAGTTCTTCGCAAAGGAGCGGTGCTTCCAAGTCTCCTCTATCAAGGAGTTCTTCACAGAAATGCGCTGATTTCACCCGAAAATGTAGCAGCTTGGCCAAAGAACAGAGGGCCAAATTCTACATCGTCAAACGATGCATCACAATGCTTGTTTGCTGGAACAAGCATGGAGATTCTTAGAAGCATTTCAACAATCGAGAAGTTTGCAATAATATGTTCAATTCGATTCTCTCCCACCCTTTAATTTATCTTCCTTCTACTTGCGAGATGGAAATGGGATTCATCTGAAACCCATATAGGTTTTATGTCATCCCATTGAGAAGAGGAGATTACAGATGTTTTTTATTACTTGTTTTCTTTTTGTGCATTGAGATTTAGATTGAACTGTAACTTCCATGAGGGTCCAAGTCCAAAGCTTGCACATTATGAGAAGACACATTTTTTTTTGGGGGAAAAATTATGATCCAATTGGGTTAAGTCTTGATTTAATCATTGAATCAAATCGAGTAAAAGGATAATAGAATCGATCTAAAAAACTTGAGATTGATTCTTACTTGTTAAACTAGATATCAGGGTGTTGATTGCGAACTGCAATAGATTGCTTGGAGACTCAAATAGCTCTCTGAGGCATATTCTTCGGGAAAGAAATGGAGTTAAATCGAGATCGAATCCAAATCAATTCAACATTTAGGCCTATTGATAGATTGATCCGGGGTGGGTCACCCTGATCCTAATTAAGCTGATCCTTATGCAATCCACTCATCGGATGAATCGGTCAAGGCCTCATCCAAATCCGAATTTCTCTATTGTCGGGTCTCCACTATTACTACTAGATCAAGAGGTATGTACATAAACAAACATCACATCTGTATTATAAAATTGCTCGCATAAAGAAATCACGATAAAAAAAAAGGGGGTGCTTTTGCATGGGTACCATAGTACATCCATATACTAAGAGATGGTCGATTACCCTGATTCAGTTCAATCACCTTCTTTTCTAGTTGCATCAACACTTCTCTTAATGCTTTGCTAATTTCTTCATCTTGAGCTCTAATACAATGTCATGAAATTATTAATTAATCTATATGTGGGATAAAACTACGTTCATCTGACTCTTTTGAAACTAGTGTCAAAATTCTTATTCATCTATTTTAAGAATTGGAACCAGTACCTAAAAGTTTCTTCGCCAGATATTTTTTTTTTTTTGTTGCTACATGGTGTCTAGGCTTGCGCCGACTACTCCCTGTAGCTCAATGACTGGTCATCGTAACTTAAGCTTATTATGGCAATGGGTTGTAAGTTCAGGTATCAATCTGGTCAGTTGGGTTCTTGACATGACTGTGAACAGATCTTATTATTATTAACACAATTGCTGGTATCAGTCATTTAGCTCATCATGTGGAATCAACAGCATTACAGTTGAAGGACAATACTAGTACTCAATCCTCTCTAGAGAAGATGTTGTTCAGTATTTCTTCAATTATGACCATGGCTTGTAAGTTCAGGTATCAATCTAGTCAGTTGGGTTTTTGACATGAATGTGAATAGATCTTATTATTGCCATGGGTTGTAAAGTATCAGGGTTCTTGACATAACTGTGAACATATCTTATTATTATTAACACAGTTGTTGGTATCACTCATTTAGTTCATCAAGTGGAATCAGCAGCAGTCCAGAAGAGAAGAAGTAGTTCAGCAGCATTACAGTTGAAGGATAACACTACCACTCAATCCTCTCCAGCTGAGTTAGTTAAATAAGATGTTGAGCTGTCAAAATAGAATTGTGTTGCTCAAGTTAATCAAACGTGATTATAATTAACATACAGTTAAAGGCTTTCTGTTATTAGTTAGAATCTCTTTCTCTCTCTCTCTCTCTCTCTCTCTCTCTATTCTATTGTAATTATCTTGAGTCCTATAAATAGGACAACATATGATGTAAAAGTGGCTTGAGCAATAAGATTTCTATGATTCCATTTTTCTTTCTGTTCTGCTTCCTTTTCATACTTTGTTCAGTATTTCTTCAATTATTGCCATGGCTTGTAAGTTCAGGTATCAATCTAGTCAATTGGGTTCTTGACATAACTGTGAACAGATCTTATTATGGTCATGAGTTATAAGTTTAGGTATCAATGTAGTCAGTGTTGGGAAAAATAGGCTTTCCCACAAGTGTAAATCAATGGAAGCAATATAAATAAAATGACAGAAAATAAATGAGCACACAAGATTTACGTGGTTCCCTCAAATTGAGGTACGTCCACGACGACCGGTAGGTCAGTTTCTTCCACTATCACCAAAGGAGTTTACAAAGTGGCCAAAAGGCATAAGCCTTACAAACACACAAAGGTGTAAATCACAAGAAGAAAATACCTCACAAAATAAGTAAGCCAAATCTTCAAGAACAAACCGCAAGCAATGTCTTCTTGCCGAGCCAAATGGAGAAGAAAGGAACCCAAAGAAAATGACCAAAGACTTGTCTACCATATGGCTGCCGAAATTCCTTTTACTTGAAGACTCCAAACCAAGTCTTGGATATGCCAAGAGTCATGCATTGGAAAGCCACCAAAGCCATGTGCAAACCAAGGTGCATGCCAAAATAAACAAGACTATTTTTAGGAAATAGGTGGATCCCACTAAGGAGGGAAAACCCAACAATTCTCCCCCTCCCGACTTATGTGGAGGATTCGACCATTCCCGCCAAAAGTCGACACTTCTCATGCTTGTCCTTAGTCAATGCCTTAGTCAACATATCCGAAGTGTTATCATCAGTGTCAACTTTTTCAAGTTGCAACAACTTATCATTCAAGACATCACGAATCCAATGATATCTAACATCAATGTGTTTCGATCTCAAATGAAATGAGGAATTCTTACTCAAGTGGATTGCACTTTGACTATCACAATGAAGGACATACCTTTCTTGTTTCAAACCCAACTCTTGTAAGAATTTCTTCAACCACAATAATTCTTTGCAAGCTTCTGTGATGGCGATGAACTCAGCTTCTGTGGTGGAGAGAGCAACACATTTTTGTAATCTTGATTGCCATGCCACTGCTCCCCCTGCAAAAGTAATCAAATAACCAGAAGTAGATTTTCGACTATCAATATCACCGGCCATATCAGAATCTGTGAACCCATCAAGAATAGGCTCGCCTTTACCAAAACACAAATTCATCTTTGAAGTGCCCTGAAGATACCTCAGAATCCATTTCACTGCTGCCCAGTGTTCTTTCCCCGGATTAGACAGAAATCGACTAACAAGCCCAACTGCGTGAGCAATATCCGGTCGAGTACAAACCATGGCATACATCAAAGAACCAACTGCTGAAGCATAGGGAATTTTCTGCATCTCATTTTTCTCTTCATCACTTGTAGGACACTGACTTGAGCTAAGTTTGAAGTGGCCTGCAAGTGGACAATTAACAGGCTTTGCTTTGTCCATATTGAACCTCTCAAGAACCTTTTTAATATAATTCTCTTGAGATAACCAGATCAGCCCATGTGATCTGTCACGAACAATTCTCATACCAAGAATTTGCTTTGCTGGACCCAAATCCTTCATGGAAAAGGACTTGCTCAACTCTGACTTCAACTTGCTAATCTTGCTCATGTCTTGGCCCACAATAAGCATATCATCAACGTAAAGCAAGAGAATAATAAAATTACCATCTGGATATTTCTTCACAAACACACAATGGTCTGAAGTGGTTCTTGAATACCCATGCTCAGTCATGAAAGAATCGAATTTTCTGTACCACTGCCTCGGTGCTTGCTTCAATCCATACAAGCTCTTCTTCAATTTGCAAACTAACTGATCATTACCCTTATCTATGAAGCCCTCAGGTTGCTCCATATAAATTTCCTCTTCTAAGTCACCATGCAAAAATGCGGTCTTCACATCAAGCTGCTCAACTTCTAAATTCATACTCGCAGCTATACCAAGCACAGTTCGGATGGAGGACATCTTCACAACTGGTGAGAAGATCTCATCAAAATCTACTCCCTTCCTCTGACCGAAACCTTTCACAACAAGTCGTGCCTTGAATCTCGGTTGAGAACTGTTCCCATCATTCTTTCGTCTGACGACCCATTTATTTTTCAAAATTTTCTTCCCTTTAGGCGGCTTCACCAAATCATAGGTGTGATTCTCATGCAAAGATTTCATTTCCTCTTTCATTGCCTTAAGCCATTCAGTTTTGTTCTCATTCTTCAAGACTTCTTGATAAGTTTCTGGCTCCCCCTGATCTGATATCATCACATACTCATTTGAAGAATATTTTCTGGATGGCTGTTTTTCTTTGGTAGATCTCCTTAACGGTGACTGTGGTAGTGACTCTTGGGGTGACTGCTCCCCCTCAATCTCTGCCTCAACATCATCTTCTGCTGCACCATCATGAGGTGTCTGCACTTCCTCATCAATATCATGAACAACAGGTGGATCAAGAGGATCTAAATTAACAAGATCATCAGTACTAGACTCAGCTGACTCAAGCTTGTCAATGTCTTCAATAGTCTGATCTTCCAAGAAAACAACATCTCGGCTTCTGACAACTTTCTTGTCAACTGGATTATACAACTTGTAGCCAAATTCTTCATGCCCATAGCCAAGAAAAATGCACTGCTTTGCTTTTGGATCAAGTTTGGACCTCTCATCTTTTGGAATATGAACAAAAGCTCTGCAGCCGAATACCCTCAAGTGATCATAGGAGACTTCCTTCCCTGTCCAAACTTTCTCTGGCACATCACCATTCAACGGAACTGAAGGAGACAAATTGATAAGATCAACTGCTGTCCTCATTGCCTCACCCCAAAAGGATCTTGGCAATTTAGAATGTGAGAGCAAACATCTGACTCTCTCAAGAATGGTGCGATTCATTCTCTCTATAACCCCGTTCTGTTGAGGTGTCTTTTTGACTGTCTTTTCATGCCTGATGCCGTGATTGGTGCAATATTGATCAAATGGTCCAATATATTCACCACCATTATCCGAGCGAACACACTTCAACTGTCTACCAGTTTCTCTTTCAACCTTGGCCTGAAAATGCTTAAACACATCTAGAACTTGATCTTTAGTTTTCAGTGTATAAGCCCAAACTTTTCTAGAGTGATCATCAATAAAAGTGACAAAGTATAGAGCACCACCAAGTGTCCTAACTTTCAAAGGACGACATACATCAGAATGTACCAAATCTAGAACATGAGATTTTCTAGATGCAATATTTCTACGGAATGATATTCTGTTTTGTTTACCATGGAAACAATGAACACAAGTTTTCAAAGGCGTACCTTTTATCCCCGCTAGAAGCTCTTTCTTGGACAAAACTT
The DNA here is from genome assembly GCA_951799425.1 of Ilex aquifolium. Lineage (NCBI taxonomy): Eukaryota > Viridiplantae > Streptophyta > Magnoliopsida > Aquifoliales > Aquifoliaceae > Ilex > Ilex aquifolium. Next base: position 8,596,497 of record OX637394.1, read on the forward strand.
GCAATCATTTTTCACTCATATGTCCAAGCCTTCTATGCCATAAGTCGGTGGATGAGTCATTCTCTAATGTATTCACAACACCCTCGCAGATTTTTGCTTGCATAGTGTAAAGAGAACAAGTCTTCTTTCCTTTTGCGACCACTAGAGAACCTTTGGAGAGCTTCCATTTTCCATCACTGAAATTGTTGTTGTAGCCCTCATCATCTAACTTTCCAGCAGAGATTAAATTGAGCCGAATATCCGGTACATGCCTCACATCTCGAAGCAACAATTTGCATCCAATATTAGTTTCCAAGCAAATGTCACCCATGCCGACAATTTTTGACACATCTTCATTTCCCATACGGACATTCCCAAAATCACCTTGCGAGTAAGAAGTAAAGAAATCAGCCCGCGAAGTAACATGAAATGAAGCTCCAGAATCAATTACCCAATCCGTATCTTGGCCAATCAAATTAACGCTAGCATCATCACGGATAATCATGAGTTCACCATCGGTAACTACAGCTGTATCATTTTTCTTTTTCTCTGAATTTTTCTCTTTGTTCTGCTCCTAGAACTTGAGTTTTCTGCACTCCCGCTTCATGTGCCCTTTCTTGTGACAATAATAGCACTCAACATCTTTCTTTGAAATTGAGCTTGAACGACCTCTAGATTCATCACGGTTGTGCGGAGCCTTACTCTTACTCCTGCCTCTCCCCCGGTTTTCCATCACAAGTGCCTCGGAGTGAGAAGAACCTGATGATTTTCTTCTTGTCTCTTCATTCAACAGGCTGCTGGTAACTTGACTCATTGTTACCACTCCATCAGGTGCGGAGTTACTAACTGTGACCACCAAAGTTTCCCAACTTTCAGGAAGTGAACTAAGAAGTAACAAAGCTTGCAACTCATCATCAAAAGTAATTTTCATGGCGGCCAACTGATTCACAGTGCTCTTAATCTCATTCAAATGCTCTGCAATAGGAGTACCCTCCTTATACTTAGAATTCACAAGCTTTCGAAATAAAAAAGCTTTATTTACGGCCGTCTTTCTATCATAAAGACTTTCCAATTTGGTCCAAAGATCATGTGCTGAATTTTCTGTAGAGACGTGATGAAAGACACTATCATCAATCCATTGCCGAATAAAACCGATAGCTTTTCGGTCAAGCTTTTTCCACTCGTCATCTTTCATCCCTTCCGGTTTGCCACTATCACCCTCTATGGGTCCATTCAAATCTTTACAAAACAAAAGGTCTTCCATTTTAGTTTTCCAAGTCACCCAATTTGTGCCATTGAAACTAACCATACGCCCAACGTTGCCGTCCATAATTCACACACACAAATATAACGAATCGGAACCGAATTAACCAATAGCTCTGATACCAGATGTTGGGAAAAATAGGCTTTCCCACAAGTGTAAATCAATGGAAGCAATATAAATAAAATGACAGAAAATAAATGAGCACACAAGATTTACGTGGTTCCCTCAAATTGAGGTACGTCCACGACGACCGGTAGGTCAGTTTCTTCCACTATCACCAAAGGAGTTTACAAAGTGGCCAAAAGGCATAAGCCTTACAAACACACAAAGGTGTAAATCACAAGAAGAAAATATCTCACAAAATAAGTAAGCCAAATCTTCAAGAACAAACCGCAAGCAATGTCTTCTTGCCGAGCCAAATGGAGAAGAAAGGAACCCAAAGAAAATGACCAAAGACTTGTCTACCATATGGCTGCTGAAATTCCTTTTACTTGAAGACTCCAAACCAAGTCTTGGATATACCAAGAGTCATGCATTGGAAAGCCACCAAAGCCATGTGCAAATAGGGCTGTTAATCGAACTGAGCTACTCGAGCTCGGCTTGAGTTCGGCTCGTTTTGGGCTCGTTCGAATACAATAAACAAGCCAAGTATGAACACAATTTTAGGCTTGTTTATAAACGAGCCGAGCTCAAGCTCGAATTCGAGCAGCTTGACAGGCTTGAGTAAGCTTGATATATTTTACCTAGTTTTCATATTATTTTTTAGTGGTTCAATCATAGCCGTCCATTCCAAATAGAGATCCAACGGTGAGGACAACACATATATTTACCTATCTAAAGTCTAACCCTAATATACACCCCAAACCCACATCTAAGGCGCCGTTCTCCATTCCAATCCAAGTCTCTCCTAGTCGTCTGCCTCAACTCCCACTCATAGCCGATTCTTCGGTTATTCTTCGTCACAGTGATTGTTCACGGTGATTGTTCGTAAAGTCGAACGGTGATTGTTCGTGATTCTGCCTCAACACAAGAAGTCTGGGCTCCATCTCTCAACCCAAGATCAGGTACAAGTTCAACCCATCTCTCTTCTGCTACATATTAGTTCCATAACCAAGAAAATTAGTTGCTCAACGTCACATTAATATACTTCCAGCAGCTGAAAGTAAAACATAAAATCAAAAACCCAAACAGAGATCAAAACACTGATACAAATGCCATTTGAGATTCAGACGTAGATGTACATAGTCTACTCTTCTTCGGTGGCTGATTCACCGCTCTTGTTGTTGTGCTTCCTTGCGTACCTCTGGTTCCTCAAAAACTTTGGATCCATCCCTTTGGTGGAAGTGTGGCGGTGCTTTCTGGGCTTCTTAATCCCGTTCCTGTGAGCCTTGTGTGACTGGTTGTGAGCCGTGTGATTCTTTGACTTCGCCATCTCTTCTCTTACAGAAGCTTGTTGCTGAGAGGCAGTGGAGGAGGAGTTAGGGTTTTCAGAACGAGAAAGAGGATTGATTCTAGATTAAATCTTGTATTTGTTTTGTTTTCAATTTTGGATTTCAACAATTGAGATTTTTGGGGTAGATAGATTGAGAGTTGAGGTTTGCACCGACTCCCTAGCGTGTCTGCAGCGAGAAAGCCAAAAGGGAAAAAATCTAGTATAATTATTTCTCCTTCCATTTTGTATCTTCTGTTAGTATAATTATTTGGTTCCTTACTTTTTATGCTGTCAGTTATCCATATCTCAGTGTATGTGGGTTTCTTTTTCACATGTGTGTGCATGTTCAGCTGACTTCGAACTCTAATTTTTTCTCTATAATGTTCTTGCAATTCTTTTTCCTGATCAACTAAAAAATGAAAGAGTTTGTTATCAAGGTCTATGGTCCTATGGAGAAGCTGATTATGAATTTGTTATGTTGTGTTAATTTGGTATGTTGTGTGTTAAGTGCTGTAGAATTTTGTTAAAATTCAAGCCTATTGCAAGCCTAATCTTTATCAAGCTTTATACGAGCTAAAGCTCGGATTCGAGCTTGTTAACAGATAACAAGCCTAATCAAGCCGAGCTTGAACTTTTTATTTTTTTGTCAAGCCGAGCTCGAGCTAAAAAAAAAGCTTGATGATCGAGCTCAAGCCGAGCTTGAACATCTTCCTAAATTGTCAAGCCGAGCCTGAGCATGATGATGCTCGTCGAGCTTGGCTCGATTAACACCCCTATGTGCAAACCAAGGTGCATGCCAAAATTAACAAGACTATTTTTAAGAAATAGATGGATCCCACTAAGGAGGGAAAACCCAACAGTCAGTTGGGTATCTGACATGACTGTGAATTGAAAGCACAAAAGTTGCAGCTTTAGTTAGGTCAAACAAAGATGCAGGTACCGAATGTTGCATATTTTCAGAAACAGGTTTCCACATGTTCAATCCATCAGTCTTTTTGGTCTACTCATTCCCATTAAAATTCAATCCAAATGGCTTGAATAGCATACCTAACCAAATGTCGAACATGTCGTCTGCAATCAACTTCGTACACCATTGCTAGAAATTGTAATGATTTCATCTTTATTTTCTCTGCTTGTGGTATTCTACCAAAGAATGGAAGCACGGTCATTGGTAAGAAATAAAACATTGCTGCCTATAAATTGAAGCTAAGTGCACAATCTCACTAACAATGGCTTCCTTGTTTCACTTGATTCTAAAATTGTTTCATCTTCTTATTAAGGTTTTCTGCAGCCTTTTCGAAACAAAAAGGCAGTTAAACCTCCCACCGGGGCCAAAACCATGGCCAATCATCGGCAATCTAAACCTCATCTACCCCGAATTTCATCTATCGATTGCTCGTCTCTCTCAAAAATACGGTCCAATAATGCGTCTTCAATTAGGACACCATCCCACCATTATAGTATCTTCACCTGAAATGGCCAAGCAATGCCTTAAAATTCATGACCAGAACTTCTCATACCGTCCCAAGTCCATGGCAGGAAGGTATCTTTTTTTCGAGTATTGCAACATAACATTCTCTCCTTACGGGCCTTATTGGCGCCAGATTCGCAAGATCTGCCAAGAGGAGCTATTCAGCTCTACACAACTCAATTGCCCTGAGCATATCCGTACTGAAGACCGGCAATCCCTACTATGTTCACTCTTTGCTAATTCTGGAAAAGCAATTATCATCAAGCATTTCCTCTCCATTTCTGGTTTTAACACAATATGTGGAATGGTGGTAGGCAAGAAGTATCTGAATGAGTCACTGGCAGAACAAGGGGTTGTGGATTCGGATGAACTGCCAAGGATGTTTGATCAGTTGTTCTTGCTCACTGGTGCGTTAAACATTGGAGATTTGATTCCATGGATCAATTTCTTGGATCTCCAAGGCTTTGGGAAGAAGATGAAGACGAGGTTTTGACCCAACCCATGTAATTTTAAAAAGTTATGCACAAAAGGGGGTCGATTTGAAAGTATTTCCCAAACTCATGCACTTTTAAAAACGTCAGATGGACTGACGTTTTTAAACAAAAGACGTCAGTCCATCTGACGTGTTTAAAAAAAATTGATCTTTAAAAACGTCAGATGGACTGACGTTTTTAACATGCCTTTTGTTAAAAACGTCAGTCCATCTGACGTTTACTGTACAAGGCCTCTAAGACACGTCAGATGGACTGACGTTTCTACTGCCTTTCCTCTCCCCCAGCCAATGCCTTATGTTCAAGCAAGACTGCACACCACCTACTTTCCGTAAGACTGCACACCACCTAAATTATATTAGTATTAATATTAGTTTGGGTAATTTTAATAACTGCCCCCTAAAGTTTGTATCGAGTTTTTATTTAGTGCCATAAATTTTTATTGTTTTAATTTAATCCATCAATTTTATTTCAATTAAATCATTTCATTAATTTTCATTTTTCGACATACTTTTAAAAATTTTCGACTTAAAATAATATTATAAAATTTATAAATAATTAATATAAATTAATATTAGTTTAGGTAATTATAATAACTGCCCCCTAAATTTTTTCTCGAGTTTTTATTTAGTCCCATAAATTTTTATTGTTTTAGTTTAATCCATCAATTTTATTTCAATTAAATCATTTCATTAATTTTCATTGTTCGACTACAATAATATTTTCGGTTTCAACTTACAAGATTAATTTTTATTTTTCAACTTACTTTTAAAAAATTTCGACTTACAATAATACTATAAAATTTATAAATAATTAATATAAATTAATATTGCACCAGATGTAAATTAATATAAATTATAAAAGTTAATATAAATTATATAAATTAAGTCGAAAATTTTTAAAAGTATGTCGAAAAATGAAAATTAATGAAATGATTTAATTGAAATAAAATTGATGGATTAAATTAAAACAATAAAAATTTATGGCACTAAATAAAAACTCGATAGAAACTTTAGGGGGCAGTTATTAAAATTACCCAAACTAATATTAATTATTTATAAATTTTATAGTATTATTGTAGGTCGAAAATTTTTAAAAGTAAGTCGAAAAATAAAAATTAATCTTGTAAGTTGAAACCGAAAATATTATTGTAGTCGAACAATGAAAATTAATGAAATGATTTAATTGAAATAAAATTGATGGATTAAACTAAAACAATAAAAATTTATGGGACTAAATAAAAACTCGAGAAAAAATTTAGGGGGCAGTTATTATAATTACCTAAACTAATATTAATTTATATTAATTATTTATAAATTTTATAATATTATTTTAAGTCGAAAATTTTTAAAAGTATGTCGAAAAATGAAAATTAATGAAATGATTTAATTGAAATAAAATTGATGGATTAAATTAAAACAATAAAAATTTATGGCACTAAATAAAAACTCGATAGAAACTTTAGGGGGCAGTTATTAAAATTACCCAAACTAATATTAATACTAATATAATTTAGGTGGTGTGCAGTCTTACGGAAAGTAGGTGGTGTGCAGTCTTGCTTGAACATAAGGCATTGGCTGGGGGAGAGGTCTTGCTTGCTTGAACATAAGGCATTGGCTGGGGGAGAGGAAAGGCAGTAGAAACGTCAGTCCATCTGACGTGTCTTAGAGGCCTTGTACAGAAAACGTCAGATGGACTGACGTTTTTAACAAAAGGCATGTTAAAAACGTCAGTCCATCTGACGTTTTTAAAGATCAATTTTTTTTAAAAACGTCAGATGGACTGACGTCTTTTGCTTAAAAACGTCAGTCCATTTGACGTTTTTAAAACAACCTGGGTTTGGGAAATACTTTCAAACCCACCCCTTTTTGTGCATATTTTTTGAAAACTACATGGGTGAGGTCAAAAGCTCAGATGAAGACACTACGAAAGAAATTCGACAACTTACTGGATCACATAATAGACGATGCTCAAATGGGGCGGCGTAAACAAAAGGATTCAAAAGTTAGAACAATGTTTGACGTATTAGTGGAGCTCTTGGAGAACCCAAACCTTGAGTTTCACTTCACAAGGAAACACATCAAAGCAGTGCTACAGGTTTGGATATTAAGTCTAACCCCTTTCTAACATTAGCATTAAACTCACTCAATCAAAGACAATACAAGAGACCTTAAGAATAACAAAAGATCCGTTAGATGATTATTTTTTTTCTTTTAATCTTATTTTAAGTTTATTTGACATTAAATTGTAACGTTCTTTAAGACCTAAGGCTAAGAGATAAACGACTTGCAGAGTGTCGGACAGTTTTAAGAGGGCAATGGTACCACACTGGTGCTCAGTTTTGCCTTTCCTGTAGGGGATCATGATAAGTCTTTTTACTTACAATCCTCTGAACCAGTTTTCGACATCAACCTCACTAATTCTGCTAATGAAAATTCTCACAGGACATGATAGGTGGGATTGAAACTTCAACAGCAGTGGCAGAATGGGCAATGTCAGAGCTCTTGACACACCATCAATGCTTAGAGAAGGCGAGGCAAGAGTTAGAGATTGTAGTTGGGAAAGAGAGATGGGTGGAAGAGAGAGATATACCTAGCCTACCTTACATTAAGGCAATAACCAAGGAAACAATGAGATTGCACCCGGTTGGGCCAATGCTAGCACCTCGAGTATCTCACGAAGATTGTGTTATTGCAGGATATCGCATTCCTGCTAACACACGAGTTTTTGTAAATGTTTTGGGCATAGTTAGGAGCCCTGCAGTGTGGGACGCACCTGAAGAGTTTATGCCAGAGAGATTCCTGGATACCAACATTGATGTCATTGGACAAGATTTTGAGTTACTGCCCTTTGGATCAGGAAGAAGGATGTGCCCAGGATACAACCTGGGAATGAACACAGTTCTTCTAAATCTGGCGAATCTATTGCATGGATTTGATTGGAAGTTGCCGGAGAATATGAGGCCCGAAGAATTGAATATGGAGGAAGTTGTTGGGCTCACAATGCCCAAGAAAGTGCCACTTGTGGTCATTGCCAAACCTCGATTTCCTACAAACTATTACAATTTCTAAATATCACATTGATCGAACCATTATAAATTCTTATCTCGTTTAACTTATTATCTCTCTTCATTTTATCATTGTATTTATTACTGATTATTTGACAGGTGGTGTGCAAAGTCAATTTGTGCATCATCAATAATATAGAGCGATACTGCATGAACAGAGTCATCATGATCAAAAGTGAAACACCCAGACTGCTACAAACACCAGGAATTAAATGCAATTCTGGTCCCTCAGACGCGACCAGAAAATGTCCAACCATAACTCCCAACACAAAACAGAGGACGATGCCAATTGGGTTGGCCAATATCCCACTAAAGGTCATGCTCTCGAGTCTCGAGGATAACATGTAAACTCTATACACTTATTACTTGTAGTGGAAGTAGAAGTGAAGTTTAGTCACTTTTTCCTTCTTGTGGCTGAGTTTTGAGAACCATTCTTCCCCTGTTTTTGGCCTTTCAGCATCGGCATGAGCCATTTAGGTGATTGGATGAGATTTTAATGGATTGTGTTGCTTTCAGTTGGGGATATGTTGAATATTACTAGGTTTAAAGTGGTTATTTGGATGAATTTTGTTATTGAGCTAAGAATATAGAAAAATAATTTGAAGCCCAATTGAATTTAAGTTTTCACTTGAGAGTTAAGTGCTAGTATTCTTGGATTTGTTCCTTGAATACGATTGTGACGCGGGTGTGATTTTTCTGTGTTTTCATTGGCTAATGAAGCGACATTGGGTCGTGGTTGCTCCGAGGTGGCTTCCTTGGCAGTCTGTTCTTTGGGGAAGATGGAAGTGTGAGGATTGGTGAAGAGCTGAAGTAGTTTAAGAGTTGGTGGGTGTAACATCATACTAACAAAATTTCTTTTTTTTTTTTTTTTGCAGGTTTTGGAGAAAGTGTAGATGCTGCTCATTACTATTTTTTTTTTAAATGATTTTGAGTAATGTATCTATACTTTGCCAATTTTTGAGGATGTTATATTCGTGATATTTGATTTGGGGTTATTTATGAAAATTATGATAATTTAATGTTTATTATTTTTTTTTGGGTGAGAATCATTTGAATAGCAAATCAAGTAAAAAATATGTGTATGAATATACAAGTGATGCGCAGGGGCGGCTCAATAATATTATCAAAAAAATTTGGGCTTTAGGCTCCATTTTTAAAGAAAACCCAAAATTTATAAATATCATAAATAATTCATGTAAAAAAATTAAGTGAAAATTGGAAGTGAGTCCCCCTAGATGTACTTGTTTGGAGATGAGTCCGGGAAGGAAACTTATAAGGGGTTAAGTCCATGTTTAAAATTATATGTAATGACTTAAGTCCACTTTTTTTTTTTTATCTCAAAAATACCCTTCCTTGAAAGGAAGTTAAATTAATTTCCTATTTTGGAAATTGTTATTCCTTAATTCAAGGTCAATTAAAATATGCCAATAAAATCTCCATCATAAACTTAAAATTCAAATTCAAAGCTCTCTCTCTCTCTCTCTCTCTCTCTCTATATATATATATATATATCAAATTCAAAGCTCTCTCTCTCTATATATATAAAATCTCCATCATAAATTTAAAATTCAAATTTAAAGCTCTCTCTCTTTCTTTCTCTCTCTCTCTCTCTCTCTCTCTCTCTCTATATATATATATATATATATATATATATATAGTACGCTGGGTTGTTATGGAGATGATGCAAGTATAGTGGTGGCGGTGGTGTGGAGTAAAAATGAGCTATCGAAGTGGAACTTGAATGGGCATTTGTGTGGTGGTGATGGTGGTGAGTGTTGTTGTGGAGGTGATGACAACGTGATAGTTGGCGTTACTCGGGAGGTGACGATGGTGCGATGGTGGTAGTGCTATGGTGAGGAAAGTGGTATATATATATCAAATTCATGTTACTATTTTTTTTATTATGTTACTGTTCATGTTACTACTTTTGTTGAGTATGTTACTATTCATGTTACTATTATTTTGAGCATGTTACTGTTTTTGTTGAGCGTGTTACTACTATTATTGTACTAAATATTAATATTCAATGTTACTATTTGTTTTGTTTTGTTTTTGAATATTACTATTTTTTTATATTTGAATGGTACTATTTTTTGCGTTTGAATTTGAGAGAAATAATTATTGTTAAGTATGTTACAATTTTTGTTAAGCATGTTACTATTTTTGTTGAACATGTTACTGTTGTTATTTTTTAAAAATATTAATATTGAATGTTTCAATTTTTTTTATGTTTAAATGTTACTATTTTTTTGTGTTTAAATGCATTATTTTTTGTTTATATATATATATATATATATATATATATATATATATATATATATGCACCTAACCTATATATGGATATAGATAGATAAGAGAGAAGAAAAATTTTAATGTTAGTCAAACTCTTAACCTATATATGGATATAGATAGATATGAGAGAGAAAAGATTTTAATGTTAGTCAAACTCTTAAGATTTATGAGTTTTTGATTTTTAGTTTTATTTCACTTCTAAAGGGAAGGGATAGTATGGTAAAATTGACAAAAAACGGACTTCATAACAAATAAGTTTATTTGACGGACTTAAGTCCAACCAAGTCCATATAGGGGGACCGGCCTCCAAATTTCCCAAAAATTAAATCTATAAATATTTTAAGTCTTACAAAAAGGCTTCATAAAAATAAAAGTTCAATCAAAAAAAATTTAAGGCCTCACTTCAAGGAAGGCCCATAATTTATAGGTGTACAGTAATAGTTCAAACAAAAAATTTAAATACATGCCTAAACAAAATATTTCAACTTAAATAGATTGAGCCTATTAATTCAGCTGTAAAATTAAAAGGCCTAAAATTTATTTTTGTGAAAATTGGGGGTGAGTCCCCCTAGATGTACTTGTTTGGAGATGAGTCCGGTAAGGAAACTTATAAGGGACTAAGTCCATATTTAAAATTATATATACTGACTTAAGTCCACTTTTTTTTTTTTTTTTATCTCAAAAATACCCCTAACGGTGTTAAATTTGATCAATTATGAAAAGCCCTAAAAGTAAGAGGGTTGAGATATATACGGTAACCAACTGATCAGCTTGAATTACGTTAAAATCATATCAGAATATTCCTTTAAAAAATCAAAATCAAATTCAAATTATGAATCACGCATAATTAGAATGCCTGGTATAGCGTTTGAGCAACAGACTTTTCTGTTTGAGGGGGAGGACCGAAAATCGGAACAGCAGCATCTGGAGTTCCGATTTTTTTTGTGATTCTACTGCAACTTGCTGGTGCTTCATTCCTGTATGTGCCGAAACATTGTTATATCCTGACGTATTTTCATTGTAATTTGTTGTTTCACATAATTATGGAAAACAGTGATGTTTTGAATTTTTTTTGCTTAATAAGGTTTTAATTTTTTTTTTCATGTTACTAGTAGTGATATTTTGGAATTATAATTGATTATGTTTGGTTTTCTATATTTTTTCCTTTATTTTTGTTTTGTTGGTTATTGTAGATGGAGAATAACATATTGGTTTGTTGCAAGTATTCTTCTGAGACTGTTGTGCTAAGAATTTCAATGAATTCCACAATTGATGATGTGTTACATGATGTTTGTGACAATTGGAATGGTTTGAGTGTCAATTGTGTTGCATTATCGTACGCTATTCCTAGACATCCGAATTGTTCTTTGCAAAATGATCATGATGTGAGAAACATGTTTTTAATTGCACAATCTGTTCAGATGAATTTTGTTGATGTTACAGTTGGTATTAAAGGGAATGAGGTTCGTTATTTTGAGGGTGGGGAAGTAGTGGAAAGCTCTGAATTAACTGTTGACCATTTTGGTCGAGAGGATGATCTCCTCCCTCGTTTTTATTCTCACAATGAGAAGGTTTTGTTGACTGATGGATGATCGAATAGAATAGTAGAGGTTGGTCAGAAGTTTGAGGGATGAGTAGTTGATTTTCGGAATGCTTTATGCAAATATGCAATCGAGGTTGATTTTCAGTTTAATTATGTGAAGAATGAAAAAACAAGGGTGAAGGCTGAATGTGCCATGAAATATTCTGCTGGGTGTGAGTGGTTCGTTGTTGCTACACTCCAGCGAATAAATGGATGGTTTTACATTAAGAAATTAAACAATGAGCACACGTATGGTGTGGCTGCACGTACGACAAAGAACATAAGATTGACTTCTAATTTGGTTGGAAGTCTTATTGTTGACAACGTCAGACAAAAACCTGACACACGACCAGTTGATGTGAAAAGTATGTTTCATACAGATTATGGGTTGACCATATCGTATGATCAAGCTTGGATGGGTGTCAAAAAAGTAAGGGGTATGCTGTTTGGGGATCATTCGTTGTCATACCAACAATTACGGTGGTATGTACAGGCTGCTAATGAAAGCAATTCAGGTAGTCATTTTGTGTTGGAAGGTGATTCAGAGACGCAGCGTTTTGGCAGGTTGTTCATGTCATTTAAGGCATGTATACATGGATTTAACTATTGTCGACCCATATTGTTCATTGATGGTACATTTTTAAAGGGAATGTATAAATACATTATTTTGTCTGCAACTGCAAAAGATGGGAACCAAGGTGATTTTTTTGTTAATTTGGTGTTACTGATTTTATTTTACTGTTACATTTTATTTTTTTGGCTTGTATGTTACTGTTTTTTGATGTTACTGTTTGTGTTGGTATATGTATTGCAGGTTTGTTCCCTTTGGCTTTTGCTGTTGTTGATTCGGAGAATGAATGTAATTGGCGTTGGTTTTTAAAACAATTAGCTGAGATTGTTGATAATACTAAGGACCTAACCATTATGTCCGATCACAACGTTGGCTTGATGGAAGCAATGCCAAAGGTGTTCCCAACGGTGCACCATTCTTTCTGCCTACAACACCTAAAAGCAAATATGAGAGATAAGTATAGTGGGGGTCGTTTTGCCCATGTGTTTCGCGAGCGTGTGGTTTTTTTGTTTACATTGTGTGCTTATGCTCCGACAGAGGCATTTTTCAATGAAAAGCTTGATGCGTTTCGAAGTGAAGGAGGAGCCGTTGCTGATAAGTTCTTGGAAAACCTTCCGTTTGAGAAATGGGCGGATGCTTTTTTTAAGGGGAAACGTTATGGGGAGATGTCTTTAAATGCGGCGGAGTCTTTCAATGCTTGGATCACAAAGTCACGTCACCTACCTGTCACAAGCATGATTGACACAATAAGGGGGCATATCATGAACCAGATGGGATGCCGTTTGAATGTATCGTCACAGTGGAACGACATTAATTGTCCAAATATTGAAACCAAACTACAAGCTGCTTTCACTGAGTGTCGTTCCTGGTTTGTTAGGGTGTCATCAAGTCATGTTTTCGAGGTTATTTCACATCCTTCAGTGACTGTTGACATTGAGAGTTGCACGTGCTCATGCCACCAATGGCAGATCAACGGTTTACCATGTGCCCATGCTGTGGCTGCAATTCAAAAGAGTGGAAAGAACATCAATGAGTTTATTGATTACTTTTATCAGGTTATTACTTACAGACTGTGTTATTCTGAGCCTATACACCCTATTCCAACACTCGATCGTCCTGACTTTTCAGCGGTTGATGTTGATATGTTGCCACCATTATCAAAAAAACAACTAGGCCGTCCAAGGAAGCGTAGATTTAGGTCTAGAGGTGAGCTTGTTAGGAAAATTCATTGTGGCCGTTTAGGTAGTCATAATAAGAAGACTTGTAACGAACCATTGTAACATTCCGTATATTTTTTTGGAATAAGTTGTTACTTTTTTTCCCTGTTATTTGTATTTATCATGTCACACATTGGAATTATCATGGTTTATACAGTATAATAAGTTAATAGTGTAGTGTTATCATTACATGGTCAATATGTGTTTCATGTTACTGTTAATGTTATTCAAATGTTACTAGTTAATGATCATGTGACGATGAACTAATGTTACTTTTTAACAAGGATTTTGTGTGATTGCTTACTTTGGAGAAATTTAAATCAATATAATACACATGTTACTTTGTTTTGGATAATCAAGCATGAATAGTTTTCAACATTTTTACAAAGAAATTATACAAACCATACCCAGTCATGTGTATAACAACATTCACATTCCACTAACAACATCATTTCAGCATTCTAGAAATATATAGAATTTGTATTTTGGCACAATTTTTATACATGTTACTGTTTGAGTTACTATTTCAATAACAATGTGGACAGAGTTTCCTTTGTTCGACAAACATTCCATTACAATCAAATATCAACCTGTCAACAATTACAATCAATTTCTAACCAAATATCAACCACCCAACAATTACAACCAATTTCTAGGGCAAATATCAACCACCCACCGATTACAACCAATTTATAACCTATCTAGCAATTAGTCTAACCAATCCTGCAATCAGCCTATAAATGAATAGCTACCCCACACAATAGAACTGCCTATTTGTCATGGTATCTCTTTCTCAATCTTGATCTTATCTTGTAGTCTTCAACAGTCCATGCATTCCTATGGTTTATGAAGGTAGACACCATATCGATCCGTAGAGCATTAAGTTGCGGTGGTTTCAATTTATCTTCTATGTGTTGTCCACGAGCAAGCTGCTGCATTAAATAACACACGTACAATCCGTAGTCGACCCTGCATTCATGTATTTTCGTTAATGATATTTAATTTCAAGACATTAAATGTACACTATTTTTATTATTTACATACGTGTCAGCTCGTTGTTGAGGGCATTTCTCATATGAAGATATTGGACATTTGATGTCTTGTGTGTTGACAACAATTTCATCTTTTGTCTTCAATGACTTCCTTTGTCCTTCTTTGGATGTCGACTCCACAAAGTCTTTCTGCCATAATACAATGTTGTTAATTTTGTACAATGAAAATATATCAAACAATATGGGTTGTTCAGATTTTAGTAACTTACCAATATTTTTGCATCCTCAAAAAACTTGTCCATAATTCCACTTCGCGGTTTCAAAGAGTTGTAGTGGATTCATTCCCCTGCTTCTGTATCTAGTACAAGCAAGGTCCAGTGGAATGGCATGGGCTGGGTGCGCTGTGCATCTGAATTCATTGGAAACACTAGGAATGGACAAACCTTCCCCATGTTCAGGTTGTTGTTTATCTCAACCTGCAGTGATTGTTTTTGTTCCCCAACCGTTACGAATGTCTACATGTTAATCAGTAGTAACTCATAAATTTTAGAGATTTAACAATGCCAACATAGAACAATAACACATTTGTTTTTTTATACAGTAACATTCATGTTACTATATTAACACAAACGCATCAGTTTTACAGTAATTCCAGTCAAAGTAACACAACTGTTACTGTATTTGTGTTAGTATAGTAACATGCATGTTACTATACCCACTGTATCTGATTCACTATTCCAGTAACCAAGAAATCAATGTATATTTCACAATCTCACACAACACAAACTGTTTTCTTACATGTTACTATAGTAACACAACCACAACAGTGTTATAATAGTTTTATTCCTAGTAACACTAATGTTACTGTATTTATGTTACTATACTCATATTTCTATTTCAAAATTCCAGCAATCAAGAATTCAACATAGATCAAACAAACTCACCCAGCACAGACTGTTGAAAAAGAAATATTTGCAATTTGTTTCCTCCATCAGTATTTCACCCCAACAATCAATCACCCGTGTGATAAAACGATTCTGTTAAATAACAAATATTCAAGTATTCCGTAATTTGTTTAAATTGTCAAGAGGTATGGTACATTACATTGTTGTGCAGCTCTTCCCCATCAATGAATTTCAACACATCATCAACATCAAGGATATTTCCATACTTTTTTCCACTCCATAAGGTTGCATTTTTAATTAAAAAAGGTTCATGTTACTAAAATAGAGAATAAACAGTAATATATATAAGGTGTTTCATAATGGGGAATTAAGTTACTTACTTTTTTCCCTCAGCCTTATGCATTTGAACCAATTTGTCGTACACATCCGGTGATAATTTCTTGCAGGCTTTCCATCTTCGAGCTTCAACTCTTTTACTTTCTAGCTTTTCACTTGACATTTTAATATCCAAATCATCAACATCAATGTAGCTATCTGATATCTTTTCCTTCCCTTTAATTTTGTCGACTTGATCCTGGATTTCAATTTGTTTCAATTTTTTCTTTTCTCCCCGTTTTTTCCTACTATACTCAAAATCTTCATCTCTCTTTCTTTTTCTTTCTTTCCTTTTGATTTTTCTCACCATCGATGTTTATTCTGCACCTTTGGTGGGCTGTGGTTTTGGTGGAGTCCGTGGGTACCTTTGAGTAACGGCAGGAACAGCCATATCAGCTACAACATCATGCAGGAAATTGTTTTCTTCTTCTAACTCGAAAACCCTTGATGTCAGTATTTTAATTTGATCTTCTTGTGTTTCCTTGTTTTTCTCCAAGAGATCAACTAAAACTTTCAATTCTGAAATTTGGTTGTCCCTGTCAACTAGTTTCATCGCATATTCTCCAGTCTTAGTCAAATCTGTCTCCCTTTGGTTGCCCCCAATATTCTTGATGACCGTTCGAAGTGCTTCATTCTCAACAGTCAGCATTTGGATAGTAAAATTTTGCACCTCATTTTCAACAATCATTCCGGACTCACCTTCATTGTCATGGGAAGGTTGTTGTGACTTTTCCTCTCGAGTTACTACTTCTTCTGGTTCTAAAAATGCAGATTCTCGGATGACCACATCAACAAACGCATCAACGGTTGGACGTTTTGAGTCTCCTTTTGGAAAGGATGATCATTTGTAGGAACATATAATGCATCATCACTTTCATGGACATCTTCATTAACCACACTATGATCATCAGCATCTACATTAGGTTCATCACCTATATATTCCAATTCTGAATTTTAAGTACTCTTGCTGGCAACAGTGCTTTGTTGCGGAACATCCACACTATGCTGTACATCCTTCGAATTTTTCCGATTTCCTTTCATTAACTTCTTCTCAGTAATTGTTTTCTTAAGTCTCCTCCGGACAATCTAACAACATCATTAGTAACGTTAAAAGATGTATCCAATAATTGTTCACCTTAAATTTTAGCAAATGACTGTGAATTACACAGTAACAACCAAAGTAACATCCATTTTTACTACAGGAACATTCACAGGTAAAATCCATTATCCAACTAATATCATCCATAGTAACATCAAGTTGTTATAGTAACAGAGCCATGCAATTAACCAATTGTCAAACATAATAGAAATATGAAAAAACAATTTTTTTTAATAACACCTGATCAGATGCTATGACGGACAATGTGTTTTGTGAGAAAGCCGCCCAAAGTTTTCTTAAGTCCCATTTCATCCACCTTAGGAATGCATCCGCCTTATCGGCCACAACAAGAGATGTGTGTTCGCATATCAAATACTGCAAATTATATTTAGATACATTAGTTATAACAGTTAATGTTTAATAATTATAAAAAATAATGCATAAAAATTAGCAATAAAAAACTTACAGGTAACAGTAGTACACAATCGGTTACTGCATTCGGTCTATCAATCTTCAGCCGTATAGAATTAATCAATTGTTGCTTGACACCAGTCATATCTTTTGATTTCATCCAAATTTTTAATGTATGAGACATACCCCCATCCAATTGTTTGCCCCATATTTGTAATCAGTAATGTCACTAAGACATATAAAACGAATAACTTAGCAAAATCTTCACAATCTTCCTCACCATCACCCCTTGCAGCATCATCCAACCTACTTTTAATAATTGGTGCATTCAATCTTTGGGTGTTATTGAATCTCTTCCTCACAAATGGTGACATTTTCTTTGCACTTTAGGGGGAAACAATTGGATCCACACCATCTTCTATACAAAAAATGAGGGATACATCATTCTTCCGTATCTTTAAGTTTTTTCCACCAATTCTAAATCTGAATGTTTCAACAGCATATGTGGTAATTATGTCCACAATACATTTGTCGTTCTTCTTGAACCAATCCTTATCCACTTTAGATGTTGATATTGTCTGATACAAATACCAAAATTGTGTTCTCTTCAACTGTTCTTTGTGAACATCATTGATGTTTATGTCACTAATAACCTTCACCACTGGGAGCAAGTTAGGCATGAATTGGTGAAATGAAGATGTTTTTGGAGCCATCAACCTGTAACATTACATTACATTGAATTATCTTCTCCTTATAGCATATCGCAACATGTCACAAATTCACTTAACTTAATGGATATACAACACTTACCAAAAAAAAAGTGCAAATGTAACATGAACAGTAACACCAAAGTGGCTGATGTAACATAGTAACATGATCATAATAACATTAATCTATTAACTGAATCCCAGTTAAAAGGAAAACTGTTGAATTGAAGATTTCAAACTGAAGATTGCAAGCATTTCAAATAGTAACACCAATTTTCGCTTACACTAGCCAAAACAAAGCTTGAGAGATATATGATGTAATATATACCTTTAATTCTCCAAGAAAAATCAAAGGGTTGTGATCACTAACACATTCACAGTAACATCAATTCACATTAACATCCACAATATCATCAACATTTTTCAAAAATCACACATTGAATATGTGATTGACACATTTCAAAACTTCCAAGTTTTGCACTAGTAACGCATCAATTAGCTACAAGTGACTGACACTTGAATCAGTACTCTTGATCTAATGGTTTCCAAATTTCATGAACAACGAAGAAACCAACAAAAAATTTACACATCCTATTATATAACACATTCATTAAGCAATAGTAATATGTACAGTTCCATCCCCCCAAGTCCATATTGTGTACTGTAACATCGAATTACAAATATTTGATAGTAAAAAATCAATTCAAAAAATGATGTTACTGTCATGAACTATTGTTAACACATTGTTAATGGTTTATTTAGGACAACTCAACACGCATAAAAAACATCATGATATCGACATTAAGATCAATAAACTTTAAAAATTGCGCTCACAGTAACATAAAAAATTTCAAATAAACCACACCAATCAAATTTGAATGTATAACACCAACCAAAAAAAAAAACATCATAATACCCAAATCAGTTATATAGTGACAAAGAAATCTTAATTTTAATGTTGATATAAAACCCTAAAACAAACATCAAATATCATGTAAAGAAACATACCTCTCTATTGTTATAAGAATTCCAAAGGTTTTGTAAAGAAATCCTGAACGCCGATACCCACTTTAACGTCAACAATGGAACTTGATGAGTAAATCCGATTTTCGGTCTTATGCTTTGAAACTAGTACAAATCTTGAAGTGAAAGAGTTGGATAATGGCGGTTTATAAAGATTTGGGTAATGCCGATTGGGGTAATGGTTGTTTGAAGCTGGTTCGGTATGGGTAATGCCGATTGGGGTAATGACGGTTTGAAACCAACAGACATTAGGTAATAGCAGTTTTTGAATTTCGGAGAAGGAGGATGATATAGATTGTGATGGATTTTTGCCGGATTTGTTGCCTGGAATGGAGGGGGAGTTTTCGTGTTCCTACTCGAAAACGAAGGGTTACTCCATCTACTGTACAAACGGCAAGTTACACGCCGTTTGTAGTTTTTTAATAAATAAGGGTATAATGGTAAAAATCGCAAAAAGTGGACTTCATACAAAATAAGATTTCTTGCAGGACTCATTTCCAAACAAGTCCATCTAGGGGGACCGGCCTCCAAATTTCCCTTTATTTTTTCAAATAAAGAAAAAAAACTAACGGTAAAACTAAAGCTACTAAAAAATCTAATTTTAACCTCCAAAAAAATCAAGTTTAAACTTATCATCATAATTTTTCAATTATTCTTTCTCTCTTTTACTATTAAGTTCAAATATGATAACAAAAACTTGAATATAAAAATTTAATTAATATTTTTGTTTTTAAAAAAATTAAAAATTAAATTTATTATTAATATTAAAAATCAAAAGCGTCATTTATCGTTTCCCCTTTAGGCCCCAAAATGTCTCGGGCCACCCTTGGTGATGCGTATAAATTTAGAATGGATAGTTATATGTAAATAATCAAGGCAAAATCATAAACAAATAATATTTGGAAATATTATACTATCAAAAATAGTTACTAATCCCTTGCTATTAGTGGTATTTTGGTTAAATTTTATTTCATTCCAACAAAAAAATTAGTCCATCCAAACATAAGAATGTTCCATTACATCACTTAATCCCAATAGACGCCAAACACGAGAATGACAATATCTATTACATATCATTTTTACTCTCATTCTATTCTTTCACTCATTCCATTCTTACTTGATTCCATTATTAAATATCAAACGTAGTGAATACCTTAGTTTCGATTTAGATGATAGGTTAATCAAGGTAGATATAACCTAATTTGACGGTTTAATACTAGTTTGACTTTGACCATAATTATAATTATATAATTTTTGATCACTTTAGTTTTTCTGAATAAAGAATCAATGGCAAGCAAAACTGGTAAAAAGAAAAGGGGGAAAATGGAATGGTGGCTTGCACGTGGTCTGACCACATACGTTGAGACGCGGCAAAAACTTCACATGACAGCGAAACGTGTCAAAGTATAGGGGAGACCAAATCACAAAAAAAAAGTCCTGAGAAATTTATACTTGTTGACTGAGGCAATTTCCTGAAAGTTTTGTACAAAATAATTCCGCTTGTATTTTATTTATTTATTATTTTGTGTTCAATAAATTATATTATATCAAGTTTATATTATAAATTAATTATATATAATTGATATATAAACGAATCGTATTTTTTTTTAATCGATTCATTAATATATATATATTTTTTTTTTGATGGGGAGGGGGGCGACCAGCAGATAGTGACCCCCTGGGCGTGACCATGAGGGCCTCCTCGATGTGAAATATTCGGTTAGTCATAGTTACAGACTCCTTTGGAGTAGCTCATTACCACACCACCGAAGCACTAGTGAGCAAGACGAGGGGGATCCCGTGGATCGAACCCTGCTTTCTAACCTCGTGGGAGTCAGGGTACGAGGGCTCGCCTGACCACTAGACCACCAACTCCGGTGGTGATTCATTAATATTCAATTCAACCCTATATAAAACAAATAACTTAAAAAATATATATTTAAACTCTTTAATTTTTTATCATATTAACCTATCATCCTGCCATATTTTGACACGTAGCGGTTATCTTTCTAAACTTTCCCCATAAATAGAAACTTTCCTACACGAATTGCTTCCAAAGCTTTCACATTCACTGTACGATTTGGATCTGGTAATGTTCTATCCAAAGCATTGCAATATCAGTGTGTTTGTTTGTTTGTGTTTTTCTGTTAATTCCTTCTGGATTGTCATTTAAATTTTTTGCGTTCTAAGGTTCAAGTTATTGTGATCCGTTCTTGATGTTGAGTAACGAAGACTTTGCAAAAGAATGCTTCAGACAATAAACCACACTGATACCCTCATTTATGCATTGTATGTATGAATAGTAGGTGTTTCTGGTTTTCACTTGCAGATCCATGGATATATTTCCCAGTAGTTTTCATGACCGAATTTCTTAGACTTCTTTAGGGTTGGTCTTTTTGATGATTAGATATTGAGGGTTCTGATATGGGTAGTTTTCATGATGTAGATTTTTTGGGTATTTGCATTTTTCATTGATTCAGACTTTGAATAATTTCCTAATTTGATATTTTTTTCCTTATTACTTGGAATGAGGCTTTGAATGATGAGCAAATCTGTAAGCTTTTGTCTGATTGTTTTCGACTTTGTCCTTGGGTTATTCCTAGAAGTTTGTTCCTTCATGTAGGTTGCTAATGATGACCAATTTCTCAAGTTCTACGCCTACTTTTTTATACCCTTCATTTATTCCGCCTTTGTGTAGGAGACAAGTTTCTGTTTTCTATGCATTGACTGTATTATTATTAGTATTATTATTTTGTGTGTGTGCGCAATAGAAGCATTTGTACAAATGGAATTTGGGCAAATTTTAAAGTTTTGGTAATTTTTAATGTTCCATTTTATGTATGAAGAAAGAAAGAAAGAACAGCATTTGAGTGGTCATGTTTCTTCTTCTTTTGTAGTTCAGAGATTCATACATCAAAATGGAATACGAAAACCATTACCAGCAGGTTCCAAAGCCAAAATATGAATGTCTTCTCTTTGGTGAGCCTTTCTCCTGATTATATAATTCAGCAAAATTTTGGAATACCACCGAAAGCGATCTGAAAATCACTTGTTTTTGACTTTCAGATCTTGATGATACCCTTTATCCCCTGAGTTCTGGTTTGTCAAAGGAATGTACCAAGAACATCGTAGGTAAGGCATTAACGATACCTAGTTCCTGATTCTAACAGAATTGTTCAATGTTGCTTTTAAATAATTTTGGTTGTGAATCTTTTGCATAGAATATATGATTAATAAGCTTGGCATTGAGGAGAGTAAAGTCCCTGCAATGTGTGCTCAGCTGTACAAGGATTACGGGACAACAATGGCTGGCCTCAGGGTACGATGTCAAATATAATTTACTCCAAAACTTTTGTTTGATTAGTAGAGAGATCATGCTGATTTGCGAGTAGATTTTATTTTGGGGTTTTTGTTTTCTATCCAGGCTATTGGTTATGACTTTGACTATGATGACTACCATAGGTATCAGTTTCCCTACTCCATTTTCTCCCTGTGATTCTATTGTTTAATACGAGAAGTGTCTGACCTAACATTTTTTTTTTTCAGTTTCGTACATGGGAGATTACCCTATGAGATCTTAAAACCTGACCCTGTCCTAAGGAATCTTTTACATAGCATACCAGTTCGAAAAGTTGTAGGTTTCTGACTTATTAATATCTCCACAACTGCATGATTACTCTATAATGCTTCCTACCTGTGACAATATTCTGGGTGTGTGTGATTTAGATTTTCTCGAATGGAAATGAAGCCCATGTTGCTAAAGTTCTTGGCAGACTTGGATTAGAAGACTGCTTCGAAGGACTTATAAGCTTTGAGACTCTGAATCCTACTCACAATAGCAATATCTGCCTCAATGAGGATGACGGTGAGTTTTAAGGGTCACCGACTCACCAATCAACATTCTCTGTTGGAAGTTTTAACAATATTGACCATTCCTGTAAACCTAATGCAGTTTTAGTCTTCCCAAAGATTCCCATTGTTTGCAAGCCATTTGAAGATGCCTTTGAACAAGCTTTCAGGATAGCCAAAATCAGCCCTGAAAAAACAGTAAGATAATTTAGCCTTTTTTCTGAGCAATGTATTTAGGCTTTTAATTGGCTGTTGGGGGTATCACTTGTTTGTTGGATTTTTTAACAATGTTATTTATTTTTCTATTTTTCTATTTTTTAACAATGTTATTTATTTTTCTTTCCCCAGTTGTTCTTTGATGATAGTATCCGTAATTTACAGACTGGTAAACATATGGGCCTCCACACAGTTGGGGTAAGCTAAATTTATTGAGATTTTGGTGGCAATTAAAATTAATAGTGGTGAATTTTATTAGTATTCATCTTGATATTATTTTTTCAACAGTTTTGCTAAGATTATGCTTACGTACTGTATACTGTATGATACAGGTGGGTTGTTCCCATCGAGGAAATGGCGTGGATTATGCACTAGAGAGCATCCACAACATCAAGGAAGCATTGCCAGAGCTTTGGGAAGCTGTAGAAAAGTCAGAAGATGTCCACTACTCAGGAAAGACAGCAATAGAGACACCAGTGCGAGCTTAGTAATAAACCGTTTAGTTGAGGTCTCACCATCCCTAATTATATCGGTTTGTTTGGTGGATGTGGATGTCTACATATGAACACTAATAAAAGATCTTTCTTTTAGTTTGGTATCACCTCATTACAATTAAATGCCCACCATGCTATAATGAATGCGTTGTCCATGAAGTAACTTGTGGATGTGGTGTGTTGAGGGTTTAGTGGGCTAAATTTAGATCTCTTAAGCTTTAACCTGGTTATTGAGAGGTTGGATAACACATTAAGTAGTTCAGATATTGCTGACCCTAAAATCTGGTGGCTGTTCTATTTGATTATATCTTCTTACAGAAACTTCATAGCTGAAGGGTTTGTCCTTTCCTGTTTGTATGGTATGCAAGATCTTGAACACGGTCATTATTGCTGCATGCAATTTTTCAGATGCTACAATGATACAAAGCATAGATACGTAACCAATGCATTAGGAGTCAAACAGCCATTTTATATGGCATTTTGTGTTCTCTATTCATGTGCTTAGTATAATTGTCAAGCCTACCCTCAAACTTGTTACATTAGAAGGTTTGTTGCCTACGCATTTCTAGTAATGTCTTCTTCTAGGGGTATATGCCATAAACAAGGGCAGAGCCAGACAACTTTTCTAGTAGGGACAACTTTAAACATAAAAATAATCACACTCCAAATGTCAATATTGTTTTCACAAAAGTGTGGTTTTATTTAAAAAAATGCTAACTAATGATATAACTAATATTTTCAAGCAATATATAAAAAGAGCCAACAAAAAAAAATCATTATATATAAATTTGTCATTGGTATTTCCTCTTGAGAAATTTATTCATTGATGATTCAAAAGTTAATTTATTTAGTCAAATACAGACTTAGTATCCATTATTTAACCTCAATCAATCAAAAAAATTTAGAAAAATTAACCAATTTTTATTCTAAATAATTTTAAAAAATTAAATATACAATAAGCCTAACTAGGTGTGTTCAACTGATATTTAGGGTCGGAAGTAGCCACTTTCGCCACGCCATATCGAATCTACTCGGAAGTAGAAAAGACAAACCGAACCGAATCGATTTACAAGACCATTCGAACCTATAACCGACTTTTAATGTTGGTTGGTTCACAGTCCGGTTATTGGGTGGGCTTAAATTTTATTGTAGACCTAAAATTATTTTGGCCCAAGCTCAATTAATTTGCCCAGCAAGTCTATAAACTTAAATTGGATCTAAAACATCTTTTTCAAGCCCAGGTATAAATTCTATTGTAGATCTAAAATTCATTTGGCCCAAGCTCAGTTACTTTGCCCAGCTGGTCTATAAACTAGAATTGGATCCAAAACATTTTTTTCAAGCTGGGCTTAAATTCTATTATAGACCCAAAATTCCTTTCCCCAAGCCCAGTTAATTTGCCTAGCAAGTCTATAAACTTAAATTGCATCCAAAAATCATTTTCAAGCCCAAAACTATTTCATATTCTATACATCATTTGAGTCCCAAACTAATTTGGTATTTTGTTTTGCTGTGCCATGAATTAGTTTACAACCTACAACTCAATCAAACAAGAACAAAAAAACATCGTCATTAAAATGAAAATAAAGAATGTAGACTGCCATAACTATGCAAGTTTACTTCAAATATAGTTGTACAACTACAACAATCACAACTGGTAAATCATTACACTGCCAAAAATCTATAGTCTAAATATAAAAGTCAATATGCTTCAAAAATCTGTAGTGCACAATTTCAAAAATCTGGTTCATCATTCCAAAAATTAGGACTTTCAACAGTCATATATCTTGCAAGATAAGTAGTGCAAACACAGATTTATAAACACAACCATGATGCTTCACAAATTACTTAAGATTAAGAACATAAAAGACATACTAAATTGATTAAAAACATACCAAAGAGTAGAATGTTTTTTTGTCAAAACAGTAGCCTAAATACAATTATCAATAACAGTCGCATGTGTTGCACTCCCATCCAATTCTAAGATAAAACATAAAAAAGATTTGATTACATTTAGAGAACTAACATTCTATAATAAAGAATAATAAGATATGACCTCAATTGTTTTTGGGGATAATGAATTTCGAAATGGTCTAGTACATTCTCCCTATACTAAATACAGACTCAGAAGCAACTGCGGATATTGGAATAGCTAACACGTCTTTTGCAACATGAGAAAGGACGGGATACTTAGCCGAATTCAGTTTTCACCAATTAAGAATGTCAAATTTTGAATTTTTTGCCTCACAACCATCACTCAAATATTGGTCAGCCTCATATTTAGTCTCCAATTGAGCACCACTGGATTCAAATTGAACATATATATGCCAAAAGGCTTGACTAGTATCTACGACACTCACACTTGAAGAACTAGATCACATAAAGGAGGATTAGAGGCATTTCACAACTGTATTTCACTAGAATTCCCAAAAACTAATGCATACTCATCATATAACCGCTAAAACACATTTTTTTACTTTGCCCAACATTTCCTCCGCCTCATTTTTTTTTTTTGCATCAAATTTTTGTTTGAACCAAAATGATAATGCACTCAACTTACATTGTGGATCTAGTAAAACAACAAGAAATATCAATAAATTCATTTTTTCAATGTTTTCCCAATATTTATCATACTTCTTCTTCATACTCATTGCCATGACACTCAAAAGGGGATCACAATTCTCACATAATTTGGACAAACTAGTTTGAACAATACACAACTCTTGAAAAAGTAAATTATATGTGACATACAAGGACCCATAAATTTGCAAAGTAGAATCATAGAAAATATTTAGAAATTTCACAATAACCCTCACATTTTCCCAATCAACATACCAAGGAGACCCTAAAGTCCCTTCACTAAAGTAAGAGACATATTGACCATCATCATCCTCTAATCTTGCAAAGGCCTTTTGATATTTTTGTGCACTCTCAAGCATTAGAAAAGTGGAGTTCCATCTAGTTGGAACATCGAGGCACACCAAAGTCTTACCATCAATCCTTTCTTTGTCCACACATCTTTTAAATTTCTCCATCCTTGCAAGAGATGACCTCACATGCCTCACATCATTACGCGCCCTATGATTGAATCATTATGCTCTTTTAAGCCCTTACTCACGACAAGGTTCAAGATGTGTGCACGTCACCTCATGTGAAGGGACTTACTGCCTAATATATTACCGTTGATGTGTCTTCTTAAATAATCAATAGTAACATCATTTGAGGATGCATTATCAATTGTGATTGTACAAATCTGATCAATTCCCCATGCAAGTAAACAAGCCTCCAATTGTTTCCCAATTGTGTCACTCTATAATGTTTTTGTTTAACTTCCAATTGTCATTAATGAAGTGAGCAGTAAGACACATATAGTTAAGGTTTTGAATAGAAGTTCATGTATCAGTTGTGAAACAAAAATTACTAGTCGAGGACTCAAGAATTTTCTTTAATTTATCCCTTTCATTTTGATAAAGTTTGATGTATTCTCTAGAAACAATAATGCGAGACGGAACTTGGAACTTTGGCTTTATTGTCCTACAATACCTTCTAAGTCCATGGGCTTCCACAACTCGAAAAGGCAACTCATCCATAATAACCATTTCTACAAGTGTCATTCATGAAGTTTCCTGATTAAACTTATGAATCACGACATTGCTAAGACCTGAATCTCCCTCTGGTTTTTTCTCAAAACTTAAAAATGGCCGACTTTTATTCACATTCCTACTAGGAAATTTTGTGCAGCTTTGGTTCACATGAAATGTAAGGGATGACGTACCACACTTCTTAGAATCACATTGATAAACCTTGTGACAATATTTGCACTCCACCCAGTGAGCTTGGCCTTTTTTCCTCTCTAATAATTTGAAATGACTCCACACTTTTGACTTCCCTATTTTTTTATTTTCGGATTTCTCATTCTCATTAGTCTCCATAGGATCATCAATCACTCCTATAGAATCAACTAAAGTTGTATTCCCCTCCATCTAAATAAAAAATTTAAATTGAACAAATTAAACATGCAAGCTTAGATATAAAAAAAAATCCAAATTCAACGAATACAAAAAGCCACAAATCAGATAAACACAAAAGGAGAACATACATAAATAATTTGTATCATACAAATATTAGGTAGAATAATTTATGGTCTGATATCCAAAAAAAATAGATAGAATAATTTATGGTAAAAAAAATGAAAGAATTTGGGGTAGGTACTACTTTTAAGAGGAGGAGAAAAATGAAAGAATTCGGCTGCTTTCAAGACAAAAAAAAAAAGAAGAAGAAAGAAATGTATTAAAAAATGTGTATAAAAAATTAGACAGCAAGGAAAAAAAAGAAAAAAAATTGATAGTTGTAGAGAGATGGATGATTAGAGATAGTGAAAGAGAAATTTACCAGCCAAATAAGAGTTAAGATCTACTCGATCCTCAATAAGGTTGAGATCTGGTTCTACTCGATAGTTGATGGCATCTTGTGGTTGACAGGTGAATCCATGGATATAGAATAGTAGTAGAAGAGGAAGCTTAGGGTTTTTTCGTTTGAGAGAGAGAAGAGAGAAGCGGCGGAAGAGAATGAGGTGTTCTCAAAAGTGGAAGAATAGGGTTTTGTTGTTTTTATATTTTTTTTAAAGGACAAATCCAGAGTATATACATATATTTTATGTTATTAATAAATAAATTCGGGCAGTTCGGTTAATTCGATTTTGGACTTGAAGGTATCCGTTAGCCGAACCGATTTAATCGGTTAATCAAATTTTACTTCCGAAACCGAACCGGTGTCACTATTAACCACTCATTTTGCATTCAGAAGGGTCAGTTTTGGTTCGGTTTGTCGGGTAATCGAGTATTTTGTACAGCTCTAAGTCTAGCAAATCAAACTTTAGATAGAGGAACAATTTTCAATGCACAAAGACATTCATTTTTTCACCGATGCGAGGCCCGCTTCGGATGATATCCCAAATACATCAATATACAAACATCAAATCCTCATACTTTAGTTCAAATTCAGATGATTAAAGATTTTATTTTTATTATTAAGAAAATATTAAGAGGGTAAGAAAATAAAAAAAGTAAAAAAGCTTAATTACTGTCCTAGATATTAAAAAAATTTGGCAGAGGTCCAAAGCGATAAATGAAATTTCAACCATGATCATTGTTCACATATGATATCAGTGTCAAAAGTGCGTTGCAGGGGCTAGAAGTCCACAAAGAGACACCAAAGAGACAGACGTAAAATAAAAGTTACTTTTTACATTTTTTTTAAAGTTTAAAGGAACCCCAGTAGTTTTACCGAACAATCTCTATAATATTATAAAATTTTGAAAATTTTAAACTACTCTCCAAATTTTTTAAAATTACAGTGGGGCAGCTGCCCCCAATGTAATCCGCTTCTGGCCATAAACCAAAGCGATTCAGGTTTCACTTACCTAGAAAATGAAAAGTCATACAATTTCAATATGTTGCTGGATAGTGTTGATGAGCAAGTAGTTGAATGTTGAAATAGTAGATGGTAATGCAATGAAATTTACATTTCACAATGTCATTAACGCTCTTCTACTTTTTATGTTTTCTATTTGATGATTTTTTTTTTAATTTGTTACACCACACAAACATCTATATAATAAAGTAGCTTACAATTCAAATCTTAAAAGATAAACAAAATGACTTTTGTTATTCGCGGTTGAGATCGCTTTAAATTTTACTTTAAAGTTAATCTAACGACTAATATTAACACCCTAAATTTAATAGGAAAAATAGACCTCTAAACGTGTGTTTGAAGTGATTTTTTAAAAATACTTCTAGAAATTATTTTTCATAAACACTTTAAAAAAAATAATAGTGTTTGAAACCGCTTCACCACTACCTCTACCACCACCACCATCACCCACACAACCACCACGGCAACCACCACCGTTGTCGCCGCCACCACGGCCACCCCCACCGCCGTCGTCACCACCACCACCATCGTCGTCGCCCTCACCGCCACCACGGTCATTGTCACCCACCACAACCATCACCATCTCCTACCACCACCACTGCCGCCCACCACCTCTCACCCCCACTACAAACCGATGCTTAAATTTTTTTATCTCTTCTCCATGTTTGTGATTTGATTTTGGATATGAATATAAATATGTTTATTGTTTACCATTTTTTATTACATTGTGCCTTCAGAGGCACAGACAATAACTAGTGTATATAATAAAGTAGCTTACAATTCAAATCTCAAAAGATAAACAAAATGACTTTTGTTATTCGCGGTTGAGATCGCTTTAAATTTTACTTTAAAGTTAATCTAACGGCTAATATTAACACCCTAAATTTAATAGGAAAAATAGGGTCCTAAGGGTGTGTTTGGAGTGATTTTTTAAAAGTGCTTTTAGAAATTATTTCTCATAAATATTTTTAAAAAAATAATAATGTTTGAAACCGCCCCACCACTACCTCTACCCCCACCAGCACCACCACCGTCGCCGCCACCACCATCGCCGTCACCACGGCCACCGTCGCCGCCGCCACCACCGTCGCCACCACCGTTGCATTTCAAAAAACAGTTTCTGACAACTATTTTTGAGATGAGTTTTAAGAAAGTGCTTTTAAAAATTTTTAGATTACAAAACATGTTTGGTTATATATTTTTGAAAATAGTTTTAAAGAACAAAAATTATAAAATTTGTTTGGACAATAATCCACAATTTTCACCTCTCTCTCTTTCACTGTGCATCAAGACCACCCTCTCTTCGTCTCTCTGTCTCTCTCTCTTTCACTGTGCATCAAGACCACCCAACACCCACAACCACCACCAACCCAAAAAGAGAACCACCCAACACCCACAACCACCACCCAAAACTAAGAACCACCACCACCCAAAACCCACCACCACCGAAACCCACAACCACCACCCAAAACTCACAATCACCACCCAAATCGAGAACCACCACCAACCCACAACCACCACCGAAACCGAGAACCACCACCAACCCACAACCACCACCGAAACTGAGAACCACCACCAACCTACAACCACCCAAAACCCACCACCACCGAAACCCACAACCACCACCCAAAACCCACAATCACCACCCAAATCGAGAACTACCACTAACCCACAACCACCACCGAAACCGAGAACCACCACCAACCCACAACCACCACCAAAATCGACATTGATCGAAACCCACAATCACCACCCAAAACCCACAACCACCACTGAAACCCACAGCCACCACCTGTGTTTTGAATCCAGAAGTAAGGAAAAAGAAAGACATTGGAAAGGATGGAGAAGACGCCGGAGTTCTTGAAATAGTCTGTGTTTCGTCTGGATAGTGTCATTGCAGAGAGAGAGAGAGAGAGAGAGAGGAGATGGAGAAAGATGCAGGGCTTTTATACTTCAACAAAAAAAAAATGTATTTTGTTGCTAAGGAAATTTGATGGGTAGACCTCATTAAAGAGGAGAGACTGTTTTCCTTGTTTTCTATTTTACCCTGAAAACTCAAAAAACATCATTTTGTTGTTCTCTAAATTCACATCTCAATTCTCAAAATTTTCTAAAATTTGGAGAACAAAAAAACTAAACAAACAGGTTTTGAGTGTTTTTGAAATTTTGAGAACAAAAAACAGTTTTCTGAACGCAAACCAAACACGCCCTCTCTTTCTTCCTTTCTCAAACTTCTTAGCTTTATCAACGATGCCGATGTTCTTCTCCCGAGTCCTTTTCTCTCCACACCCTTTCCCTTCTCTCTCTCTTAGTCCTTTTCTCTCCACATCTATACATACGATTCGATACCCATGTCTTCTAAAAGTCATTTCTTCAATCAGCACCAATCTGGTTATTTACTGGGTTTTCGTGCTTATTGCGAACATGTTAAATGTACTGATTATTATTGCATTATTGGGTTCTTAATTTGTGCATATTTGTGATTTTTTGGTTAATATAATCGGTAGTTTTCGATTTAAGCAGGGCATTTTTTTTTCTTCACACGCAGAGAGGAAGTCTCGGTTCATGAAATGGCTGAGTAGAGGGGTAACAACAGGTGGACAACAACCTCAGTTTATGGGGGATGAAAATATGGTTTGGCGTGCTCCAGCTAGATCATTGGTAATTTCTATATTGGTCTCTTTCTCTCTCTCTCAAAGGTTGATATTCTCGCAATGGAAAGTCTCAGTTTGAATGTTGCTTTAATTTTGAACTCAATGTTTCATCATTAAGCATTACTAGAATTTTGAAAAATTACATGAAACTCCAAATTTCTTCAAGATGCTCAGACAGCTTTTGGGACCAATTTCATTATTACATTGTTTTTTTCTTTCCTTTACATATTTTTGGGAGAGGGTGGGATGGAGTTGGCATTGCATTATGTGGTCGGAATTTTTTTTTCAAGTTTCTTGCTCAAATGCGCGTTATGTATAATTTTAAGTCGTTCATTAATCCAAATGTACATGCTCTTACTTTAGTGTTGCTATAAATGTATCATACACTCTATAGGGTCTATACATCATCTTGCAACTTAACAATATCTTTACTTTGTGAATTAATTTACAATCTACAGATGATGGTCATTTTCTCATTGTGAAGTGGATTGTGTTGCCATAGAAGAGACTTTTGAAGAGTACACATTATATTTGTAATGAAACACATGAATTTGTGGGCATTATTTGGTATAAAAGGTATTTATATCCTTTCTCTTATCTCTCCTCAGTTTTCAGTTTCATCTCTTTCTATCTCTCTCTTTCTCACAGTTGATTATTATTGTGGTTGGTTGTTATATGTTTTTGAGTTTAATTATGTTGTAAGTTAGAATTTTAGGCATCATTGTCTTGGAGAATAGCTAAGATTGGGTTATCGTTCAGTAAAAAAAAAAAAGATTAGGTTATGATTGAATGCGTCTAATTATTTTTGACACAGTAATGGTTACTTGATTAGCACATGATCATAGTTTGGTTATTGAGAAAGAATTGGTGAAAATGGACTTTAATTTTTTGGCTTGGGAATATAGGACACATTGTAAACTGTGCTTTGATGATAATTTGTGATTTGTTGAATTTGGTCCTCATTTTAAATTGTGCTTTAAACTTTTTTCATGTTGAAAAGTTCGATGTGAATTACATATATGGATTCGTGAGTGAATACTTTTTTTTTCTTTGGAATTTTTTTGTCATGTTTTTTAGCGTTGTTATGAAATCAATTGATGCAAATACATGGTAAAATAATTGTGCTTTCAGTTTACTAACTCTTATCTATTTATAGTTTTACGTTGGTTGCATTCCAAATTATCTAAGCTTTGGATGTAATGGATCAAAGTACATTTTTTCAATGTAAAATCAGTAAGGTTCCAAGAAATGATTAAGCACCATTATTTTAGTTATAGTAAATTATATTATTTATTGCATAGTTTTGGTATTTTAAGTAACTTAATACTGAAATCGGATAACTCTTCATTTGGCAAATCTTAATGTGGAGTTGTTTTAGGTGGTGTTTTTGATCATGCGGGTGTTGATATTGTGCAAAATGCTATGAAATCGGAGCGGAACTGGAGCTTCGAGGAAACTTTGCCGAAATTTTTGGAAAATAGTAGGGATTAGCTTGATTTCAATTTCTTATATTAAAACAAATGAAGTAAAAAATATTTTAATTGACGGTTTGTTTTAGGTTGCAAAGTGCCTTTAAGCAATGTAATATTCTTCGAGTTTTAATTTATTTTTTTGTTATTTCGTGCCTTTAGACACGAGCAATTACTAGTTTGTATATATATAGAGTCGTGGTTAAGTGTGAGTTATGTATTTTTATTGTATAACGTTTTTGAAGCCGTGCATAGCTATTGCAAAATGAACAATACTGTCCAACGTGGGTCGGATGCGTTACACAGTTTTTGCTATAGATCAGGTTTAAGAAATGAGGAGATATTTACTACCCAAACAATGAACCAAACCTGGATGCAGAGTGATTCCTCCAATATTGAATTTCTTTTTTTTTTTTTTTTGATCCAGTATTGGATTTCATCTTGAATAAAGAAAATTCCACACTAAACCAACAAGTTCTTTTTTTTTTTTTTTTTTAGTAGTAGGTCCCACCGAGACATAAAGAACAGTATTTTGATTTGTGAATTGTGATCTCAATTCTGTGGTTGGGTTAGGTACATTGACTTGCAAAAAGCACAGGGAATTTTTATTTTTTTACAAGAAAGAGAGAGGAGAGAGCTGAAGGTATCGTGATCTTGAGGGAGGTTCCCACCATTTGCAATGTCCAAGCGCGGGCTGTCCAGCACTTTAAGGAACTTGAAGGTAAAACAAAGAGCACAACCTATCTTTAATTCTTTTCATAAATTTTTCTCTGCTGATTTTATCTGTAAAGATGAAGTTGCTAAAGATGTGAACTGGATCTTGCTTTCAGTATTCAATCTTTCAAGTTCTTGAAACTGCGCTGTTGAGGTCGGTTTTTTGACGGTTCTGTTCTACAGTTCTTCATGCAAAGGGCAGTTCAGAGAGAGGACAAAGATAAGAAGGAAGAAGAGGTCATACCTGATGGGAACTTTCCATCCTGTGGTGCCCCAAAAAGATGGTATTTTTCCTAATCTTCTGTTTCTCTTTTATTCTTTGATGGACTTTGAATTACATTGACTCTTTAAATTTGTTTTACTGTGCAATTGCGTAGCGTTTTTTTTTGCAATTTATGGTTAGTAATAATCAAGGAGTACATGTTACTGTATGTGACATAGTGTACCCATGTTGTGCATAGCGAGTTTCTTGGGGAAGAGAGTTGTTTCGTCATTTTTGCATACTGGTATGTTGAACAAAATAAATTTATCATTGTTGCCTGGTTTAGTTTCAATGCACTTATATAGTGTGTTCGTGTTGCCTATAGGTTTGAATGTTTGTGTATATGTTTGTTTGTGTTGAATAGAAGTTGTTACCTCAAACTATAAAATCTAACTTGAAGGCAATTCTTTCTTCTCATAGAAGCGAATGTGAGCTACAATTTGGTTGGAAAACTAGTTGCAGTAATGGGCATCTATAGACTGTAATTATTTGTTTAAGCATTAACCACAAATTAGGCAGCTTGACTGTGCCAGTAATAGCATTTGGACCTAAGGAATCTATGAAAGTACGAAAAGGCTTTTGGATCCCACTTGCACACATGTAGTTTCTATATTTTCATTCTTGCATGATCTGCTACTGTTTTTTGAGCATCGTGCGTTGTACATCTCTGCATGTCATTGGGTATTGAGTCATTTTGGAGCTCACCAATGTTAAGAATAAAACTCTTGAAGCATCGTTCCTGTTGACCTGTCTGCTTTTCACGCATAAGAATGCTAACTAGTTTTCTTGTGATGAATCTCGGCATGTGCATAGGTTCTATATGTGTGTCCCTACCTTCATCTTTGGATTAGGTGCTAGTTAAAGTTTTTTTCCCGAAGCATTTATCTAACATCCAGAATTGCTGATCCTAATCATGTTGCATTGACGAACAACTGATCCTCAATTCATCAAACTGCAGCCTTTTGGGGAGAGTCTTTGACTTAGTTTTTGGTTTTGGGGCTTTGATGTTAGGATTCTTGTACATCATAATATCATATATCAAGTTTGGTTTTTATTTTCTCCTTTTCATATAGTGATAATGAGCTAGCAATTTTAGTTAATCTGTATAGTACAACTGACTCCTTAAATTATTTTTGGAGATTGCATTGTTTGGACACTAATGTCTTCCATCCTCTCTCTGTCTTTAATACTAGTCACCATCATTTTAAAGAAAAATAAGATAATGGAGCAATCAACTCTGGCATTTTGGCTGCATTGCAATAGTCCCTTGTGCTATCATACAAGGTGGCTTGATTTAAACCTTTTTGATGCATGCCAATTCTTCATGTCTCACTTTTTGTTTTGTGAGCCTTTCCACATACTGCCTGTTAGTTTTAGGTCGGATTCATCAAAATGATATCAGACGTGAGTTTCGGTGGTTATTGGTTAATGTATTTCTTTTCTATTTGAATTTGCTTCCTCCTCTCTTTACTCTAATTGCACTTTGCTCTGGTCTTTTTTTTTGTGAATAAAGACACTCTTGGTTATTTTTTCTCTGTTTTTTGCCTCTCTCCATGAGCTTGCATCACTAGAACTTCCTTTCTTTAGTTTTCTTTTTTTTTCTTGGGGTGGGGGTGAGGTGAGTGTTGTAAATGGCAGCTTGTTCCTCAATGAAAGTGCAGCCTCCCAAACTAGTATAAGCCTTGCACCTATTACTAATTGGTTCTGAGTTGGATTTATCAGGATGAACATTGTAAATAACCTAGTTTTGTGTGGGTTATTTTTTGGGAAAATTTCATCTACACCCCCTCTAGTTAGGCTTAAATTCAATGACACCCCCTGTCAGACCTTGTCTGCTAACGGCGTTAATGGCTAGAGTTGATTTACAAAAATAACATGGAGTATTTTATACATACTCTGTATGTATACCTATTTAACCTATACTATTAACTATGGTCTAGTTTAATTAACCCCACCTATTTATAATCCAACCTATGTTGTCTTTGTGCATTCCATGGGTTAATGTCTGTTGCACGAAGAGAGAGAGAGAGAGAGAGAGAGAGAGAAGAAGATGATGAGTCGATGAAGAAGATGATGATGAATCGATGAGTCGATGAAGAAAAATATGATGAATCGATTGAGGGAGTCGATGGAGCTTCATGGAAGTTCAAATTTGGGAGATTATTTTCCTTTCTTTCAGTGGGTTGACATTCAAGGGGTACAGAAGAAGATGATGAGGCTGATGAAGAAGATGGATAAACTCTTCCAATTCCTAATTGATGAGCACCGAAAAATCAGGACCAAATCAAATGTATCATTGGGTGAATCAAGTGGAAGTGCAGATGAGAGGAAGAAGAAGACTTTGATTGATGTTATGTTATCATTGCAACAAGAGGAAGCTGAAGGGAGAATGAGAGAAGTTCTATCTCAAGATTTGAGAGATGAAATTATGGATTTTGGTTTGATTCTATCAAATATTTCTGATACGCTGGTTTGGAAGGATTCTACTTCGGGATCTTTCTCTGTTAAATCAGCATGGAATTTGTGTAGATAGAAAAGGAGAGTGCATGAAACAGCTAAGGTGATATAGGGGCAAAATGTTTCACCTAGTGCCCAATTGGTAGCTTGGAAGATTTTCATCGGGGTGCCTTATCAGTGGATGAAAGTGTTCAGAAGTTGGGAATTCCTTTGGTGAGCAAATGTAATTTTTGTTGCCAAGAATTGGAAACTTTTGGACATTGTTCGTTGGATTAATAAGAGGCTTTTCATTGTTGATTTTTCATTTTATGTGGAAAGAGAGATGTAGGAGGCATGAAGAGTCTATGTTGAGTGCTTATTCTGTGTTTGAGCAAATTTTGGCCTCTCTTAAATGGCAAGTGTATGGTTTAAGTCCAAAGAAGGTGGAGAGTTCAGGAGGTTGTGAAATGCTTCAAGCTTTGGGTGTAAGGGTAATTGCTTCTGTTCGAATCAGAGCTTTATGGGTTGCTTGGGTCCCTCCTTGCAGTGGGGTGTTCAAGTTGAATGTTGATGGTGCTGCAAGGGGAAATCCAGGTGATTCTGGTGGAGGCGTGGTGATAAGAAATCAGGTGGGTGGAGTTTTTTCTGATGGAGCCTATTTTTATGGGGTTGGATCAAATATGAGGGCTGAGTGTTTAGCATTATTAGATGGGATTAGACTTTGTAAGAGGAGTGGATTGGAGGCGAAGATTTTAATTGAGTCTGACTCTAAAGTTCTGGTTCAGATGGTATTGGGGAAGGTTGAAGTTTCTTGGAGATTAAGGGGCATCCTGTCTCAGATATTGAAGGAGTTACAAGGGTTGTATTTTCAAATTTATCATGTTTTCCGAGAAGCGAATTATGTTGCTGATTTTTTGCCAAAAAAGGCAGTTCAGGATGGAGCTTCTTCGGAGTATGCTGCTGTGGGCTCTTTACCTTGTCTGGGACGTTTGTTGGTGATACAAGACCAAAGAATGATGCCAGTCCAAGGGTGAAGCGTTCAGTTCATTATGACACTGTGCAAACATGGTAGTATTTGGAATGGGAATTGTAATTGTAAATTTGTTATTTTGTAATATTTTAAAGGATTAAAACCATAATGGGCAGAATCCTTTCTTTGTTTCTTGTAATTTTTTTTGGAGTTTGTCTGAATAAAATCTCTTTCGTAAAAAAAAAAAAAAAACTGAAGGGTATAAGATGATTCCATTTGGTGCTGGGAGACGAGCTTGTCCTGGGGCTATCAGTCCTTTGAATGGGAAAAGGTTGACAAAGAGGAGATTGCCATGACAGAAGGAATAGGTCTAACCATGCCAAAAACCAAGCCCTTACTTTTAGGTTGAGGATATTTTAGTACATTTATATAAGGAATGATAGTTTTGACATTTTCAAAAAATTTAAAAGCAAACCGTTACTTTTTGTACCGGCACCGTTAAACATTACTGTTAAAAGGGTGTCTTTGATTTGAAAGTATAAACTAGAAGGGGGTGCAGTGAAGTTTTAAAATCGGGAGGGGGTGTCATTGAATTTAGGCCTAACTAATGGGGGAGTGGATGAAATTTTCCCTTATTTTTTTGTCATAATACATTATTAATATTGTGTATATGTTTGCAAAAATGGGTTCATAATTGAATAGCTGCTGCTAGCGCGCTGCCCATCTTAGATGCTCATTTATTTATTTTTATAATTTTTCTGAGTGTACTTTCCAATTTATTTTCACCTGCAGTTTAGTCATTATGGAAGGGAATCGCCATCCTGGAACAATAAAAGGGCGGATGTCATTTCAACGTTTTAATCCTTCTATTGATGTGAGTAAAAGGGTTGAATGGCCTGAAAATTAATTTAAACACTATTCACTTCCTGTGCTCTTGTAGTTTTTGGTGTCCTCATGTCAAAGCCTTGTCTTGGTAGAAATTGAATGAAGAAGGATCAAATATTCGTCAAACAGAAGTTTCTGCCCCATGTTCTAGCAGTAACAGTGTATTAATTTTTGATAGGTTGGTAACTTGACCCTCAAGTTCTCTTAGCACATTACTGTTTTGGTAATTTCTCTCATGATCGTTGGAAATCTGCCAGGATGATTCTATCACAAGTCAATCTTGATATTTTCATGAATGGGTATGTTATTTTATTGAAAAGTGAAAATTTTAAAATAATATCAGCAAAAATGCTGCAACCTGCCGTGAGAATTGTTGAGAGAAACCCATTGAGGATCCATCTTATGCTTAGTTTATATTTGGCAGAAAACGCGACCATGTGAGGTATATGCAGAGTAGGCTGGGAAACACGTGTCCGGCCCCTAAAATTCATGATACTTTATCCATTCAAAGCAAGTTACATGGGAGTTGTGGATGCTGCTGTGTAACATACCTGCTGTATATTACAGTGCGCTCTAGAAATAGAATTATGACTATGAAATGATACAGAAGACAAATTCTATGAGTTAATCCAAATTTTACACACATCTCTGATTTGTTCATTGTTACAGAGAGAATGTGTCCACCCAAGATGAATCAGAGGCCTTGAAACTAGATGGTTTCAACGGTGATGCAAATGGGGATCTGAAAAGGAAACAAGCGGAAGCAGTCTCTGAAGCACCATACCCAAATAAATCACAGAAAAATATCCAAGTCCATCGATGGTCGTTGCCTAATAACAGTAGAAGTTCTCACAAGCAACGAAAGCGTGAGAAGCTGGACTGGAGTGTTCTTAGACCTCCAAGGTGTGAATCAGCCATCAGGTGATTCATTTCTTAAGATGATCATAATTGTTTTGAGTATGCTCTAATGTTCTAATTGGAGTTGTAACTGTAAACTTGTAAGTATATCAATGGCGCAGGGAATCTATTTTAAGTTTTCTATGTTTTAACATACACCCTCTGTACTCTATGACTAGGAAAACTTAAATTGCTAATCCCATATTTGACTGTATTTTTGTTAATTTATTTAATTCCTGGTAAATTAGGATTAAGTTGTTATTTTTTAAATAATGTCTATTTGAGAACTCCTATAAGGTTTTTTTTTTTTTTTTGACTAAAGTTCAGAGGTTAAGGAGAAGGTTATGATTTTTTTTTTTAACATGTCCTGAGAGTAGTGCAACATTTCATCTTGTACCTACATTAAGTCCAAAAGAAGGTAATGCTATACTTCGATACAAAAGTGTGTTTAAAGAAACCACAATGCAACATGTTTTTCCGATAATGTGAAAAAGAAACAAGGAACCAAAAGATAGATTAAATTTGCTGGCGTGGATAGACTTTCACCATGCAAAAAGAATTGGAAGATTCTCTAATTATTTTACAATTAGAGAGGAGCCTAACCCATAAAGACAAAGGATATGATGACCGCAAATCTAAGGCATCATACTCTAATATCCCGAGCACTTTCTTTGTAGGTCATCTACAATTTAGTGTCTACTTTTTATGTGACTAAATATATTTCAAAGAAATTGAATATTACTGTATAGAGTTCAAATCACTAACAAAGGTAAAAAGAACATGGTTCGAAAAAACCATGGTCACACACAAACCCTCAAGCAGGACAATAGAAAAGAACATAATATCAGAATGAAAACTGTTAAAAGTTCATAGAGGGATTCAAATTGCAAGAATGAGAATCCATCAGATTTCGGAAACAAACATGGTTCTTATTAAACCCATACCCGCTTCATCATTTGGCCCAGAGAAAACAATAACTTATCAGAAGGTTCAATCCAGAAGCTTCTAAATTATATTCTTGGTATAGTAAAAGCTTGTAAAATGCTTAACAACCCATAACAAAGACTAGTCACACGGGATTTGGAAACTCTATTATTCAAACCTCACCAATGAAACCCGAACCCAGGCAGATGGATTTGACTTGAAGCTCCAAAATGAGGTCGACACCTTTGGCGGAGAAGGGTCTCAATTGGGAACATTTTAACACAACACAAACCCAACATCACCCTACCCTTGCTGGTGAAAATCAACAGGCAGCAACTTGGATGATATTAGCTGGTGATGAAGGGACAGAATGCTAGAACATCCATATATTATGAGAATTAAGTTCATCCAACAGTATAACAAACATGCAAAAAATACAGCGGTCAATGACTAAGGGCACAGTACTCTTTCTTGGGTTTCAAAAAACACTTTGGCAGTGGAGCACCATGATTCATCAATCCTAAGCTGTAATAACACCGCTGTATTCTCACTCCTGGATAGGCTTCCAACAGGAGAGAGCATAGATGACTCTCCCCTTCCATCCCTGCAGCATCCAGTTGCCATCTTCATCCACTACAAAATCTTTGTGGTAATGAGACTTCACCTTGCCCCTTACATCCTTCACGATCTCCTGGTCAAGTGGTAGCTGCCTGAACCTTGCCCTGACATTCCTAATTTGCCACTGTCTGTATGTCTCTGGCCTTTCAATCCTCTCGGTACCCTCACAAGCTATGACGTTCATGGCATCCCTTCCAAAGACCTCTTTTTCAAATAGCAATCTATCGTGATCTTCACGTAGCACAGTAGCATCAAACATATCAAACTGAGCGGAGAAGTGGAACAGTGCCTCTCGGAATCGTGTCCCAAAGAAAGGGGTATTGTACGTCCCATTAACAACTCCATGGATGAACAAATCAGGATTGATCCTCTTGATCAAGTTTAGAACAGCATCCCTTGGACTGTTTGCTGCTATTGTTTGATCAGGCACATTCTCTAGCCGATACAAACAATTGACAACAAGCAACTCATCTCTGTCAATCTTGAGATCCTCAAGTTGAATTGTATCCCATTTCATTGCTATGACATTGTACTCAAATGGGACACTGAATCTCTTGCAATAATTTGCGAGGCGCCGCCCTGTCTTCTCAACCCTCTCTGCTGGTCGGAAACCTGATTGGGGAAGATCTATTCCTGTGATGCGAAGTTTTGGAGGACCACCAGGCGTCTCAGAGAGTGTCTGGATAACGGAGGGCCACTGGAAGCCATATAGAATGCCAAAATCAATTATGTGAAGCCTTGTTGCTCCAGCAGCTAGTTTTCTAATGGATTTGTTTGCAAAGCGATTTGACATTTTCTTGAATGGGCATGCTGTAATATACAGTTGGTAAGCTTTTAAGATTTCAGCAGCCGATATCCTGCTGGTAGTGAAAGCAGTATACAGTGTAGTCCCAGTACCAGCCAAGCGTGCCTCAAGAGCTTCAGCAAAGTAATGGGCCAACCTTTCTGTGCCATCACCATAAATAGAAGAATGTTGCCTAATCCGCTTCAGCAGCTCATTAGCAGTCCTGATGTCATATCTTGCCACGGCTTCTGCACATTGAGTTAGGAGACTCGTCAAATCCACCACTTCCTTTCCGATGCCTTTTTTTTTACCACGCGGCCTGCCTCGCTTGGATCCTTCACTCTGCTTCAACTTGTTCCTTGTTTCATATTGCGAAGCTTCATCAGAGTCACACATATTGGACTCAATGTGTAAGCCGCGAAACAAACCCTCACAGAGCAACGTCTTATCATACATCTCTGATTCCTCAGATTCCTCAGCATAACTCGCCAAATGTTTGTTACTCTGTTCTTCTATATAATCATTACTTTCTCGATTATGGTTCTTCTTTCCCCTTGATCCATTTGGTGAATGGTCCCTGCCACTCTTCTTGGCCTCCTCCAATACTTCTGAAATCTTGTCCTCTGATTCCAGATCAAAACTAAATTTATTATCATTTGGGTGGTAGCGGGTCACTTTTCCTGCGCTGGGTTTCAAGTCAAATTGGTTCTTACTAGGTGAATCAAGAGACAAAAATGGACTCCCATACGAGTCCTCAAGCCCATTTACAGCAGGAAATAAGCTGTTTGAAGAACCAAGAGACGGCATCTTCTGCAGGACGGACTCAAACGAGTAGTTAACACGAGATGATTGAACAAGGGAGTACTCAAACGCACCTGTTGAACTGTTACTGCTGCAAGCCCCAGTTGAATCAGCGCTTGGGCCATCAGAATACTGATTGAGAGCGCATGAAGGGTGTTGATTTGATGAAGTGGGGTACTTCTCACCAAGTACATCATAGAAGGATTTCTCAGCTGATAAAAGAGCCGAGCAGTCATGGAACATGCAAGGTTTATGGTCCAAGTCCTCCTCTTCCATAAGCATCTGGTTTATGTACTTGAGGATTGCATCGGAATTGTCCGGTTCCTCGAGAGTATTTCCTTCCGAGGGAGTGTCATCAACAGGGATTGACCCGTTTGAAATAACAGATAGATCCTTAAACCCATGATCAAATTTGTATCCATTAACATGATTTTCTTCTGGAAGGGCTGAAATTGATTGGTGATTGAATTTGGAACCATTCATAGCAGCAGGATACTCTTGAATAAGGGCATCTATAGACATTTGTACTAGTCAAAGAAGAACTCAATCAAGTTATCAACTCAAGAAATTCGATCAAGCCAAACTGGGTGTATGAATTTCTGAAAAATGAACAAAGTGAGAATATGTTTCTAAACTCTAAAGTCACTGAGACACAAGATCGATCAGCTGGGGGATCTTGAAATCATACAAGATTTAGACAAAAATCTAGTACAAATACAGGGAAATGAGCAGCCAATATAAAAAGTAACCCCAATTTCGGAGATACCCACGAAGGGAATTAGAGAAGAGCACAGATTGTTAAAACTTGAAAGTATGATGAGATTAGTTTAGCAGCTAAGAGACGT
The DNA here is from genome assembly GCA_951799425.1 of Ilex aquifolium. Taxonomy (NCBI): domain Eukaryota; kingdom Viridiplantae; phylum Streptophyta; class Magnoliopsida; order Aquifoliales; family Aquifoliaceae; genus Ilex; species Ilex aquifolium. The sequence continues at coordinate 8,639,626 of OX637394.1, forward strand.
ATTCTTCTGCTTGAAAA